>JAGSMV010000034.1:0-1200000 GCA_029286815.1 Troides helena
GAAGCGGCCCTGAAGAGCAAGAGAAGACCCGAACATGAGGATCGTGCTTGAAGCCTTCATCTGTCAAGCGTCAGCTAAGGCTGGAGACGCTCGACGAATGGAACAGGAGGTATGTGCAAGGTACGACGGCTTCAACAACGAGATATTTTTTCCCGAGCGTCACGCTAGCGTATCGCGTAATTCGCCGGATCGAGCTCGACATTCGGTCCAGATGTTCACCGGGCACGGGGGATTCTCTCGAGTACCTCCACAGGTTCAAACTCAAGGAGAGTCCCGCGTGCCCCCAGACCCGGAGGTGGACCAGACCGTGGCGCACATCCCGCTCTCCTGTCCCTTATTCGGGCGGAGAGGGTGGAATTGGAAATGAAAACGGCATAAAACTAGATAGAGAGTCGGTAGCCTCTCTGATGAGTGACGACGATGGTCGGGAAGTATTTCTGGGGTATAGTAAGAAAATAGTAACGAAGATGATAGAGAAAAATAAAATGTAATAAATAAAAATAAACCACTAGGAAATAATAAATAAAAATAGAACAAAAGATACAAAGAAAGAAAAATGCTAGAGGGATGATTTCTTCCAGGCCTACAACTGAAGCTGTTCTGATACGAGTACGACGAGGTCGTCGCTCTAAACAGAGAGGAATGAAAAGAAAGAAAAAGTATGCGGAATGAAAGATAGGACAAGAATGAAAGACGAAAAGAATGAATGACGATAAATAAAAAATTAAGAATACTAAGAATATATATAAAGGTAATAAACCAAAAAATGTAAGAGAATGATGATAAATAAATTGTGATGGTAAATGAAAAAGATTACTAAAAGCCCTGACCCGCCATACGCAGGGGAATGATGTAAAAAAAAAAAAAAAAACCCAACCTAACCTTAACCTAACCTAACCTAACCTAACCTAACCCAACCTAACCTAACCTAACCTAACCTAACCCAACCTAACCCAACCCATCCCATCCCAATCCCAACCCATCCCATCCCAATCCCAACCCAACCTAACCTAACCCACCCACCTACCCACCTACCCACCTACCTACCTCTCGCCTAAGCGCGGGAGCGGTCCGACCGGAACGGCCTCTGCATTCTCGGGATGCGCTGCATTTGGCGGCGACCGGAGCACGATTATTTAAAGTGCCCGGTCTTGAAAACGGCGAGAAAGCTCTCGCCAAGAGGCTCCGCGAGTCTCTCGGCGAGGATGTCGCGCGGATTTCGAGACCGGTAAAGTGCGCCGAGCTGTGGTGGTCTCCGGATCTGACGCGGTAGCGCGAGCGGGGCTGTCCGGTCGACCAGGTTCGTCAGCAGCGTCTGTTCGGCGCCTCCGGCCTCGGGACGGCGTGGCTACGCTGTCCTGTGCTTGCGGCTCGGCGGGTGGTGGACGACGGCAAACTCCTGGTTGGCTGGGTATCTACGTAGGTCACACTTCTCGCGAGCAGACCGCAACGCTGCTCGGTGCTCGAAAAGGGGCACGTGCGGCGCAGTGTAAGTCCAGTCCGACCGCAGCGATGTATGCTATCGCTGCGGAAAGAAGCGGCCACTGGCGGTCAATTGCTCTGCCAATCCGCACTGCAACCGATGCAGCGCGGCCGGTAAGCAGGCCGACCACATAGGTCCGGCGGTGGTGCCTGCGACAGGGCGCGCGTCGTCGGTGTGGGCGACGGTGGGCGGCAAGCGCGGCGGTAGGGGCCCGAGGGTCACTCGACCGCAGGCGCTTGGCGCGAGCGAGAAAGCCGCGCGGGAAGAGGTTCAGATGTCCGTCGAGTGACAATGGACCTGAACTTCCTCAAGGCAAACTTCAACCACTGCGCCAGAGCTTAGAACCTTCTGTTCCAGAGCATGGCGGAGCGGTCGATAAACGTGGCTGTGGTCACCGAGCCGTACGACGTCCCACCGCGGGAGAGCTGGCCGGGGATCGGGGCGTACCTCTCGGACAAGTCCGTGAGGTACCCGACGCGCGACGAGTGGTGTCGGAACGGTGTGTCATGCGGTGTTCCGCAGGGGTCGATCCTCGGACCGCTCCTGTGGAACATCGGCTACGACTCGGTGTTGCGCGGAAAGTTCAACCTCGATGGAGTCGACGTGACTTGTCACGCCGACGACATCCTGGTGACTGCTCGCGCGCGCACCTTTAAGGAAGCCCCCGTGTTGGCGACTGCGGGCGTGGCTCACGTCGTCTCGAGCATTCGGCGCTTGGGGCTGGAGGTGGCGCTGGGCAAGTGCGAAGCCTTGTGCTTCCACGGCGCCCGGAATGCGCCTCCGCAGGGAGCGGAGCTGATAGTCGGCGGGACTTCCATCGCCGTCGGTACTTCAATTAAGTACTTAGGATTCATCCTCGACGGCCGATGGAGGTTCGACGAGCACTTTCGGCAAATGGGCCCGAAACTCACTCGAGCAGCCGGGTCCCTGAGCCGCCTCCTGCCCAATCTGGGCGTGCCGAGCGTCGGATGCCGGCGACTCTACACGGGGGTGGTGCGCTCTATGGCGCTATACGGTAGCGGCGATAGGGAGTGACCTCTCGCTACCATCCGTGGTCCGGACCATGGTCAGTAGCGAGGCGTCATGGAATGCAGTATCCCGTTTCTGCGACTCTGTTATGACGCAGAAGCGGGAGACCGAACGTATCCGAGAGCGGGCGCCGAGGGGACAGGACGCGGTCGGAGCGCGATGACAGCTCACCGCCGCAAGGCGGGGCCGAGCGCACGACCGCCGAATGGCTCCTCAGTAGGAACCTGGCCCCGCGACCGACAAGGGCCGTCGGACAGGCACCCCCCTTGGAGAGGGTTTCCGGGGTTTATATGGTGATGCGTCTCGTATTCCAACTCGTTGCCACGTAGGGATCTTGTCGGGAGGGGTGCTGCTTTACATCACATCCCTCCCTGGGGTGGACCCGTTCATTCGGGCCCCGATCGGGAGTCGCAGAGAAACTGAAATACGTTATCGCGCGACCCTTCGAGCATGTGGAAGAGAGTGGAATAGCGTGTGAAGATTTTTAGTCGGTTGGAGTCCGACACTACCCCGGTATCGGCCTACTATTGGTCCCGAGGTGTGCGTTCCGTTAGCATTTTGTTACACATGTTAATAAAAAAAAAAAAACAGTATTATGTTCATTTATATTGTAATATTCGTTGCGTAGACAGGACGTATCCCATATTACAATATGTATGAAAGATTCAAGCAACGCGTCCGCACTCTCGTACGACACGTAATACACTGCACGTTGACGCACACACACGCACACGCACCGGTTGATTTTATATTACCTGATGGTGAGGATGTGTGCGTACTCACGGAGCGCTGGCCGGACGGGTACGGGCCCGGCGGCTGCAGCTGCGCTGACTCTGCTGCTCCGCCTTCAAACGGTCCAGACATTTTTGAAGGAAGTAATTGTATCGACAAGAGAACAACAAGTGGTAGTTATACGCACACAACAACATTATGTGTTTGCGCCCGGTGGTAGCCTTCCAGTTCAATCGTTTAGCAATAACACGCAGCAATATCGCAACGAAACACAAAAATCCTCTCGCGAACGCTTTTAACACAACTATGCACCAAACAGCGCGCTTACTTTACTTAGCCACGGATACGGAAGCTTTATGTATATTATAAACAACAGTAGATTTATAAACAAGGTCCCCGCGGCCGCTGACAGGAGCGCGGCGGGCGGCGCGCGGCGGGCGGCGGGCGGCGGGCGGGCTGCGCGCGCAGGCTGTGCCGCGCCATGTTGTTGGGACGGGACTTGCCGGGCTTGCTGACAGTTATGAAGACTGTTTGTTAATGTTGACAGAGCATAAAAGAACAATATTTAAGGAAATTTGATGCAAATTTTGAAATCCTTAAATATTTTACGATTTGGTGAACGCGATGAGTTACACTGCGCGCGCATTGCTCGCAGCAGTGTAAACGGAAGCGGACGTAACCACATCCCCACAAACACGTGGAAAAGAATAATTTTATGTGTTCAGTGGTGGGGGTTGTGCATGTCGACACACTGCCCCATTCAACTTGGTTATTTTAATTTTTAATATCGTTTAATACTTTTTACATTATATTTTTTATCATAACACTATAGTTAACTAGTGCGAGGGTTACCTGCGACTGAAAGCCAGGAATTGTGAAGAAGATAGTGAAGTAATTGCGCCTGGTCATCATGTGTTCTGGTGTCTACCCGCCGGACTCGGACCGAACTTGGCATTGTATGAAACAAACGTATGCCGTATGCTGCACGCGTGTGTTAGCGAGTACCGATTGACTGCTGCGCGTCACCCGCTCGCCAACATTACGTCCATTGATATTGTATTATTCGTTGTATAAATAGAACATATCCCATATTCCATTAAGTATGAGATGTTTATGCAGCATCCGTACACTTGTCCGGCGCAACACACTGAATGGTGACACGCGCACGCGCACGCGCACGCGCACCGGTTGCTTTTGTACAAAAGTACTGCAACTTATTGATTATTCTCTACTACTCACATTAGTTAGCGAATGTCACACTCAACACATACACTGACAGTACCTATCTACCACATACTGCGCAGATTTAAGATGAACCCTTACAAAATTGACGCCAAATGATAATTTGTTATTAAAGCATCAGGTTCATGTTCATCACTCTCAAACATTCCCTTGTTGCTTGTGTTAGTTTATTTATAGTTTATATTATGTTTATTTAATGTTACGTATATTTTACACAACAGATACAAAATTTTATTTTGAGTAGTTTTGATTTAAATTGAATTAATAAATGTATAAATTAACATGTGTTTTTACTTTAAGTTTTCAACACTAAACTTCACGACAGTTAGAAATTTACAGGAAATCAATATCAGGTAAGTAGGGGGTCTACCCAACACGGAAAACATGGCAAGGGGTCTACGACACAAAAAAGTTTGGGGAACTCTGATCTAAACTGACCGTCAATTTAATTTAATTTAATTTAATTTAATTTAATTTAATTTAATTTAATTTAATTCTAATTTAATTTAATTTAATTCTAATTTAATTCTAATTTAATTCTAATTTAATTTAATTTAATTTAATTTAATTTAATTTAATTTAATTTAATTTAATTTAATTTAATTTAATTTAATTTAATTTAATTCTAATTTAATTTAATTTAATTTAATTTAATTTAATTTAATTTAATTTAATTTAATTTAATTTAATTTAATTTAATTCTAATTTAATTTAATTTAATTCTAATTTAATTTAATTTAATTCTAATTTAATTTAATTTAATTTAATTTAATTTAATTTAATTTAATTCTAATTTAATTTAATTCTAATTTAATTTAATTTAATTTAATTTAATTTAATTTAATTTAATTTAATTTAATTTAATTCTAATTTAATTTAATTTAATTTAATTTAATTTAATTTAATTTAATTTAATTTAATTTAATTTAATTTAATTTAATTTAATTTAATTTAATTTAATTTAATTCTAATTTAATTTAATTTAATTTAATTTAATTTAATTTAATTTAATTTAATTTAATTCTAATTTAATTCTAATTTAATTTAATTTAATTTAATTTAATTTAATTTAATTTAATTTAATTTAATTCTAATTCTAATTTAATTTAATTTAATTTAATTCTAATTTAATTTAATTCTAATTTAATTCTAATTTAATTTAATTCTAATTTAATTCTAATTTAATTCTAATTTAATTCTAATTTAATTTAATTTAATTTAATTTAATTTAATTCTAATTTAATTCTAATTTAATTTAATTTAATTTAATTTAATTTAATTTAATTTAATTTAATTTAATTTAATTTAATTTAATTCTAATTTAATTCTAATTTAATTCTAATTTAATTCTAATTTAATTCTAATTCTAATTTAATTCTAATTTAATTTAATTTAACTCTAACTCTAACCTAACCTAATCCCAACCTAACCTAATCCCAATCCCAACCTAATCCCAACCTAACCTAACCTGAATCCCAACCTGAATCCCAACCTGAATCCCAACCTGAATCCCAACCTAACCTAACTCTGAATCCCAACCTAACCTAACCCAACTCCAACCCAACCTAACCCAACCTAACCTAACTCTGAATCCCAACCTGAATCCCAATCCCAACTCCAACCTAACCTAACTCTGAATCCCAATCCCAACTCTGAATCCCAACCTGAATCCCAACCTGAATCCCAACCTGTTTATTTTAAGAAATACAAAACTATTAGGGAACAAAAGAAATAACTATCATAGTATATATAATAGCGCCATCTATTAACATGTTTTGGAACCGACGGTTAAACAATAAATTATCTTTTGTTTACAGCAGCGGCTAGCAAGTGTGCTCGCCGACAGATGGAGCACATTGTTGTCCATGTTCCATTATTTATCATCGCCAGCGCGTCGATATTGGCCCAGAATCAAAAATGAGTGTTAAATGGATTTGTAATCATCATAAACATTGTCATCTTCTACTATGTTAAAGTTAATTTCAAGTAGGATTGATATAATTTTTTTTAAATGGTGAAAATTGTAAAGTTTGAAAAAAAAGCCGTACAATCTTTTTTAAAGATATATATCCAGAGCCTTGTGCCGTATAATCTTTTATTACATTAGTTCATTTTCTAGGCTCAGATTGTACAATGCAGGGTGTTGTTGCGGTTATTAATCCTATATTTTTTCCTTTCTCTTTGAAATGTCATTTATTCGCAGCGGGCAGCTAGCTGCGCCGGCGCACGCGCCCGCGGTATGGCAACACCAGTCATTTAGACCGGTGTAGCTAACCCCATTACAATTTTTATTTTCTTTCTTTAAATAATGTACGACTTTGCTTCTCTCATAACATAAGATAAAAAAACAAACAATGTACATAGAATTATAGGATAAACAATAACTTGTAAAGCCTAACTTAAGGGTAACACCACCAGTTTCCGAACGGAACGGCGCAGCGTTCCGGGCGTGGTAGCGACTTCTACTGCTCTCACTACACCGTCCCTGCCCGGAAATGTCCGGACGACCCGCCCTCGTGGCCAGACTCCACGAGGGAGGTTTCCGCCAGTAATTAATACTAAATCGCCTACCTTAACACGTTCGCTGGACCGGATAGCCTGCGCGGTATCAACGTCGGTAAACACTCGCGCACCCAACGCGACCAGAAATTGTCTGCCAGACGGAGGCCTCGCCTCCACTTCCCTCTGCAGATCAAGTCGACATCGTCGACCTAGGATACCACGGAGTAAGGTGAACACGAGCCCAATATGAAATAGAAAGGCGTTATAGCACCCTCTTCATTAGGGCCAACGCTGACGTGTGTCAGTGGACGCGACTTTACCAGGCTCTCCGCCTCCAACAGAAAGGTCTGAAATGTCTCTTCTGAAGGAGCCCGCTGTGTTAGAGTTGCCGAAAGTGCCGTTTTTATGGTTCTTATTAACCGCTCCCAGCAGCCTCCCATGAACGGAGCCGATGGGGGGATGAACTTCCATGTTATTCTATAGTTTGTAGCAAACTCTTGCACTGGCTGCTCATACAAGTGTGCGAGTTCGCGACTTGCTCCAACAAACGCTGTTCCGTTATCGCTGTAGAGCGCAGTCGGGGTGCCTCGCCTGGCGATGAATGTACGTAGCGCCATTATAGCCGCGTGGGTACTCAGGCTGCCGACGATTTCTAAGTGAGCAGCGCGTACCGTTACGCATGTAAACAGGGCCACATACCGCTTTTCGATATGTCGTGCGACGGAGATGGAGACATGGCCGAAGTAATCTAAGTACCTAGGAGCGAATCGACGGGCACATCGCGTGTGTTTAACAAAGCTACAAATTCCGCGGGACGACATTTGATTTCCTCTGGAACCGGTGGTTGTTCCTTTTTTGGCTCTATTGGCCATTCGGATTCAGGCAAGCAGAAAAAAAAAGGGCCAGAAAACCACCGTGACGAAATTTCAAACCTTCAGCCAATACGCGTAGCGTCGTCCGCCACGTTCAGTGCTGTAGGTACACACCGCCAATCAGATACTTTACTTATCTCAACAATCCAGCCCACGCGATGGGCCACGAACGGTTTGCAGTGGCGGGATTCGCTACGTAGCTATTTCAGAATAGTGACGCTGTCCGACCAAAGAACAAGTTTTGAGGGTTTGCGCTTGTGAGCTTCCACGATATATGATGCAAATCGTGCCGCCATTAGAGCGGCTTGGAGTTCAAGACTTGGAATGGAAACAAGTTTCACTGGCGCAACCCGGGCTTTGCCGCCTATGAGGCTAACCTTCACGCCACCGTCAGGGCAACTAAACCGCCAATAGGCGACGCAAGCATATGCGATCTCACTTGCGTCACCGAAAACGTGTAGCTCTCCTGACTCAGCAGGATATCCACCCAAGTAGTGGCGCGGGATCAAGCCCAGTTTCGTTTTTGAAAGCTCGGCAAACCACGCCTTTTACTCTAATATTAGTGGTGGTGGTAACTTTTCATCCCAGTCCACACTCAGCTTCCAGGTCTTTTGAAATATTACTCGGCCTCTCACGATAATTGGCGTGATGAAATGTAACAGGTCAAAAAACTTGATTAGGTACGCAAGAGTGGAACGTTGGGTTAGCTTAGCTGGAACGTCTGCCATAGACGAGGGTGAACAGCGTAGAGTGCCGGCGTCGACATCCCAAGTGACGCCTACGTGACGGGGTACGCACGCTTGTAGTGGCAGCGTTGCACGCCCGTATATCTGGAGGCAAAGAAGATTGCACTTGGGGTCGATTTGATACCCAAGACCTCATCATTGGAAATCTTTGGGGGAGGCCTTTGTCCAGCAGTGGACGTGTTCCGGCTGATTGGATTGGACCTCATCTCTAGACACGCTTTGGAATGAGTAAGTACGATTTCTGTTGCTAATTGGGTAGCTTCTGATACTAAGACACCGCTGCCTAAACAAACGTCTACTTAATGGTCCTCAACAATGGCATCCGCGGCAGACGTTGAAATTGACCGGTTCCTCGGCATTTCGGGTCTTCGTGTAGTTCGCGGCTACACGCGGCTCCGAGGATTATAGATCCCATTCCATATTCCAGAAAAACCTCTGTGCGTCACGACCTTCGTGCCGAATTTTAGTTTGCGGAAGTATTTCACGAATGTCACCATTAAGTGCCACTGGTCAAGCTCTGAATTGCATCAAAATCGCTTAGAAGAGGTTTGTCAGGTCCGGCCCTGACAAAAGGAGCAAATTTAGATTTACACCTGAAGACGTTGCCTCAGTATTGTGGACTACACGGAGCTTCCGCTTCTGAGGATGTATAACCCTGAAGTGGAGGAGGCACCAAGCTATGTTGTTGCTATTCGTCGGTTCAAAGCACAGTTCAGTTTTTATGCGCCCAAAAAGGACCCAGCCGAGTGCAGTCAATTCCGCTGCTGGTTGGTGACGAGACTAATTGCATTGGACACCATCAGGTGCCAGTCGTCGATACCAAGCACCACCATTGGCTTAGCTTCGTTGTAGCTCTGTTCTTCAATTAGGTCCGCAGGCTGGGTTCTGTCGAAAACAGATAAACTCAAAGTTAATGAACTAAAGTTATTGTTCAAGCTAATATTTTTATTACTGTTATTGTAAGTATAATTAGAATTAGGACGTGAACTTACGCTACGCGTGGGGGGGGCGTGGGTGATGTGTTACGAGTTGGCAAGCCGGACCAGTGCCATGGGACGTGCAGCAGGCGCGGCGACGAAGGATGTGCATCCTTGCGGCGCGCACGCGTACATGGGTGCACTGTGATAAGGAGGATATTAAACACACGTAGATGTTAGCGGGTGATTTCGGTCATGGCGGAATAAGGTGGATGTACTTGATAGTAAGGTTCGTACCGTTTTTTGGGAGAGAATTTATGAGGTCCTGGGGGGTTGTGTCATAAACATTGAGAGTTTTACCTTTGTCCTGACGCAGGCAAGGTGGTGTCTAAAGGCGACACAATCATCGCGTCTACGGAGCACGTGCAGGGCACGCACGGTGGGGTGGCAGTGTGCGACGTCTCCATAAGGCCTGAAGCGAACAGGATAAATGACCAATTATTACCATTATCGTCGTCTAACTACTACTGAAATCTCCTGCTTGAACGTCGGCTCGATGGGCGGCACCCGCTGCTTTGGGCTTCTGGAGACGCAACGAGTGCACGTCGCTGTGCCTGCGCCTGCGCCTGCGCAGCCGAGCGCTCCTCGGCGCGCTGCACGTGCACGCACGAGACCGTGCAGATGTTGAGCTTCCGCAGCGTACACTTGCTCTTTTACGGTTGCAGAGTATGCTAACGACGGAATTGAGCTGGGTTCTCTTTTCTCACTATTTTTCCGAGTTTGACTTCGTGAAATCATTTTAAGCGATTTTCAACAAAATCTCATCTGACATCAAAATATTGTGGTTCAAAATACCATTTATTTTCTCTATACTTCTTCCCACGGTACAATTGATACTTAGACCGCATCCGGCGAACGAAACCCTTCGGACCGAAGAGGGGCGCGCGGTGCAGGGTGTCTAAACTCTGCCGGAGACAAGAACCAGAATGAAAATAGAACAAAGAAGAAGGAATGGGTTGGTGAGAAGTCACGGGCGATGATCGATGACAGGAAGACATTGCAGTGTGAACGACTGGAGACAAAAATCAGTCGCGACAAGTTCTAGTAGGCACTCGTAGGTGGCGCTGCAGGGTACGTTGTCACGGGCAGATTTGGTCCGCGCTCCTGTACATGTATACGAGGAAATAAAAACCTTGAGACGGAAGGAAGAAATTTTTCTCAAAGTTTTTCATTGCATTAATCCGTTAAAGCGACACGTAATATTACGTGATCACGCGGCGCGGCGGCTCTTCGCTCTACCGGATGCGAGTGCAGCGGGCGACGCTCGGCACCCCGGCGACTCCGGCGAGCAGGCCAGCGGCGCGCGATTCTCGTCAGGTTTATCGTTGACCCAGTTTTGACCAGCGAAGGGCAGATTTAATTAGCTGCAGCGCGTAATCCGATACCGGGGGCATTGCTCAACGCGCGCTGACGGCCGCACCGGGGGTTGCGACACCCGCGCGACGCGATTAGATTGCACGCGAGGATATAGGCGGCGGCGGGCGCGCGGCCAGCACACGCAGCCAGCCCCCACGGCAGACATGCACGCGCCGCACGCCCTGCTCGCCCTCACCGCCTTCAGCGGCCTGGTCACTCTGGCCGCAGCCACTGAGGACATCCTCCTGCACTACCACGAGAGCGCGGGGATCGCGCTGGCCGAGCGCATCCGGCGCGCGGAGCTGGCGCTAGACTTCGACGGGCACAGGATCGTGGGCGGGTCGCCGGCGGCGCTCGGCGCCTACCCGCACCTGGTGAGCAGCACCCGGGTGTGACGTTCCGCTGCGGCGGAGTGGTCACCGTCACCGTCACCGACATCATCGTATTACATTATTTACGTTGTACAAATCTGACGTTACTGGTTATGTCAGGATACGCCGGCTTGGTAATCAGGACGTGAGGACGACAAGTTGACATAGTAGTGTTGTTACCGCAGGATGATGACAAGCCCCACCTTACCTACGCAGTGAGCGTGGCGCGGATGGGTGGGCGTTATTTCTCTCGGTCAATAGCAAATAAAACTCCAACACACTTCATTGAAATGGACTTGATGAACGGTTCTCCAGGTGGTTCGGCTTCGAGGACCACAGATTCTTTACAATTGAAGCGAAGCTGAAGGTGGTATGAAAGTGCGGCGTGTGGCAGGGCGGGCTGGTGATCGAGCTGACGTCGGGCGGGCGCTCGGTGTGCGGCTCCTCGCTGGTGAGCGCCACGCGGCTGGTGACCGCTGGGCATTGCTGGTGGGACGGGCGCAGCCAGGCGCGCCAGTTCACCGTGGTGCTCGGCTCTACGCGGCTCTTCACGGGCGGCGCGAGAATCCTCACCAACGATGTGAAGGTGCATCCGAGCTACCGGCCCACCACGCTGCACAACGACGTGGCCGTCATCGCCATCTCCAGGGTCGAGCTGAACAGTGAGTCGCGCGTGTCGCTCTGCACAAACATTCCCACCCAACAGTGTAACGTAAGTCAGGCCCGATCAGGTCAGGTTCCGCCGGGACAGCAGGTTGGTATCCAACGCGCGGTTAATTTATTTAAAAAAAAAAAAAGGGAGATGACTGTCGCTAGTACTTCCGTCAACGAGGTCGCACTGCAGCTGGATTAAAAAAGTGTAACAGCTGCATTAGGTTACTTATTAGTTTGAATATCTGCTCATGCAGCTGTGCGGTGCGCGTGTTCGCAGGTCAGGTGGCGCCGGTCGCGCTGCCGGCCGGCGCGCTGCTGACCGAGCTGTTCGTGGGCAGCGCGGCGCAGGCGGCCGGCTTCGGGAAGACCAGCGACTGTCAGTACCCGAGCACCTCGCGTACCTCCCCGTCGTCCTCCTCATCCTCATCCGTCGCACCGCCGCCCGCCCCCGCACCCACCACACAACAACGCTGGCACGCGATGCAAAGTGTTGCCATTGCATGTGTACTCATTCAGATGTCTCCGAGGGTTTCCTGACGCGCGGGGGCTCCGGCGCTGTGGGACGCAGACGGGGGCAAAGCCGCCCGCGAGCTGACACCTTGTTGTGAACCCGTCGCACGCTGGTGGCACCGCGTGGTGCCGCGTGGTGCCGCGTGGTGCCGCGTGGTGCCGCGTGGTGCCGCGTGGTGCCGCGTGGTGCCGCATGGTGCCGCATGGTGCCGCGTGGTGCCGCATGGTGCCTCGCGGTACTTCGTGGTTCCCCACGCTCCGACTCCGCGATCAGCTGATTAGATAATGCTGAAATTGCTAATTGCGCGTGCGCCGGGCTGAATGTGGGGCGGCGCTGATAGTGGCGATAGCGCGGTGCATCGTATCAGCTGCTCCCGGATCCGATTACATTAATCCTATGATACCAGTTTCACTGCTGGTCTTTACTGCCGGAGACCAGCTATGCAGCTAGCAAACTGCCGCTTACTGGACAGACGAGACTCGACACCTTGTCTCAAGAGACGAGCGCAATTTATTGCATTGCCGTGTACACCATCCTAACTAGCGCCTTACTGTTATGGGCAGGCGTGTCACTCACCATCAGGTGAACGTCCCGCTCGTGTCATCGTTTAATTGAATAAGTAAACACCGAGCTGACGGAGGAGGTCGCGTCCGCAGCGGCCGGCATCAGCAACGGGCAGGTGCTGAGCCACGCGACGCTGCAGGTGATCACGAACGCGGCGTGCCAGCGCACGTACGGCGCCGGCACGGTGCTCGCCTCCACGCTGTGCACCAGCGGCGCCGGCGGCGTCAGCACCTGCAGCGGCGACTCCGGCGGGCCGCTCACCCTCAGCCAGCCCGGCGGGCAGCGCGTGCTGGTCAGCGTATACACCACCTTGTTTATTTGCATGACATCGTCACAGAACCGCGCCCGTGGCCTACGCCACCGCGGCGCGACACGGCGCGGCACGGCACGGCACGGCGCGGCACGGCGCGGCACGGCACGGCACTAGGGTGCGCGCCGCTATGTACCTCTGATCTTGCTCGGCCTGTGCCGGGCGCCCGCCATCCGCTCGTCTCCCCGAGAGGAGGGCGACAAGCCCCTACCTTGCCCTGCCCTGCCCTGCCCTGCCCTGCCCTGCCCTGCCCTGCCCGCTTGGTATCTAACGTGTCTGGTTGTCCAGATCGGCGTGACGTCGTTCGGCTCATCGCGCGGCTGCCAGGTGGGGCTGCCCGCCGGCTTCGCGCGCGTCACATCCTTCGCCAGCTGGATCAGGTCGCTGCTGTAAACAGCGCGCCCCCGCTCCCCGCTCTCGCCACCACCACCACCCCCACCACCACTGTGCGCAGGTGCACGGGGCGAGGAGCTGCAGGGAGCACCGCAGTGCGAGTGATTGCAGTTCATCAGGCGCTAATAACTATTTTTAATAAAATTGTCAAAACCCATGTTATTTCTTCGCGCACCCCGCCGCCCGCACCCCGCCGCCCGATCTTATCTATCGGCTAATCCTCGCGTAATTCCCGCGATCACGTAATGCCGTGTGCTTGTAGTCATCATTCGCGGCAGCTGCGACTCCGCACCTGGTGAAGTGGCAGCAGGTGTGGCGGCCACCGCGCGGCACGGTGGCGGCCCGATGCTGGGCAAATCGTTCTACTACGGCTAACCGGCTAACGCACTAGAGAAGATCATCATGAGGAGTTTTAGCGTGTGAAAATCTCACGTAATCCTGAGTACACCCCAGCAGCAGGGTCTTTTTCAATGATTGCACCCCAACTCCAAGCACACGCACGCAGGGGACTGCGCGAGGGCTGCGCGGGGGCTGCGCCGGCGCACGTCCGACCGGCCGGCGCGTCACCGGCGATAGAGACAGATAAGATAACGAGGAAGCAATAAATTGCGGGTCCGGCGGACGGACGGCACTCACCGCGGCGACCTGTCGACATGAAGCAGCTCCTGATGGTAATTTGCGCGGCAGCCGCTCTGGCGGCGGTGGCAGTGGAGGGTGCAGCGATAGGGGAGCCAATCCAGCTGTACTACCACGAAAGCGAGGGCATCGCGCGGGCCGAGCGCATCCGGCGCGCGGAGCTGGCGGCCGACTTCGACGGCGCCAGGATCGTGGGCGGCTCCCCAGCCGCGCTCGGGGACTACGCCTACGTGGTGAGTGATGATTAACAGAGTGTCATCCGGATGTTGGAGCCGGTTGATAACTACACACTTGTGCTGGTGCAGCTCGCTACCCGGCACGAGCCGCTTATTGCTCAGCGGCACACAGAGAATATTAATAAATGGACCACAACCAGCTCACACTGACCCAGGACAGAGAGACGGTTACACCAGCACCATGCGATTGCGGATCTAACTGATCCCAACAAAACTTATTTTTTTTTATTAAATGTATGAGGGTCTGCAGCGCGCTCCTGAGAACTGCTAAGTAATGTACAGTCACAGCGCCGCGACTGGCCGCCTCTCGCCTGCCCCAGAGGCTGGCTGCTGGCGATGAGGTGACTGAGCCTGGTGACGTGTGGTGTATAATGTGTGCGGTGTGCAGGGCGGGCTACTCATCGAGCTGGCGAGCGGGCAAACGTCGGTGTGCGGCTCGTCGCTGGTGAGCAACACGCGGCTGGTGACGGCGGCGCACTGCCTGACCGACGGCCGGCAGCACGCGGTCGCACTCACCGTGGTGCTCGGCTCCACCCAGCTATTCCACGGCGGCAACAGGATCCGCACCACGGACATGGAGGTGCACGCCAACTACAACCCCTCCACCATCGTGAACGACGTCGGCATCATCAGAATCCCGCACGTCGCATTCACGAGTGAGCATGTCGCCTTTGTTCTCTTGCTTTGTAATGTCACATGGCTGAGCCGGTCTGCGCTGGTCCTCCGCCGAGCTGTAGCTGAAGTCGCCGGATCCGGAAGTACCCGGAACTTTTTTAAAAAAATAGTAGAGTTCAGTTGTATGCGCCAGCAGACAAGAAGAGAATGAATCTTTAGGCACCGAATATGAAAGAGGCGGTGTTTCTTTGTATTCAAAAATGAATTTTTTGTTCAGTTGGTTACTGCGCGTCCGCGCGGGTCCTGTGACCGCACCGCGCTGACCTCTCACTCTCACTCATTCTCTCTCTCTCTCCTGCAGACATCATCCGCGCGATCTCGTTGCCCTCCGACGCGCTGCTGAACAACAACTTCGCGGGGCGCAGGTGCGCGCCGCCGGATACGGACTCACCTCCGACTGTAAGTGCTCCCCGTCCCTCCGGTCAGGTTGGTTCCTGCGCTGGTGGTGATAGAAACGTCAATCTGCACCACCAACACGTGATGTGGTAATGTTACAGTTCAGGTTTGACGTGCGCTGGAGTTAGTGAAATTATCGCGGATGACTAATGTCACAAAATGTTGATCGCGGTGTGTTGGTGTCGAGAAGAGAAAGAGAAGAAGAGTGGATCATTTGAAGATGAATCCATATCCTCTTCCTCCGACACATCCACCTGGTGCCACCTGGCGCTGCGCATGGTGCCGCGCGCAACTTGGCGTATGCAGTGAGGAAGATGCGGGTTAAAAGCAATTTCAATTCAAACATTTACTGTGTTCGTTTGGTGCAGCGGGCAGCATCAGCAACAACCAGTTCCTGAGCCACGTGACGCTGGTGGTGATCACCAACGCGGAGTGCAGGCGCACGTTCTTCTGGAACGTGGTTGATTCCACCATCTGCACGAGCGGCGCGGGCGGGCGCGGCACCTGCCGCGGCGACTCCGGCGGCCCGCTCGCCTTCCGCGCCGACGGCGACGACGTGCTGGTCGGTCTCTGCACGATCATTGCCACCTACATTCTTATGTATTATATTCACAAACGCATGAAACCGTGCGCTATTTTGACGCACCACTGTGACGTCATAACGAATACTCCTCACAAGAGCACGAAAGTCAATCAGTTTATCTTCAGAGTTAATGTCGGCGTCGGACCGAACACAACCACATTGACAGAACAGACTATTGCCCGCGACGTGAACTGGTGCACTCCCCCCGTCACCTTGTCCTCCTCAGATCGGTGTGACCTCGTTCGGGTCGGCGCGCGGCTGCGAGGCCGGCCTGCCCGCCGCCTACGCCAGAGTCACCTCCTTCAACTCCTGGATCCGCGCGCGCCTGTGACCTGCATCGCGCCGAAAGTTGCTCTTGTGCTGAAGCGGTCGACTTCTGCTCGCAATACATTCGATAGCCAAGCGTGCGTTTGTTACTTTGCTCACCTACATTATCGCATCCCGATCCCGATCACCAACAGACTGCTGAAAGTCCACTTTGATGCGGGGCAGGTCGCGGCAGGCAGCTCCACAAGCATAAAGTAACTTGAGAATAATAAGGATAAAGATACATTTATTTTGCAACTTTGGGTGACAAAGGTGACCTTTTTTTTTTTTTTTTTTGATATCGGTGGTGGAAATGCTGTTACCGCATACCCAGCGTCCTTTTCAGGGGACGCCGGGTTATGTGGGGCTCAAATACTGAGATGTTGTGCGTGACCCCATACCCACTAAAACCACCACCGCTTGTCCCGCACAGCAGTACTGGAGACGCCCGGTTTCAGCCAAGCAACTCTCCGGGCGCCTCCGCGTATAAACCTCCTCCTGGTGGATGCCCGCGGGGAGCAAGGCACTCCACTCTGCTGTTCTCTGTACCGGCTCTCACCGGGAACGTTGGGGCCCGACCCCTCAGACGACCGCGCGCGCCCAAGACGGAGCGCACGCCCGGCCACCGCCTTTCCTGTGAAGGAATTAAGTGGCGGCCTCCTCTCAGACTCCCCACTTCGACGAGGGAGGGGGACAAAACCAAGACTCCCCCGGGGACGCACACCCAGGGGAAACACGACAAAGGCCCAAAGGGCCACGCCCATGGCCCGAAGACCCTCACACCGTGCCCGGCTAGGGGCCCGTCGCTCACGGCGGGAGGAAGCGGACGGCATGGTTCTGCCGCCGCGCTCTCCGCCGGCCCGCCGCCGCCTGCAAGGTGCGGCAGCGGCGTCGGCCTCCCTCGTGCGCTCGGCGGCTTCCTTCTGACGCATCACTGCGCCGCAGAAGGAGACCACCGCCTTCCAAGACCTCTCGCTGCTCAACATATGATCGATTACAGTCGGCAGCGAGGTCACTGCCGACTTGCGCGACGAGGGCGTGGCGTTGCGGCCCCATGCCGGGCATTTGCCAGAGTGTGGTCCGCCGTGTCAATCGGCGCACCACACTCGACGCATTCTTGTGTCATCTCTATTTATTTCACCTGGTGCAGGTACCTGCCGAAACATCCATGGCCTGTCAGCACCTGCACCAGGTGGAATGTCAAGGCCCCGTACCGCCGGTTATCCACCGGGACAGGTGGGGCCTGATGGCCTCCACCGTGTCCCGGCCGGCGGCAGGGTTACCTTAACCTGTTCTTCACCGCCGGATCAGGGCGTCATGGGCAACGCGCCTGATCCGGCGGACCGTGGCCGGGTCCGGCCGACGCTCTCCGGCATCCCGTAGGAGTTAGTGTATATTCCCGCGAGCGACTGCGCCTGTAGATGCCAAGGCGCATCGGCCGCGAGAAGCGTACCCGCCGTCCAGGACACCGTACGGTACGCCCGACAGGCTCGGACCGCCAGGATACGTTGGGCCCTCTTCAACACGGGCCCGTTCCTGGCGGTCTCGCACCTATCCACCCATACGGGCGCACCGTACAGTGCCATACTCCGCAGGATGCCAGAGTATAGGCGCCGACACAAATGACAAAGGTGACCTGGCATCACGTTATTTATCACCCCCCATGTTTCCCTATTCTGGTTTGGTTAGCATAGGTTATATAGTATGTTGTACGGTGTAAGGGTTTCAGAACAAGAGCTCACGAGACCTGTTTTTTTTATTTCGCGGTAATCTTCGAAAAAATACTCTGCTTTCTGGGGGGAAGTTAAAGTTATGTGCACATTTGTACTGACTAGAACCCCCTCGGTGGTACCTTCGGCGTTCGGAGAGGTCGAGCACGCTGGCAACACAACCGCGGCCTCGCTAACGCTACCCTGGGACAAACTGTCCCGGGGTCTGCTTTATGCAGACCCTACCAGCCTCGTGAGTACTGCTTCAATGACCGGAGACCACGTCCAGCCATTGTCCGCTTCAGGGTAGCTCACAGAACCCAAGCCAACCTCACCAGCACGTGGTGCAGCCTGCTAATCAACAAACGAGGTTATGACTCCCACCAACCCGAATTGGGTCAGCGTGGTGGGGAATAGCTCAAATTCCTCCGTACGAATCGATACCCTCGCCACAGCCCTACTCGATCGATATGGATGTGTTTGTGTGCGGCCTGGGCCCTGCCGTGGACGTCTGTCGGCTGAACATTAATAATTGTGTACGGATGAATATGTCAAAGTATTACAAGAAGTGCACACAGCAAGTTGTAATATAAACTAATGTCACGGGTCACGGGTCACGGGTCACGGGTCACGGGTCACGGGTCACAACGCACGCGACATATCAAATCTATGTCAAATGAATAATTAATGGTGTTAGAGCAGATTATAACTTGTTTTGGGTAATCTCTTACTTATTATAATATATATGTTGCCGTTGTTAGGTCTAGTGCTACGGGCCGTCTACGAATGTCCGCCGCAGTACTCCCGCGCAGCGCCTGTTGCGCCCGGCAAACAGTAGTAGTACTGTGCTCCAGGTGGAAACGCGCTCAGCTAGAGTAATTACTGCGGCAACGAGACTCAACATCTTATGTCTCATGGCGACAAGCGCAATGTAGTGCAGTGTATAACACAAACATCTAACAGCGTCACGTTCTCATGGTCGGGCGTATCACTTGCCACCAGGTGAACGTCTTACTTGTCCCGTCGCTTCATCGTATAAAAGAAATTGAATAATATAATATAGAGCCACGCGTGAGCCTTGCGGCACTCCAGATACGATGTACACATTCGTACGGAGCGCGGGGAAGAGACATTTACAAAGTTGGCGCGCCAAGCGTTCAGTGACAACAACTTTATTATAATTCCGGGTCAGGTTACATTGCGATCCGTCGTCGTGGTGGTGATGATGGTGGTGGCGATGGTGGTGGCGAAGGTGGTGGCGAAGGTGGGCGCTCTGATTACCTATTGAACAGAAAAGATATATTGTAAATGTTGCGGGTGCTCTGCCGTTGTGTCCAATCGGCGTCTTCTCTGATCTCCGCGCAAGGCCCGCGTGTTCCGGCCCGCGTCTCCGGGTGCTGCGCTGGTGCCCCCGCGCCGGGCTCCGTGACCACGTCCATATTAACGTCGGGCTCTATGACAATCGTCTTCACAACTCTACTCTCCGCTGCTGCGTCTACATTAATACTGCCTTCAAGCAAAGAAGAACTGCGAAGTTCGTTGCCGGGCATTTGATTATTTTTAAGAGAAGTAGTCTTCTGCTGCGGGCTAATCAGTTCATTAGTCTTCTGCGGGGAGCTAATCAGTTTATTAGTCTTCTGCTGCGAATTATTCACTTCATTAGTCTTCTGCTGCGGGCTAATCAGTTCATTAGTCTTCTGCTGCGAATTAATCACTTCATTAGTCTTCTTCTGCGGACTAATCAGTTTATTAGACTTTTGCTGCGGTCTAATCAGTTTATTAGTCTTCTGCTGCAGGCTACTCATTTCGATAGTCTTATGCTGGGGGCTATTCAGTTTATTAGTAATATCCCTTTCATTAGTATCGCCCCTTTCCTTGGTAACGTTCCTTTCATTGGTAAGAGACAGCCTATTATTATCGTCCGTTTCCTTGATAATGTCCTTTTCATCAATAAGGTCCAGTTCTTTAGAATCATCCGTTTTCTCAATAACGTTCCTTTCATCAGTAAGAAGAAGTCCATTATTATCATCCCTTTCCTTCATAACGTTACTTTCATCAATAAGGTCCAGTTCATTAGTATCGTCCTTTTCCTTGATAATGTCCCTTTCATCAATAAGGCCCAGTTCTTTAGTATCGTCCGTTTCCTTGATAACGTCCCTTTCTTTAATAATATCCAGTTCATTAGTATCGTCCCTTTCCGTGATAATGTTACTTTCATTACTATGTACCAGTTCAATAGTATCGCCCTTTTCCGTGATAGCGTTACTTTCATTACTATGTACCAGTTCATTAGTATCTTCCCTTTCCTTGATAATGTTCCGTTTCTCGGTTTCCAGTTCTTTAGTATCGTCCGCTTCCTGAATAACCTTTTCATTAGTAAGAAACAGACCATTAGTATCGTCCGCTTCCTTGATAACGTCGCTTTTATTAGTAACGTCCAATTCATTACTAGCGTCCGGTTCTGAGTTCTTATGCCAATTACTTTGCTGTTGTTTTACTTTTTGCTGATGTTTCAGTTTAGATTTTTTATTAACACTGGCTTTGCCGCCGACTGCCCGGCCGCGCAGCCTGGTGAGCTCCGGGAGGTTGGTGACTATGATCGCGAGCGGCGCGATGGTCTTGCTACGCTTTTTCGGCAGCTGCGCGGGGTCTCTTTTCTTCCATTTGATTGCTGTAATATTTTTCCCATTGTACGGCTCTATCGTCAGTTTTGCTACATTTTTCTGCACCCGCTCGCTGTCTAAACTCTCCAAGGATTTTTGCTCTAAAAACTGTTTCAGCAGCTCCGGTATTTCGTCTCGCCTGAGCTCGTAAGACTCCGCGGAGTCCCGGGCGGTGTCCGCCGGGTGAGCGCCAAGTTGTCTGATGACGCTCCGGCACGAGCACGTGACGACATTGTGCAGGAATATGAGGCCCAGCGCTGCGGAAAGAAGCAAACACTACTTCAATGTACATTTACTGTGAGAAATTGATGCGGGGTGGGAATGTTACATAAGGACTATGCGCTAGGTAGGGGGTGTACTCCCCCCTAGGCTCACGGCCTTAACAACAGACATTCAACTAAATGCGCTAGAGGTGTGCGTGTGCGTGTAGAGGACTCACCGAGCAGGAGGTGCATGCTGTGCGCTGGTGGTGGCGGTGGTGGTGGTGGTCGCGGTGGCGGCGCGCGCGCTACTTATACGCGGCGCGCGTTCATTAAGTGTTGATTAGGTCGCGGTCACGGCGGAATCGATTAGCGCTCGCTGCTGATTGCACCCGCGCAGCGCGGCTCTGCACGGAGCAGCGCGCAGTGCGCAGTGGGGGGAGCGGCTGGGCAGCGCTCTGCGGCGCCGCACCGCACAGCGCGGAGTTTCTCGCACAACACTACTGTTCAATTAGCCGCAGTACAGCGGGGTGGCTGAGTGACTGCGTGCCGCAGCAGCCTGAGTGGGGTGGTGCTGCGCCAGCGCGTGGAGTTCTCGGTTCTTGGTCCGTAGTTGCCATCTAGTGTTTACTTATGTCGCCGACATTAAGTCACTCGACCGGAAGTGCTCCGATCTGTAAATAAACAGAACTGGTTCAGCCGGCCGATTGTTGCCAGCTGCTGCCTCGTTCGCGTTACAGGCATTACACTATTTACTCACTTTCACTGGTGGTAGTGTCTCTGTTGCCGGAGACAGTCTAGGTAGGTACACCACCGCTCTGCGTTCTCGTCGGGCATGACCTTTCCTTGCCAGTAGCGATATCGGCAGCACTGGCAAAGAAAAATGCGTGAATAGCGATGGTTTCCTTCTGTGAAACCGTCATGATGCAGAAGGAGTCCGCCGAGCGAAGTCAGGAGAGCGCCGACTCCGTCCGTAGACGAGGACGTCGCGGCGATGGCAACGGACGCCCCAGCCCGTCGGCCCTGTAGTTTCAGGCTATAAATAATAGTACTAAGATATGCCCTGCCTGTAGTACAAGGCTTTGTACATACAAGGCTCCATGGGTTCGTGAGATCGAGCGTCAGCCCTGTACCTTTCAATAAAACAGTCAATATGTACTGAACATCCGGTACGAGATGTGCGGAACTGAGGCGTACGTCCGTTGGATAAATGTTTCATCTGGAAGGAACGGAACTCGCCTTCCCGACTTCCGGGCAGCGGCTGGTTGTTGGCGAAGTGCCCAGCTATGTATGAACGGAAACAAAATTTTCAATTCCCCTCTCGGACTCTCACTAACGAAGTAGTCATGACGGGGGCGCGACGACGAGGGGGCGTGAGGGCAATTTCCCATCGCACAAAAGTACGGCTTAACCGGTTCGAATCGGTTTGAACCGGTGGCAGGTCGCCGCGCGCGAACTGATACATGGATTAACATTACATGCTCACGCTGACGTGGAGCAGCGCCGCGTGGCGGCCGTGAGCGCTCTCCAGCGGGCAACCCTGCGGGGCAGGACGGGTGCACGTGTGGGTAGATGGTACCATACCACATTGCAGCCGACAGACAGTTTGAAGGGCGCTGCAACTAGTGTAATTACTGGGGTAACGAGGCTCAACGTCTTATGACGTGTAGCACGGACGTGCGCGAAGTAATTATGGGCAAGTGTATCACTTACCATCAGGTGTACCATCAGCTCGCCGCATCGCTTAGCCGTACAAAAAAAAAGCATCGATCGAGTTGAAGTTCCGCTGTATTACGATGCGGGGTTGGGGCTGAGGACAACGAATATTGTAAGGGAGGAAGACTCGGTCGTAATAAGAGAAGGTTTCGACGTTAAATTGGCCACGTGCGCGTGCGCTTACATGAGCTGGTGAGGATACACAGATGTAGCAAGGGATGGTGCGCGGGGGAGAAACGCGTTGGACTGGGGGCAAGGATATTAAGATTAAAGGAATTGTGAAGCACGGGGGGAGTGCAGTTTGTCAGTGTTCACTGGTAAAATCAATTCATGGCAATGGGGCGGTCCTCGGGGAGAGGGGGATTGACATATTCTAATAATCCTTCAGACTGATGGAAGTAGTGAACGTGAAGAGAAGGGCAGGGGAACGCACCGAGCCGCACCAAATGAATCTGCAACCAGTCAATAATCGGGACGAGATTTTTTGAAGGTGTTAGAGGGAAGGTAGTTTTTAAGATAGGTAGCCACAGCATCCCTTATCAGTTCTGTCATTCGAATGAGAACAAAACCAGATAAGGTGTTATAAGTTAAAGACACAATTTAAGGAAGATCCAGAGCAGTGCGCGGGGTGAGGTGGTTTCAATAGTTGCTATTGGATTGTACCAGGCGCTTTAATAGATATTATCGCCGCGGGCAGGGTCGGGGGGCGTGGAGTGAGGGCGACATCGGGCTGGAGGAGATCCGCAAGCGATAGGCAACTAGCGGGAGAAGAGAGAACTGGAGTGAAAGAGTGAGAGAAAGAAAGAGAGAAACTGATCGGTGTTTGGTGAAATGTTACAATTTCATTTTAAATAAAAAAAATTATGTTATGTTTTCTAATCTGGTGGAGTGGGGGTGCACGAGGGTGCACGGGGTGCACGGGGAGGGCGGAGAACCTCTTCACTGTTGGCGCTCGTTTTTTGGAGATTTCGAGGTCGCAAAATACAAAAATATTACGAAAGTGTGCACAAAGAAATGCGCCCGCAGCAGGCAAAGCGGCCCAGCCAGCCGGGGGCGAGCGCTGGGGGTGGGGGTGCGCCTTTGGCTCGGCGGGCGCGCCTTGTTCCAGCGCGTAAAGCAAAGCGGGCGGCGGATGGGTCGCCGCGCCCGCCTGCCGATGCGAATGCTATCTCCGTTGCGAGTGACTCACTGTAGTATATTGTAGACAGCCTCCCCCCGACCGTCTCTCTGCGTGTGCGTGTAGGTCCGCACAAGGACAGAGAGAGAGAGAGAGAGGCGCAGAGGTGACAGGCAATGAACAGGTTTTGTTGTTTTTTTTTTTATAACAACCAAGAGGCAAACGAGCAAGACGGGTCACCTGATGGTAAGTGATTCACCGCCGCCCACGGTCACCAGCGATGCCAGTGCGTTGCTTACCCTTCAGGTAAGAATATGCTCTTTTCTTGCCATCACAATAAGAGCATAAGGGGTGGGGAAGGAGAAAGGTCACAGCGGGTGAGGAATTGTGGGACAGGGAATAAAAAGACAGGAAGGGGCCAACTGATACTCATTCCCACACGCAACGCAACACGGTACGTGTAGTATAATGAAAGTGCCAGTTGCTATTTGGGCCCCGAGGTAGAGGGATAAGGGCGCCGGGACTCTCACTCACCAGTCGAAACGCGGTGGCCTCCAGGAGGCCCCCACTTCACGCTGATTTTTTGTGAGAGGGCAGTGTTTCACCGGTCGACCCTGCCCACGCCCCTGCCCACGCGCTGCAGCGAACTGCACACTAGTTTGCAAAGTGCACTCGCGCCGCGCCGCGCCCGCCGGCTCATTGATTGCTTTATAAAACAAACTAACAAACAAACAAACTTCACTCACCGCCGTTGCTCCAGAGTAAAACCTGCTTCGTTTAGTTTCGTACCGGAAGTGCTATAACAGTTGGTGCGGCGCGCTCGCGTCCGCCTCCGGCCGCGGCGCAACGTGAGCGGAGCGCAAACTAAACGAAACGCAAAGTAACTCCGCGAAATACTTCCAGCGCAGTTCCGTGCCGGGGGCTGCACCCCACACCACACCACCACCACCACCACCGCTCCGCTGTACTCCGCCCCGCCGCTATCGCTCATCAGTTGGGACCGGCGGAGAGAACACAAAGTTCGCCGCGTGCTTTGTCTCCGGCCGCCGCTTTGTTACAGACCAGCCGCGGCCTGCTCGCCCCCCCCGGCGGCCTGCTCGCCCCCACGCATGCTGCTGGCCCCCATGCAAGCCCTCAGCCGAATGCGGAGCTAACAGCTTAAGAACAAAACCCCAAACGTTTATTATTTGTTTACCCACGAGCTGAACGTCAACACATCGCGTGTACACACCCCCATTAACCCACCCCCACCCCCACCGCTCTGTATTCATTAGTTACTTCTTTATGTTTTTCTGTATATTTAGTAGTAGTAGCTACAGCCGACGGACGTCCACTGCTGGACATACGCCTCCACCAAAGATTCCCACATCGATCGATTAAGAATTCATATAAAGGTAATGTGTGCCGTAGCCCACCGCGCCGGCCCAGCGCTGGCCGGCGGCAGCCAGAGCCTCGTCTCTTGATCAGCTGCACCACGAGCTGGCGAGGTTGGCTCGGATTCCTGGGCAGTAGTGCGGAACCGCTCACACCTCCGTGCATATGTATATTATACTCATTCTTCTGTTCCGGGCTGCACGACGCACCGGAAATGTCAATAGCATGTGTTTTATGTTCCGTGTTACAAACGGAAGTTACCACACGGAGCGCGCGCCGCGAGGCGATGCTGCGTACGGACAGCTAACGCGACACTTAACATCGAGTGAGGCCGCGCCGCGCGCCTCGTGCCCGTGATTAATTAACAAAACAATTAGCAGCAGTACCTCGGTCTCAATTTACTCAAATGTGGGGGAGAAATAAAACAGCTCGGGTCAACTTGAAATAGAAGGAGAATTTATTAATAGATCAATAGTGAACAGTAAATAGAATCTGTGACGCAGCAGCGCCGCCCAGCGCTGGGCGTGGGCGTGGGCACGGCCGGCGGCGGCGACCCATCCGCGAGCGGCGCGCGGGTCGCTACCAGCATCGTTACATTTAGTTTGGCACAACGTGAGCAGCACCAGCGGCGCGCCCGCACCTCTCCACCACCACCACCACCACCACCATCACCACCATCACCACCACCACCAAAGCGTGCACGAGCGATGATTAACCTGATGCGATGTACGACTCGTGTTAGCCTGACTTGTACAAAAGTAGAGTGAAAGATTCGAGCCCGCGACCTCACCGCCAACCGCTGAACCACTGAGATCTAACAGCGCACGTCACTCGGAATGAAGTGACGGGCGCGGGGAGCGGGGCGCGGGGAGCGGGGCGCGCGCGCTTACAATTCATACCTACGTAGAGAAGAGAAGATATTTACGCTAATCACTAAGTAATATTATTATCGAATCGAGAGGTGCGCCGGTGCGGGCGCGCGGTCCCACGCGTGGGCGCAGCGCGCGCCCGCACCTCTCCACCACCACCACCACCAAAGCGTGCACGAGCGATGATTAACCTGATGCGATGTACGACTCGTGTTAGCCTGACTTGTACAAAAGTAGAGTGAAAGATTCGAGCCCGCGACCTCACCGCCAACCGCTGAACCACTGAGATCTAACAGCGCACGTCACTCGGAATGAAGTGACGGGCGCGGGGAGCGGGCGCGCGCGCTTACAATTCATACCTACGTAGAGAAGAGAAGATATTTACGCTAATCACTAAGTAATATTATTATCGAATCGAGAGGTGCGCCGGTGCGGGCGCGCGGTCCACGCGTGGGCGCAGCGCGCGCTGTACTGCCGCGTCAGATCCTCATTACTCCAGCTGGCCCCGCAGGAACATATGCCGTTAACGGAATGTGGATATGTTGTTCCGAAACTTCCGGAAGTCTGCACCCATCCATAACGGCGCA
This sequence comes from Troides helena, assembly GCA_029286815.1. Classification (NCBI taxonomy): domain Eukaryota; kingdom Metazoa; phylum Arthropoda; class Insecta; order Lepidoptera; family Papilionidae; genus Troides; species Troides helena. Next base: position 26,810 of record JAGSMV010000034.1, read on the forward strand.
GATTCTTTTTTATTGTGATTGAACTTCATCATGAGTCTATTTTCTGATATATCGGCTCAGCCATTCAACAGCAGACAGCACACCGCTCCTCCACCAGCACACCGACAGGTTGTACTGTGTTTGGTGAGACTCTTCCATATATCCGTCTCCAGACTGCTGATCGCGAGCTCATGCCTTCACCAGCGCGAGCTCGCGCCTGCTGCTGAAGTACATCGCACGCGTTGCAGTTGAGCTCCCCAGCAACACGTTGCTGGGAGAAGACTGCGGTGGGGATGGGGGCCGGTGTTCTTGCTCCGCAGTGACCCTCCATCGCCCTGGTCCCGGCTCCGCCCCGCCGCGCCGCTCACCGCGTCTTCTGCGTGGAGGTGGAGCGGCGGCCGCATAAACACTAAGAATACTATATCTCTTTACATATTTATTCTTATCTAATAGAATGATAATTGAATTAATTATAAATATGTATATATTTATATTAATTTATACAATTAATATAAGTATATTATTGCGATTCAGAGAGCGGCCGGCGGGCGCAGCGCGCGCTGTACTGCCGCGTCAGATCCTCATTACTCCAGCTGGCCCCGCAGGAACATATGCCGTTAACGGAATGTGGATATGTTGTTCCGAAACTTCCGGAAGTCTGCACCCATCCATAACGGCGCAGATTCTTTTTTATTGTGATTGAACTTCATCATGAGTCTATTTATCTGATATATGCCGATATAGCCATTCAACAGCAGGCAGCACGCTGCTCCTCCACCAGCACACCGACAGGTTGTACTGTGTTTGGTGAGACTCTTCCATATATCCGTCTCCAGACTGCTGATCGCGAGCTCATGCCTTCACCAGCGCGAGCTCGCGCCTGCTGCTGAAGTACATCGCACGCGTTGCAGTTGAGCTCCCCAGCAACACGTTGCTGAGAGAAGACTGGGTGGTGGGGATGGGGGCCGGTGTTTTTGCTCCGCAGTGACCCTCCATCGCCCTGGTCCCGGCTCCGCCCCGCCGCGCCGCTCACCGCGTCTTCTGCGTGGAGGTGGAGCGGCGGCCGCGGCGCTTCGCCCGCCGGGGCACAGCCTCCTCCGTCATCTGCAACCGCACCGTGACACCACGTGTGTTGGGTAATACAACAAACTATTTGAAACAAAAGCAACCAAGCAACCTTCCGCAGCAGCGGTTGCAGCGTCGTTCAAACCTAAATGCAGCGGAAATATACACTAGCTACGATACGGTGAACAGTTACCGTGGCGGTGAGCAGAGTGGGCGGAGTGGGCGGCGTGGGGGGCGTGGGCGCGTCGCTGGGCACGTCGTCCACAGTGGAGCACGAGGCCTGCGCGTCCGCATTCCCGCTGCACACACACACACACGCACAGCTTGAATACAACCGCTGCGAACGATCGGAAGTACGACTCAGAGTCATAGTCACCACCATGACCACCACCAGCCGGTGCACGTGCGCCGCTGATCACACAGCTCCCACAGACGCACGCGGAGATCATTTAAACTCGCTCACGTTGCGGAGCGCTTGTGATAACACGTTGCGAGTTCCACAGCAGCGTGCCGCACCCGCCGCGGGACGTGGTCACTTGAAACAGTGTGATACTAATATCGAGTGTTAGCTTGTTGTGTATAAAAATGTCCAGCTGCTAAGTGATACGCGTCACGCGTCACGCGTCACATTGCAATTGTTTACATTGCGCGCGTAGCTTCAGAGATGAGATGGCATGCCCCGTTAAGTCGACGACTGACGGCCCTTCGAGCCAGAGTACGGTAATGTTACAACGTTGTGCGGGTGTGTGCGTGTGTGTGCGTGTGTGTGCGTGTGCGGGCACTCGCCTGCGCGGGCCGGGCGCGCGTCACAGCACGGTGTCGAGGGTGTCCAGGGAGCGCAGCAGCGCCGGGTCGCGCGCGCACCAGCGCGCCAGCTCCTCCGGCGAGACCGCGCCGTCCGCGTCCGCGTCCATCAGCTGCAACGCGCGCCGCGACACGTTACCGGAGCGCGCACCCCGCACCCCGCACCCCGCACTCCGCACGGTGCGGGGCTCGACACAATTAAATACCGGTAACACCGCAATACCCTGTAGACCTATCTCTATACTACTATCACTAAGTAAAGTATTAGGTTGGGGAAAAAGAATTCCATTATTTTTTCGGTAGATGGCTGTAGTGATAAATTTCTCGTAAAGTATCGATCAAACAGTTTCAGATTTATGCTCGTTGGAAGGTGACATTTCGCAGTTAAAAATTCTTTTGCTGTTTTTGTTTGGTGCATTCAATTGTGAGTTACAGGATGTTAAAAATGGAAGTGAACAAAGAGAAAATTCGGTACATTTTACAGTTTTCTTTGACAAAGGCGAAAATGCAAGCCAGGCGGCTAAAATTGTGAATGGTGTTTATGGACCCGATACTGTAACAGCCAATTATGTGCAATTTTGGTTTCGTAGATTCCGTTCAGGAATTTTGATGTTAAAGATGCACCTCGCACAGGTAGGCCGGTCGCCGAAAATGTCGATAAAATCGGAGAAATGATCGAAGTTGACCGGCATCTTAGCAGTCGTAACATCGCCCAGGAGCTAAAAAGGACCACAAAACAGTTTTAAACCATTTACACAAAGCTGGATTCAAAAAGAAGCTCGATGTTTGGGTGCCACACCAATTAACAGAAAAAAACATGACGGATCAAATTTCCTTCTGCGAAGCCTTGGCCAAACGGAATGAGATAGACCCATTTCTTAAACGGATGGTGACTGGAAATGAGAAATTGATCACATACGATAACCCTGTGCGAAAACGATCATGGTCAAAGAGCGGTGAAGCACCTCAAACGGTGGCCAAACCAGGACTAACGGCCGGGAAGGTTCTGCTGTGCATTTAGTGGGACTAGAAGGGGATTATTTATTATGAGTTGTTTCCATATGGCCAACCACTAAATTCTGATCTCTACTGTCAACAACTGGACCGTTTGAAGATAGCAATTGACCAGAAACGGCCAGAATTGGCCAACAGAAGAGGTGTCGTGTTCCACCAGGACAACGCTAGGCCACACATGTCTACAGTGACTCGCCAGAAACTTCGGGAGCTTGGTTGGGAAGTTTTAATGCATCCGCCATACAGTCCGGACTTGGCACCAAGCGATTACCATCTTTTTCTTGCATTACAAAATTTCTTTAGTGATAAAAATTGGCATCTAGGAAGATTGTGAAAATCGGCTACTAGAGTTTTTGCAAATAGAGAGCAGGACTTCTACGAGAGAGGCATTATGAAGTTACCTTTAAAATGGCAACAAATCATAGAACAAAACGGTGCATATTTGACCCAAATCGGACAATCCGAAGCATGTTAAATAAAGTCCTGAAATTCATATAAAAATAATGGATTTCTTTTTCCCCAACCTATTATTTCTAAAAATACTTAAGCATCTCGCAGGACATTTCAATGAGTAATTATTCCTAGACTGGGCAGTAAAGTGTTACTATATACCGGTCAACTAGCGGCGCGGGAGCAGCGCTCCTTAATCATTCATTTGGTGCGCGGGGAGCATCGCAAAGTGCAATTCGTATCTCTAGTGATTTGTGCGAGGCCTTTGATTGTATAGATCACGAAACATTTGTAAATAGACTAAGGTTCAATGGCATACCGTGCACAGCTCGGGACCTCATTACTTTTATCATAGACAAATGGTTCAGAGTGTAGATGTTGTAGTGGTTCTAAATCTTCAGGATCTATTGTACGAATGGGCGTTCCACTGGGATCTATTCTGGCGCCATTCTTCTTTTTTATACAAACTAATAACATTAAGTATACAGATGATGCCTCTCTAATAGTCAATGTTAGTAGTCATTCTCAAATATAATAACGAAAACCGTGCACACGGTCACCGATCTATTGGTGCTGCACACAATAATGAATGGAAATGGTCCGTCAGATACGAGACATTTCTTTTGCGGATGTCCGTTAAGCTTTGAGGATCAATAAGTGTGAACTAACGTTCCCATGATGAATAAGAATTATTATTTTCAACTTTACAACGACACGCACGTCCTCCCACCTCCGCGTCCGCACGACTACTGCTGGCGGCGGTGGTGGCGGTTCGCGTGCTCCAACTCACGTGGAAGATCCTGTCGACGTGCTCCCTGGCGGCGGCGGGGTGCACCGGCGGCGCGGCGGCACGGCCCAGCAGCTCGTACACCGCCTGCACCACGGCCAGCATCTCCGCGCGCGAGATGCGCCCGTCGCCGTCCGCGTCGTACAGCGCGAACACCCACGCGAGCTTCTCCTGCAGCGAGCCGCGCGCCACGCGCGACAGCGTGCACAGGTACTCCTGCACCGTGCACCACTCGTGAACACATGCGTGCACGCGCACACGCGCGCACACTCACACATGCGCGCACACTCACACACACACACACACACACACACACATCAAGATAAGGAGATGGCAAGTCCCACTAGTCCGGAACGGCCCGCGCTTGTACTGCTGCTCCCCGCTGCTGGGCTCCATACATACATACTGCAATTAACTTATTCCGCTCCTATCCTTTGGGGTCTGTGAAGCACCCACAGAGCAGAGCAGCTGGTGGATGCACTGGCACCGCCTCCACGACCGGGTGCATACATAGTGGCGTGCGCCGCGGCGCTGCGTACCTCGAAGCTGAGCTTGCCGCGGTGCTTGTGCTTCACCGTGTTGAACACGTAGTGCGCGTACTGCGTCGCGTCTGCGGGACCACAACAGCACGTGTAGAGCACGTGTATACAGCACGGGTATACTGCACACGTACGGCACGAGAATATAAGTTAAAATGTTTCATCAATATCATCATCGCAGCGCCATGCCCATCGCTGGATACAGATATTCCTTAAAAGTGGGCTAGTTGCCCAGCTCGCGCTGGGTGGTGGTGGTGGGCGCAATCTGCTGGTGACGGTAATTGGTAATGTTGCTGACTATTTTCTGAAATATTTCCGTCTGAGACACTCTTATCAGTATTCGTGTCGCACCAGTAATGTTACTACATACCGATGAGTTATACTGGAGCACAGTAACATTGGAACATTACCTACAGGTGGTGGTGGTGGTGGTGGTGAGGTGGACGCATCACGTCACTAGGAACATTTCCACGTCACAGTGGACTTATTGTTGTGTACAGCGCGCCGTTATGTGAGGATGGGTGGGCGCGTCACGCGCGGCTTCCGTACTTTTGACCGGGTTAATAAGATAATGCAGCACGCAACGAAGCCAGATTGCAGTTGGCGGTGGGAGCGGCAGGTAGTGGTGGTGGTGGTGGTGGGGAATGCGGCGACCGGTGACCAAATCCTATTACAGCGCACGACATATAATATAATATCATCTAAGATCTATCGCGTGCTGCAGCTCAGCAGCAGCTCGTTGCACGACATTCCCGCACAGCAGCGATCGATCGCGACGTTCGCTTGATTAGCTCGTAAGGATGTTTACACTGCGGCTAATTGCTCGATTCTATTACATGTTTTATCATTTGAAGAAAGAGACACGATGAGCACCGTTTCTTTTGGTAGTGAGCGCTGGGACAGTACCTGACGGAGGATCACCAGCGCACTTAACACACGTCTAACCGCCACAGGCAAAATATGGCGCAGCGTATGCCGTTATAGCTAACGGTACGTTGTTATAGGTGGACGTATCACTTAACATCAGGTGAACGTTCTCCTCGTGCCGAGGTTTCGGTGTACAAAATAACCAAATTAAACCCGTGTGGCCGACGCCTTGCTGGACGAGCGGCGCGTCGCCGTTACTGCGAGTGCAACTGGAAAAATCAACTTTATCACATTTATTTTAAATGTCTAATTTGCTTGAAGTCTTTAAACCGATGCGCGAGCCGCGCGCCGGCCGCTCCGCTATTTATATATACTGTACGGCGTACGAGACAAAGTTCAAATTTGTTTGGCTGAACAAACGCACCGCCGCCGCATTACCCGGCCGAGTGCGGGCGTCGCCGCGCCACCGCGCCACCGCGCCACCGCCAGCGCGCACGGACCTCGCGCACGCACAGTTAGCCGTGTAATACTACGCGCCGGGCCGTCGCTTGCGCGCACTGACCGTCCCCACGACGAGCACCACCAGCACGAACCTACCGCCGACCGTCCGCTCGGCTCGCTTACCTCCGAGCGGGAAGAACTGTGAGAATATGTTCTTGAAGGACTCCTCGTCCACCATCCCGGTGGGGCACTCCTGCGGGACGAACGGACGTGATTAGCGGCTGTTCGATCTGATGTGGAGCTGGTGATGGCGCCGGTGGCGGTGCTCTCACCTGCTTGAAGCCGCGGTACATCAGCTTGATCTCGTGCGGCGTGAAGCGGGAGGCGCGCGCGAGCGCGTCCGGCGGCTCCGGGCGGTAGCGCACCGGCAGCGCGGTGCTCTCCTCGCACTCCTCCTCTGCAGGCACCACCACACCGCCACACCATCACAGGACGGCACCAACGGCACCACAGCACGGCACCACGGCACCGGGGGGCGGGCAGACAGTTACACGTCGTATTATATTACTAAATACAAAGCTGTACGCTGCTTTAGAGAGATCCAAGTGGAGCTGGAGACTGTCGTGGGCTGATGGTGAGGGCAGGGCTGGCGTGCCCCGCGGAGTGAGGAGTACTTACACAACTCCACAGTCTACTGATTGCGTTGCTGCGTAAATTGCAATATATCATCGACCTTCCACTCTTCTCACGTTCATCGATCCGTGTAACCTAGTGAAAGAGATTTAATACAAAGTCTATTGCCTTCAATAACAAGCGATGCCTAACAGTAACTAGTGGGAAAGGTCACTCCCACGCGTGGACCTGAGCAGCGGCACAGCTCGTGTGTAATCATCGCAAAGAATATTGTACAGCAATAATGTTAGCAGCAGTCGTTGTCGTCTCTCACCTGCCTCATCACCTCACTCCCGGTAGGCACTGGAAAAAATGGTTTGAACAGCGGCTGGTGAAATGAGGAGCTGGAGACCGGATCAGTATTTTGTAGAAGGCAGGTCAGGATGAAGACCTTCCGAGCCGGACGCGCACCGACGTGTACTCACCCATCGCGGATCAAGCGCCGGAGTGGTGTCGCGGAGGCGGTGCAGTGCAGTGCGTGCCCTGGGGCGATCTCCTGCTCCTCGGCACCGCCTATTTATAACCAGCACCAGCACCAGGAGATCAGGAGCCGCGCGGCGCGGGTGGGAGGGTCGGGGAGGCGATTCACTCGCAGTTCGAACGCGGACTATAAATAACCGGCGCGCTATCGATCAGCCGCGGCGCCCGGCCCTGGTGCCCGGCGCTGGTGCCCGGCCCTGGTGCTCGGTCTGCCGCCGCCAGGGTCGCAGCGGCGTTACGTGCACGTGTCTGGTTATACCGGAAATTTCGTAATGGTAGACTAGGACACCGTTCCCCGAGCGCGAGGGTTGAAAGCTGCTGTACTGTGTATTGATTGTGACGTGTCGGAGCGCTGACGCTGCAGCTGCAGCAGCGCGGCAGCAGCACGGCAGCAGCACGGCAGCAGCACGGCAGCAGCGCGGCAGCAGCACGGCAGCAGCGCGGCAGCAGCACGGCAGCAGCACGGCAGCAGCACGGCAGCAGCACGGCAGCAGCGCGGCAGCAGCACGGCAGCAGCACGGCAGCAGCACGGCAGCAGCACGGCAGCAGCACGGCAGCAGCACGGCAGCAGCACGGCAGCAGCGCGGCAGCAGCACGGCAGCAGCACGGCAGCAGCACGGCAGCAGCACGGCAGCAGCGCGGCAGCAGCACGGCAGCAGCACGGCAGCAGCACGGCAGCAGCACGGCAGCAGCACGGCAGCAGCACGGCAGCAGCGCGGCAGCAGCACGGCAGCAGCACGGCAGCAGCACGGCAGCAGCACGGCAGCAGCACGGCAGCAGCACGGCAGCAGCACGGCAGCAGCACGGCAGCAGCACGGCAGCAGCACGGCAGCAGCACGGCAGCAGCACGGCAGCAGCACGGCAGCAGCACGGCAGCAGCACGGCAGCAGCACGGCAGCAGCACGGCAGCAGCGCGGCAGCAGCACGGCAGCAGCGCGGCGCAGTGTGCCCGAACCTAACCAGCGGCGCGTTGTTATGAGCGGGCTCATCACTCACTACCGGGTGATTGTTGCGGCTGCAGCGCGCCGGTGCAGTGATCCAGTTGCAGCGCTGCAGCTGCTGCTGGGTGCAGTGTGCAGCGCCGGTATGTATGTATAATATACACAAATCCGGTATGAAGGCCGCTGTCGCTTATAGTTGCCAGAACAACCGGACGTATCAAATTGAATGTTCCATTGCGCCGTTGTGTAAATACCCCAGCTGGTGTCTCGTGTACATTCACTTGGCAGCCGCCTGGCGCATCTGTTCCGCCAGCTGTGCGGCGCGGCGCTGGTGGGGCAAGTGTCCTGGCCGCCCGCCAGCCGCCCGCCAGCCGCCAGCCGACTGCCAAGCGATCCGTAACTTAAATCCTTTTACAGTGTGACAACGTTGCGCGCACTGAACGGTCAAGCTGCGACGTGGTCATCAGAACCTTCAGCAGAACTTGCCGGTGACCAGCCGGCACCGCCCCGCGCCCACCCGCGCACCACCAGCTGCTGTCGCTTCCGTAGAACCACGATCAGATTCTCCGTGACCGTCTACACGCTACCTGATGAGGTTCCACCAGTTACGACACGGAGCTGCAAGAGCTGATTCTTTATTAACACGTAGTCAATAGTACATCCGCAGGCCGAGGCGGCGGCGGCGGCGGTGGCATACAGCACGACCTGCCGACAGACGGAGCGCCGGCATCATGAGAGCGGGCAGGCGGTGGGTGGATGCGAGAAGCTGAGGATCGCATTTGATGGAAGACCTGTATCTAGCAGTGGATAAACAAAGGTTGATGATGATGAATTAATGGTGATGTGTCGTGCGGTAAGGTGCGTGCCGCGGAGCCAACTCCGTCACCAGCTGGTGAATGTCTGCTGCATTGCAACCGTACGCGAGGACTGCTTGGACCGATTGGGTTTAAACAAAAGGATGTTGAGCTGGAACCGGCTGAACCGTGGCGAGGTGGACACCGCTAGCGGACGGACGGAAGTACGCGCGGTGAACCTGGTGACGTGCGCCGTGTTGGCGGGCGGGCGGTGATGTCGATACAAGCTCGGTCCATGTTACACGGAGTGCCAGTGCCGCCGCCAAGGGTCAGGCGGTGGCTGGGTGTGTGTGTGTGTGGGTGAGGGTGAGAGTGCAGACGGTCAGCTCGGCGCGTGGTGACTATTCAGTACCCTATTGATTGCCATTCGATTGTCTGCCGCGGGCGACGCGGGGGGTTGCGCGGGACGTGTGGGCGGAGAAGGGATAGGGTGGCGGTGCAGAGGGATGGGGTGGCAGCGGTCAGGCTGGGCACCTCCGGCCCTATTGTCTGCGCGTTCGGTTGGAAAGTGGCGGCGATCTGATTAGATACATACAGCATGAGTGGCGGGCGGCGGGCGGCGGGCGGCGGGCGGCGCGCGGCGGGTTGATTAGGGATAAGTGGTGCTGGTGCGCGAGGGGAGGCTGCTGGGACGAAGCGCTAGGAGCACATAACCTTGCGGCACACCGCTGCACGTAGAGCCGCGCCGCCACTCGACTGCCGCGAGCAGTGAAGTAGTGCAACTGCAGCGGCCTGCCCACTGGCGCACAGTCAGCGTCGCATGCTGCCGCGAGCAGCTGAAGTAGTGCAACTGCAGCGGCCTGCCCACTGGCGCACAGTCAGCGTCGCATGCTGCCGCGAGGCAGCTGAAGTGGTCACAACTGCAGCGGCCTGCCCACTGGCGCACAGTCAGCGTCGCATGCTGCCGCGAGCAGCTGAAGTGGTCACAACTGCAGCGGCCTGCCCGCTGGCGCACAGTCAGCGTCGCATGCTGCGCGAGCAGCTGAAGTAGATGCAACTGCAGCGGCCTGCCCACTGGCGCACAGTCAGCGTCGCATTGCTGCCGCGAGCAGCTGAAGTGGTGCAACTGCAGCGGCCTCGCCCACTGGCGCACGGTCGGCGTCGCATGCTGCGCGAGCAGCTGAAGTAGTGCAACTGCAGCGGCCTGCCACTGGCGCAGTCAGCGTCGCATGCTGCCGCGAGCAGCTGGTAGTGCAACTGCAGCGGCCTGCCACTGGCGCACAGTCAGCGTCGCATGCTGCCGCGAGCAGTGAAGTAGTGCAACTGCAGCGGCCTGCCCACTGGCGCACAGTCAGCGTCGCGCATGCTGCCGCGAGCAGCTGGTAGTGCAACTGCGGCGGCCTGCCCACTGGCGCACAGTCAGCGTCGCATGCTGCCGCGAGCAGCTGAAGTAGTGCAACTGCAGCGGCCTGCCCACTGGCGCACAGTCAGCGTCGCATGCTGCCGCGAGCAGCTGAAGTAGTGCAACTGCAGCGGCCTGCCCGCTGGCGCACAGTCAGCGTCGCATGCTGCCGCGAGCAGCTGAGTAGTGCAACTGCGGCGGCCTGCCCACTGGCGCACAGTCAGCGTCGCATGCTGCCGCGAGCAGCTGAAGTGAGTGCAACTGCAGCGGCCTGCCCACTGGCGCACAGTCAGCGTCGCATGCTGCCGCGAGCAGCTGAAGTAGTGCAACTGCAGCGGCCTGCCCACTGGCGCACAGTCAGCGTCGCATGCTGCCGCGAGCAGCTGAAGTAGTGGCAACTGCAGCGGCCTGCCCACTGGCGCGCACAGTCAGCGTCGCATGCTGCCGCGAGCGGCTGAAGTAGTGCAACTGCGGCGGCCTGCCTACTGGCGCACAGTCAGCGTCGCATGCTGCCGCGAGGCAGCTGAAGTGGTCTGGCTGCAGCGGCCTGCCTACTGGCGCACAGTCAGCGTCGCATGCTGCCGCAGGCAGCTGAAGTAGTCACAACTGCAGCGGCCTGCCCACTGGCGCACGGTCAGCGTCGCATGCTGCCGCGAGCAGTGAAGTAGTGCAACTGCAGCGGCCTGCCCACTGGCGCACAGTCGGCGTCGCATGCTGCCGCGAGCAGCTGGTAGTGCAACTGCGGCGGCCTGCCCACTGGCGCACAGTCAGCGTCGCATGCTGCCGCGAGGCAGCTGAAGTAGTGCAACTGCAGCGGCCTGCCCACTGGCGCACAGTCAGCGTCGCATGCCGCGAGCAGCTGAAGTAGATGCAACTGCAGCGGCCTGCCACTGGCGCACAGTCAGCGTCGCATGCTGCGCGAGCAGCTGAAGTGGTGCAACTGCAGCGGCCCGCCCACTGGCGCACAGTCGGCGTCGCATGCTGCCGCGAGCAGCTGAAGTGAATGCAACTGCAGCGGCCTGCCCGCTGGCGCACAGTCAGCGTCGCATGCTGCCGCGAGCAGCTGAGTAGTGCAACTGCGGCGGCCTGCCACTGGCGCACAGTCAGCGTCGCATGCTGCCGCAGGCAGCTGAAGTAGTGCAACTGCAGCGGCTCGCCCACTGGCGCACAGTCGGCGTCGCATGCTGCCGCGAGCAGCTGAAGTGGTGCAACTGCGGCGGCCTGCCCACTGGCGCACAGTCGGCGTCGCATGCTGCCGCGAGCGGCTGAAGTAGTGCAACTGCGGCGGCCTGCCCACTGGCGCACGATCAGCGTCGCATGCTGCCGCGAGCAGCTGAAGTGGTCTGGCTTCTGGCGGCCTGCCCACTGGCGCACGGTCAGCGTCGCATGCTGCCGCGAGCAGTGAAGTAGTGCAACTGCGGCGGCCTGCCCACTGGCGCACAGTCAGCGTCGCACGCTGCCGCGAGCAGCTGAAGTAGTGCAACTGCAGCGGCCTGCTTACTGGCGCACAGTCAGCGTCATGCTGCCGCGAGCAGCTGAAGTAGTGCAACTGCAGCGGCCTGCCCACTGGCGCACAGTCAGCGTCGCATGCCGCGAGCAGCTGGAAGTAGTGCAACTGCAGCGGCCTGCCACTGGCGCACAGTCAGCGTCATGCTGCCGCGAGCAGCTGGTAGTGCAACTGCAGCGGCTCGCCCACTGGCGCACAGTCAGCGTCATGCTGCCGCGAGCAGCTGGTAGTGCAACTGCAGCGGCCCGCCCACTGGCGCACAGTCGGCGTCGCATGCTGCCGCGAGCAGCTGAAGTGGTGCAACTGCGGCGGCCTGCCCACTGGCGCGCACAGTCAGCGTCGCATGCTGCCGCGAGCAGCTGAAGTAGTGCAACTGCAGCGGCCTGCCCACTGGCGCACAGTCAGCGTCGCATGCTGCCGCGAGCAGCTGAAGTAGTGCAACTGCAGCAGCCTGCCACTGGCGCACAGTCAGCGTCGCATGCTGCCGCGAGCAGCTGGTAGTGCAACTGCAGCGGCCTCGCCCACTGGCGCACAGTCAGCGTCGCACGCTGCCGCGAGCAGCTGAAGTGAATGCAACTGCAGCGGCCTGCCCACTGGCGCACAGTCAGCGTCGCATTGCCGCCGCGAGCAGCTGGAAGTAGTGCAACTGCAGCGGCTCGCCCACTGGCGCACAGTCATGTCGCATGCTGCCGCGAGCAGCTGAAGTAGTGCAACTGCAGCGGCCTGCCCACTGGCGCACAGTCATGTCGCATGCTGCCGCGAGCAGCCGAAGTAGTGCAACTGCAGCGGCTCGCCCACTGGCGCACAGTCATGTCGCATGCTGCCGCGAGCAGCTGAAGTAGTGCAACTGCAGCGGCCTGCCCACTGGCGCACAGTCAGCGTCGCATGCTGCCGCGAGCAGCTGAAGTAGTGCAACTGCAGCGGCCTGCCCACTGGCGCACAGTCAGCGTCGCATGCTGCCGCGAGCAGCTGAAGTAGTGCAACTGCAGCGGCCTGCCCACTGGCGCACAGTCAGCGTCGCATGCTGCCGCGAGCAGCTGAAGTAGTGCAACTGCAGCGGCCTGCCCACTGGCGCACAGTCAGCGTCGCATGCTGCCGCGAGCAGGGCACCGCGGGGACAGTGCGCGGCGATCTCCGCGTGAGACCAGCTCGTGATGAAATCCATTTATTATACTACCGAGACCTTCATGCCTTACTGTATATAACAAGTAAGCAGAAGTAGTACTGAGCCGGCTGCAGGATATATTACATTAAATGTTATGAGCGGCGCGGGCGCGGGCGCGGGCGCGGGCGCGGGCGCGGGCGCGGGCGCGGGCGCGGGCGCGGGCGCGGGCGCGGGCGGTAAGTTGACCACAACCCAGCTGATGGTGCTAATTGAGGATACAGCAGTCAACACACACGCACACACACTAAAACCAAAGGGATTTCATTTCATTACATCTGTACATCCGGCAGTGTGCCTGCTTACTGCGACACAGTAACTTAGCTAGCTGCTGCAGTCGGCGACGCGCACACGTGTACTGTGTACTGTAAATGTATCTGTTTATATATATATATATATATATATATTTATTGCAACTGTTTAACCTGCACCCGCACGTCACGTCACGTCACGGCGCGTGACGCGTGACACGTGCACTTGATTGCGAGTGACACGCCTGCTCGTACGGTGCAGCGCTGAGCAGTATGATACACGCAACGCACTGTACTCGTCGTTTTAAATATACATTACTAAATCTGGTCGCCGCAGTGACAACTCGTAACTACCTTCGCACCGGATAGCAGTAACGTTCAGACCGTACTATCCGCCGGCGGGAGTAAGCGCTGCGTTAGTAAGTATTCAAATCGCTTTTATAGACAGTGATAACGATTACATCGGATTTCCGTCGGACGTCGGCTGAACCGGTCTGCAGCCGCTCCTGGTCGAGCTGATGATGCACTGGGAAAGCCTCGCGGGGCGGAGAATACCCTGCAGGGCCACGACTGATGCCGGGAGCAGTTCCAACGTGAGACAGCTCTGAATACAGCCCGACGTGGGACTGGCGGTGTGGTGCTTAATACAAACAGCCCACTGTTGGGATTTGAGATACTGTATTACTTGGAAAGAGTTGAGACCTGTCATCCATCACGCTCGTCGAGTGAGGATCAGAGGACGTGGTGCGAGCCGATTACCCCACCGCAGCTAACGTTCAGTTGGGATCGAACCCGCGACTGCGCCGCGAGGGCCTTGCCTCCGTATCAGTACGGATGACACTCCATCAGCTCCTCACCGGAAGTAGTTCGACAAGTCCACAGGACTTCAGCATACCGCCGTCCACTGCTGCCTCATCCGACGTTTCATACTATCGCCACCACCATGTCATAAACTATTTCTAACCAACGAATATAATTGTTCTTCTCTCTCTCTCTCTCTCTCTCTCTCTCTCCTGTCTCCTAATAAACACCAATTCCACGCACTGGACGCGTCACACCGCGGTGACCACGCGAAGCTGACGCACCCCGCCTGGTGTCACCGGGAGCAGTTGGAGCTGGTCTCCACAGCACGAGCAGACTTCTCCTTCTCTTTGCCTCTAATCGCTGGATATGGTTTGACGGTGTTCCGTTTCCGGGATAGCGTAACCGGATACGAGCGCGGTGGCGAGGGAATAATCAGTCGTTACTGCGCGGCAGTAAGATAAATATACACCTCACTATACTATAAGCCACACAGGTACCGCAGTAGAGACTACTGCAGCCGATACACAGTACTGTGCTTACATTACTGTGATCTGGTCTAAAGGGCGTTGTAGCTAGTGAGATTACTGGCGTAACGAGACGGCATTGTATGTCTCAAGGCGACGAGCACAACGCGCTGAGTACATCGTTGTTATGTTCACCTGATGGTAAGTGATATATATATCCTGTATCCAGTTAGAATGGTACACACTGCAGCACATTGTGCTCGTCACCTGAGACATACAATGTCGAATCCCATTATTGGTTATTCACTAGCTACAACGTCCTTCAAATCGGATCTGTGTGTCGGCTGCAATAGGCGCTGCGGCGGTACCTAGACAGTCTGCAGCAGGAAGGAGTTATCACCAGCAAAACGGTCGGTAGCGCGGTGGTGGTGGTGGTGGTGGTCCGTGACCGTCGCGGGTAACGCGCGCGGCTACCGGTACACTTCGCGCGTCGTTATACGTCGAAGTGTTTACTCCGTTACAGTAATTACAACTATACCGCAGTACAGTAACGAGCGTCCCGCCCGCGCGCTGCGCCCGCTGCTCCAGCGGCACTCAACCTTCTTGTTGGCGTGCACACACGCACGCACGTGCACACACGCACGCACGTGCACACGCCAATAAATTTTTAATGGTTTCTTTAGTTTATGTTACTGTTTATTGTTGCGTGCTGGTTGTGCGTGTGTGTGCGTGTGTGTGTGGGGGGGCGGAGGCGTGACGTGCTCGCAGCGGCATTGGGCTGCTGCTTGAAGGTTTTTCATGTGGGACAAACCTCAAACCGGAGTACAGCTTTGATACATTGCTGCACCGCTGCGGTGACGCGTTGACGCCGCACCACAGCCGCTGCGGCGCGGCGAGCCGTTTGTATGTATGCAGTTTACTTTCATTGACTTACCAACAAAATTAATTAAAAAAAAATCCTAAATTTATTTTAATTTTGTTTAGTGAATGTTTATAAATATAATGTGTATGTATGTGTGTGTATATATATGTACAGTGTCGCGGCGCGACAGCTTGCAACTCTTCGCGCGCGTGGAACAGGTGGTTGCGGGGTAGGTAGCTGGGACGAGCGCGCGCGACTAGTGAAAGCGAAACCACACGTCCGCCGTGCTCCGGCGCGCCGGGCTCACTGAGCGCGTCGCGGCGCGGGCTCGCGCGTGTTGCCAGCCGCGAGCTCTCCCCGCGCGCGCCGTAACACGTACACCGCTACGTAAACTCCTCGCCCGTATAACGAGTTCCACGATAATATTATTACTGGAGGAAAATTTACACAACTACATTTTATACAATATAAACAAATTCTGCCGCAGTATTTACCTTTAGTGGTACACACTACTGCATGCATTGGCGGCCGGTGAACATTGCCGGAGGCCGGGCAACTAACCACAATACTATACATACCTTTACAATGTTTTAGTAGAGTGCTGTTAATGAAATGATTAGTATAACCGAATATAACATCTGACAATTCAAGAAAACAAGCAATGTCAAGTGCAGTGTGTGCCGCACACCGCTCGCGGCGCATTATTATAGACGCGCGTATCTCTTACGTGTAGAAAATGTACGTTGTGTTTTTATAAATTACCCGCGGCGGTGACGTCACCCGCGAGCGCGGCAACACCGCGCGGGACTCGCTCGCCCGCGCGCACCGCGCTAGCGTCACGGTCGCGCATGCGCGGTGGCGTTCGACTGCTGCATCCCGACGCTCAGCGCGTATTTGAATATATACCTAACTGACATTCAGCTTAGAGTTGATATTGCAACGGCCGCCGCCGGTGCTGCGCGCTGTAAGGGTAATGTTGCAATGAAAATTGAACCTTATGAAATTAATTTTTAAAAGAAATATCTTATTACATCCGCATTGATAAAAATATAAATCTCTATTCGTCAACGTCGAAAATATCATTAAAAATGTTTAATTAAAAATAAACTCTAACGTGTTTCAATAAAGCGCAGTGTGGTGCGGCGCGCGGTGCTCTGCGCGGCGCTGCGGCTGTTGGACGCGCGCAGGACTTTGCACCTTAACGTATACGCAATAAGGTCGCGTTTGCTCCGCCACCGCCGCCGCGCGGTGTCGGTACAAAATTGCTGCCTCCTAGAGCGAGAAGTGTCGGCGGTAACGAGAAAAACAAAACAAAAGTATTGCTCATTAAAAAATATTTTTTCTCTTTTCGAATTCTCTCCCTCTCCTCTACCCCTACCCCATCAACCCCCACCCCACGTCACCGTGCAGCCTCCCCGCCACTTACAAAGGTAATTAGTGTCACTCGCAGTGCAGGGGAACGAAACAAACACTCGAAGCTGATTTGGGAGCTGGCGGCGGGCGGCGGGCGGCGGGCGGCGGGCGGCGGGCACACTAGGCGGGAATAAACATAATATAATATAAAAAATATTTTTTTGATGCCCATGAGTAGTCCAGCTCCTCACCAGCTCCTCACCAGCTCCTCATCAGCCCCTCCGCAGCGCCGGTGCGCGCACCTCGCTGTCTGTACATCTAAACAATCGTCCCCGTGCGGAAGTCCGCCGTAGCTACTAAAGTGATGCGTTGTGCATGCATGTAATGGCGGGCGGTTCAAGTAGGTATATAAGTATCACACGGTTTAAGTAGGTACCACCGCAGCGCCTATTGCGGACGATAAACAACACTATGCAAACATTACATTGATCAGGTTTGAAGGGCGCTGTAGATAATAAAATTACTAAGGTAATGGGACTCACCATGCCATGTGTGAAGGCATCGAGCAAGTCAAGCAGTATATGTTATCCTGAGAGCCGGTACATTGTTATGAGCGGCGCATCGCTTGCAGTCGGGTGAGCGTCTCGGTCGTCCCTCCGCAGAAATATATATATAGTGTGCAGTGTGCAGTGTGCAGTGTGCAGTGTGCATACCCTGACGCGGCGACGCTGCGGGTGCTGCATCCACTGCTGCACTGTACACAACCGCCCCGGGTGTACAACCCCTCACACCACCACTGCATTACAGTTAGCGCATTCCGTCTGTGTGTGCGTGTGTAAGCGTGCGTGCATGTGTACACCGTACAAACACATTCACAATGATTCTTATTGAAGAAAAGGCAAAGTGCAGCAATCGACTCATTTGCCAGCGAGCTAACCCCACGCGTGGGATGAGAACTGTCCCAACTCGTGCACCCCACGTTCGTCCACTCGTGTGACTACACTATGTTTGTTTGTTCGGCATGGCGGTGGGACGGGCGGCGCGTTCACGTGATGGTAAGTGATGCTCCAGCTCATAACTACGAGGCGGTAGTATCGATGGTATAACACTGCATCACATCGCGCTCGTCGCTACAGAAGAAAGACGTCACGCCTCGTCACACCAGCAATTACAATAGATAAAGCGTCCTTCAAACCGGATAACAGTATATCTGTGGGCTGCAATACGCGCTGCGGCGGTACGTATCCATACAGTCTAAAGTGCGTAGAAGAGAGCAGCCTTAACAAGTGGTTTTACTTAACTCCTCCCCTACCCCCCAAAGCACTTCCCATACAACTATCACTTAATGCGTATACTGTAAACACACACGCACACACACACACGCACACGCACACGTACACAGTGCGCCGCAGCCGTCTGAATGTAGACATGAGCTTAACGTATCCTGATTGATGGCCGCGGTCGCGTTGCGTGGCGTAGCTAAGCGGCGGTGCTACGGCGTGACGCGGTGCGGCGCTACGGAGCTACGGCGCTACGGCGCTACGGCGACGGATATAATGACACGATGCGTCATTGAGAAGCATTAGTGTGCCGGTGATTGATGTTGTTGTTGTCAGCCCGGTAGTCTAACGCTATTCGGAATAGTACTAAAGTATACCCTGCCTTTCGTAAAAGGCGACTAAAACGCTCCCCCAGTTCACGGACTTCCATTGGACCCTCATCGTCCACTAAGCTACCCCAGGGTGCACGACAGAGAGATGGTGCTGAAGAGTGTTACGACTCTCCCTGGGGGTGTGCCAGGAGATCACGATGCCTTCCGCATTGCACTGAAGATCACCACTAACTGGGGTTTCGTTTGCCCCACCCCCATCCCCCAAAGAAATAGTGGTCTTTTTAGATTTTCACCTCGATAACAAAAAAGGTAGGTAGTACCGCACCTGTTATCGCCGATTATTGATACTTTTATCCGGCTCGAAGGACCAGTAGCTGTTGGAACATAGCGGCAAGCATACTGCGGTGCGGTGTACACTGCCCTAACTAGCGGCACGTCGTTATGCACGTGCGTAACACTCACCATCAGGTGAATGTGTCTCGCAACACGTACTGAGTGATATACGGAGGTGGGAGCGTCAACTTCCGGTGGTGGTGGAGGCACTTGAAGTAAAAAAGGACTACGTTTCTGTACAACCCTGAGTCGAAGAACTGGTGGAGGTGGTTAGCTGCACGCCGACGGACAGCTCACGGCCACGTCACCCGGATATAGTTAACCTCCAGTTATTAATATAACCACGAGTTAACTGCGGTTTAAGTTAACGTACAGATTAAGACAATTACTTGAATTCGAGTGATACGCGTGCCCGTAACGACGTGGCGCTAGTTAGGATGCACATTACCACATTGCGCCCGTCACTACAGGCATAACATCAGTGTGTATCGTTACCCCAGTAATTGCACTAGCCACAACGCACTTCAAACCGAATCACGAGAATGTTAGCCTAGCACAGCGCACCGCTGCCTGCTGTGCGATCACTTTACAGACTTTGCGATGGAGTGATGTTTGTAGCCATGATTGGCAGCATTCAATCAATGTTGATGTCCACGCGTGGGAAGCTGCGGTTAGGAGTGGGAGGTGTAGAAGACGCGGGGGTGCGGCCGAGTGTAGCCGCGCGCTACTTCCGGCGCGGGCGGCGGCAAAGTTCGGAGTAAGAAGATAAATTTTATTCGAGAATAAACATTGCCCCAAGTTTTAATGAACATCTGCTCACCGCGGGCGCTGGAGGTGGGGCGGCCGGGGGTGGTGTCGCCGCCGCGGGGCTGTAAACTGAACTTTAATAAAGTTTGTGCGGCCACTTCCGGTTCATTTGGAATATTTGAAATTGCTTTCCGCGCAGTCCAACTACGCGCACAACTCGAACTTAACGAAATTTTAATACGGATTAGTGCAGTGGTCATCATCAGCTGTTCGACCCGCCGACCGGAGACCTTCACCGGATCGAGGGTCCACCGCCGGAAGTGCCCCGTCCAGCGCCAACTTATGCCCCGTATTGACACCAGTGAAGTCACGACAGGAAATGAGAGCGAGGATTCTTACTAAACTTTTGTTTGGTTTCATTTCAATGTGTTCCGTATAAATAGGAAAACGAGGGATGTACTTCTTTTTATAAAGGGGTTGTAATGACATCACAGGTATGAGGGTTACACCCTCGAATTGTTGTGTTCCCGTCGGTGCGAGTCCGACACACCCTTAAGCATGACAACAAAAGGAAATCGACACATTAAATGAAATTATAAGTATAAATACGGTGTAGCTGGTGGTGGCCCGGCGGCGGTGCAGGGCGCGCACCCCCCGACTGTTATTAATCTCCGCCGGCGGGGGTGTGGGGTCGGGGCTGGGGGCGAGTGTCATTGGCGACGTATTGAGTATTGAGAGGGATGATTGAAGCGCGCGCGTCCTCGCCCCGCAATGGAACTGAGGAGCTTCGTTTCGTGTACACTCTTTACATATACATTTTTTTTATTCCATGAAGCCACGACAAGAGCGAGACGGTCACCTGATATTAAGTGATACCCTCGGCGGCGTTAGTTAGGATGGTATACACCGTATCGTATTGCGCTAGTCTTCTTGGGGCATAAGATGGTCAGTCTCGTTATCCAGGAATTTAATTAGCTGTAGCGCCCTTCAATCCGGAACACAGCAGCGTCTCCCGGATGCTATAAGCGCTTCGGCAACATTTCACTGATGGTAGGTCACCGTTGCGGGCTGGCAGTTAAGATAATGTTCATCACAATAATGTGTTGTAATCCTTCACAAGTCGGTGACCAGGACAGGACGTGGGTGTGATGAGGCAGCGTTACCGCTGCGCGCCTGGGCGCCGGAACAGCTCCCGAGCTGAAGCTGGAGCCGCGTCATCCGACACCAGCGAGGTGCAACAGCGAGCTGTTCCGGCTACAACAGTGGTCGGGCGCGAGCTCGCGCACCACTCAAGTGAAAGCCGGACGTCACACGTTCAGTTTTGGATCAGTTCAGTGCGAGAGCTTGGTCTTTAGTAACCTGATAGCGAAGTGATGGGGGTGATTACACGGCGAGTCAGCACTACTAGATCATATCATGTACCAGCCCCATCCGTAAGGCATCATGTAAGTAGGAGGAAGCGGAAGCGGTGCTGTAAAGTGGCTAATGAGGAGATTTTACATACAGTTACATTTGTTAAACGAACTAACAGACGCGCGGGAGAAGATGATGACCGTGATCATTATTTATATCAGTCAAACGTTCAACTCTTCGGAGTATAAACATCCCCACCCCCACCCTCAGGCCCTGACCTTCTTCTTTAATTCGATCTTTGTCGACTGGGGCCTGCGGTTGTATTTTTCCCAAAATAATCAATCAAAGAAAGTATTTGTGGCGCCTCATTTCTCTTGTATTTATTTACGTATTTGGGTTCCGTGCCACAAACAACAGCTGATGTCTGCGGTGTCCATGGTCTGTCTCCAAAGCTAACGCTCGAGGTGGCTGCGTTACAGCCTCCTCGACGTGCGACTCCACTCCGATCTGAGCTGATACGGAACTGATACAGGTGAACACATTCAGTCTGTGTCAGTCTCGACAGACAGACTAAAAAATATTAAAACAATCAGTGCATTAGTTCCCGCGTGCGCGCTCCGCTTCCCGTCATTCTGACCCTAATCATAGACTGCACTGACATCAAACTGAACGTGTAACCCCCGTCAAATAGTTCCGGTTGATCTGCGCGGGAAAGAGCCACAGATATATTGCGAGGCTTCAGAGAGAGAGACAGAGAGAGAAACGCTCCTTCTCTCTTGAATATGTATTCGATTGATTGACGAATGCTTTATAGATTGAAATAGTATCGAATGGGAGAGACGCGTCAAATGTCCTATACATGTCAACGTTCCTGTCTCTCTCTCTTTTCGCATATTCAGAGTGAGATCAGACATATATAGCTGACTCTCTCTCTCTTCATATAACCCAACTAACACCATCACTAAAGAAGTTTAATTTCTATAATAAAATCTGTTCACCCGCGCCGCTCGTTGCACTAATAACTTTATTGGGGAGCTGAACGCGATCGTCTGCCGGCGGGAAGCTGTGACGAGGGTCGAGCAGGTTCCGGCAACCAGGGCAACCAGTCCATTGTTGCGAGGCGGGCGGCGGATGGGTGCGCGCTACAGGCGCCGCTAATGAACCGGACGTCCGGCGCGGGGCGCTACTCGGCGGCTACTTATACAGCGATAGTATTAGTGAAACCAGATCGTGACCCGTGACTCGATATTCACTACTATGAAGCGGAGGACCTATATGACTGGTTATTCGTGTGGGGGCCTATAGAAAAGCTAGGTTAGGTTAATAAGACCCTCGGTAAATACCTCTTCGTGATCATGCGTGATGGTAAGTGGCGAGGACATGAGCGGCGTCGACGAAGATGGAACAATGAGAAGGTTTGACTCGATACAAATCCAATATGACCTGATCCTCCCACCGCGCGGGCATCAGCAGCGTCTGTCGACCGAGGCCCGGCCCGGATGTAACTTGATATGTAACGATTTTAGCACATCCATCTCCATCATCACCATCACCTCCGCCATCACCGCGTCGGCCAGAGGAAAAATAATATCCGGCGCTGTCGAGAGAATTAACCAAAAAGTATCCGTTCGCTTCGGATGGGATCTTGTTATCGACTGCAAGCCAACACGAGACACCGCATTCACGCAATTTCAAGTGTCGATGACGTTCCATATCGTGTAGCTAACCAGACATGCGGAACATACCAGCGTACACAGGTAATTGGTATCAGCACCGCACCGCTCATACCGACGGCGGCAATGATGAGTTATCTCTGTTCACTAATCACGCGAAAACGAGTGAACGATCTGTAAATGGTTGTAGGATATTTTTTTTAAATTTCAGACATCCTTTCTCTTTTTATTTCTAATGGACTGTTATAAACATTTTCATTACGCATTATTAATACAGTTGCTATGGTAACGGTTGCTACGGAGAGCCGGTTGCTCTGAAAGACTATTTCGGCCAAATGTCGAGTTTAACATAGCGGACGGAAAACAGTTGGTCAATATATATTGGGCTCGGTCAAGTGGGATCGAAAGACTCATCATTATCCAAGTCCTGGACACCGGAGCCTACTCCGACTCCTCCACTGCGAGCTGCAACTTGCTGCGTCACGGAAGCAGTTGAGGACTAATGGTATCAGCGTCAGGAGCCGCGCCGGGGCGGAGCTCTATACAACAAATGCAATAGCAATCATCATCATCAACCGCCTCCCACAAAGATTCCCAATTCTCGTTGGGATTCTTATAGGGGGGATTTGGGCTATATCCCACCGCGCTGGCCCAGTGGGGGATGGTGGGAGCAAGAGCCTCGTTTGTTGATTAGCAGGCTGCACCACGAGCTGGCGACGCTGGCGGGGCCGGGGCTGGCTCGTGCCCCGTGAGTTACAACAACACTGGAGCATAAATCCCAACAGTTTACATTTAATGTCATTTCGCGCGTGTATTCTCGTTTCCGTTTCCGGTCCGGCGGACGCGCGGCCGCACTGCGGGAAACCGACGCGTTACATCCGTATCCGCTATTTGCTTAATGCTTTAATCACGCTCGCGGCGGCTGGCGCGCCCCCACAGCTTACTCCGCACCGGATATTGAATTAATCGTGCGCGCGGTACCAGTACCACCGCCGTGAGCTGGTCACCAGGCATCGCCCGCGCCCGTACTCCGACATAACAACGCGCCGCTAGTTAGGATGGTGTACACTGCATCGCATTGCGCTCCTTGCTACAGACATCTCATTAGCTCAGTAACTAACTACAGCGCCCATCAAACCGGAACACAGTAACAGTTGGCGGCAGAAATTGACGTTGTGGTGGTACCCATTTAACGATCTCTGACAACAGAGACCTACTGCCGACTTGGTGCGGTGCGGTGCGGTGCAGTGCAGTGCAGCGCAGTGCAGCGCAGTGCGGTGCAGTGCGGTGCGGCGCGGTGCGGTGCAGCGCAGTGCAGTGCAGTGCAGTGCAGCGCAGCGCAGTGCAGCGCAGTGCGGTGCAGTGCAGTGCAGCGCAGCGCAGTGCAGCGCAGTGCAGTGCAACGCAGTGCAGTGCAGTGCGGTGCGGTGCGGCGCGGTGCGGTGCGGCGCAGTGCGGCGCGGTGCGGTGCGGCGCAGTGCAGTGCAATTGCAGTGCAGCGCGGTGCAGTGCAGTGCAGTGCAATTGCAGTGCAGTGCGGTGCGGTGCAGTGCAGTGCAGTGCAACGCAGTGCAGTGCAGTGCGGCGCAGTGCAGTGCAACGCAGTGCGGTGCAGCGCAGTGCAGCGCAGTGCGGTGCAGTGCAGCGCGGTGCGGCGCGGTGCAGCGCAGTGCGGTGCGGCGCGGCGCGGTGCGGCGCAGTGCAGTGCGGCGCAGTGCGGCGCAGTGCAGTGCGGCGCAGTGCGGCGCGGTGCGGTGCGGTGCAGTGCGGTGCAGTGCAGTGCAACGCAGTGCAGTGCAGTGCGGTGCAGCGCAGTGCGGTGCAGCGCAGTGCAGTGCAACGCAGTGCGGTGCAGCGCGGTGCAGTGCAGTGCAACGCAGTGCAGTGCAGTGCAGTGCAACGCAGTGCAGTGCGGTGCAGCGCAGTGCGGTGCGGCGCGGCGCGGCGCGGTGCGGTGCAGTGCGGCGCAGTGCGGTGCGGTGCGGCGCGGTGCGGCGCAGTGCAGTGCAATTGCAGTGCAGCGCAGTGCAGTGCAGTGCAGCGCAATTGCAGTGCAGTGCGGTGCAGTGCAGCGCAGCGCAGTGCAGTGCGGTGCAGCGCAGTGCGGCGCGGTGCAGTGCAGCGCAGTGCAGTGCAATTGCAGTGCAGTGCAGTGCAATTGCAGTGCAGTGCAGCGCAGTGCGGCGCAGTGCGGTGCAGCGCAGTGCAGTGCAATTGCAGTGCAGTGCAATTGCAGTGCAGTGCAGTGCAGTGCAGCGCGGTGCAGTGCAGTGCAATTGCAGTGCAGTGCAACGCAGTGCAGTGCAACGCAGTGCAGTGCAACGCAGTGCAGTGCAACGCAGTGCAGTGCAACGCAGTGCAGTGCAGCGCAGTGCAGCACAGTGCAGTGCAGTGCAGCACCAGTGCAGTGCAGCGCGGTGCGGTGCAGCGCAGTGCGGTGCAGTGCGGTGCAGCGCAGTGCAGTGCAATTGCAGTGCAGTGCAGTGCAATTGCAGTGCAGCGCGGTGCAGTGCAGTGCGGTGCGGCGCGGCGCGGTGCGGCGCAGTGCAGCGCAGCGCAGTGCAGCGCGGTGCGGCGCGGCGCGGTGCGGTGCAGCGCGGTGCAGCGCGCGCTGGTGACCGCCCCGCAGCGCGCGCGCTGGTGACCGCCGCCGGACCGCAATACAGCTTATAATTCTTGTTTTATTCAAATACAAACGATATAAATAGACAATAAAAGTGACGACTTGCTGACTCTGACCAGCAATTGGCATATGGATCTCTTGTCAACAAGGGGGAAGAAGGGATGGAATTTAAAAGTATACCGTGCTTCTGGGGGAAGACAAGGTTATATAAAACTTTTGCTCCTCCTCATTTTTAACTCCTCGCTAGTCATACTCAGCGTGTTGCAGGTATTCCTGTGATCTCCTACGGAACGCGTCAGCGCCACCAGGCTTTAGAGAAGGTTAACGCTCCTCGGCAGCGCAGAAGTGGTAAGACAAGCACTAAACCCACTCATTCTTTTTATTCATCCTGGACTCGTGTAGTGGGAGTCCACGGAACTCTAAACCCTCTTAATAATCTTCTACGCCAGGCAGTGCTTACCCTAGTTCTGCTCCTCAAGCCCGAGCCTACGGGGCAATGGCAAATGCACCTGGTATAGAAATAATGGGCTTTCTCCGATGATCTACACGTCGATCGGTCCCGCGTGCTGCCCGCATCCAGTGGGTTCCCGCGATCATCACCAGATAGTCGGTCCACCTTGTGGAGGCCTCCTAATGTTACACCTGCTACCGGCCCATCGGCCTTCGGTCCTCCGAGCAATGTAAGTGTAGGAATCTTTTGCACTCTGTCGGTGACCTTACTTCTTCTGCGGAACCCCACATTTCTAATTAGATCGCGCAGAGGAACGCCAAATTCTATGTACAAAAATAAATATATTAGACGAAAAGGTCCAGGACTAGCTACGTTGGCACCTGATGCCAAGTCCTGGTGTCCCGCCCTGACCTGACGTTTTTAAACCATGTGATCAATCAATTGTATAAATACTTGATTAATGTAATTACGGAAGTCAACCTAAACTGTTGGTGCCGAGTGGTTACTGCATGAAGAGCCAGTTGCGACAGTTGCGCTTGAAGGTGGATCTGGATACGACGCGAGGACGGAGGTGGTGAGCAGTTCCAGCATTCTAATGCAGCATATTGAAAACTACCTTGGATTTGCTCCAAGATTTGTTTTGGCGCAGCAAGAGAACGAACGTCAGTTTTCGATCCAACTCCGGCGAAGTCTGCAGACCAGCTAAGAACACCAGCTTCACAGCCTCACGTTCTCCAATCTAAGCACATCTTCTTTTATCACACGAGGCGACACGCGGTGCCGCCGTACCAGAAGCGCGCGCACGCGTCCTGGGCGCGCTGCATCGCAGCAGAGGTCTTCTTAAATGGACACGGTCCGTATACAACAGTGCAGTGGTGGAAGCTGGAAGTGGAACAGCAGCAGACTGTCACATAGCTGATAGCGTAATCTTTCCTCAACGAACTTCCCAATTTTATAAATGGTCCTAATAGTTGCAGTACAGTTTCATCCATCAGAAGACCGAGGATGAGGAGCCGCTTTCGTGTCGGAACCACCGCGTGCGTATTTTGAATCCGTGGGTTGTTTGGTGCATGGAACAGCCTGGTGCTCGGTTCCGCAGACAATTCAGACGCTCTTCTTAACGTTGAGGAATAATTTATGCCTGTTTGCCCCTTCCACAATCGCCTTCAGGTCCTCATTAACATTGGTTGTTGCACTGATGACTCCTACTGTTGATCCAGGAGAGAACTGGATATCCTCAACAATGTCTGCGGTGCTCATAGCAAATAGACTTGGACTGGGAATCGATCCTTGAACTATGATGTGTTCATGTGCCTGTCCGGTCCCTGCGGCCAGACCCATCTCCTGCCATGGACTTTTTATATCTCAATGTCTTTAATGTGTGCGTGTGTTGTATTCGAGCAGAGCAAACGATGTGTCTGTCCGTGTGTGGGTGTGGGTGCTGGTGTGTGTGTGTGTGTGTCTACGTTTAATCATTCAGGATGATTTAAGCACACAACATCACATCCTGTTCAAGTGAACTCTGAGAGCACTCGGCCCGCGCGGTGGATCTGATTGCGACCTCGTGTGCAGTCACAAAGCGGCTCGCGCCTCGTGGCGGCGGCCATTTTGTAGCGCGCCGCCATTTTGTGGCGTCCCGCGAGCGCGCGCCACTCGAGGCCCCGCCGCTACCCCACCACCTCACGCCGAGCGCCCCCCCCCCCTAACCAGTTAACTGTTGACATGAAAAAAATGCATTTGAAATGAAAACTTAATTAAATTTAGTTACCGGAGCGGAAGTTTACTCGAGTGCAGTGCGCGGCGCGCGAAACTAATTGGTGGGGTGTACGCTGGAGCGGTGCCGCGTACCACTGCAGATGCGGATGCTGCAGCCTCTCCAGCTGTATAATAGTAAATAAATATTTTCATATTTCACAGCATTCATATATTTATCTAGTGCGCCGACGTATCGACCGGCACGCGGCGGACGAGCTCACTGCCTCGCTGAGATGAATTCTGTAAGCCTGAGATGAGCGGGACCTTCAAGCGGTGATGAGTCAGCTCGCCGTCACGCATGCTGGTGAACACAGTCACGCAGCACCACTACACACTGTACCCTCGTCACATTCAGACAAAACAATCACCCAAGCGATTTCCGGTGAGAGAGGCAGTTGGAACCTTTGTGCACCGCCGTCATCAGTATCAGCTGATAGACGCCCACTGCTGGACATAGGCCTCACCCAAAGACCTCCACACCAATCGATCGTTCATTCCTTACGTTCCGACCCTCACAGCCCACTATCGGTACCGGAAACTGACCTCGTAACGTTCCCACAATTGGGACTCGGGAGCAATGCTATGGCAATGTATCCACCATAACTCAGTTAGCTATAACTGGCTGGCCAAGTGCGAGTTGGCACTTGGCAACGTGTCCATGAAAGCTGTGCTCCCCGCAGCATGTCGGTGTGCTCACAATGTTTTCCTTCTCCGGCAGCACACGCACTGCTGGGATCGAGCCCGCGCCGCCCCGCGCCGCCCCGCGCCGCCCCGCGCCGCCCCGCGCGCGACCCTCGTGCAAATAACATTTTTATTTATTTCATTAAGCGACGTAACGGGTGGAGGGCGGACACCCGATGGTAAGTGATCCGCCCGCCCGGGACATGGCACTGCTACACATTGCGTTCGTCGCCTGAGACATGAGAGATCTTAATAATTACACTAGCGATGGCGCCCTTCAAACCGGATCACGGTAATGTTTGCGCATTACTGTGTGTCGACTGCAACAGGCGCTGCGGCGGCACCTACACACTAGCACCAGTGCACCGAAGTTACCTACCATCGATACATTATCACCGAAACACGCAATACACGGTGATGCTCGCACTGCACTGTACACACACACAGAGACACACAGACACACACAGACAAGCCACAACATTACACTACACACACACAATTTGGCGAAACTATAAATTATTTTATAAATTAAATATGGCGGCGCAGTTAACTAACCGGCCGGCGCTGCGGGGCGAGCGCGACGCGTCGGTCGGGCGGCGGTGTGCCGGTGGTGGTGTGGTGGTGTGGGGTGGTGTAGCGTGGTGGTGGTGGTGTGGGGGTGTGCCCGTGCGCGGCGCGCGACGGATGTTTAACGACGCATTAAGCTTGTGATTTATTAATTGGAGTAGAGATTTTGTTACAAATATATTTACCGCGATTTATGATCAACAACAACAATGCTACATTCGAGGAACCGCTACGACAACTACAACAATAACAACACAGCGGCAGCTGGGACGTGATGCAGCGTAGCATGTATCAGCTGCCGCCGCGGATGTGTCCTGCTGTGGGTGGTCACCACAAGCAGCTGTTTACACGTATGCACACCGCTGTATGAATACATAAGCAGGTTGACCTGGAATTTTATACTCCTACGTAAACACCATCGACGGGCAGTTCGCAAGTGGACACGTGAACTGCAGCAGCGAAGCACAACTAAACCTACAATTATATGATGAAGTAATTCTCATCCACTCCATCATCGGCACGCTCCGCTCCTGCCATTGCAGGCCCGCTCGCCGCGCTACGAGCCGACAACATTGTACTAAGTTATTAAATAAACGAATAACTGAGGGAATAACAACTGCGCGGGGTGGTGTCGGTGGTGTGGGAGGGTGGGGGCAGGTTTTGTAGCCTCTTGTCCGGCTATTCGTGCATTATGCATCAGGTCGGGAGGAGCGAGCGCCACTTGACCTGCAGCTGCTGCACGGCGCATTAGTTATGCGTAGACGCAGGCGCTACGGCAAGCGATGCGATGCGGCACGAGCTACGAAGCGCGGTACGCGAAGGACTAGGGTCTCCGCAAAGCTTTGCAGTCTGCGCGATTTGTAAGGGCTTGCTACGCGCTATGAACAACTGAACGCGTTACAAGTAACAGTCGTGGTAGTTGCTACGAGATACGCTACGTGCTACGGGCCGTACGGCTCGGTAAGAGCTTCGCGATGCGCTACGAACTAAGTTACGTGCGAGGGACACCGATTCGCGCTACGAGCAATGAACTAGACAAAGCGCTACGACACCGCCCGCTATACTTTCTCGCGCTACGCCGAACAACGGCATACGAAGTCACTCTAAGGTTTCTATTCAACTTGTGGAAGTTCACCATTCAGCCGCCATCAGCCGAAGCAATGCCTCGGACCGGAGGACTGGAATGACCTGAAGGAACTCAGCGAGCTGTTACAGGCCGAGTGACGTATCGCTTGTGGGTCCACACGTTATTGTGAGTGAGAGTCCAGCGCCCCGCTACGCCGTAGCAGTGAATACATTGTTTACTTTACCGCCGTCTGGTGCAGCTTGTGGACTTGACCTGGAGACACGGCGTCACCAGACGATTTCTGTTTTTAGCATATCTACCAAATATACTAAAAACACAATGGTGTTTGTATCATCGTCACCATAATCACCAATAGCCTGCGGTAGTCCACTGCTGGACATAGGGCTCTCCCAAGGTACGCCACTCAGGCCGATCCTCGGCTCTACGCATCCGTAGCTAGTACGCGAAGCAACACTAGAGCATGAGCGTCCGACGCGAAATGATTTGCAGATTACAGGATATTATTTTTTTTTTTAATCTCATACATCATCATCATCATCAGCCGACAGATGTCCACTGCTGGGCATGGGCCTCCGCCAAAGATCTCCACATAGATCAGTGCCGCGCTGCTCGCACCGAGTCGGTTCCCGCGACCCTCACCAGATCGTCGGACCACGTTGTGGGGGGCCCCCCCAACATATACATATATTTCAAACGTACTGCAACATTTTATTTCCAATGAACATTTAATCATTTTTATTTGGTATTATTTACACGGTTGCTATGGTGACGGTTGCTATAAAACGTGATTTACATTTGCGGTTGCCTTCAAGAAATATTTCAGAAAAATTTCGAGTCCAAATTTATGTTATGGCCACTTAAGTGGCCCAGGAAACTATATGTATATATATATATATATGTATATATACAACAGGAGTGTAAGGGGTCCAGCAGAACAGCTCATGGGACCCCAGCCAACCTCAGCAGCTCGCGGTACACCCTGCTAATCAATGAACGAATCTCTGGCTACCACCAACCTGCATTGGGCCAGCGTACTGAGAAATGGCCCAGATCCTCCTATATGAACTCCTACAAATGAATGTCGCGGGAAGCCGCTGAATGCGAGATCTATGTGGGGAGATCTCCACGGGGGTGGGGTGTTATGTCCAGGAGTGGAGGTCTCCTGGCTGATGATAATATAAACAACTTCAAACTGTACCGGATAGTATATACATTCGATACAGAACAGAACAGAACAGACGGTTCGCTGATAACAAAACTACAAATGAGCTCTTCCCAAGGTCAGCAGCACTAAGCAGCGGTAGTCCTTTGGCCCGAAGACGGCTTACGTACCATTGCATGATCTGGGCTGAGGAGCGCTGTAGCTACTGAGATTACTGAAGTAACGAGACTCAACGTCTCATGTGTCCAGGCGGCCGGTAGCGCGGTGCAGTGTACATGTATACTATCATCACTATGTCGCGTGATCACTTGCTATCAGGTGGAGGTCCGCTCGTGTCGTTGCATCGTAAAATTAAAAAATTGCTTCGGCCGTCTCAAGATTACAACTTTATTCATTGTCACCTAAGTTTAAGTGTCGTTGCTTAATTAATGTCGTTTCACCTCGGTGTTGTGATTATTGGAATGGTAATCTTCAGGTTAGGAGAGAGGTTTATTTTGTTTGTGATTAGAGAGAGAGAGAGAGATATATATAGTATGAAGTTACCTGAAGCTAATAAACAATGGATAACGTTCAGTTAATAAGCTCCGCGGGTGGAGCCCCGCGCGCCGCGTGCGGGGTTCGAACCCCGGGAATTACCTTGAAAATTACATGAGAGGGTAGAAGTAATTACTGCGGGGGTTGCGACCGGCGCGCGCTATAAACTTAGCTAATTAACTTTACAACCCTTAACCGACGAAAGGTAAGCGGGGTGTCAGCTTCGCGAATTTTCTGTCTCTCTCTGATCACCGTATCAACAACTAGTTCAATGTTCAGGTGACGGTTCCGTTTGACCTTCATCCGGATCCACGTCCATTTTCACACGCCGACCTGTAAACTACTAATATAAGGTTGGAAAATATCTCCCTTCCGCCTTTTTGTCTATTGAATTTCGCGGCTATGTACAAAGCGCTACAGAGCTCGTATCTGGCAATACTATACATAATTTGAAAGGTCTTGACATAACCTACAAAACGACGCTATGCATAATTAGTTTGGATATTGCGTTCAACAGTTATAGACGTGTAAACATGGAGTTTTATAGACGTGTAAACATGGAGTTCACTAACGCCGAAAACGCGCTATTTTAAAGTTTTCCTTCGTTAAAGGCAAATCCGCTAGAGAAACGTTCCGTGAGATTAATGGTGTTTTGGGGATGGTACTCTATCACTTGGAACCGCGGAGGAATGGTTTCGACGATTCAGAGACGGTGAAAACGACACCATGGATAAGCCAGCCGGCGGAAGACCTGTGACGACAAATACCGATCAAATCATGGACTACATCGAGTTAGACCGGCATGTGGCATCTCGTGACATCGCCCAGGAGATGGGAGTTAGTCACCAAACCATTTTAGACCATCTGCAGAAGGCTGGATACAAAAAAAAAGCTTGATGTTTGGGTGCCGCATGATTTGACGCAAAAAAACCTTCTGGACCGAATCAACGCCTGCGATATGCTGCTGAAACGGAACGAACTCGACCCATTCTTGAAGCGGTTGGTGACTGGCGACGAAAATGGATCACATACGACAATATCAAGCGAAAACGGTCGTGGTCGAGCGGCCAAGCCAGGATTGACGGCCAGGAAGGTTTTGCTGTGTGTTTGGTGGGATTGGAAGGGAATCATCCACTATGAGCTGCTCCCATATGGCCAGACGCTTAAATTTACCATCTACTGCGAACAACTGGACCGCTTGAAGCAGGCGATCGACCAGAAGCGTCCAGAATTGGCCAACAGGAAGGGTGTAGTGTTCCACCAGGACAACGCCAGACCACACACTTCGTTGATGACTCGTCAGAAGCTACGGGAGCTCGGATGGGAGGTTTTATCGCATCCACCATATGGCCCGGACATAGCGCCAAGTGATTACCACCTGTTCCTGTCCATGGTGAACGCCCTTGGTGGTGTAAAGTTGAACTCAAAAGAGGCTTGTGAAAAGTGGCTGTCCGAGTTCTTCGCAAATAAGGGGGGGGGCTTCTACTAGGGAGGTATAATGAAGTTGCCGTCTAGATGGAAACAGATTATCGAACAAAACGGCGCATATTTGAACTAAATCCGATCACTGTAACACTTTTTATAAAGCATTGAATAAAGAGCAAAAAAACGGAAGGGAGATATTTGCCAAACTAATATAACTGCGCATTACGATCGCCCGGCTCTCTCCGTTTGTAGACCACCTGATTTCGAGTGAACAGTCCGGATATGTAATAAGAAAAGGCACTCGTGAACAGATTTTGAATGTTCGCATTCTTATCGAAAAATTAGCAAACCATTGATTTTATGCTTTATAGATTACGCCGAGGCATTCGATTGCGTGCAGTGGGAAATTATGTATCCCGTGCTTGTGGTGATGGGTGTTCCACAACACCTGGCTTTCCTTATCCAGAATTTCTACCTTGGTAGCTCAAGCTTTGTACATCTGGAAAATAAGAAATCTGCAATTTTCCGCACCGAACGAGGCGTACACCAAGGGCGTATTCTGTCTCCTTAGCTGTTTACTCTGTACGGAAAATACATCATAAAAAAGGCTTTGGATGGCTGGAACGGCGGAGTTGCAGCGGGTGGTAGATAAATCAATGACCTGCCATATGCAGACTATACAACTTTAACAGTATCGGATGAAATAGAAATGGCAAGTCTACTGAATAAAGTCGAGCTGGAAAGTTCTACACTAGGTCTTAAGATCAACCGTTCGAAAACTAAAATAATGGCGGCGGACAGAGCAGTGGTACTTCCAACGAGCGATGGTCTCAGCGGATGTGGCAAAGTTAAGGAGTATATATATATTGGATTTTTGATAACCAAAGTTGATAACAAAAAGCCCTCAACTTTTTTGAGCACATCATGCGTTCTCCAATGGGCTGTCGCGAGAGGCAAGTCATTTTGGGGAGACTAGAAGCTAGACGTGCTGAAGGAAGAGCCCCTACCACATGGATGGAAGTGGTCAAAAGGCGGTGGGTGGCAGTATACGCCGTGCGCTCCACTCTGCATATGACCGCACTCAATGGAGGCTGTTTGTGCGTGGTTAGGAACCACAGCAGTGAGGGAGCGACGAACAAGGAGAATATCTCTTCTGCTGCTATTACACACACATACACACACACATACGTTCATTGTTAAAACGTTTCTTACAACGGCGACATTC
Organism: Troides helena; assembly: GCA_029286815.1. Classification (NCBI taxonomy): domain Eukaryota; kingdom Metazoa; phylum Arthropoda; class Insecta; order Lepidoptera; family Papilionidae; genus Troides; species Troides helena. Next base: position 60,676 of record JAGSMV010000034.1, read on the forward strand.
AGTACCATCGCTGACAACGCATCACTTAATATAAAGTATTCGGCGAGAGTGAAAGCGGAAGCGGAACACGCCCGGTGCCTCTATACGAGTGCTCCGGATCCCCTTTGTTCGGTGGAGGTAGACGGTGGGAACCATTACCCTGCAGCATCAGCCCGCTGCGCTACTTAAGTACTGAGCTTTTGTTGCAGACGATAATCGTTGTACGAGTTAACTGCTCGGCGTATACACACATACATATATATGTATGTGTATGTGTATAGGAGGGGAAGTCTTCACTGACAACTGATGCTTATCCTTTAGCAATACGATCCTTATCATCATCAGGATCAACCTAAGCCTATTTCTACGAAGAGATGATACTACCAAGTCACTGCTCTGATAAGGCCGCGGCGCTGGTTGGGCTGATACACACTGCAACGGGACTATACACGTCGCTATAGACTCATGTTGAGTGACATTAATGTTCTAAGCCACTCGGTCCTTCGAGCCGGATAGTAGTATTGTGTACAGTTTGTCGGCTGCGATAGGATCTGCGATGGTACGTTTTCTTTGTTTGTCACCGACATAGCTCGAAGGGTCGCCGTCGCAAAGTGGCAATGGGCAGGGCACATAGCTCGCAGAACCGACGGCCGTTGGGGCAGAAAGGTTCTCGAGTGGCGGCGTACCGGAAGAAGTAGCGTGGGCAGACCCCCCACAAAGTGGACCGACGACCTGGTCAAGGTCGCTGGCAACCATTGGATGCGGGTGGCCCAGGACCGATCTGAGTGGAAATCTCTGGGGGAGGCCTTTGTCCAGCAGTGGACGTTTTCCGGCTGATTGGATGATGATCGATGATGGATGAAGAAGAAAATGTATTCTCATATCTGCCCCTCATCACCATCAGCCGACAGTCGTCCAGTGCTGGAAATGGGCCTGGCCCAAAGATCTCCACGTCGATCGATCCTGTGCTGACCGCATCCAGCTGCTTCCCGCAACTATCACCACATCGTCAGACTACCTGGTGGGATGGGCTACCAGCTCTACGTCTACTGGTACACGGTCGCCATTCGAGGACCTTAGTGCCCCATCGGCCGTCAGTCTCGCGAGAACAAAAACGTTATGTCGGATTTGCACCGACGAAAACCCCCACCAACGTTCCACTAGCGTCGTTCTACGAAATAGCCGCGGAAACGCCCTCGCACGCCAGCGCCGGCTGCACCATGCGGCCTCACCTCGGGGGCAGGGACACACCCCATTTCTACCTAAGGGCGCACGGGAACATAGAGCGCGCCCTCCCATCAACCTCTTATCGTCTTCTGGACAACGGATCCTTTAGAATCCATTAACCTGACGCCATGGAAGCCAAGAAAGAAAACTCTCCCGACACCCTGCGGTATATGTGGTCTTGTGCTCCGCCGCTAATCGTTATACAGTCGCGAAAGGTGGGGAGAGCGGCGAAACGCAATACCGACACTCCTCTTGGGCATGCTGGTGAGCTGGTGGGCCACCAGCACGCACCTGAGGATACCAAGCTCACCTGAAGCGGTCACTTCCAACCGGCCGGGTAGGTTCCTCTTAACTTCACCGTGGGTGACCAAATCACGGCTTCCGAGCTCCGTCGTCACAAGTCAGGGACCAGTTCCGGGAGTGGCTGCGGCGGTACCTGGACTGTCTGCAGCAACAGAGACTTACCAGTAGAGGAAATGCTGCAGGGACAAGCTGTTCGCTGTAAGCGTGTTCTTGCACCTGATTCCCCGTGCACTGCGATAATCAAATGACTATACAATCAATATATTTATTTGTTCCATCAAACGACCTCCCGATGTTAGTGATAAGCCCACCCATAACAATATCGCGATAGTTGTGATGATATACACATGTTGCGTCCGTCGCCTGACGCATGCGATGCGCAATCTCGTTTTCCCCAGTAATTACACCAGCTACATCGTCCTTCAAACCAGAACACAGTAATATTCGCACAGTACTATATGTACCTATCTAGTGTGTGTGTAGCGAGAGAGACCTAGCAGCAGTAAAGTATATTTTTATGTTTCTAATGAATGCAAGTATTATATCTATTGAAATAATATACAGGAAGGAGCACCAGGTGCCGGCGGAGCACATCCGGGGGGCCAAGGGACGGGTCGCCGGCACATCGACTGCATTCTCCTGCGTATTATTACATTGACTACACGAACGACAAGTCGTCGTGACGTCATCGTCATCCTGCATAGTGTACGATACAATTTTCACCTACTTCACGAAAGTATACCAAAAGAAACTATTTCCTATTTATTAAAAATCAAATCCACTTGAGGTTATTTTCTCTTTTATTTACTCTTCCCCTTCAACCCGCGTCGCGGTACAATCGTCAACATAAAAGGCTTATTTAAATAAACTTTACTTTGTGAGCGACAAAGTTCAAATTCGTTTGATTAAACAAACGGTACGCTATCAACCGACCAAGTGTACGCGTCGTCATCGCGCTACTAGTAGATATGAACATTGCGACCGTTTAATTTATTCGTATAATAATTCCGCCAGTGTAGCTTTGTTTCAAGAGAAGTAGAGAGAGAGAGGTAGAGACCAACGCTGGATAATTATCAACTGATAATATTAAATACATTACTACTAATTGCCTATATTTTTAAATGAATTGATTAATAATATATTTCAGCGCCACCTGCCGGCGGACAGCGGCAACCGCACGGTTCAGTATACACCGTGATGGCGGCGCACCGCAGCACCAGCCCACCAGCCGCCTGACCCGACACCACCACAAACAAACAGCATTCGTATTAAAATAAATATAAAAGATGGCGCTCGTTCAAATGCTATATATATACAGAGATGTCCAGAGATCCATTGACTATCCACGAGACCTCCGAAACTATTGGACGTGAACACTCAAACACTAGATAAAGATATTGCTTATGCCGTTCAGAGATCAGCTAAGAATGGTTTCAAAAAAATGCCTCCCCAAAGCAAATTGCGTGGGGGTTGGGGGTGTTACAACAAACTTGTCTAATTTACAGATTACTGTATAGAATTGTAGCATAAAAATGCTAAAGAAGAAGAAGAAAGAAGTTCATCAGAACTGATTGCTACAGATCCTTGATATTATGCATTCCTGCAATTAAACATGGAGTCGCGTGACAACGAGCTGCTGAATGACGGCGCTTGTCCAGAGTACTCCAGCCCGCGTACATGGACAGCTGAAACAGCAGTAACGAGAGCAGCTCATTTACAGCACGAAGGTTGTAGCCACCAAGCAAAGGCTGCTGATGGGAATCGAGCCTGCGCTACAGATGTAGTTCATCATCAGCCGATAGACGTGCACTGCTGGAGACAAGCCTCCCGCAAAGAAGTCCACATCGATCAATCCAGCGCCGGCCGTATCCAGAGCCTTCTCGTGACCTTCAGTCGTTTGGAGATGATCTCATGGGGGGACTTCGGTTATTCCCTACCACATAGGCCCAATGCGAGTCGGTGGTAGCCAAATCCTCGTCTGTTGATCAGCTGGCTACACCACGAGCTGGTGAGCTTGGCTTGGATCCCGTAAGTTCTTCTGCCCAGATATAGTTTCATCTAGATAAAATTGCATAATAGATGGCTAATTAATATGCCCACTGCTGGGACTGAGTGCTTGCACTCACGAGTTGAGTCAAGAACATTTACCTACAACGTTGTCCAAAAGCAGCCCACGGTTTCTTCCAGGTGTTTACCTTCACAGGAAGCTCAAGTCCAGTGAGAATCCAGCACGTCCAGCACGTCCAGCACGTGCAGCACGTCCAGCACGTCCAGCACGTCCAGCACGTCCAGCACGTCCAGCACGTCCAGCACGTCCAGCACGTCCAGCACGTCCAGCACGTCCAGCACGTCCAGCACGTCCAGCACGTCCAGCACGTCCAGCACGTCCAGCACGTCCAGCACGTCCAGCACGTCCAGCACGTCCAGCACGTCCAGCACGTCCAGCACGTCCAGCACGTCCAGCACGTCCAGCACGTCCAGCACGTCCAGCACGTCCAGCACGTCCAGCACGTCCAGCACGTCCAGCACGTCCAGCACGTCCAGCACGTCCAGCACGTCCAGCACGTCCAGCACGTCCAGCACGTCCAGCACGTCCAGCACGTCCAGCACGTCCAGCACGTCCAGCACGTCCAGCACGTCCAGCACGTCCAGCACGTCCAGCACGTCCAGCACGTCCAGCACGTCCAGCACGTCCAGCACGTCCAGCACGTCCAGCACGTCCAGCACGTCCAGCACGTCCAGCACGTCCAGCACGTCCAGCACGTCCAGCACGTCCAGCACGTCCAGCACGTCCAGCACGTCCAGCACGTCCAGCACGTCCAGCACGTCCAGCACGTCCAGCACGTCCAGCACGTCCAGCACGTCCAGCACGTCCAGCACGTCCAGCACGTCCAGCACGTCCAGCACGTCCAGCACGTCCAGCACGTCCAGCACGTCCAGCACGTCCAGCACGTCCAGCACGTCCAGCACGTCCAGCACGTCCAGCACGTCCAGCACGTCCAGCACGTCCAGCACGTCCAGCACGTCCAGCACGTCCAGCACGTCCAGCACGTCCAGCACGTCCAGCACGTCCAGCACGTCCAGCACGTCCAGCACGTCCAGCACGTCCAGCACGTCCAGCACGTCCAGCACGTCCAGCACGTCCAGCACGTCCAGCACGTCCAGCACGTCCAGCACGTCCAGCACGTCCAGCACGTCCAGCACGTCCAGCACGTCCAGCACGTCCAGCACGTCCAGCACGTCCAGCACGTCCAGCACGTCCAGCACGTCCAGCACGTCCAGCACGTCCAGCACGTCCAGCACGTCCAGCACGTCCAGCACGTCCAGCACGTCCAGCACGTCCAGCACGTCCAGCACGTCCAGCACGTCCAGCACGTCCAGCACGTCCAGCACGTCCAGCACGTCCAGCACGTCCAGCACGTCCAGCACGTCCAGCACGTCCAGCACGTCCAGCACGTCCAGCACGTCCAGCACGTCCAGCACGTCCAGCACGTCCAGCACGTCCAGCACGTCCAGCACGTCCAGCACGTCCAGCACGTCCAGCACGTCCAGCACGTCCAGCACGTCCAGCACGTCCAGCACGTCCAGCACGTCCAGCACGTCCAGCACGTCCAGCACGTCCAGCACGTCCAGCACGTCCAGCACGTCCAGCACGTCCAGCACGTCCAGCACGTCCAGCACGTCCAGCACGTCCAGCACGTCCAGCACGTCCAGCACGTCCAGCACGTCCAGCACGTCCAGCACGTCCAGCACGTCCAGCACGTCCAGCACGTCCAGCACGTCCAGCACGTCCAGCACGTCCAGCACGTCCAGCACGTCCAGCACGTCCAGCACGTCCAGCACGTCCAGCACGTCCAGCACGTCCAGCACGTCCAGCACGTCCAGCACGTCCAGCACGTCCAGCACGTCCAGCACGTCCAGCACGTCCAGCACGTCCAGCACGTCCAGCACGTCCAGCACGTCCAGCACGTCCAGCACGTCCAGCACGTCCAGCACGTCCAGCACGTCCAGCACGTCCAGCACGTCCAGCACGTCCAGCACGTCCAGCACGTCCAGCACGTCCAGCACGTCCAGCACGTCCAGCACGTCCAGCACGTCCAGCACGTCCAGCACGTCCAGCACGTCCAGCACGTCCAGCACGTCCAGCACGTCCAGCACGTCCAGCACGTCCAGCACGTCCAGCACGTCCAGCACGTCCAGCACGTCCAGCACGTCCAGCACGTCCAGCACGTCCAGCACGTCCAGCACGTCCAGCACGTCCAGCACGTCCAGCACGTCCAGCACGTCCAGCACGTCCAGCACGTCCAGCACGTCCAGCACGTCCAGCACGTCCAGCACGTCCAGCACGTCCAGCACGTCCAGCACGTCCAGCACGTCCAGCACGTCCAGCACGTCCAGCACGTCCAGCACGTCCAGCACGTCCAGCACGTCCAGCACGTCCAGCACGTCCAGCACGTCCAGCACGTCCAGCACGTCCAGCACGTCCAGCACGTCCAGCACGTCCAGCACGTCCAGCACGTCCAGCACGTCCAGCACGTCCAGCACGTCCAGCACGTCCAGCACGTCCAGCACGTCCAGCACGTCCAGCACGTCCAGCACGTCCAGCACGTCCAGCACGTCCAGCACGTCCAGCACGTCCAGCACGTCCAGCACGTCCAGCACGTCCAGCACGTCCAGCACGTCCAGCACGTCCAGCACGTCCAGCACGTCCAGCACGTCCAGCACGTCCAGCACGTCCAGCACGTCCAGCACGTCCAGCACGTCCAGCACGTCCAGCACGTCCAGCACGTCCAGCACGTCCAGCACGTCCAGCACGTCCAGCACGTCCAGCACGTCCAGCACGTCCAGCACGTCCAGCACGTCCAGCACGTCCAGCACGTCCAGCACGTCCAGCACGTCCAGCACGTCCAGCACGTCCAGCACGTCCAGCACGTCCAGCACGTCCAGCACGTCCAGTGTGTGTGTATGTGTGTGTGAGCGTGTGTGTGTATGTGTGCGTGCGTGTGTGTGTGTAGTTTACTGCGCAGTCGGCTGAACCGATACATACATATATATACAAACACAGAGTGTATCGAATTACCGTTTCATATAACTACGGTAAGTGTGTATCGGTTGAGCCGACCGGAAACAGAAACGGGTCGCCCGCGGCTCGTATATCCGCAGCCGTCGGCCGCACGCGCCCCGGGGCGACGGTGGGTGAGGGTGGGGCCGCCGCGTACATCGCCTGGCACTGGCATCATCCCAAAGTACCCGCACATTGTCTCTAATGGCGCGATACCTGATTAATGGATCATGAACAGATCGTACCCCCACACGCCCACACCCCCACCCCCACGCCCACACCCAACTCTTGCACAGCGGCTGCGGAACCCGACCTGAAGCTGACCAGTGCACCGCCAGAGCGTACCGTCACAATGTCGTAACAACAAGCTCTCTGCTGCCGCAGACCGACTAGGTGGGTACCGCCGCGGCGCCCGTAGCGAAGTAACATTACCGTGATCCGGTTTGAAGGGCGCTGTGACCACTGCTGCTGGTGGGACTCTGCTGCCGCAGACCGACTAGGTGGGTACCGCCGCGGCGCCCGTTGCGTAGTAACATTACCGTGATCCGGTTTGAAGGGCGCTGTGACCACTGCTGCTGGTGGGACTCTGCTGCCGCAGACCGACTAGGTGGGTACCGCCGCGGCGCCCGTTGCGTAGTAACATTACCGTGATCCGGTTTGAAGGGCGCTGTGACCACTGCTGCTGGTGGGACTCTGCCGCAGACCGACTAGGTGGGTACCGCCGCGGCGCCCGTAGCGAAGTAACATTACCGTGATCCGGTTTGAAGGGCGCTGTGACCACTGCTGCTGGTGGACTCTGCTGCCGCAGACCGACTAGGTGGGTACCGCCGCGGCGCCCGTAGCGAAGTAACATTACCGTGATCCGGTTTGAAGGGCGCTGTGACCACTGCTGCTGGTGGGACTCTGCTGCCGCAGACCGACTAGGTGGGTACCGCCGCGGCGCCCGTAGCGAAGTAACATTACCGTGATCCGGTTTGAAGGGCGCTGTGACCACTGCTGCTGGTGGGACTCTGCTGCCGCAGACCGACTAGGTGGGTACCGCCGCGGCGCCCGTTGCGTAGTAACGTTACCGTGATCCGGTTTGAAGGGCGCTGTGACCACTGCTGCTGGTGGAACTCTGCTGCCGCAGACCGACTAGGTGGGTACCGCCGCGGCGCCCGTAGCGAAGTAACATTACCGTGATCCGGTTTGAAGGGCGCTGTGACCACTGCTGCTGGTGGGACTCTGCTGCCGCAGACCGACTAGGTGGGTACCGCCGCGGCGCCCGTAGCGAAGTAACATTACCGTGATCCGGTTTGAAGGGCGCTGTGACCACTGCTGCTGGTGGGACTCTGCTGCCGCAGACCGACTAGGTGGGTACCGCCGCGGCGCCCGTAGCGAAGTAACATTACCGTGATCCGGTTTGAAGGGCGCTGTGACCACTGCTGCTGGTGGAACTCTGCTGCCGCAGACCGACTAGGTGGGTACCGCCGCGGCGCCCGTGCGTAGTAACATTACCGTGATCCGGTTTGAAGGGCGCTGTGACCACTGCTACTGGTGGGACTCTGCTGCCACCAGACCGACTAGGTGGGTACCGCCGCGGCGCCCGTAGCGAAGTAACATTACCGTGATCCGGTTTGAAGGGCGCTGCTGACCACTGCTGCTGGTGGGACTCTGCTGCCACCAGACCGACTAGGTGCGTACCGCCGCGGCGCCCGTTGCGTAGTAACATTACCGTGATCCGGTTTGAAGGGCGCTGTGACCACTGCTGCTGGTGGGACTCTGCTGCCGCAGACCGACTAGGTGGGCACGCCGCGGCGCCCGTAGCAGTAACATTACGGTGATCCGGTTTGAAGGGCGCTGTGACCACTGCTGCTGGTGGGACTCTGCCGCAGACCGACTGAGTGGGTACCGCCGCGGCGCGCCCGTAGCGAAATAACATTACGGTGATCCGGTTTGAAGGGCGCTGTGACCACTGCTGCTGGTGGGACTCTGCTGCCGCAGACCGACTAGGTGGGTACCGCCGCGGCGCCCGTTGCGTAGTAACATTACCGTGATCCGGTTTGAAGGGCACTACAGCAATTACTGGTGGTACTGTCTCTGTGAGCATCGCTCGCTGGCTTAATGGTTAGAGCGTGCGGCTTCCATTCCGCAGGTCGCGGGTTCGAACCTCGGCATGCAGCAATGACTTAATATAAATTGTGTACAGTTGTGAACTTCAGTTACAACAGCGAGATACAAACGGTGAAGGAGAACATCGTGAGGAAACCCGCACACTGGAATCATCTTTGTGTGCGTGTGTGTGTGTGTGTGTGTGTGTGTGTGTGTGTGTGTGTGTGTGTGTGTGTGTGTGTGTGTGTGTGTGTGTGTGTGTGTGCGTGTGTGTGTGTGTGTGTGTGTGGTGGCGCCAGTAAAGCGGCAACAGGCTCGCCCGCTGTTACATGGGACCTAATCTGACCACGTCTGGGGAAATGTGGGTGTTTATTCGCCTTTGCCTACCCCTACTGGGAAAAGGCGTGATAATAAGAAAAAAAATACTGTCTCTGTTGCAGCAGTACTGACCTGGTCGCCGCGTCCCTGCCCCGCCACCGCGCCGTGCACGCTGCACGCGCCGTGCACGTTGCACGCTGCACGCTGCGCTGACATAGAAAAAAACCATTGAGCGATGAGACGAGTGGGACCTTCACCTGATAGTAAGTGAAACGCGTGCTCATAACAATGTGATGCTAGTTAGGATGGTATACACAGCATCACACTGCAGTCGTCACCTAAGACATAAGATAGCGAGTCTCGTTGCCCCAGTAATAACTCTAGTTGCAGCGCCCTTCAAACCGAATCACAGTAATGTTTGCACAGTGCTGTCTGTGGGTTGCAATAGGCGGTGCGGCGCCAGCTCCGACTGTGAAAAGAAAACAGCAAGAGACAGAATGTTCTGGTGACGTTACCTGGTATGGAAGACGTGCTGATGAGGCAGGTCGCTCGGCCCTGCTGTGACCACCGGGGCAGGGCAGAACTAGGAACAGTGCAGTTTACTGGCGGCAGGCCTCCGATGCCGCAGACCGACTAGGTGGAGTACCGCCGCGGCGCCGTTGCGTAGTAACATTACCGTGATCCGGTTTGAAGGGCGCTGTGACCACTGCTGCTGGTGGGACTCTGCTGCCGCAGACCGACTAGGTGGAGTACCGCCGCGGCGCCGTAGCGAAGTAACATTACCGTGATCCAGTTTGAAGGGCGCTGTGACCACTGCTACTGGTGGGACTCTGCTGCCACCAGACCGACTAGGTGGGTACCGCCGCGGCGCCGTAGCGAAGTAACATTACGGTGATCCGGTTTGAGGGCGCTGTGACCACTGCTGCTGGTGGGACTCTGCTGCCACCAGACCGACTAGGTGGAGTACCGCCGCGGCGCCCGTAGCGAAATAACATTACCGTGATCCAGTTTGAAGGGCGCTGTGACCACTGCTACTGGTGGGACTCTGCTGCCACCAGACCGACTAGGTGCGTACCGCCGCGGCGCCGTAGCGAAGTAACATTACCGTGATCCGGTTTGAAGGGCGCTGTGACCACTGCTGGTGGGACTCTGCTGCGCAGACCGACTAGGTGCGTACCGCCGCGGCGCCCGTAGCGAAGTAACATTACCGTGATCCGGTTTGAAGGGCGCTGTGACCACTGCTGCTGGTGGGACTCTGCTGCCGCAGACCGACTAGGTGCGTACCGCCGCGGCGCCCGTAGCGAAGTAACATTACCGTGATCCAGTTTGAAGGGCGCTGTGACCACTGCTACTGGTGGGACTCTGCCGCAGACCGACTGAGTGGGTACCGCCGCGGCGCCGTTGCGTAGTAACATTACCGTGATCCGGTTTGAAGGGCGCTGTGACCACTGCTGGTGGGACTCTGCTGCCGCAGACCGACTAAGGTGGGTACCGCCGCGGCGCCGTAGCGAAGTAACATTACCGTGATCCAGTTTGAAGGGCGCTGTGACCACTGCTGCTGGTGGGACGCTGCTGCCGCAGACCGACTAGGTGGGTACCGCCGCGGCGCCCGTAGCAGTAACATTACCGTGATCCGGTTTGAAGGGCGCTGTGACCACTGCTACTGGTGGGACTCTGCTGCCACCAGACCGACTAGGTGGGTACCGCCGCGGCGCCCGTAGCGAAATAACATTACCGTGATCCGGTTTGAAGGGCGCTGTGACCACTGCTGCTGGTGGGACTCTGCTGCCGCAGACCGACTAGGTGGGTACCGCCGCGGCGCCTGTTGCGTAGTAACATTACCGTGATCCAGTTTGAAGGGCGCTGTGACCACTGCTACTGGTGGGACTCTGCTGCCACCAGACCGACTAGGTGGGTACCGCCGCGGCGCCCGTTGCGTAGTAACATTACCGTGATCCGGTTTGAAGGGCGCTGTGACCACTGCTGCTGGTGGGACTCTGCTGCCGCAGACCGACTAGGTGGAGTACCGCCGCGGCGCCGTAGCGAAGTAACATTACCGTGATCCGGTTTGAAGGGCGCTGTGACCACTGCTGCTGGTGGGACTCTGCTGCGCAGACCGACTGAGTGGGTACCGCCGCGGCGCCGTAGCGAAGTAACATTACCGTGATCCGGTTTGAAGGGCGCTGTGACCACTGCTACTGGTGGGACTCTGCCGCAGACCGACTGAGTGGGTACCGCCGCGGCGCCGTAGCGAAGTAACATCAGGTGAACGTTACACTCGTCACATCGCGTAATTGTATAAAAAGAATAGTGTTATATTAACGCGATTAAATAACTAATATTCACAAGAAATTACTAGAGGAACAGTAATTAAACGTACACACAAGATTGCGATATTGGAAGAAAAGTTTTCCCGCGCGACGCACCGACACCGCGCGCAGGCACCGCGACACGTCACACGTCACACGTCACACGTCACACGTCACACGTCACACGTCACACGTCACACGTCACACGTCACACGTCACACGTCACACGTCACACGTCACACGTCACACGTCACACGTCACACGTCACACGTCACACGTCACACGTCACACGTCACACGTCACACGTCACACGTCACACGTCACACGTCACACGTCACACGTCACACGTCACACGTCACACGTCACACGTCACACGTCACACGTCACACGTCACACGTCACACGTCACACGTCACACGTCACACGTCACACGTCACACGTCACACGTCACACGTCACACGTCACACGTCACACGTCACACGTCACACGTCACACGTCACACGTCACACGTCACACGTCACACGTCACACGTCACACGTCACACGTCACACGTCACACGTCACACGTCACACGTCACACGTCACACGTCACACGTCACACGTCACACGTCACACGTCACACGTCACACGTCACACGTCACACGTCACACGTCACACGTCACACGTCACACGTCACACGTCACACGTCACACGTCACACGTCACACGTCACACGTCACACGTCACACGTCACACGTCACACGTCACACGTCACACGTCACACGTCACACGTCACACGTCACACGTCACACGTCACACGTCACACGTCACACGTCACACGTCACACGTCACACGTCACACGTCACACGTCACACGTCACACGTCACACGTCACACGTCACACGTCACACGTCACACGTCACACGTCACACGTCACACGTCACACGTCACACGTCACACGTCACACGTCACACGTCACACGTCACACGTCACACGTCACACGTCACACGTCACACGTCACACGTCACACGTCACACGTCACACGTCACACGTCACACGTCACACGTCACACGTCACACGTCACACGTCACACGTCACACGTCACACGTCACACGTCACACGTCACACGTCACACGTCACACGTCACACGTCACACGTCACACGTCACACGTCACACGTCACACGTCACACGTCACACGTCACACGTCACACGTCACACGTCACACGTCACACGTCACACGTCACACGTCACACGTCACACGTCACACGTCACACGTCACACGTCACACGTCACACGTCACACGTCACACGTCACACGTCACACGTCACACGTCACACGTCACACGTCACACGTCACACGTCACACGTCACACGTCACACGTCACACGTCACACGTCACACGTCACACGTCACACGTCACACGTCACACGTCACACGTCACACGTCACACGTCACACGTCACACGTCACACGTCACACGTCACACGTCACACGTCACACGTCACACGTCACACGTCACACGTCACACGTCACACGTCACACGTCACACGTCACACGTCACACGTCACACGTCACACGTCACACGTCACACGTCACACGTCACACGTCACACGTCACACGTCACACGTCACACGTCACACGTCACACGTCACACGTCACACGTCACACGTCACACGTCACACGTCACACGTCACACGTCACACGTCACACGTCACACGTCACACGTCACACGTCACACGTCACACGTCACACGTCACACGTCACACGTCACACGTCACACGTCACACGTCACACGTCACACGTCACACGTCACACGTCACACGTCACACGTCACACGTCACACGTCACACGTCACACGTCACACGTCACACGTCACACGTCACACGTCACACGTCACACGTCACACGTCACACGTCACACGTCACACGTCACACGTCACACGTCACACGTCACACGTCACACGTCACACGTCACACGTCACACGTCACACGTCACACGTCACACGTCACACGTCACACGTCACACGTCACACGTCACACGTCACACGTCACACGTCACACGTCACACGTCACACGTCACACGTCACACGTCACACGTCACACGTCACACGTCACACGTCACACGTCACACGTCACACGTCACACGTCACACGTCACACGTCACACGTCACACGTCACACGTCACACGTCACACGTCACACGTCACACGTCACACGTCACACGTCACACGTCACACGTCACACGTCACACGTCACACGTCACACGTCACACGTCACACGTCACACGTCACACGTCACACGTCACACGTCACACGTCACACGTCACACGTCACACGTCACACGTCACACGTCACACGTCACACGTCACACGTCACACGTCACACGTCACACGTCACACGTCACACGTCACACGTCACACGTCACACGTCACACGTCACACGTCCAAATACCAGAAGAGGTACACATCCGGCATTGCATGCTCTTTGAGTTTCGCAAGGGAAATAACGCAACAGTTGCTACCAAAAACATTTGCGATGTTTATCCAAATGCACTGGACATTCGTAAATGCCAAAGGTGGTTTTCCAAGTTCAAATCGGGTAATTTTGATCTTTCCGACTCGTATCGATCAGGAAGACCATCAGCGTTAGACAACGACGTGTTAAGGGCGGAAGTGGAAGCAAATCCGTGTCAGACGAGCGAGGAATTGTCAAACAGTCTCAACAAACCTTGGTCGACCATCCAAGAACATTTGAAGCAGATTGGAAAAGTAAGCAGAGCAGGTGTTTGGGTCCCGCATAATCTGTCCGAACAGAATAAGGCTAACCGATCAATCACATGCAACTTATTGCTTCAACGACACAACACAGAAGCGTTTTTGATCGCTTGATCACAGGAGATGAGAAATGGGTCCTGTATGATAACCCAAAACGCAAAAGGCAGTGGCTCTCTCCAAATGAAATCCCTCGGAGTACTGCTAAGCCAGGTTTACACCCCAAAAAAGCGCTTTTGTGTGTTTGGTGGAGTATTCGCGGCATTGTTCATTTTGAATAACTGAAACCTGGAGAAACTGTTACTGCAGACCTCTACAGCGAACAATTGCAGCGAGTCAATCAATCTTTAATTGAAAAGTGGCCAGCGATTGTCAACCGAAAAGGCGTCATTCTCCAACATGACAATGCAAGACCGCACTGCGCAAGGCGAACTCTAGAAAAATTAATGAATTGGGGTGGGAGGTGCTGCCTCATCCACCATATTCGCCCGATGTTGCACCATCGGATTTCCACTTATTCCGAGCGCTGCAACACTTTTAAGTGGCAAAACATTTGCAAATTTGGATGATAACCAAAATGCCATCTCTAGATATTTTGCCGAAAAACCAATTAATTTTTATCGATCAGGGATTGAAAATTTACTCACTAGATGGCAAAAGGTTATTGACAATGATGGGGAATACATCATTGATTAAAAATAAAGACTCGTTAAAAATGTATGTGTTTGTATTTAGCGTAAGAAAACTACATTACTTTCCGGTCCCCCTAATACATAGTTTCCTAACTTACCTATTAGGTCAATCACTAGGTTTTTTCCTTTCAATGAAGTCTACGCCGTGAGTTTTTGTGACGACTATCATCATCATCATCATCATTATCAGCCGGTAGACGTCCACTGCTGGACTTACGCCTCCCCAAAGATCTCCATATCGTTGTTGGAGTTCATTGAGGGCAATTGCGCCGTAAACCCACCACGCTGGCCCAGTGCGGGTCGGTGAAGAGCCCAGAGCCCAGAGCGCCGTCTGTTAGCCAGCAGGGTGCACCGCGTGCAGGTGAGGTTGACATGGGTTCGTAAGATGTTAAGCGGAACCCCTTACACCCTTTGACATTTTGACGACTATCACAGGTTTCTTTTAATTAAATTAACGAACTGAGCGGACATTCACCTGACGGAACGATACATCATCATCATCATTAGGTTCACTCTTCAAACTAAAGTTTAGCGATCAGATCGAGTAAACCATTCGATCCTCATCTATTCTTTTTAATTGATGATATTTAAACCCGGTCCATCAAATCATTCCTTGCGCTGTCTACCAGGTGCACGTTTTCCAAGAGAAACGATACGCCTGCCCACAACATCGTGGCGCTAGTAACGATCATATATGTTTTACCACGTTTTGCTCGTTGCCTGCGATGGAGATGCCAGCGATCAGAGCTCGCCAGCTAAATAAACGATACATCCTTTATTGTTTGCTTTATATCTGTTGTTTTCTTCACGCCGACGAGATATTTGAATATATGATTTAATAAATCTAACCCTTCAATTATATATTTATTCTTATCTCGCATACTACGCACCGTCTCAGGTCACCCTCACAAATGAACAATTGTTTAAAGCACCTACGTTCTAGTACTATAGTGTAAAACAATATAACTTATGACACCTCCTCGTAAAATCAACAACCGACAATGTCCACCGGAGTCTCAGTAGCTGTGTAAGTTATTAATTAACTGGGTAAGTTACCAGTATAAGTTAGCCGCCCGCTCCCCATGCCGCGGAGTCCCACGCCCCAAGACATGCGGAATGCAGGAGATAATTTGCATATATAATATGCAGTGGCAGTGTAATACTGATGGAGACCAGCCCCGCGACACAAGCGCCTATATATTATATATTACCATCACACTTTAACATAATAAACCTAAGATTACAGGATCATAGGCTATATTTTTAATTATTTTAGCTGGGGGATTTCTAATCGGCCAACCATGAGGTTGATGATGCTGTAAGAGCCAGAAAGACTCACAGCACCAAGTATTTGTAACTAAAAATTTTCACTTTACGGTGGGTGACCAAGCCACAGGTATTGAACGCATTTACCACGACAACCTTGGAACTAGTCAGGATGGAACCTTGTAAACTATATTTTCAACGTAGTTGTTGTGCACAATCCGCAATATTAGAGAAAGTTTAAACTAGTTTTTATTTGTTTTTTACGCCGGAGATAGCGCAGTTTATTAGTCAATAAATAAGCGGCGGCGCCACTCCCGCGGGCCACATCACCAATTTGCCCGAAGCCACGTACACCGCATGCGATAACTCCCCTTTTAGAATTTAACCAACATTTTTTACCGTTTAAATATTTAATTGGTCTTACCTAATAAATTTATTTATTTAAATAATACTATGTAAGTCTTCATTAGTTGTGAACTAACAAGAAATCTTTGATTCTTAAAGTTTTGTGTACAAAGTTCAAACAAATAAAAAATAAGGATTGTGCCAACAAAACAAAAATTAATTCGTTATTATCTTGTATACGTTTGTTTATTTATATAGGATACATTATTTATTGTATGACTTTACATATTTCTATTTACATCAACCTAACATGATATATTTGTTTATAAAAAATAAGGTAAAAATTATTTTAGAGTTTATTACATATTTACTAAAACCGTCTTCAATACGTGATATTCACATATATCGGTAATAAATCATATCCATTAATATCATAAACATTTAAACAATACGGACATCAAACTTTGAACATTAATAAAGTGTTAAAGTTTAAACCACTGCGCAAAGCATCCGCAGTGTTGGCGCACCAACTAAGTCATAAAAGAATCTTACTCTAAAATGTATGCATTGCCGCCAGCTCACACAGCTGCAGAAGCTTCATTTGTGCGAGAGTTGTGTACATAAAAAATAAAAAATGGCTTTCAAGAAAGCTTAAATATAAAAATGACGCTATTGATATAAATAAACCGGTTACACTGAAATATCTACCGAAGTGATATCATCGGCATCATAATCATCCTTGCAAAAATTAGATAAAACTGTTTACTAGATCAATCTGACCATAACCATAACCAAAACCAATTACCGCAAACCAACACATTATCAAATAATTATTTTAAGTCTACCAACAAAGTTCCCATGCTATATCGTCTTTTATTATTCTCCAATTTTTTTATAATCTCCGGTACTGTTTGTTGTTATTTATTTTAAACTCCGCAACCATTATCTTCAATTACTCGCTACCATGGTTATTTTTTTTACGATGATGTTTGCGCCGCAGTTTTATTAACAACCATAGTGGTTTCTTCGGACTCAGGGCTCGCAGATCTGGTATCCGCGAGCTAAAATACCATGGTTATAATTATACAATAATTTTATAATGTAGTACATAACTTTTACCTTGAGTAATCGATTTTGTCTTTACATCGATGATAAGAATATCGATATTTTATTATTAAGGAAATTCCTAATATTAACGAGGACATCCCTATTTCCAAATTCTTTATAAAATGGCGGATAACAACGCTTCAACTAAATGAGTTAGTTGTTACGTATACAAATAACTGTGTGTATTGTACCAATTTTGTTCGCAATTTTAAGACATAAGTGTTCTGATAAACAAGCTCAGCAATAAATTTGTTATTATGATATACTAAGTGTGTATTTGTGTGTGGTTATTTCACGGCATGGTAATTCATTCACAATGACGCAGTTTTTACCACCGAACTTACTCGCGTTGTTCGCGGCGAGGGACCCGATCCCGTACCTGCCGCCGGCAGCGAAGCTCCCGCACGAGAAGAAACAAAAAGGCTACGATGGAGTTGGGGCTTTCCTCGACTTGTTTGAGGTTAGTTATCCACTCTTCCTTCTTTGGTTATTGTATAGTTAAACACGCTTTTTATACTCATGCAAGATAGAAGTGTAAACCTTACGTATCAGATTTAATTCTAATGTTTAACGATGTTATGTTGTATGATGTAGGTTTCTGTTACTATGTTCAGGAAGGCCTGACAATCCAAATTCAATTCATAATCGTCGTTGGACTTATAAGTTATAAATGCTGATTAAAATGCAGAAGCTTTAGTTCAAGAAGTTTCACAACTCTGTTCCGATTCTCAATATAATGAAAATTTGTCCTGTTTAGTAATTAATACTTTAATTGTAAAACTCGAAAGAACTTCCTGTTCTTTCGAGTTTTGCAATTAAATAGGAAAGCTGTATCATTTTGAGAATGGTTTGTATAGTACTGCTAATTTTTTTTATTAGAAAAATAGAAGTTAATACATAAAGAAGAAGAAAAATGAGAAATGTGGGTATCTTGAATGTTTGAGTAATGTTACAGGTATCTACATAATAATGTACCACTAATAGATTTAGTCTTAAAACAAAAAAAAATGGTAAGTGTATAGACATAGACAAAGTATTTATATTAGTTTGTAGTATGAAGCATTAATGATGTATTTCTTGAAATTTAGAGCACCATAACTTGGAAAGTTATTACATGAAGACTGAAAAACACAGAGCTCTCAAAAATATACCTGACTTTGAATAAAAATTATTATTATCAGATTACAGCTAAACAGTCTATTTATTTTTATTAATACGAGGTATTAAATTAAACAAGTGATCAAGTAAATGTAAAAAACAATGATTAAAATAATATATTAGCATAACACTTATTATATGCTAAAACCACATAGCATCCGTCGGAGACACCTCCACCCACGCGTGTGGAGACACGTGAAGAAAGGCTGGAGAGGAGGAGGAGGGAGAGGGCGGAACAGACAGCATACCGGCTGGAGCAAGAGATTGCACTTTGGGACCCCGCCACCAACCCTCACTCAACGATGGACCCATTCAAGACTTTATTTGTAGCTCGTATTGTAAGTACAATATTCTTTATTATAAATTTGAATTACTGTTACTTTGCATATTATTTGGTTATTATTTAAGTAAGGACCACCAAAGTGCTTATTTCTGCTACCAAGAATATTGTAAACATGATAATGTGATAGTTTGTGTGGAATTTATGAAATTTGTTAAGTAATGAGACTTCTTCTAGTTCAATACAATACAGTGTAAATATTCTAACGGACACATCAATGTGTAAGCTTATTGCTCACAAAGTAATTCTCTCGCTTGTCTTTACCTTTAATAGATTGCAATGTTGTTTAAGAAACATGTCATGCTCCAAATGTGAAGCTACTGTTTGACTTGCTAGAGATAATGTTTTTTTTTTCTACCGAGAGACGTGCAGAATGATCACTTGATAGTGAATGATATGTCGTCCCGTAACAATGTGGTGCTAGGTAGAATGATACACACATCACCACATTGCGCTCGTCACCTTGAATCATAAGAAATAGTATTGTTTTTCCTGTAATTTCATTAGCTACAGGTACTTCAAGTAGGATTTCAGTAATGTTGCTTTCAATGACTATATGAAGTTTGTTACTCCAGTATTTTCATAAGGCATAGCATAACAACACAGTAATGTTTGCAATTGCTGTTTGGTGAAAGAAATTAAGGCACTACGGTGGTACCTACCGAGAGAGTTTCCAGCAACATAGGCTTACCAGAATTGAATCAGAATATCTTTTTCTCCACTTCTACAAATTAGTGTTGCTTATACAAATGTTTCTACAAGCATTTGCAACTTCTGTTATAGCGTTATTCCATTCCATTATTCATCATCAGCTGATAGATGACCACTGCTTGACATAGGCCTCCACCAAAAATCTATATAGTAGATCATATTAATATTTTTACCCTTAAATTTTGCTATGGCGTTAATAATATAATGCATTATTAAAATTTTCAGAACTATGACACATCTGAATCTAAGCTTAGGAGAGAATTTGAAGGATATGGACCCATTAAAAGAGTAAGTAGATAACTGTTTATTACTTTCCTTTAACAAGATCAACATTAGCTAAACCAACGGCTTCCATTACAATATTTCTCTACAAGTGGCGCTTGTGTAAATATTGCAGTACTACACACAGAATGATGCAAAATGGTGTAGCTTTAAATAAAATCAATGAAACAGGAGGATGCATTCATCTTACGCTTAAGTAAGGGGATGTGATATTCTTCTCTGTTTTGTTTGCAATCTCCAGGCAATTGATGTTTTTACGTGGTGCTAAATGATAATACAGCTGTAGATATGATATACTCATCCAAAATACCAGTTCAGATATATAGAACACAGTAACCTGAAATGCTTTTGAGGCAGCAAATTTACTAAAAGACTAAGGTAATTACCCAATTTGGTGTCTAGAACCCAACCACTATTTGAACTCCACAAGGCTAATACTGGTGGTGTCTGCTTTGCCAGAGACCATCTAGACAGCATCGTGGCGTCTATTGCAGTGGATACACAGTACTGTGCAAAAACATTATTACTGGGGCAATGAGACTCAACAGCTTATGTCTGGGACGAGCCAACGTGTTGCACGCCACGTTGTAATAGGCAAGGCATATCACTTACTATCAGGTGATCGTTACGCTGGTCTCGTCAAGAGTGACAAGGCAAGCATCTAGCCAATAGTGTCAAAAACACGTGATGAAGTCGATGGAATAACGAAGAAACCATTTGGTTTTCAGATCTGCATGGTGTACAACAAGGAGAACGACAAGCCGCGCGGTTACGCGTTCATAGAGTACGAGCACGAGCGCGACATGCACTGTGAGTTGCGTACGCGCACGCGCGCACACTCGCACACGGCGAGCGCGCGGGCTGGGGAGGAGGCGGGGAGCGCGCCGCCGGCCGGCCGGGCCGGGTAGGGCAGGGCAGGGCAGGCCGTGCAGACGCGGCCACGTTCACATCCTGCATAGACTGCATCTAGGACGTAGACGCGCACTACATTAAGCTGTCGCGTTAACAATTAATAGATCTACTTAGCTATATAACTATTTATATATATATATATATGTAGCCTTGATGCCTGCAGATATCCACTTTTTATAATGATGTAGTAGCTACCTTACCTTTCTATCTTTCATATAATCAGTACAAGTTGATAAAATTTTTTATAAAACTTATGAATTAGAAATATTCACAATATTTAAAAACGCTTAATGAACAATATGACACCAATTATTTTATAAATCATTGTGTCGAATATCACATCAGAGTGAAACTATTAATTCCATAATACCACCACCATAATAGCATAATCATAATGAGGTGGTCTCTGCCTACCCCACTGGGAACGAGGCGTGATATATATATATGTATGTATGTACCACCACCATACCACCATTCAACAATGGAAATAGTGGAATTGTTTGTTAGCAATGTAATATTTTGCTCCAAATGATGCTGAGAGTAGATCGACAATGTGTGATGGCTAGAAATCTGCAGCACTGTTTATTGGGATTTATCTTATAGTGCACTCGAGTTGGGAGAGATCAGTTGTTACTGTCCATAACGTAACTCTCTCAGCAATGGTCGCATTCAACTCCCCAACTGAATACAAGCAAACATTAACTTCAACAGCAGTTAACGTTGTCACGTCCTAGATTCAATTCTAACTGTAACTTTGTTCTAACTTCTAACTAAAACCTTTGTTTAAAAAGCCCCTCCTCCCCGCGCACACATAAACACATTTCCAATTCAGCTGAAACACAGCGTAGTGTGTTTGCGAGTATACATGTTATATACGTTATATATTCATACAATTGGAACTGTGTTGGAATTAAACTATTTACTGTAGCACCATGGTACTGTAGCCATTTTGATGGATAACCGGCAGTGAACCGGACATGGGGTAGCCGTGGTGATCTGGTGATCACATTTCTATATGTCTACATTCAAGTTATGTTATAGTAAGTTGGTATCTGTTGAGCACTTTGTAAGTTTGCTCGGTGGACGGTTCACCGCTCCGCTTGTTCAATCGATGGCTAATTGTCATGGTGCTATTATGTTGATATGCAAATACATAAGAGACCTTCTTGGAGGGAATGCGTTAGCGCGTTGTGTTGTGTTGTGTAATGACTGTACTGTACTGATTGCGAGCGAGGCCGACGCCGGCGCCGGACCGGACGCGTGCGGCGCATCCGGTGGGCGTACGGGCGCGCGGTCGCGCGGCCGGTTCCCTGTTCCCTCCAGCGAGGTGTCGCGCGGGCACGCGGGCACGCGGCCGCTATGTGCATCATTAACGAGTGGTTTTTCTATTTTCGCACCACAGACCCAGCCGTTAAGACCCTACCACACAAACTCACGAGATAACCGGCAACTCGCTTTAATAGGTTTGTATGTGGTAAGCTTGCCAACATACAACGTTCAGATCATATGTTACATATATTTTATATATACATATATTTATATAGTTTATTTGAAACACTGTATAAAATTAATAACAGGTACGGTGCAGTCCGTTTTGAACGTTGGGGCGTAGTTTCGAACACCCTATCTATAGCTTCATTTGAGAAGGCTGTTTCAATTTTAATTTCGACCCGTTTGGTTTGGTTTACTATCAGTTTTGTTTCATTAAGAAACGCGCCAGTGATAATGTACTGGATATGAGTAAGTGGTGTGCGTACGTACACGTACACGTGCACGTGTAGTGCGTGGCGTGCGGCGCGCGGCGGTGCGTAAGTGTATGTGTGTGTGGTGTGTTTGTTAGTTCGAGTAACGGTACGGTCGCCGGTGTATCGCAGTAAGTAGTGGATATGGCGGTAGGTACAGCTACCCGCGCGCTAGCTACACTAGCGCTGTGGCGCGGCGTCTCTCGGCTCGGTCGGTAGGTATCAACGCGTAGGTATACCCACGTTTGTATCGGGCGCGCCGCGGGCCACGCCCACCCGCCCACGCCGGCCAGTGGGCGTGGCCGGGCGCGCTGCCATGTCATATATACGTGTATATATATATATACATTATTGAAGATAAACCGAACTTGTCATCCAGCGCTCCAGCTGACGATTATCCCGCATACTCGTCAGTGGTCACCAAATGTTTCAAGTTGTGCTTCCAGTTTAGCCGACAGACACGCGCGCGCGCACCTTCCGATGGGGGAAACGTGCGCGTGTGGATGTTTACATTTACGTGGACCACATTTGACGACTGTACAGTTTACGTGTGTGTAAACGTTTACAAATGAACTTTGATGCAGTTTTCGAATGGTCCACGTCAATGGATGTAGTTGGTGGCGCGCGGCGGACGGGCTCGTGCTGTATGCATCGGATGCGAAGTGCCAGCTGTCGATGTAATGTACACAACAACGTGCAACTTGCTCATTACGAGAAGGGATGTTTCTCATTCCTTTCGGTCCCCCCATTATGGACATCAAATTTTTTTGGCTCCAGAACTATTTACTTTCTAAATAAACACAGTCATCGCTCCAACTGGGCTACGGTGTGCTTCAGTGTCACATCTATTTCGCGACGCTCTCGGGTGACCACCAGCCATCTACGTGCTGCGGTTACCGGTCACCAGGGAGCGCTGTACATCTTTGAGAGGAACATTACTTGAAATTGATCGTAGTAAAGCATTTAAAAGTTTAGACAGTACTTGAGCTGATTTGGGATAGGTGCTGCTGGGTTTGAGAAGGGGCTGGGGATGTACCACGTCTGTGACTCACTTTGCTTGGTCCAACCCCTTTATTGATTGATTGAAATAGTGTTAGTGGACGTCACAAAGTGTTTGCCCGCCCGCGGTAGAGGAGATCGTTGCGGTAGGTATCGCTCATCTGGTACTTCCGGTAAGCAAGTCCGTCCGCCCGCTCCCTCGCCACAACACCTCGTCCCCGCTCCGCTGACCGCCGCGTGACCGCGTCTCATTGCAGCTGCGTACAAGCACGCGGACGGAAAGAAGATCGACGGCAAGCGCGTACTAGTGGACGTGGAGCGCGCGCGCACCGTCAAGGGCTGGCTGCCGCGCAGGCTCGGTGAGACTCCACTCCTACCCACCCCTGCCATTCGCAGCGCGCGAGCCCCTAAAGCAATATTTGTTTGAATAGATTAATCGGAGGTAGGTCTCTGTTACCGGAGACCGGTGAGGTAAGTACCAACACACTGTCTAGTTCTGCTGCCGATTAGTAGTGTGCAAACATTACTAGATCTGATTTAAAAGACCATGTAGCTCGTGAAGCTGTACAGTAACGAGGCGACAACTGCTTTAGAGTTCTATTATCATCATCATCATCATCCTGTAAGTCTGATCACAATAAATTCATATAAATTTAGCTGTAGGTTAAATGTCCACATGGAATAGTTCAAATGGGAGCTGAATGTAACTGTGTTTTTGACGGGGATGGATGCACCGGTTATGAAATTAATTATACTTTGTAAGAGTAAAATGAGTACATTGCTCATGCATCATCAAAAAATACCAGTTTATTTGTCGTTGACTTTGTGTACTTTTGGCACTGTGCCCTTGTAATGGTCGTTGGATGGGTGTGCGGCAGGCGGTGGACTGGGCGGCACGCGGCGCGGCGGCGCGGACGTCAACATCAAGCACTCGGGCCGCGAGGACAACGAGCGCGAGCGCGAGCGTTACCGGCTCGAGCAGCGCGACCGCGACGAGCGCGCGCACCGACCGGAGCGCGACCGTCAGTACACCACACCACACCGCTACTCCACCCCATCACATCACAACGAGGCCGGAGACAATAAAATGTGTCCGGCCAGCTCGTACTACTCTTATATATTCATCACTATCGCTCGCAAGGATGAGCTGCACTCGTCGTCAGCTCAACATGATGTTAAATAACACGAGTCGATGGTCAAGCATGTTCACCCAGACGGTACACCAGCTCACACATCCCTAGCGCACAAGCGTAGCGTAGATGTTATTACTCTATTAATGGTGGTAGATCTCGGTTGCCGCAGATCGTATAGGTAGTTACCATCGTAGCGCCTATTTCTGTTGCCAAACAGTAATGTGGTAAGGTTACTGTTAATTTGTTTAATGTGCGTTATAACTGGAGTAATTACTGGGGTAATTCGATTCAACACCTTGTCTCATATGACGAGCGCAATACATATCGTAACTAGCGGCACGTTATGGAGATGCGTATCATTTACCATCAGGTGAACGTCGCGTTCGTCTCAAAGTTTGATTATAAAAAAAAGTTTCTCTGGTAATGAAGTTGTTCGACCAAAAGTTTGTCTTCCACCACACGGATGTGGATCAGCTCGCTGTTACCATTTGTTATTTGCATGGTGCTAACGTTTGTTTGCGTGTGCGCGGGGGACAGGCGCTCGCCGCCGCAGCCGGTCGCGGTCGCGCAGGCGCTCAGCGTCGCGCGCGCGCCGCCGCGAGAGGGAGAGGGAGCGGCCGCGCGAGGAGGACGCCGAGAAGTGAGTAGCGGAAAATGTTCATACATTACAATAGTTCTACTCGAGTACTGTTATATTAATCCGTTGGTGCATTGGGCGCAGGCGGCGACGGCGCTCCAGGTCGCGCTCGGAGCGGCGGCGGGAGCGACGCGAGCGAGAGCGGTCGCGCGAGGGCGAACGAGATCGGGACAGGAAGCGCGCGCGCCGCCGCGAGCACAAGCTCAAGGCGGAAGACGTCAAGGTCAAGGAAGAGCCCGCGGATGGTGAGTGCTGCATACCTAAACTTGGCGGGGAAGCCTGGAGGACGGAGAACAGAACACGTGCAGTAATTATGGAGAGCGTGGCGTCCAGCTCGCATGTCTGTAACGTGTCCAGAGAAATCAGTATCTAATCGATTCTTAGTAATGCATATATCGATTTTTATATGTACTACACAGTCGTCGTGATACTCTTCCCCCTTCCTTCGCAGATTATCCGCAGTTCCGGCTGCCCGCGCCGGACGTGCACATCAAGCAGGAGCCCGCCGAGGAGGAAGACAAGTACAACCCGGAAGACGCGAACGGCGACCACTACGACTACTGATACGCGCGCGCACACCTCGCCCCAGCTCTCGCCCCCCCTCCATTCCCCCACGCGTGCATGCGGATTGGTTGGCTGCAGGCCCTCCGAAATGCTGTCGCGTGTAACTAGCCCGCGCAGAGCTGGTGGGCGAGTCGCGCTCGCGCGAGGAGCCGCGGCCGGGCCGGCCCCCACGCGGCGCGCCCGCGCACCTACAGGGTGGTTTTTATCTCGTAAAATATTCAGAATCAGAAATATGCGGAATTTATTTGCTAAGTTTCAATCGTACTGTTTCAAAGACTAAAAAAAATTTGTCTATAGTTTTTGTTATACATTAGATTATATTTTTAATACATTAGTTGAATTGGTATGTTGCGAGTGATTTAATTTTTAATTATTGTGTTTCCGATCGAAACGTAATATATGTAATCCCGATCACCTGGCCACCGATAGGCTGGTGACGGTTCCTCGTAAACTGCTCCGCATGGAACCCGGCCGCGGCAGTAGTCGAGTCCCGTTCAGTTGAGTGTGTCCAGCGCGACTGTACTGAGCGTTCGCTGTTCTTAACATCCGGTTCTACGCGCCGGATACGAACATGTTAATAATAGATAATAAATGCTTTGCAATAATAACAAATGTCAGTGTTTGATTGCGGATGGGGTGGGGGGTGGGTTGGGCTCGGCAAAAACCGCGCGGGAACTTGTATTCAGTTTCTATATCTTCAGTTATGATGAAGATGAAAATGTCTCATTAGTCGTAGTGCCGACCCATCCGGTGCAGCGGTGCGGGGGTTCACACTACCTACACCAGTGCGCTTACCATCAGGACTCAGGCCGTGGATCCGGGTCCACGTGCCCAGTGTCAGATGAGCTGTAAGAGCCGCTGTGGCTTGCAGCCCGATCTACATCAAGAATATAGAACCATCAGGTGGGACCTTAGTCGAGCGCTAGGCTATGCAACGTTAAAAAAACCGCGCCGACGCACTTCATCACAGATATTAGATAGGATAATGGGAATAAATGCGAGTCTGGGTGCGGGTGGGGCTGAACTTGTGGGGGGTCCGTCGGGAGAGAATCCATTAATAACTATAGTATTACATTTTATATTAAATGAGGGGACGGCGGAGGCGCTGTTTGCAATAAAGTTATTGGCTGTGCGCGTGCGCAGTGTCATTCAAGCCGCGCCGCACAATATAATACATTGCAGTGTTGCCAGTAAAATTGATTCCACGTGAATTAATTATTTCCCGCGACGGAAAATTAATTGTTGTATTATTAGTTGTCTAGTATCTCATCATCATCAGCCGATAGACGTTCACTGCTGGACATAGCCCCCTCCCTTCCCTAAAAATCCACATTTGTATGGTTTCATAAGGGGTGTTTTACACTATTTCCCAGCACGTTAGCGCAAAGCAACGTGGACTTCTATCGGCTGATGATGATAACGGTGCAATCAGAGTTGGTAGAAACCAGAGCCTCGTCTGTTGATTAGCATGCCGCACCACGAGCTGGTGAGGTTGGCTTGGCTCCCGTGGGTTGTGTCACTTATATCTCCAGTCCAGACCAGAAGCAGTCCAGCCACCGGCGGGCAGCTCTCCCGCACCGCGCGCACGGGCACATTATTTATATTTATAATTGGCTTTTTGCTGTACTCTTCAAGCAGCTGACTCTTCCACCAGTAACAATGAACCGCCAGATAGCATTGCAGCATTGCACCACATTGTACTCGTCGCAGCAAACATTTTGACTAACAACGCCCTTGAAACCTGAACACTGTTTGCTAACTACTATTTGGTAGCTGCGGTGGTAGCTACCTAGACGGTCTACGGTTATAGATCTACCACCACCAGTAACTAAGGTTCCCGCACTGTAGCACCTATTTTTGCCGCCAAAACAGTAACTGCAGACGTACCTGTTATCCGGCTCGAAGGATCAAGAAGCTAGTCATCTGTTGTCTTAGCTCAGCTAACGCTTGGAGCTTCGTTACCAACAACTTATCTAAGTGAGTAGGTAAGTTTAAAAGCGACAAGTTGCATCGATAAACAGTGGTCAATGTTCCCACAAGTGGGACTCTGGACTCCTCCGTGATAAGGAGATATTGAAGCCCAACAAACACAATGGGCACGTGCGGGTTGGCGGATGTGCGGAAGTAAAACAACACTGCATCGTCTCAAGCACGTTTAACTAGGATTGCGACGGAGAGCGCCACCACCAGCACGCAGAAGATGCACGCGCCGGTAGTGACCACGCGCGCGTAGTGCTGGCCCAGCCAGCCGTGCTGCCCGCGCAGCGGGCCGCGCACGCGGAACACGGGCCGGTACGCGGCGCCACCTGCACCACCAACACCACCGACACCAGCACCCGCCACCTGCCGGAGACGACCAGCGCCACCTTACTATGGAACACATAACTAGTAAACCTATCGACGGTGTGGACACCAGTTTACGCTGGTAGGTCTCTAATGGTACATAACGTTTAGGTAGGTACCACAGCAGCGCTTGTTGCACCCGACAGGCAGTACTGTGCAGACATTACTGTGATCCGATTTGAGTGGCGCTAGCATCTTTATCAGCCGATAGACATTCATAGTTGGATAAATGCTTCTCCCAAAGATCTTCGCATACGGTCAGCATGGCCTGCAGTGCCGCTGGACACTAGGGGCTATCGTATATAGGCGTTAAAATGGGGGGATTTAGGTCATTCCCCATCACGATGGCCCTATGCGAGTTGGTGGGAGCCAGAGCCTCATTTGCTAATTAGCAGGCTGCACCACGAGCTGATGTTCCGTGAGTTGTTGTGCGGGAACCCCTACACCCCTAGAGTGCTAAACATCTTAGGTCTCAGGCGACGAGCGTAACATGGTGCAGTGTATATCAACCAGGCAACACCATCTTGTTATGGGTAAGCGTATCACTTAACATCAGGTGAACGTCCCCGCCCGTCTCGTCGCTTAATTGTATAAATAACTGCTGATGGAATGTACTGTACAGCAGTAAACACAAGTTGGACAACTGCTGGCGTAGCGACCCACACGTTTGCCAGGCCACACCAGGGTCGTGAGGTCAATTTCGACCCGTAGTTCATAAGACCCTGACAACTGGTAGAGTCTGCTCAAACCCGTCTACCTTCCAGCCGCACCGGATTTCGTCCCGGCTGACGGCGCATGAGGAGCCGGAGTATACTTCCTGTTGTATGAACCGATTTAATGAGAGAGACAGATGAGAGGAATTACCATATAATTCACGACGAGAGATTCACTTAATATTGAGTGATATAACGTGGCGCTCGTTAGGATGCCATACACTGCACATTGTTGTGCTCATTGCCTTCAGACAATTAAGCTAGGTAACGTTATACCATTAATTTCAAAAACTAAAACTCCATTTAAACCGGATCACAGTAATTTCTGCTCACTACTGTTTGTCAGCTGCAATAGGCACTGCGGTACCTAGACAGCAAAACATGACTGCAAAGTCAAGGTCAGGCGAAAGACTTGGATCTGCGGTATACACTAAGATAGAACGAGAACAACAACAACTGTTGTTACCACCCTGCCTTCTGTTCAGGTTATAAAGTACACTAGTTAATGATACTACCGGTGTGACATGGTGCAGTGTATATCAACCAGGCAACACCATCTTGTTATGGGTAAGCGTATCACTTAACATCAGGTGAACGTCCCCGCCCGTCTCGTCGCTTAATTGTATAAATAACTGCTGATGGAATGTACTGTACAGCAGTAAACACAAGTTGGACAACTGCTGGCGTAGCGACCCACACCTTTGCCAGGCCACACCAGGGTCGTGAGGTCAATTTCGACCCGTAGTTCATAAGACCCTGACAACTGGTAGAGTCTGCTCAAACCCGTCTACCTTCCAGCCGCACCGGATTTCGTCCCGGCTGACGGCGCATGAGGAGCCGGAGTATACTTCCTGTTGTATGAACCGATTTAATGAGAGAGACAGATGAGAGGAATTACGATATAATTCACGACGAGAGATTCACTTAATATTGAGTGATATAACGTGGCGCTCGTTAGGATACCATACACTGCACATTGTTGTGCTCATTGCCTTCAGACAATTAAGCTAGGTAACGTTATACCATTAATTTCAAAAACTAAAACTCCATTTAAACCGGATCACAGTAATTTCTGCTCACTACTGTTTGTCAGCTGCAATAGG
Source organism: Troides helena (assembly GCA_029286815.1). NCBI lineage: Eukaryota > Metazoa > Arthropoda > Insecta > Lepidoptera > Papilionidae > Troides > Troides helena. The sequence continues at coordinate 90,754 of JAGSMV010000034.1, forward strand.
CACTGCGGTACCTAGACAGCAAAACATGACTGCAAAGTCAAGGTCAGGCGAAAGACTTGGATCTGCGGTATACACTAAGATAGAACGAGAACAACAACAACTGTTGTTACCACCCTGCCTTCTGTTCAGGTTATAAAGTACACTAGTTAATGATACTACCGGTGTGACATGGTGCAGTGTATATCAACCAGGCAACACCATCTTGTTATGGGTAAGCGTATCACTTAACATCAGGTGAACGTCCCCGCCCGTCTCGTCGCTTAATTGTATAAATAACTGCTGATGGAATGTACTGTACAGCAGTAAACACAAGTTGGACAACTGCTGGCGTAGCGACCCACACGTTTGCCAGGCCACACCAGGGTCGTGAGGTCAATTTCGACCCGTAGTTCATAAGACCCTGACAACTGGTAGAGTCTGCTCAAACCCGTCTACCTTCCAGCCGCACCGGATTTCGTCCCGGCTGACGGCGCATGAGGAGCCGGAGTATACTTCCTGTTGTATGAACCGATTTAATGAGAGAGACAGATGAGAGGAATTACGATATAATTCACGACGAGAGATTCACTTAATATTGAGTGATATAACGTGGCGCTCGTTAGGATACCATACACTGCACATTGTTGTGCTCATTGCCTTCAGACAATTAAGCTAGGTAACGTTATACCATTAATTTCAAAAACTAAAACTCCATTTAAACCGGATCACAGTAATTTCTGCTCACTACTGTTTGTCAGCTGCAATAGGCACTGCGGTACCTAGACAGCAAAACATGACTGCAAAGTCAAGGTCAGGCGAAAGACTTGGATCTGCGGTATACACTAAGATAGAACGAGAACAACAACAACTGTTGTTACCACCCTGCCTTCTGTTCAGGGTATGAAGTACACTAGTTAATGATACTACCGGTGTGACATGGTGCAGTGTAAAGTTTCTGGTTATTGCAACCAGGAGCCGTGTTACTTGCCAGCAGCCGGATGCCGGCGATGAGATGGCTCCACCGCCAGGCGCGAGTGTGTGTGCGTGTGTGTGTGCCGGCCGCAGCAATGCGTTACCTGCAAGCAGTTCAGCGCCGGGCACACGCACTGCTCCCGCGCGGCGAACCGGTCGGCGGGTGCATGCGGCGCGTCGCCTGTCACGCCCGCCTCCTGCAACCGGAACAGGGCGCTTGCAGCACGATCACCTGGTGGCACTACGACCACCCATCATCATATACGATGGTAACACTTATAGCTTGACAGATGAGAAGGTACGTCCCGATGTCACGGATGGAGAGGTGGCGCGGTGTGCCGCGGCCGGGGCGAGGGCAAATGAAACAACATCGACAGCTCAATCCATGTAATCCAACAGCTCCACGATGAAGATGCCGACGAGGAAGACGACGCAGAGGTAGAGGCCGCAGAGCACGATCTGCGGGAAGCGGCGGCGCAGCGCGGGCCCCGGCGCGCAGCTGCTGCACTGGATGAACACCACGCGGCCCTCGGCGCCCTGCCGGCACACCGCCACCGTATCAGCGCACCAGCTCCGCTCCGCTGATCGTCCTCACTCGACAACCACCGATGAACAACCGCTTCCCCTCACTCAACACTACCGACGCAGTACAATGTGAAGTGTTTACCTTGAGGTGTGCCTGCGCGTGCACTGGTGCAGGTGCGGCGGCGGGCGGTCTCTGCTGATCCATCTCGCCGCTACACCAATGTCATGCGTCCAACAAGTTCCTGCGGAAGGTCCAGCACCAATCAAATACGGCACGCGGCACGATTATGGAACAAACATATTTAATCTGTCGGCAGGTACCACTGCAACGCCTACTGGAGCCGACAAACAGTACTGTGTGGATATTACAGTGATCCGGTCTAGAGGACGGTACAGCTAATACAATTACTGGGGTAATCAGACTTTCCATCTTTTGGTTCGGGCGACGAGCTCAATGTGGTACAGCATATATCATCCTTAATAGCGCCACTTGCCATGAGGTGGTCAAATAAAAAAAATATGCAAGAACGGCTTCCCTTGATTTACAGGGTTGTAGGTAGGGTCGATTGTCTGTTTGTGAGAACGGCCTGTCCCAGCAGTGGGTACAGTAAGTGGGCGATGCAATGCGGCGCGGCTCCCCAGCACCGGCAGGGCGACACTCACACGGACGGGGACGCTGACGGGTGCTCACAACATGGTACAGCTTCGCTCCATTATTTCTCTCGTGTTGTATTTCTGGAAAACTTAAAATTTACAACTTCACCGCCCGCTCTGGCAGGAGCTGTCACACTGTCACGCTGTCAGCTGTCACAGTGTCACGTGCCGGCTGTCACGGTGACGGTGGAAACGGCAACAGCACTACTGTGTACCAGCGCGCTCGACGTCGGCGTCAACGTCTACGGGTAGCGGCGTCGTCTGTCCGTCAGGTGGGATCTAGTGGCTAAGCCAGCAGTCGGCAACCCTCCTAGGCCTACGTGAGAATATCAAAATCGTTATACTCCAGAACAAGGAAATATCCCTGTTCTGGATCAAAGCACACGCCGGCTTAGAAGGAAATGAAAGGGCAGACCATCTCGCCAAAGAAGCGGCGCTAAAGATGATCACAGGCAAATTACGATTTGTGCCCTGTTTCGTTCGGCAAGCGACAAGTCCGCACGGAATCGCTTGACGAAAGGAACAGGCGCTGTAAAGCAGGTGGCACAGCATCCACAACCAAACTTTTGTCCCGACGCCAAAGAGGTATACCCTATCATTAAAAAACTCGACGCGGACAAAAGGATAACAGCACAGGTGTTCACGGGACATGGCGGCTTCTCTGAATACTTGCACAAATTCAAGCGTAAAGAGAGCCCGCAATGATCCTGCGACCCTGACAAAGCAAACCACTGTACACCTGCTGGTCGAATGCTCCATGTACAGGAAGGAAAGGTTAGAGTTGGAACTGGAGTCCAGAATAAAGATGGATGTAAATAATTTATCCACATATGTTAGAGATAAGAACCGCAGGTGTAATTTCTAGCATATGTAAGACATTAGTTAAGAACAAAACCAAATAGAAAAATAAATAAATAAAAGTAGTACTATTATTGTGAATATCTCTGATTATATTTACATAAAAACTTATAATTATTGTAGCACTTTAGATTAACTTTAAACTGTTAATAACAATGTCAGCAACTAATATCTTCCGTTAACAAAGGTCTCTGACCGAAGCCCGAGGAGATTTGACACAGTGCCGTCGGCACGGCCGCCAGAGGAAACATCTCTGGCGGAGGGCAAAAAGAAACCGTCCTAGGCCGCGCTCAAATTCAAATATATTATTAATGTTAGATGAAAAGGTTCGTCGGACATTTTGATAGTCATCACGCGAGGAGCGGCACCGGCTGTGACACTGTCACAGAACCTCACACTGCGACCGACACACAGCCGGCAGGTCTCTGTTGCCGCCGACCGTCTACTTAGGTATAATTATCAGCCGACACTGCTGGACATACGCCTGCCGCAAAGACGTTTGTATGGATTCATATGGGGGGGATTTGTGCCATTCCCCACCACGCTGGCCCAATGCGGGCTGGTGGGAGCCAAAACGCCATTTGCTAAGTAGCAGCGTGCACCACGGGCTGGTGAGTTGTTCTGCGGTAGGTATCAGCAGCGCCTATTGCAGCCGACAAACAATATTGTGCAGACATTACAGTGATCCGGTTTGAAGGACCAATCTAAAACAGTTGGTAGGTCTCTGTTGGCGATCCCCTGAACAAGTTCCCGCCTTGTTGTGGTGATGGAGTTCAGTATCCTTGCCTCGGTCAACCACGGTGAAGTTAAGAACCTACCCGGTCGCTCCATGAGCTAACCTCAGAGGTGCCGTGGTGGAGGAGCCAAACACCAGATCCGCCGCAGGAAGTCGGGAGAGTTATCTCAGTAGGCTTCCATAGCCTTTCGGTGACGGCTTCGGGGGGATGACAAGGAGGCGCGCTGTTACAGGGGCGGAAAAGAGGGCCTCTCCCCGAGATGGAGCCGCGGCAGGTATGCGAAGGCATACCCCCCGTAAGACAAAAGATCACTGTTGGCGGAGACAGTCCAGGTAGGCGTCGCCGCAGCACCTATAGTATCCGATGAACACTAGTGTGCAGACAATTATAGTTATCCGGCTCGAAGGACCGTGTGGATACTGTAATTACTGGGTATTGAAACTACATCTATTTTTCTTTCTATTTATTGTAAAACCTTACAGCGAGGTATTCAAAAGGCGGCTTCACGCCTGTTGGCATTCTCCACCAGCCGACCTTCGGCGAGGGTGGTGTGTTGTGGTGGTAAGTGATCACTCGCTGACCTCACTGCGACAAGCGCTATGCGCTCCTGCGTATACAATTCTGATAACCATCACGTTCTAGTTAGCCGTATCACTTACAATCAGGTGACCGTCCGCTCGTCTCGACGCTTTGAATAAAAAAAAAAAACTATGTAATTGATAATATAAATAATAAAACACACTGTGCTCGTAGCTATTGACATATACGTATCGTTCGATCAGTAATTTTATTGATTATACCGTCCTTCAAACCGGAACACAGTAATAATTATAAACCACTTTAACAGTGATAATAAACAGTGGCGTCCTTGAGACAGGAACACGACGAAGACACATCGAAATTGGTAAAAGCGAGTGTTAACCACTCCCACCCCCCATTACTAAAGGTTAAGGGAAGGCAACGAGTGAAACGAGCGTGTTAGAGTATTTACAATACATTGTTCTATATCCAGTAGACGGTGGCTGATGGTGACGTACACCATGCACCATGCACTACATTAAAATGAACAATTGTTACAAATGTCGGAGTACCCTCAATGCGGGAGAGGGACGCGACCGGCCGACGGCTGAACCGCTCCCGGTCCACACGTCGACAAGCAGAACCGATTCGGTTCAGCCGCGAGGCAGCTGTTGTGTACATATCTCATGTTATTGTGTACTCCCTACATTCGGCGTTTACACGTATATAGCAGCTCTTCTCAAACATCACATCCGCCATGTTTAATAATTGCTCATTCCCTCACTAGACAGTGCTGTGCGGACATTGCTGTGATCCGGTTTGAAGGGCCAAAAGCTATCACTGGTGATAGTGTCTCTGTTGCCGGAGACCGTCTAGGTGGCTGTACCTAGACGGTCTCCGGCAGCGCCTGTCACAGCCGACACAGTACGGTGCGGATATAACTGTTATCCGGCTCTAAGGACCATGCAGCAAGTGTAATAACAAAGGTAACGAGACTCGACATCTTTTCTCAAAGCAGTGAGTACACCGCAGTGCTGTGTAACATCTTAACTAACGTATCACTTAACATCGGGTGACCGTGCGACTTATCGCTTCGTGGAAAAAAAATAATACCGCGTTTAAAAAATAACAATCTCTTTTATTATGCTTAAGCTTCTCTCTCTCTCTTCCTTATGGACTGTATTCCTCCCCCCATCTCCTCCGTCTAGCAGTCGCCCCGACCCGCGCGCCGACCAGTCCAACACTACCTGACACGCCCGCACCAGAACAAATCGTACTATATATATATAACGGGCGTCGCCTCGCGCCGGAGCCGGAGCCGGTGCATCATCAGGCGGAGCAGCGCGCGGCGGCTCACGCGATCTTGCACATGTCGCTCGCGTCGTCACCAGGCCTCTGGACCCTGTCCGTCTGCTCCTCCGCCTGCGGGAGCACCACATCGTTACAGCTGTAGGCGGCGCGCACGCGCGAGGCGGATGCACCTCACGCATCCACTTAACATTACAACGACCAGTATATTCACCTAGTAACGAGTGATACGTCTGCTAACAACATGGCGCCACTTAGGATGATACACTGCACCGTATTACTTTCATCTGTTTTATCCAAAGAAGCAACGAGACGGGCGGGACGTTCACCTGATGTTAAGTGACACGCTCGCCCATAACAACGTGCCGCTGGTTGAGATAAACAAGATGTAACGTCTCGTAACCACAGTTATGTCATTACTTACAGCGCACTTGAAACCTTTTCCTTCTCAATTTCAAGTGTACCCCCACCTTGTCCGTGCGCGGGGAGTCCCCGCGGAGTGGCGGCGGTGTGCGCGACGCGCGGGGAGTTCCTCGACGCAGCAGCCTCGCAAGCGCGCCGGCGCGTCCCCCTCCACCCTGACAAACGCACACATTACTTAACTACACACACGCAAACAGACGGTGACTGATTTGTGTGTCGTGTGTGTGTCTGTGAACTACCCAGAGACAAAACGTCTATGGTCTATTGTTGGACAACGCGGTTTGTTATTGAGACAGGCTTTAGAAGCGGGTAGTAATGCTGCTGGTAGATCTCTGTTGCCGGCGACTCCACCGCAGCTCCTATCGCAGCCGATTAACAATATTCTGCTAACGTAACTGCGTTCCGGTTTGAAGGGCGCCGAAGTCAGTGTGATTACTGTGGTAATGAAACATTATATCTCAAGGCGATGTTACTATACTAACTTGTCTAGCGCCATGGATACAGGAGTATCACTGATCATCGGGTGAACGTGCCGCTCGACTCATTGCAGAATAATGTAAAGAGTCATGTAACGGTTGCGCCGGCGACGGACTATTTTGGAGACCAGAGCACTTCAGCTGTATGAAGACATTCCGTCTGTGCCCTCCAGCTGGACGCGCTGCTGCTGGTAGCTAGCTGATACCTGTCCCGCGCAGCCGGCCGCGACCGCCTCCGCCGGCAGCTCGCCCGGCTCCTCCAGTGCTCCGCTTACCGCTCCCACCTCCTCCACGTCGGGCTCGCTCGGCGCGCGCCCGCCGCACGGGTTGCAGGACTGGCTCTGCTCTACAACGAGAACCTTCAAATATTTATCTGGTGCCGGTGAAAATTGTCCAGAACACAGTGACAACACACCACCACTTCCCCGGTTGGCGCGGCGGCAGACACGAGCGCATATACGTGCAGTGAGGAGTACGCATACCGTGCGGGCGGCGCGCGCGCTCCTCCGACTTGCTGCACGCTCCTCCACCTCCTGCTCCTCCACCGCCGTCGCCCTTCAGTTGCCTCTTGATCTCCTCCGCCCGCTCCATATACCTAAACGTTTGACCAAACAAAATAAAGCGAGGAACCCAACGAGATCTTCGGCCGGTGGTGAGTGACACTTCAGCATATAGCAATACCATCACTGACTGCTTCACCGCTTAACAACAGTTAAAAATAAAACCGAGTCTGATCAGGTCTTAGCTTCCCATGCGTCCTTCGTACCGGATTATATAAATATTTGCATACTACCGCTCGGTGACGATGCATGCCCGCTATAAAGTTCATCAGGCAGGTAAGTAATGAGCGTTGGACCTGGTGAGCTTGGCAGTGAGGGCGCTGCGGCGCAGCGCGTCCGTCTCCGCGCCCACCGCGGGCACCAGGTAGCGCAGCCCCTCGCCGTACGCGGCGAGCGCCTCGCGCAGCCGCCCCGCCGAGTCCAGCTCGATCGCCTGCTTCACCAGCCCGACCGCCTGCGGAGGAGGCACACGCGATCTGGTAACAGACCGGACGCGCAATCGCATACACAGCGGTGGTACCAACGCAGCGCCAAGCGATTGCAGATAATATAGTTATCCGGCTCGAAGGACCTTGTGGCTATTGTAAGTGCTACGGTAGCAATACAATACACGTTATATCTGAAGCGACGAGCACAATATGATGCAGTGTACACCATCCTAACTGATGCGAGGTTATAAACTGGCGTATCACTTACCATCAGGTGAACGTCCAGCTCGTCTTGTCCATAAAAAAAAGCAAAAAGGTATATATATAAGTATCCGTGAGGCCAGACTCACCTTCTCATAATTCTCTTTGGACGGCATGTGCTCCAGGTCTAGGTATTCGTGCGCAAAAAACTCCTCATAACTGATCCTCCTGTCGGGGTCGTGCTGCAGCAGCCGGCTGAGCAGGTCCAGGCAGGCCGTGGAGATCGACGTCTTCGGGGGCAACTGGAGCAAGACATTGCGTTTGTGAGTTAGCCCAGCATGGCAGTCATTGCGCAGGGTGGTATGGCTGTGCCTCGTGCTAGCACATGCAAAGCATGCTCCAAGTTTTCTAGATCCCTTCATAGAACATCAAGGTTGATACCACCAGGAGTTTTATTGAGTGGACTTTCTCTCAATAGGCTCTTTCATCATTCAAAAACTTCCGTCAGATGTACCATAAAACAGCTCTGATGTACTTCTTAGGTACATCTTCAGGAAGTAACTTGCTGTACTCCAGTCCTGATAATGAGTGGACCATGGTGCAGTGGAAACACAAACAAACTAATTAAAGCCTATCGCTTGCCGTTAGGCCAGCATTCTGCTCATTCCTCTTCACCTCACCTGTATGGGCGCCTGCCTGTGGATCTTGTCCACCAGCTCCTTGAACGTAGCTGAAGAGTAGGGCGCGCGGCCGAACAGGCACTCGTACATTATCACACCTGCAATGTTACCAATCATATTACTAGCGCACAATGTTGTGGAGAGTGGACGCTCAGCTGCTGGTGGTCAAGGATGGGGAGTGATAGGATCTCCTACTGAAACACAGCAGCTAAATATAAGCCTTACGGCGAAGAATTGTAGTTTAGTTTGTTTGGTGTCAGGGTTTACTGCCACTGTATACACCAGGCCTCACCCACGCTCCAGAGGTCGACCCTCGCGTCGTACCGCCCACGGAACATCTCCGGCGCCATGTACAGCGGTGAACCGCGCAGACACCTCAGGTCCTCCTCAGTCATGTGCTGGGCAAATCTGAAATGCAATACCTTCACATCACTTATCATTGGGTGTGTATGCACTAGCTGCTTGAACAAGGACAACACAATGCAAGGTCTAACCAGGAATAGGAGACACCCATAGAACTGATGATGGTATACATTTAAGAAATATCAATAAATGCTAGACACCTGCTTCAAATACTGTTATGGAAGTGCTCTCACCCAAAGTCGGCTACTTTGAGGATGTACTTCCCATCAGAACCTTTGTGCAGGAGCAAGTTGTGGGGCTTCAAGTCCATGTGGACCACACCTGGTGAAGGAATTACATTTGCCTTTATCTAGAAGGTGATCCATGGAAATAATTAAAAGGAGGAACATTTCAACCCATGACTGTAGATTGAATTACCATCAACTAAACCATAAATAGATTTTATTTTATTAAGTTAAGAGACAAAAGGAGCGAGATGTTCACCTGATAGTAAAAGGTACACCTGCCCATAACAACATGGTGCTAGTCTGGGTGACATACACTGCAGCACATTGCATTTGTTACCTTGAGATATAGATGTTGAGTTTCATTGCTGCAGTAATTACACTAGCTCCCTTCAAAAGGGGTAACAGCACATTCCACCTCCCGTAAATGACTGGTGTAGAACGGAGTTTCTGAGCTTTTCTCAACATATTTTTCTTTTTAATTCCTCAGAAGCCTTGATGGATAGCATTCATAGTAATCGATCTAGAAGCTCAGCTACCATAAACAAATTGCAATGAAACCATTTATTACCTTTTTCTCTCAGGAACTTTAATGCTGATGCAAGTTGTTGGAGAAAGTACAACACCTGACAACCAAAGAGCACTCCATTAATATATTAACTTTTATACCATTATCATTATAACATTTATACCATAGCCTCACCTGTTTCTCGGGAACTCTGCCGTACCGGTGAATATATTTAGAGAGATCGCCTCCACAGCAGTACTCCATTATAATGTAGATGTTCCTAAAAGAAACTGTTAATTAAATATGTACACGGAGACAACTACCACTAGAATTACTAACTACAGGTAATTACTGAATAAGGTGTGATAGAGTATAGTATTAAGATAAGTGATGATCACACCAACATCTTTTCTCTTAAGTGATAAATCTAGATGGCATGGCTACAGTGGGAATGAGAAGTAACAGTCAAGAATTTGTCTCAATTTACTTTTCATCCCAAGTGAACTGCTTCATGTGGACGATGTGGGGATGCGTGAGGGTCTTCAGCAGCCGTATCTCTGTGATCAAGTTGTCCACAGCGGTGCCGGAGTGCTTCACGCGGGATTTGTCCACGCATTTTATCGCCACGACGGACCTGGCACCGACCTGCATGGAGGTGGAGAGAGAAAGAGCATCGCTCCGTTAACACCGCAATAAAACTCGTCCGCGCGCAAAGATAACGCCAATGCAAATAGAAATCATGTTATTTGCACAGCCTTTGTAAAATACGTGCCTTTGTCAGCGCTTTGTACACGGTGGAGTAGCTACCCGAGCCCAGCTTCTCGGTTACCACGTACCCTTCGATCTTCGGAAAGGACATGCTCCTAATAATACTTATTCACTATACGGCACTGTACAACATATTCTCAAAACATTTTTTCAAACATCACGACACCAATGTTATGACAGCACGCGCCGTCACATTGACAGCGCCCGCCTGACCACAGACCCGGTACTCGGAACCATCTAGTTTTTAGTCTGTGAATGATGTGCAATTAATTTTCTTTAAATTATATCATCACCAGCCGATAGACTGGACTGCTGGACATAGGACTCTGTTTTGCTTTACGTGCGAGAAACGCCTTTGCATACCTGCCGTCGCGGAGGCAAACTGTATAACTTAGTGGTTGTGTTGGACTTGCACTGACTAAACCCTCACGATGTTCCACCTTCGTCGCTTTACGGCAGGGCCACGGGAATGCTTTCGTACACCGCCCAGGCTGACTGCCCCATGCAACCTCACCTCGGAGAGGAGAACCTCCCTTTCGTCCCATCGGAATATATATCGCGCCCTCTTCTCGGCCCGTTATACTCTCATGGACTTTGGGTCCACCGACTCCATCACTCGGAGACCATGGCAGCAAAAAGAAATAGCACTCCCGACTCTCTGCAGCGGATCTCTTGGGTTCCGTTGTTCAACCACAGATGATAAAGAGTGCGGCGAAACTCAATACCAACACTCCCTTCCCTCCACGATAACACCTCGGCTGCAAGGGGCATTACAAACCTGCACCCGTTGGCCACCGGCACACATCCGAGGAGAGCTAGAGTACCTAGAGCGGCTACCTCGGACTCGGACCTAGCTCTTTTTTTTTTATAGTGCCCGCTGCGTGTTGTGGGTCAGGGCCTTTATTTACTTTTTTTTTACTCATTTACTATCTTTTGTTTTATCTTTTATATATTCCTTATTTTTATTTATCTCTATTTACATTTCCAATACTTACTACTACTTATCTAGTTTTCTTCTTTCATTCTTTCCTCTTTCATACAGTACTCATTTTTTATTCCGCGTTCCTTTTCTTCTGTCATTCTCCTCTCTTCCTGACGTGAAGACTTCGTCGCCTCGTCGAGAAGTCTGGAACAATCCTCATACTTTGGCCTGAAATAAATCATCCCTTTTTCAAATATGTTCTATTTCCATTTCTTCTTTTACATTAATTTTTTTTCTTTATCTATTTATATCTCTTTTAACTTTGCTTTTCTTTGGTTTTAATTTTTTGTTTTGTTTTACATTATTTTTAGTTTTTATTTACGACCTACCTCTTGGGCTGGTCGGGTAGGTTACTGTTAGCTTCATAGTGAGTGACCAAACTACGGCTACTGAGTCCCACCACCACGACAAGGCGGGAACCTGTTCGGGGCAAACATAGGCCTCCCCTAAAGATCTCGTTTATCGGTCCTGCGCTGTCCGCATCCAGGGGCTTTCAGCGACCTTATAGTCAGCATGGCGTCCATTAACACGGGGTACTAGAACCCGTCGTTTGTATGGATTCATAGGAGAAGAATTGGACCATATCCTACTACGCTAGATCAATGCGGGTTGGTCGGAGCCAGAGCCTCGTTTGTTGCCTAGCAGGATGCACCACGGGCAGGTGAAATTTGATTGGATCCCTTGAGTTGTTGAGCGGGAACCCTCTAACGATATTTTATATTAAAAAAAAATTATAATTTATATTGTAATTCTGAAAAAAAATTCTCGACCTATAGTAATATTTAGTGCGTGTTCACCTTAAAATAAGCAGCATACTACTATGTATACATATCCGTCCGCGTATTTAACAGTTTGGTATAAAATACTAACAAAAACTAATATTTTTTTTGCTTTACAGTATAATTTATATTACAAGATATTTTGAAACGTGTTTTTTTTATAATAATGAATCAATAAATATTGTCAGACATGTTTTAGTATTTCAATCCAACACCTGGCGGCATTACAATCTCATCACTACAATTTTTATAATTACCTTTTACTAAAAATTGTTTAATTAAAAAGTTTATTAATCATTTTGAACTATTGTACAGTACAGGGGCGTAAGGGTACGCGCAGACTGATGGGACCCAAGCCAACCTCACCAGCTCCCCCTCCAACGGGTTCCCACCTTGTCGTGGCGGACGGGTTTAGTGACCGTGGCGTCTGTCCGTGGGGACACCACAATGGTGAAGCTAAGCGGAACCCATCCGGAAGGCCCGCGGTGAAGGGCCGGCCGAAGCGGCCGCTCCACGTTCGAGCACCGGTTGGGATAACTGCAGCTCACCGGAGCGGCCGGGGGCGGCTTTATGCTGCCTCTTGCAGCCGGCTGCAAGGGCGGTTTTATACCGCCTTTGCGGCCGAGGTGACCAACCGGTCTCGCACCGGCGATGTGGCGGCGGTGAGGCCGCGGGGAAGAGGAGTGCCGGTATTACGATGCGCCGCTCTCCTATTCTCCGCGGCCGTTAACGGGTAGCGGCGGACGCAACATCTGTCCGCCGCGGGCAGCCCGGAGAGGATATCTCCCGAGGCCCCCGTAGCCTCTGGCCGACGGGTTTGGGGGAATCCGTCGTCCGCACAAAGGAGGCCGAGGTGGGGGCGCGTAGCATAAGGGGTTAATCCCTGCCTACCGAGGTGGGGCTGCGAAAGTGGCCAGCGCCGTCGAAGGTCGCGGCGTAGGCACAAAGCCATACCCGGGAACCTTGCCACCAGGCGACGAGTTGGGAACATCGTGAGGGTTTTAATCGGTGCGAGTCCGACATAACTCGCCCTTGCCTCTGCGAGGACGGGTGTGCTTAGGCATTCCCTCCACGGAAAACCAAAAAAAAACGTCACCAGCTCGTGGTGCAGCCTGCTAATCAACAAACGAGGTTCTGGATCCCACCTACCCGCGTTGGGGCAGCGTGGCAAGAAAATTGCCCAAATCCACCCCTCCATTTGTTTCTGTACCCGATCAGTATGCGACTCTTTAGGCCTGTATCCAACAGTGGACGTCTATCGGCTGTTGATGGTGATGATTTTACAATATTTTAGAAAAATTTAAGAAGTTGTGAAGAAGATTCTGAAGGAAAAATAAAAAAAAAACGTTTTAAATATTCTTTTATTCATAACGACAATCTTCTCGTTGAGAAGGATAAAGTATTTACACATGTTCATTAACTCGCCGAGTCTCCCGATTAACGATTAAACGAACGAAACGACAGACTGAACATTAAATATAAACAATAATAATATTGACATTTATTTACAATACAACAACACGTTGTTTATAAATAACTAACGAATAACACTCATTGGTTTGTCCTGCTACTTGTGCACGTGTCACCCGCGAGCTCGCGATTCCCAGCAGTGGGAAAATTAAAACACAATTATTTCGACTAGTGTGAAATTGAATATAAAAGAGTCTTCCATTAATTCATTGGGCGCCATTCTAGACATTCATAGTTCATTTCTAAAACAGACAAAGGCCTTAACGTCATGGAGCCAAGTATTTAATAGAACTAATTAATTTACATTAAACACTTTATCGACGGATAAATAAAAAATAATTGGCGCCTAAATTAGAGTAATGCGTCATTTTTTTTCCTTAATTCATTGCGATGTGGCGCTGCTTGAGGCTGCGGTCACAACGTTAACCTTGCAGTCTGGAGTTGTCTGTGGTTACCTCGGAGCGCCGAGCGCGATCCTGTACTCGACTGGCGCGGAGAGCGCGAGGCGGGCGAGGTCATCGACGGCGCCGGCGCCGCGACAGGCTGCTCGCTCTCCTTCACCATAAACAAAATCATTTCTTAATAAGTGGAGTCGGACTATGGCACCATCGCCCCCTCTTGAGGGTAGGTCTGTGCCCCAACAGTGGGGACGTAAATTTGTTGGAAAGGAAGGATGGAAGTGGAGTTTCGATATCAAACGGTCTCAACTGCTGGCAGGTCTCCATCGCCAGGTCAGCCCTGCAGTCTCGAGCAAGTAAGAATAGAACTAAGGTAAGCCCTTCCTGTAGAAGGCGACTAAAAGAGAGTAAGAGTATCGCGGGCCGTGTGCAGGGGCCCTTATCGCTCAACAAGCAAACGCGTGTGTGACAGCATATAGCTCAGCGATGGTGCTTAAAAGGATTTGGTTCTTCCTCAGCGACCTGTTCACACAAAGTGTAGAGGGGCACCGGTACGTTCTACACCCGGAGCCTCTCCAAATTCCCTGATGCAGACCACCGAGAGGGCTATAGTGAGTAAGAATCTCACATAACCCTGACTTCCCACCTGAAGCAGGGTCTTTCGTAAATTTCCTCCCGAAACCGGACAAAAAAAAAGGTATCTGTTGAAGAAAACTGTCGTAGTAGGTACCTCTGCAGCTAACAAACAGTACTAAGCAAACATTAGTGTTCCGGTTTGAAGGGCGCTGCAGCAAGTAACTGGGGTAAAGAGATTTAACGCCGCATGTGTTAGGCGACGAGCACAATGTGGTGTTGTGTATAACATCTAACTTTCACCACGTTCTTCACTTACCTCGGGTGAAAGTATTTTGAGCTCCCACAGGAACAGTCAGAGCTATTGATCCACAACCACGACCAAGCGCAGGTTCTAGATTACAGATACCCTAACAGTTTCTCTTCGTTGCAGACTGATGGTCAATGAGGATCAAACTAATGCTTCTTCCGCTTGTACCCCAATCCCACTGTACTCGCAATCCATTTTAACACCTTCCACACCACCGTGGCTTGCCTAGTCACATGAAGATCCAAGATATGAAGTAACAAGATCAGACATGAGGCTTGTCCGCTGAAGTAGGAGCTGCTGCTGTACATACCTAGACAGTTTTGGGCTATAGTGCCCCTCCAGCAGTAGAAACCTGCTTTGAAGCATTGAAACACTTACCCCAAAGGATATGACCTCCATAGGTATCTTGTCCTCCCAGTTCACAATGGAGTTGTTCCGTACTGGCAACTTAACCACATTCATATTCGGTAGTTCAATTTTCTTATCATCATCACAAATCAATATCACATCACTATTCTGTCTGCTCGGAGGGTTCTCTATAAATATACTGAGACCTGTCTCGTCTCCTTTGGATTTTTTGACTGCAATCTTCGTATACTGTTCATGTCTTCTTTTGATAGGTGCCGCTGTTTCCTTGCAGACGGATGCAGTTATGTTTAGGAAGCCATCTTGTCCCACAGTGACACCAACATCCGTATTGTTCGGTGACAACACAGATATCGGTATTGGCATTTGTGGAGGTTTGTCAACCACCCTAGCTGGTGCGTTCTGTTTTCCCAGCAGATAATCTCCAGCTGTACTCCGCGGTGACTTATTATTAGCTGAGGTCGCGCCTCGTAATACTGTATTGCTTCTGCAAACAATAAGAAAAGTTTAAAACACTTCTTTTCATGCTGTCCACATTGTTACCACCACAGCATTGACGGAAGCTGTAGCTGGTGTAATTGCTGGTAATGAGATTAAAAATCTTCTGTCTCAGATGACGAGCGCAATGTGGTGCAGTGAATATCATCCCAACTACAATATATGCACATCCCTCTCATCTCCTCGCTTAATTGAATCAAAATGTATATATCCATAATATAGATGAAGGAGATGATATTTCTCCAACATATGAGGATATTTATCAGAATTATGACTTGGCATAATAAGAGGTGAACATTTGTTTGTCTATGGGCATTTATAGACATAAGTGTGATCTAACTAATTATATTTAGGACACATAATCAGCCTTAGAATATTCCTACAGCTGGGACTCGGGAGTCTCCTCTATAGAGAAAGAATCAAGGATTTTTCTGTAACACACCAGCTAAGTGCAGGTAAGTGGATGTGCAGTTTTGAGAAGGGATGGATATGACGTTTCACTGGCAGCCAAGTCTATTAGTGAACTGCTATTTAATGGGTGGGCGAGAGGTTTGCATGAAATAAGTACATTACCGCATGGGACTGTTCAGAGACTACTCACACATTTGATTTTCTTTTGTTTATTACTTTCGATGTAGCAATTCCCCCCGGGACGCCTGCCTGGTGGGAGAGCAAAGAACACTTTATCAATATGTATTTTAATATCATGGAGTCCCAGACAATATTGGCGCTTCCAGAAACTGGAGTAATGTGGAAGTTCTACCCACTGAACCCCTTTAGTGGTTGCTCTCACTACATTGCTGGCGGGGTTCTCCTATGACATGTGGCGATGCAATACATTTTATTCCCCACACTGATCCATATGAAATTTGCTTGAAATCACACTCTCCTCCATGCACCAGTATATGAATATATCACATTTACTCACATCGCAAGCCTCCACTAAAAGTACATCAGTTTGAGTGAGCTCGGTCTGCCTCCGCAACCTCACAAAGTTGTCTCTACACAACTGGTGCTGGAATCGCTTCATCTGCAACAATAAACAGTTGGTGTCAGTGTTGCTGTCAATATATGAGATCTAGAGTATTTCATGAAAGCATGCTTCACCACCAACTTCCTTGTGCATTAACCTCAGGTGAATGTGCTACCACACATTGGTGTGTTGTAGGACAACCAAAGAATAAAATTCTTCTAATAACAATTGTATGTGTAATTGTCCAACTTCACACGACCATTCCAACGCTGCTATAATTATAGTAGTAAGCATACTGAAACATAATTTACCCTTCTTGCCTTCGATTCGTATTTAGCCAAGTGAAGTGTGATCTTCAATTTGATTGAGAGGTGAACATTTTCTAGGAACCGGACAACTGCTCCGGCGCGCGCTTCACATATATAACACACTTTGTCTATCAGGAACTGTTGTTGTGCACATTTTTCCTTCAGAAATGATTACATGCTCTAATGAAATAAAAATTTTAAATACACAATGGTCAGAATCCTTTCTTAGTACTACAATAAACAAAAACAATAAATATACCTCCAGTGAGATAGAAATTACTATGGTCACACCTTGGTATCATAAAAGATTACTTAAGTAGCTCGCTGGCTTAATGGTTAGAGAGTGCGGCTTTCATTCCGAAGGTCGCGGGTTTGAATCTCGGCTTGTACCAATGACTTTAATATTTAAGTTATGTACATTAGTGGACTTTAGTTACAACAGCAAGATACAAACGGTGAAGGAAAACATCATGAGGAAACCCGCACATAACTTAGAATTTATTCTAAGGTCTGTGTGAAGTCACCAACCCGCATTGGACCAGTGTGGTGACTATGGCCGAATCGCCCTCATATTGAGGGTAGGCCTGTGCCCCAGCAGTGGGGACATAAATGGGCTGTTTTTGTTGTTGTGTAAGTAAGATAACAATTCATATAACAAGCAGTAACCTTACCTGTTTACCGACATGGTCTGCACAAAGACCAGCATAGCGAATGACAAGAAATGCAAATACATTGAGGATACATATGTTCATCAGTAGACACTTACAGGCTGTTATGACGTAAATTAAATATTATATATAGTATATATATAAAACACCACATTTTATTACAAGCTGTATGACAACGGTAATAAAGACTTCCTGTAACCGATACAATGGTACAGATTGTTATATGTACCAGCAGAAATAAAAGTTTGTACAGTACAACTAACGCACGACGCTGGATCCATAACAAAAACCTACCGGTACATTGTACCTCAACGCTCTCATCGCCTCCTTGAACATCAAGGGTTCAGTTAATCTAGCATCCTTCCCACTCCGAAAGCACAAGCTGCAGTGAGCAATTTTATGCAGACACGCGTCCTCGTAGACCTTGGCAAAATCCGCCGCGCCGTCCATAGCATTCGATGGAGACAGTCGATGAGGAAAAGTTTATTCTTCAAACGCACGGAAATTGCGGTCTTTGATAAATTGCTCCGCCGCATCAGCACCGCCAAGTTCACTACAAACTTGACCAACAATTAGTTAACTGCCACAGTTCGCGAATTTCGGTTAATATTTACATCGTGCCGAGTTTATCAAAACAGAGCTCAATATTATGTTGACATCTCGCATCGGTCAGCGACAACACGTATTTACGCGGTCTTAAAACTAGGTATTTGTTTTAAGTATAGTATACCTAGTATTTACAATTTTTTTGTAGTACTTTAGGAATCGAGAAGAGAATCGTTGGCAGCCTGAACTTAAACAGCTTAAATCCGTGTTACGACCACCAACAACCAGTGATGTAAACAAATTATTTCCGATTATAACAAATGATTAAACGTAAACCTTATATTTAAGAGTTTATACACTACACTACACTGTCACAATTTCAAAGTATCGATATGTCATCATTTGATCAATAAAAAAAAATCATTTAATCAATAAAACGATTTATTTTATAAACATTAATTGCTCCCTGCATTTTAATATAGTATGTTCTGCCGGCGTGACGGTCACCCCCACCTGCCGCCGCCGCCACCCCACTCTAGTGGTGGTTGCTGGGCGCGCCTTTGGGTGGAGGACGAGGCGTGCTGGGGGGCGCGCGGCCGTTTGTATGGTACGGGTTTTCTCCATCATCGTCTGTGGGGGCAGACGACACATAACTATCGAATAACATAAGCATGATTAACAGTGACTGTTACAGTGTGACCATCAGCAGTCCGAACTTTCCTGAAGTCTCCTACTGCTTAATCATCTCCGCGCTCTGACCTGATACGCACTGTAGCCAGTTTAAGTACTGTGCTAATCTACAAGACACCATTCAAACGAAAAGGCATTTAACTGGTGGTAGGTTCCTATTGGACAAAATTATAGTTATTAGTTACGACTCTCCAATATGAGGAATACAATTTTAGGAGAAGGAGGTTTCTATTGCTACAGACCGTCTAGATCCCACCAGATAGATAGATACCACCACAGCGCCTGTTGCAGCAGACAGACAGCACTATGGAAACGTTTCTGTGATCCGGTTTATAGAGATTCGCAACTACTAAATCACTGGTATAACGAGATTCAATATCTTATGTCTGTAGCGACAAGCACAATGCGGTGCGGTTTGTATCAATTTAGCGCAACGTTACGGGTGGGTGTATCACTTACTATCAGGTGAACGTCCCGCACCTCTCGTCGCTTTGTTAAACAAAAAAAAAGAAGAGATGCTAAATCTCTTTTTGAAACACTCACCACCAGTTTGTGCTACGCCAAGCACCAACAGCACCTGAAACGAAAAGGAAACCGGTTGCAGTCAACTGGTGTCTTCGCGGTCTCTTCTTCTTCTTAGAATTTGTCTTATCTTTTGACAGGATCTGCTTTCTTACTTCTTTCACCACACTCCGTTCTGTCTCCGTGTTATTAAGCCGGTGGATTGGTTACTGGCACACAGTAATAATGATTTTACCTGTGGAGTGTACGAGTGCAAACTGCGCCGCTGAGTACCACACATCTATGGTTCGTCTAGCCACCCCTATTACATAAGATATAATATGCTTTGGATAATCCACTCCCTTTTTTTTCACACTGCGTTGAGAGTGACCATGGTGAAAAGAAAACTCGTCTCAAGGACATAAGTACATTCATCTACTTCAAGTCGTGTACACGAGCACAATTTGAATTACGGCCATTACATTGGTAATTAATCTTCTCCTGCATTGGCAGGAGAAGATGGTTTCTACCACGATCAGTGCGTTACGAGATCTAATGGATCTCATAAAGAGATCTAAAGGATTTTACTCTATTGCCGGAAATCGTCTAGGTATGTACCACTGCAGTGCTTATTGAAGCCAATAAATATTACCGTGTTCCTGTTTGAAGGGCGCTGTAATTGGCGTAATATCTTAGGTATGGAGTATAATATTCTTAGTGACGCTGCGTCATTATGGGCGGGCGTGTCACTTAACATCAGGTGAACGCTCGTCTCATTGCTTCATTGAATAATAAAAAAAAAACATCTCCTACGAGCCCTTCAGCTGATGCCTCCTGCTGCTGTGTGAGAAATCCTCATTCCTTTGTTTGTATGTCTACCGGGGACCAGTATACATATCGGTTTCCTGCTTCCAGTTGAATTCTGACGTAAAAAACTATAGGGGATCGTCTATATCTCTAAAACAATTAGGAACAGTTACGAGTTCTAGTAGATCTCCAGCGCACTGGCTGTGGAACCTCTATAAATGTCCTCGCAGCTGTCGTGTTAGAGATATATGTAATTAGTTTTGAGTGTATTAGTTGGTGGGTTGTCCCAAAGCCAGGTCACCTCTTTATCAGAACCCTCTTGTCCAGGTTTAAGAGTGCATTGGTAAACAGTTATTACTAAATGTCTCCTCATTTATGATTTCTTGGCAGCTGCACAAGTATACTGCTCTGTAGTTTGGACAACATATTTGTGCTGCCAATATATCTCGGATAACTTCTTCTTCTCCTTCTTCTTAAGAAACTTCTTTGACTAATATAGGTTGAGGATTCATCACGTTTCGCCCGGTCTCTTGCGAGGCAGAACAGTTGGATGGTATCCGCCATCCCGGTCTACTCCTTAACTTCGGACACCTGCAAAGGGCCAAACACAGTTCCAATCACAGTAATCCACGAATGAAGAGGTATACACGGCGATGAAGCCAACGAGTCCAAATAAATGTCAAAACTGTACAGACAGGTTGGTGACCGACGCCAGCAGAGAATGTATTGATCACAGTGACCTCTAAATGTATATCTTTTGTTGGACCTGATGAACTCCATCTGATTCTGTCGAGGCTGTACTAAGACCACTTCCTTTAGAGTTTCTTTTGGACGTATCAGCACACCGAGCATAATCCACCGAGTCCACTAATGGTACACAAGCCGCGCTACTTGCTACGTAGAATACCTGGTACCATTTACACATGGTGTCAGTTGCCAAGTGCAGTTCCCCCCGGATTCTTACGTATAGTTGGTCAGGACAACACAACTCTTCTTCCTGCCGCCATTTCCTCGCATGGACAACATAATGCTCAGTTTTGAAGCGCTTCAGCTGCAGAATTTTCGTGTTGTGATATGCTCATTAATAGATCTTCATGTTTTGGTCTTCTAAAAGCTTCGCGTGAACAAAAGTCAAACATTAACTTACAAGTAACAAAAGGAAGTAGACATGGAAGTTCATCTTTAAGGTGTCCCGCAGCGAACTGAGCGGATGCGGCGTTAACTGGATTTTATTATACACACGCGTGTGTGTGTGTATGCTACTATAAGTATTTACAACGGTCATTACTTTGTTTAATGCGCGCTGGTCACGGCGGCCATGTCACGGTCGCCGTGACGGTGTACCATCAGACAAAGTTCTGTCTGTTCGTATCAAATGTTACAGTCTGTGCTCATCTCAGAGAGTTCACTTGATTGTCAGGCGGTGGCGGTCTGTCGCCGTACCCTTGGGTAGATTAGCAGTACTATTGTTTGGATTTCAATAATTTTTACTGATGGTAAGTCCACATTGCCAGAGGCCGATTAGGAAGGTGGTGGTAACTATACTGTGCGAAAGTTACTGAATAAAAAAAGAAAAACCCTGTCTCTTAATGAATATGTGGTAATATGCTGCGTGACCGAGACTGCACGCTGCATCACTCCAGTTGTACTTTTTCTTTTTTTTTCTTTCGTGGGGAAATCATACATCGGATACTCTTCTGCTACCGGGTGAGCAGAAGAGTTATGCGGGACTATTACCGTCTAAAACCCCACGGTATCCTTTCCCAAGACCCTTAGTCGGAACTACAGGAACACTGGCGCATACTTCCGCTGTCCCAACGGTATTGATCATTTTCATGATCTCGCCTCAGAGTAGAGCTGCCACCCCCCACCTTTTACTAACGGACAGAAGCACCGTCCGCGCCACCTAGAGGCCGTTGATATATGGCAACGAGCGATCCCCGAACTCACTGCCGTAGCCTCTGTTATGGGGGTTGGAGGCTGTTATGCATTCTCCTCCGCCGACCAGGGCTACGAATATAGAGAAGAGAAGTTTTTTCTCTCTCTCTCTCTGCAACCTCCTTTTGCGACATCACTTGTTCGCAAAAGGCGACGCCAGCACTCCACGCCTTTTCGCTTCCTATCACAGCCTTGGCGAAAGCTTGAAGCGAGAGGTCTCTTCCTACTTCAGCGATGAGATCTCGACGCAAATTTGTCCAAGTGACACATTCCTCCAATGTATGCTGCGCCGAGTCCTCATCGCTGCCACAATGATGGCACATAGCTGTTGGCTCTTTACCAATGCGGCACAGGTACTTACCGAAATATCCGTGCCCGGCAACACCTGTACCAATCGGAAGGTCAACGCGCCATGTGGTCTGTTCAACCAGTCACTTAAAAATGGCAACACAGCATCAATAGTTCTGTGGCCAGCTCTGGGATGTGCAAGTCTGTCCTTCCACCGTTCAATAACAGACTGACGAGCGTGTACCATCTGGAGAGCTAGTTCTTTTGTGGAGAGCTGTTGTCCTTGCGATCGACGTTCCGAACGCCATACATAAGACGACACTAAAAACTTCGCCTTTAGATCTTATGGAGGGGATCTCGCCAAAACACACGCCGCCTCAAAAGAAACAGTTCGGTACCTCCGAATTACCCCACTACGTCATCGCTCTCTGGGGCCTTCTTAAATATGTGACAGTGTGCTCCATTAGAGATTTGGCCCATACAGGTGCGCTGTACAAAGCCATTGACCGCACTATGCCAAGATAGAGGCGGCGGCAGCTGGCTTCGGGTCCACCGATATTATGTAACAGACGCTTTAGGCTACCAATTACCCCCATAAGCCGAGGAGCCAATTGTTGGAAATGCTCTCGAAATTTCCATCGGCTATCGAGGATGAATCCTAGGTATCTCATATTGGAACCAATCTTGCCTACTACAATGCAGGAACCTCGCGGTGGCGCTTTCCGTGGCCCATGAAAACATAATTCCAGTTGTCCTGCTCCAACTCATCGCACTAGTTGAATAATAATCCATCAAGAAAATTTCTGTCTCTTATATACTGTTATTCTCGTTCTTCTAGTCCATCTTTAGTATACTGTTCTATCAAAGTGTGGTCTCCAGTGGCGGCCGGACGCAGACGGGGCGGAAATGTGGACACGCAAAGGACGCAAAAACAGGTAATAAATAGAGTACACGATTCTTTAATAATATTTTCTGATATTTACTCTTAGTGTATGTTGTTTAGTAATGTTCATAACAGCTGTTTTAATAAAACTTGTTACCTGCCACACCTGTATTTAGTTTCACCCGTGATTAGTAATCGATCTATATAAACATTGAAAACGTTTTGTTTGTTCGCCAATCACGTGAAAACTGGTGAACGTATGAACATAGGAACACGAGCATCTGACGCGGCATGATTTGTAAATAGTTGTATAATATTTAATTTTTGAATTTCATAGATCTCTCATCATATAATTTATTTACGGACGTTATCATTTGATATTATTTATGCGGTTGCTAAGAAAAGTCATTTTATATCGCGGCAAGCGGGACGGCGGGTAAGAGCTAGTGTAAGATATTTGTTACGTAAGTTTAAGTACTTCCTGGCAATATGTTCTCGTAGTTAAGTTTTTCGCAAAGAAATACTTTAATAATGTGTATTAAGTTTCTTATGAATTTTTACGTTGGAACATCGATGGCTGCGGTTACCAATTGAAGCAGCAACCGGCATGGCTTCAGTAAAAAACGTTTTTTATACCACGATGCGAAGAGAGAAGCGGGACGTTCATTTGATGGTAAGTAATACGTCTGCCTATAAGAACGTGGTGCTAGTTGTGTTGATGTATACTGCACCACATTGTGATCGTCGTCTAGGGATATAGAAAGTTAGGCCTCGTTCTCTCAGTCATTTCACAAGCTACAGTATCCTTCAAAAAGGATAACAGTAATCCCGCGCAGTACGGTGTGAAGCTACAGAGACACCACCATCAGTATATGGTCACCACATGATGAGCTGACGATGTATTTATTGGTCGAAGTTAAGATCTTTAAGCCGATGTCCGGCAGACACCGTCTATTATTACCTGGTATTGAAGGTATAGTAAAAGAAATCAGGATCATCACATCGATCGTTAACACCAGCCAAGGTTCCTCGTAGTTCTTCGCTGATAAATTATACAATGGCTTTTAAAGTAATAACAACAAGGAATATACATATCACCGGAAATAATAAAAAAAAAACAATGGAATTGTGAATGACTTCATTGGAACAATTTAAACCGGACACCGGTCTCGCACGACTCATCCAACGCTTCGCAGACTTTTATAAAATCTTCTTTTTCTTTGTAATTATATTTCATCACTTCCGGTCTCCAGCTGGAGGCGAATCGCTCGTCAGAGAAGAACGGTTCTTGTGTCTGGATGTCTAAATGATCGCTGCGGAGCGGCAGCACCAGCCTGAACCAGGGGAGAGGAAGTTAACTGATTAATAGAAAAATATAACAACCGACGGGAGCCAATCCAACCTCATTAGCTCGTGGTGCCAGCCTCATTGGGATAGCGTGGTGAGAAATTGTCCAGATCCCCCCCCCCATTTCAACCTTTACAAACGACAGCCCCTAGTGTCCGGCGGTAATGAAAGTGGGCAGCACAGGACCGATCGATGTGGAGATCTTTGGGGGAGGTTTATGTCCAGCAGTGGACATCCATTGGCTGATGATAATAATTCAAGTGTCATTAATTTACCTCTTTTTTTATTTTACCGCATGGCAACGAGACCTTCAATCCATTTTATTTACAAAAAAAACCTAGTTATCATTGTGATGACAACAGCTTATCATTCAAGTCTTTTGGCCCGGAGTCGCAGCGGTGGGAAAATTAAGTGGAATGCTCATGTTACGTATGTCATCATCATCAGGCGAGAGACATCCACTGCTGGATATAAGCGTCCTCCAAAGAACTCCACATCGATCGATCCAGCGCCGCTTGCATCCAGTGGCTCCACGCGAGCTTCGTTTTAAGAGTTCATATGGGGGGAGGGGATTTGGACCATGTCTCATCGCGCTGACCCAATGAGGGTTGATGGGAACCAGAGCCTCGTTTGTTGATTAGTGATTATATTAGATTTACAAAGAATTAGTAAGTCCCAATTCTGAGCGGAAAGAAACTGATCATAATGTGACCTGGTAACATTCAAAGCAAGCTTAAAACTTTGGCAGGAGTTGGAGAAGAGTAGAAACTTCTAGTCATAGACCTTCGCGAATAATTTACCTGGTAGCATGCAAGAACATCCGGTGCGGCGTCGTATCCTTTCTGTCGCTGTAGGTGTAATCACCTAGGATGGTGTGACCGATGGTGGAACAGTGCACTCTTAGCTGATGGCGACGTCCTGAGTTGAGAAAAAAGCTTCACGAACATGCTCAAAATTAGCTATTCAAACTGATGTACAGCTGGTTCGTTGTGGACACGAAGTTGTGTTTGTCACAGCCCAAACATCAGGTGATCAGTGCATTCAAGTCTTCGTAATCTCACTTTGTATTTAAATCAAATAAAATCAAGGAACTGACGATATTTTTATTCAAAGTTACGATCGGGACATTCACCTGATGGTAAGTGATACGTCAAACCATAACAAAA
Source organism: Troides helena (assembly GCA_029286815.1). NCBI lineage: Eukaryota > Metazoa > Arthropoda > Insecta > Lepidoptera > Papilionidae > Troides > Troides helena. Next base: position 116,428 of record JAGSMV010000034.1, read on the forward strand.
CGGTGCTAATTAGGATGATATTCAAAGCGCCACATTGCGCTTGTCGCCTTGATACATAAGATGTTAAACCTCGTTACCTCAATAATTTCAGGCAGAGGCAACAGCGACACACTATCCAAACTTTATGCATCTGTCCTGCAAACCTGTGGTAGGCTTCAGCAGTACCACAGTAACAGGATCGTTCTCATAGTATCCGGTCTCCAGCGGCAGCAGACGCGTGTGCGCCGACCTGGGCGCGCCGCACCGCGACTCCGTGCCCGTCTTCAGCGCCAACATCCTGTGACTCGTTTCCGGTGACGTCTGGTCGACACCTGTACACTTCAGTTATAAGACGACGCCTAACAAACACATATTATTTTTAACTACTAGGTCTACCCTCAGATCATATAGGATCGCAAATAGGAGGACGCATTGGTCGAGAGTTCTACGGTAAGCATACGAGTACAACAGCGTAGTGTGGAAAAGTCGCAAAGAAAACAACTGGTCTTTTCTGGTAACAGTTCCCAATTACTAGTCTAGGAGATAGAGACGTGGCAAGGAATCGAAGGTAGTACGATCGCCTCTCTGATGAGTGGTGAGGACCACAGCCGTCCAACCTTTTTGCAGTTTTGCAAAAAGGTCATTGAAAAAGTAATAAAGGAATATAAAACGTGAAATAAATGTAGGAGAAGAGTAGATAAGAAATTGTAATAATAAGTAAAGAAACAAAAAATGCAATAGAATATGTAAATAAATATGAAGAAAATTTGATAGAATAATGCAATAAAATGTGTAAAACAAAAATAAATGTATTAGAAAGAAATGAAATGTAGTAGTATAAGGATGAATAAATAAAACTAAGTAGCGGCTGTCTCCCTCGTTTCAAGCGCGACGCATAAGAGAGGGATTAGGATGGAGGATGAAAGAGAACAGATTGGTAAGAAATAGGAGAGTGAGTAGGAGGAAAAGAATGAAAGAAAAATTATCAATAAGAATTGTAAAGATAAGAAATGGAGCCCAGGCCCAAAAATGCCCGAGGGAATGAGAGTAAACCACCAAAAAAATTACTAGTCGGTGACTACGCGCCGAAGTCAGTCGCCAAAGCAGAGTGGAAATATTCTAATCTGTTCCACAAGCACCCACTTACCAACGGGAAATCGTATGTCGCACAAATCAACATTTAAATGCCCTCTTAGGATGGCCAGATAGTATTTTCTGGTGAGTCTCTTCTCGAACAATTTGCCGGCGTTCGCTGCAGCGGTTTTGTTCAACGCAATACAGAGGACTCCACTGGTGGAGTAGTCCAGCCTCTGGACGAAGTGAAGTGGACGAGTCGAACTCGATTTATGGCAATCGTGTGTGGCGATGTAACAAGCGACTGTATTCTAAAATAAAAAATATGAACTAAATTATATGTGCGACATGATATTAAATGATTTTCTGTATTAATATACACTCTATAATTAACTTTAAAACGTTAAAATATAATTTATGCAACTATTTAATTGGACGGCAAAAACTTAGACGCTACATCAATGAAACATATATTTAAAAAAAACACTGAACATAACCTTACTTTACATACGAACAGATTATTTGAGAACCAGACGATTACCTTTTCACTTTCATCGTTTGAATTAATATACATATCATAAGGTTTATTTACTACCATAAAATTTGTATTTTTTAATAATATCTCCACAGACATTATTTATTTACAAGTAAATGACAATTACAATTAATTCAAACATTCGTTCAGAAATATTATTTTAAGAGATGAATTTTATTTTTAATTGTCGTTTAATATGAAGATATTTTGTTAAGAATTTGAATTAATTCTTTTTAAGATCAACTGTTTTAAATTTATTTAATAGAATTCATATTGTTTAAATTATAATATCGCGTACAAATACTAAGCATGTTTCTAAACGCTTTATTATAAATCGATTTTGACATCTTTCCTTTCGCCGTATAATACCGCCGAATAAGGAGTACTCCTATTTACCAGTTTATCGCAAAATTGTCATGATTCCCAAATAGTTTGGTTAATACTTGGATTGCAAATTAACAAATTAGATTTTCTTAAAAATTATTTGACAAATTTAACCAAATGAGGCGTGTGAAAAGGCATCATGTGAAACAGGAACGTCCTGAAACCTCTTCCTGTGTCAGCGAGGCTCAGCACGACTTGACTTATTACATTCACGACAGGGTCGAGCTCATGCACCAAGTATTCTCTGTGCTAAAACCGAAGGAACTGAAAGCAATGGCGCCAAACTGCGTTCAACATATTTCATTAAGTGATCTACAAGAGTTGTGCATGGAGGAGGTAAAAATATTTTATAAATAATATCCATAAACTGTATGTTTATAAAAGCCCAGAGATTTTTTTTTACTCTTCAAGTTATGCATTGACAACCAGGAACTTTTCTAATTTAAAACTTTTAATATTTTTACGTATTTTGGTCATAGCCTTTTATTTTGCAATTATTTTAAAAAAAAATGTGTTTTTGCACACTAAACAATAGATATTCATTAGTATTTTAGCTTCTAGGAATTAGTTCAAAGCGCCTTTGTGCTATTTTGGATGGGGCTGAGCCTCCGTCTGATACAGAAACATCGAGCACCTCGTCACCTGAGAAATTTGAAACTATCTCCCTGGACAGTATTTCTTCAGATGAAGAGATTTTAAGTGAAGGTAGCAGTAAGAAGAAGAAAAAGGTAAATCTCTTCATTTAAAGATATGAAATTAAATATTTGTGATATCTTGAAATAATGTAGTAACCTTAAAAAGTAGTAAATTAGAAAAAAGCACAAAAAACTTTTTTTAAAATGATGTCTGGTATAAAACAATTTGTAACTGTTGTTTGTAATATTGAAATCAATGATACAAATAGTGAGCACAGACATGCATGTACACCACAAACTGTTACACTATTTGTTTGTAAACTGTTATAAAGTAAACATTTAACTCTTTCTTATTAAGCGACAAATTCAAGTATATATTTTAGACATTTTGATGCACTGTTAAAAATATCATTATATTGTATAGATAATTCTTTATTTTGTAATGATTTCAGACTTTCTATTTCCATTACAGAATATGGCCTTCTGAATTAATTCCCACTGTGACTAGTGTGAAGCAATCTGCATCTGATGGTTTCAATCAAATTTCATAAGTCCATCATTATAAACAAACAAGTTTTATAATTCTAGCATAAACACCACCACTGCAAATCAAGATCAAAACACAAACGGAGATCTTCTTCAGAAGCCTCGGAAGAGAATGAGGATAGATCGAAAGCCTCCCGTGCTGGCCTCACTGTGTTGGAGCTTCTGGAACTGCAAGCGCGAGCACGGGCTATCCGAGCACAGCTGCAACAGGGGCAAGCCACCGGTATGACTGTCCCTAACACATTTTTTTTATCATTTATACTAATTCCATGCATGGAGTGACATTGTAAGGTATAGGTTTGCAATGATAAAGTAAACTATTTTATATTTATTTTCATTTGGAAAAGCGAAATATTAATAATGTAATTCTCTCATCAGATATAACAGACGCAACTGCTTCACAAACTGTGGAATATGTGTCAAATGATGAAGTAGAAATAAAGGAGGAGCCTGCTGAAGTTGTGGAGATCAGCAGTGAGGATGAGAAGCCGAAGATAGAGGATTTACAAAAAGGTCTTGTTGTGTTTGAGTTTTTTCATGTTCAAATAGCACAGGAGTAAGTCTGCTTTCGGCAACTTAACAAGTCAATGAATATGTGTATATACCACTGCAGTTGCTATTGCAGCAGACAAACAATACGTACAAACATTACTGTGATCCGGTTTCAAGAGTGTTGCACTAGTCAAATTACTGGGGTAAAGTGACTCAACATATTATGTTTCATGCTATGAGGGCAATGCGGTAAAGTGTATACTATCCTAACTAGCGCGGCGTTGTTATGGCCGGGACGTATCACTTAGCATCGAGGGAACGTCCCGCTCCATCATCGGTTAACTGTATAAAAAAAAAATTATCGGAAATGTTGGAAAAAACACAATTTTTCCACATCCTTAATTTGAAATTTTTGATAAAGTAATTGATAAGTTGTAACTTTTATGAACTTATTTGGTCTATGTGTAGTTTCAGCTCAAACATCAAGGAACACTACTGAAGACACCAACAACGAAACACCGACCGTCACAAAAAGGATAAAAGATTTAATAATAACGGTACCTGGAACAAAATCCCATCGCAAAATCAAACTGAACCGACACAAGCCGCCGGCGACGCTAACTGCTCACGTAAACACAAGTGAAACAACTGAACTCGACAAACAAATCGTTAATAAAGAAATACCACAAGAGGAAGCGAAACCCGCGAACAAAACTAGTAAAAGTCTAGACACATCTAAAGAAAAGTCAAATCCAAAATCGCTACCGCCGGAAATGACAAAGACCGTAAAGGAAAAACAAAAGAAGAAGCTCAAGAAGAAAGAAAAAGGCAAAGTTAAAAATAAAGAGGGCAGCGACAACGACGAGATAACTCTCCAACTGTCAGATTCAGAGAAGATGGATCTTTTGGAGGATTTAGATAGAAAGAATTACGATGTCGTTTCAAGTTCCGGTACGGAAGATTCTGAAAGTAGCTCCGACAGCAGTGATGGTGATGATAAGAGGACTGATAGAGATCCTATCAGCGGAAGCTCAAAGGATACAGAAATTGATTCGGCAATAAAAATAGCACCAGACACTAAACCTCCAGCCGGTGACAACGTTGATGAAAAGAGTAACAACGATGTTTTACACGCGGCCGAAGTAGTTGCAGATAATAAAAATGCTGAAGAAAGTCTTGAGCAGTGTGAAAATATTGTTGAAGAACATAAAGCAGAGAACGCTGCAGAAAAGTCAAGCGAAAACGGTGGCGAACCTGAACTCGGTGAAATATCAAACGTTGAACAAATAAATGTACAAAATGTTTGTATCGCGCAAAATAATTTGAATTTAGAACAATCATCGAATGAAGAAAAAAGCGTCGATCAAGAAGCAGTGACTGAAGGAATGCAAGAGACGAATTGCAATTTGATAAATAGTTTTGAAGATACAACGCGAGTTGAAGCTGATTGCGAAAGAGATGTTGATGGATGTGATAATAAAGATAAATCTGAAGGCGAATTATCGGACCGGGAAAGTTCAGAAGTGGAAGCTACGGATGTTAAACCTGAGGTTGTATGCATATCCGACGAAGATGATGAAAACAAAAAAGTGCACAAGAAGAAAAAAAATAAGAAAAAGGAAAAGAAAGCAAAGAAAGAAAAAAAATCTAAAAAGTGTCCGGATTTTCGTAATGAGGGCGATCAAAATTTTTACACTAAACCAAATTCAAAAGAAAGCACAAACAAATCAGACGACGTTGGTACTGCAGCTACTCATCAAGGAGAGTGTGCTGAGGGTGACGTTTATGAAATTCTAGAACTTTCCGATGAATCTTCTTGCAACGGAGAAGATGGTAATTCAGTATTGTCTAAAGAGCCAACAGCTGAGGAAATTGCAGCACTATCCGCTAAAATAGATGAAATAGAAAGGGAAGAAGTGATTACCGAGGCAGAGATAAGAGAACACGAAAAAGCGGAAGCCGAAAAGTTAGTAGAGGATGCAGAGAACATTACATGGAAAGACCGTTACTTGGACAGCAGGAAAGTGAAGAGTGTGTTGACCACGGCGAACATTCTCAACGCGATGCGCAAGAAGAACAAAGAACTCAAGAGGAAATTAGAAGATTCTAAAAAGGAGAGCGGTGCAGCAATTCTCCCCCCACAAGTCACTGAGGAAGCGGAAGTAAATCTAGAAGAGGGGTCCATCGAACAGTACAACACTCTAGAAGGCTCTACAAAATACGTAGACCCGGTGGCGGATGTCCGCGACGGCGGAACCGGAAAGCCAAATGCTGGAGATGGCAAGGTCACCAAGGAAATTAGGAAAGATGCGAAGCAGTTACTCAAAATGTATAAAAAGCTATTGAATTATAACGACATGAACAGACAGAGGGACCCGAACAAGAAGAAGAAAAAGAAACACAAAAAGAGTAAAGAAGAGAAGAGTAAAGCGGAACTTCCTGCTGAAGCGAAGAGTAATCCTTAAGGACATTTTATTTTAATGGCAATAATAAATGTATTGACATAAACAATATCTCTTTTAATCGAATAATTGCTCACGGACAACAGACCACCGAGTTGAGATTAAATACTGTTCCGTGTGCCGAGTCCGGTTTGAAGGGCGCTGTGGATAGTAAAAACGCTTTGTTTTTATATTCATTAAATATTTAGAGGGACATTCCTCTGATAGTAAGTGATACGCTCGCTCATAACATGGCGCTAGTTACGATGATATACACTGCACCACTTTGTGCTCGTCGCTTTGAGACTTATTGAGTTGTCTTGCTACACCGTCCATAAACCGGATCACAGTAATGTCTGCACAGTACTGTCCGTCGGCTGCAATAGACACAATCACCAATGATATCTATAACGCCCTTCAAACCGAATGACGGTAATGTCTGCACTGTCTGAAGCTTTATCGTAACACGGTACGTTGTGCTTGCCGCTATGCTACAGGACAGTAAATATCTCCACAAGCGACACCTCTACCCATTAACATAGCTCGCAAAAATCAAGTCGGGTAGAACTGTGTGCGGTAGTGGACCGATTGTAAGCTTCATATCTGAACCTATATTCTTTGAAAGAGAAAGAAAGAAAATTTTATTATTCGGTACAAAACAATTTATATATACAAAACAATATCTTTCATGCTACCCTAGAGAAATACAGTTAGAGAGCATCTTACAAATCGGACACGGCAATTATACACTGATGCGTGGCGGCAGAAATAACAGTGTCAATGAAATTTTGCATTGTTCCGAAATCGATTTTCAAATTTATAATCGATTATGAACATAAAAATGACTCGATTATATTTGACGCACAACACTGAAGCACGTCGCGCTCTGTGTACAAACGGTGTCAATGTGTTTGTGTGTATTATCTGCGGCCGTCAGGCGGCCGACGGACGCTACGCTTCAGCTCGAATTAAATAAGTGAAAACAAACTATTTGCTGAATAAAGAGTACACGATATTTGCAGTATTAAATTGCGTTCATTTAAGCGGTTTTTTAATTATTACATTCCAGTATGAATTATTAGTAAAATTCAATGAAAGTAGATCAAGAATCTTAGTTCGGTCTTGCTTAGTTCACAAGTAAATATTGTCAAGTTATCGGTACCGCGATGTTATTTCTCGTTGTTTTTGTTAATATTTCATATTGTTAGTTTGGAATACAGTTAACAGAGTATCATTTAGCTAAATCTAAAACGACTGTTTCTTATCATCGAACATTTGTTTTAGACGTCGACAATGTGAAATCAATTTAATACGTCCGAAGTGTTTTGTGACTCGTGATATTACATTTCGTCGTTTTCATCACTAAAATGACACAGAAAATGGAGGACCTGTGCACCGCGTGCCTGTGCGTGGGGCGCAATCTCTTTTTTATAGGAGAGACCGGCTGCTACAATTTATATTATCAAATTCTAAGTGAAATTGAGGTATGTTCAATTGTTATGATATATTATAAACAGCCACACCACACGTTTGACCTGTGGCTCTCTGGTCAGTGATCATATGGACATAATAAAGCTGAGACAAGTGAAAACATGTGTGTTAAGATGTAATATAATGTGTCTAAGCTAATGAAATTATTATACACATAATCTATGGCCGGCATACATATTTATAATGCCCTGTCTGTGAGACAGGCTATGCGGTAAGGAAATCAATTGATTAATCAACATGACTTATACCAGGTGTATGACACATCAGTGCAATGTGTGCGAGTGTGCTGGGAGTGCCGCTCGGTGCTGCGCCGCTTCCAACGCTTCAAGGCGCAAGCGCAGCACTGCTACACCAGGCTATTGCACCATGCACAGCAGCAGGTAACTTGTTGTTATTACACAACATCTATTTTTTACTCGTATCTTAATATTTCTAGTTTCTAAATGGAAGGACAAAATTGAATCCATACAAGTTAGCGGTATACTCAGGAATCAAGTTTCCATTTGAATTTCAGATCAAATCACCAATTTCTCTTATCAAGGAAACAAATCTTAAAATACAGCAAGTCATTAACATCATGTACCCTGACAATGTGGTTAAGTCGGAAACGGACGAAGACATAGTAATGGACGGACTTAAGAGTGAGGCGATTGAAAGTGGAGCAGAGACACACTGCGAACCTGAGACCTTTGTCAGGGATTTAAATCTAGAACAACCTAAGGAGCCGAGTAGAAAGGTTCGTATTTGATTTTTCCTGAGTTTGGGTGTTAAGATGATATACCTCTGCAATGAGTTGCCAGTTAGGATGTTCACACTACATCTCTGTGAGGTGTAAATTTTACATTAGTTACAGAACCCTTTAAATGGAAATCTTTTATCATGTGAATCTGTTGCTCACCGCCATCTAGATAGGAGCAATTGTGATGCCTTGTATCTTCCGTTGGTTTTTTTTAACGTCCCACCTGTCTCATGTTATAAATTGTTTATAGAAAAATAAAGTGAGAATAAAGAAGAAAACAAAAAGAAAAAAACAGAGCAAAGTGAAAGTGGACAATGTTAGTGATTCTGAGCCGTGGCCGGACTGTGATATTAATGAAGATCAGAAGGTGGAGCGGTTACCGGAGGAAGTGCAGGCAAATGACTGTGATATGACTGATGTAGGAGATAATATTGATAAAGGAGAGACAAAGGATGTGGTGAGTTTCAACAACAATTTATTTTGCGGTAGATGCTGAAGTCAATAAGGAAACAGACTCCAGAACTTCTAGAATAAGGAAATGAGATCATTTCAGCCTGGTGCTGTCCACCGCTGAAAACTGGCAATGAATTGTTATCTTCCATGTTATTATGTGTTAAAGAGTGTGATGGTTGACAGTCACCACCAGTGAACGGAGCAGTGGTTGCTCCAGCTCCTCGTGCGGCCCGCGCGCCGCGCTCCCGCGAGCCGTTGCCCGACAGGCCGCAGTGCGTCGAGTGCGGCAAGATCTTCAGCTCCAAGAAGACGTACAGATACCACCTCAAGTTCGTACACATTCCACAACCAATATTCTATTGTTGGTAGAATCCTAACACAGATGAAGCTCATGTGATCGAGGATTCGGACAAGCAGTTCACCGCTAACTTACACATGTCATCAGCAGCCCGTGGCAGTCCACTGCTGGACAGCGGCTTCTCCCAAGACATAGACATGTGTATTTTATAACTATCTCATTCTCTATCTCCACTTACCTATATCTCTTCTCTCTACTGGATCTCCCTTGTCTCCTTGTCTTGCTGATACCTGTGCATCGTTTTCGTGTGTCCCGCAGCGTCCTGCACAAGGGGCAGAACCGGTACCCGTGCCCGCGCTGTGGCAAAGTCTACCAGTGGAAGTCCAACCTGGGTCGGCATATGCGCAGCCACAAGGTGAGAGGTGGAAGGTAGTGAGATGATGCTTGTGGCCTGAACACTCGCGCATCCTGGTGACGAAGAGTCGAGAGAAATACACTGATAGTCATAAGATAAGAATCTTCTTCAATTATTCTGTATGAGGAGATTGAACAAAATACCCAGCTCTTAATGTTCCCACTGCTGGGCCTTAGGTCTTTCATAAAGAGAGGATCAAGGTCAGTTTGATGAGACGTGTCCACGTGGTTGCTCGCGACCTCCGTCTTCAGAAGCTCGAGTTCAGTTGAAATCGAACCTGTCCGCGGTCTGTACATCCATGTGCTGCACCAATTTATCATGTCGGAGGTGTTCTAAAGGAAGTACTGGTTTGGTTCGATGTCCAGGCTCGGGACTCCGGCGAGCTGCGCTGCTCGCCGTGCGGCAAGCTGTTCGCATCGGTGGCGACGTACCGGCAGCACCTGCGCGTGTCGCGCCGCCACGTGCCCGAGGCGGAGTTCAGGTCGGTACTCCTGCACTGAGGCAGCAGGCAGCTGACTCCTGGACCAGAACACTAGACACTAGACCTGCAGCATTGTTACTACCTTCGGGGCTGTCCAGTTAACTCCAATACTTCAGAGCTTCTTCTAGTCCACTACCTTCATAATACCATCGCCGTGGTGATGATGTTCACATGGAAAGTGGTCACCGTCTATAGAAGGTCGCAATACCTTTAAGAGAGCTGGATTTATCCGGTTCCATATTGCTTGAGTAATGTAGGGTAGGTGAGGATGTCAACACAGCGCCACATTACTTAAACACCCTGTATATGTACATATATACCGAGCTCTTTGGTCACATCGCAGCTACACGTGCGACGAGTGCGGCAAGAAGTTCGTGAACAAGACGCGCCTGCGCGACCACATCGACTGGGAGCACCTCAAGAAGATCAAGTTCCGCTGCCACATCTGCAACAAGGTCAGCAACCTATCCCTCCCACACCCACCCTTACCAACGGCAACGCTCCTCCACCGGCTGCTGCTCCTCTATTGAGCAGGAGTACCTCACACCCTCATATGCCTCAAAATTACCTCTATCTCACCAGAACAGTACAGATTAAATTATGCCCACTGCTGGGATTAGTACTTTCCCAATATGAAAATAATGTCCACATCTCCGCAGAAACTGCTACTCTTGGAATTCCACGTTTTCTTCCTCCGGTGTTCAGCTCGGTGGGAATCAAACCTGTGCCCGTGCTGTCACAGCTTTCAGGTTATCTTATAGTATTGTGGTACTCGTTCCCGGTGGATGGTGATCGTCCCGGTGTTGGTGCTGGTGGTGGTGGTGGCGCCGCAGCCGTACAAGTGCCACACGTCGCTGTACGTTCACCAGCAGAACGTGCACCGCAACAAGGACGCAAAGGACAACCTGTGCCACGTATGCGGCAAGTCGTACCAGGTGAGATGTACGGTCCTGCGAGCCGGATCGCAGCATCAGTTCGGAGGTCCACAAGCCATAACACGAATAGTACCCACGTGCTTTGGGACGGAGTCATGTGGGGGCGTGGTCGTCTGATGAACGTCTTTGATAATGTGATCATCTGATGCATCATCATCATTAGCCACTAGATGCCCACTGCTGGACATGTCCTCCCCTTAAGAACTCCACATGGATGGGTCCACTGCTCGCATCCAGCTGCTTCCCGCAACCTTCAGCAGATCGTTGGACCTTCTCATGCGTGAAGGGGTAGTATTTATTATTAGTAATGCCCTAACCCTCCCCCTCACACCACCAGCACCACTGCCTCCGCTGTGAACTGAACCAATTCAACATCACCAGATCACCTGGTTCATGTCTCGCGGTGGAATGTCCAGGGATCAGGTCGAGTGGGCAGTTAGGGTTATGTTGAATGTAACGCAACTGCATCGTTTGCTGTCTTTGCTGGAGACGCGTGGTAGTTGCGCCTTTGCCGTGCGCTGGTGTGTGTGGGTGTGTGGGCGTGGGCGTGGGCGTGGTCGCCACGCTGATCGCGTCCCGCCGCCGCCAGAACGCCGCCAAGCTGAAGTACCACATCGTCGCGATGCACACGAGCGAGACGCCGTACCAGTGCGAGCGGTGCAGCGCGTCCTTCGGCTGGTACTCGAGCCTCTACCGGCACGTGCGCGAGGTGCACTACAAGGTGAGAGCGCACACCGTCCACCCCCACCCCGACCCCGATCCCGACCTCCACAAGCTCACTTGCGAGATATCACAGACACTCGATATCGAGTGTTGACACTTAAGTCACATTTAACACTTTTATTAGCGGTAGGTCTAGGTAAGTACCACAGCAGCGTTTATTGCAGCAGATAAACAGTACTGTGCGAATATTGATGTGATCCGGTTTGAAGGGCGCTGTAGCTAATGAAATTACTGGGGGATAATGAGACTCGACATCTTTTGTCTCAAGGTGACGAGCATAATGTGCTGCTGTGTATACAAACCTGACTAGTGCCGCATTGTTATGGGCAGGCGTGTCACTTAACATTGAGTGACTGTCTCCCTCTCGTCTCGATTTGATAAAAAAAAATCATCACTTAATATTAAGTGACAGTACGTAATATTGAGTGTAAAAACTTGATGTTTAATTATATCAAATAATATCGTGCGTCAACTCGCGATAACACTTAATTTTGAGTGCTTTATAATCATTCTATGCGGTAAAAGTAGAAAGTGATATGTAACCGAAAGAGGGTAGTACCACATTTTGGTGTGTTTACTCGGTGACGGGTTCGATCCCGTCGCGCATTCGGTACTTGCGCGCGTCAGCCTGGTCATCATCGTCTCGGCAGATGAAGGTGCAGCCGAAGAAGAGCAAGCGGGGCAGGAAGGTGTCCGATGGGGCGGTGACGTCACAGCCGCAGCCCACGCACGCGGGGGCACCGTAGCGGAGCCCCACCAGCCCGGTACACAGAGGCGGAGGAAGAGGGGGAGCTGCAGCGGAGCAGACTCCAGGACGAGGTCCCCAGCTCCTGCCGCAGCTCGAGCTCCACGCTCACACCGACTGACTGATAGACAATAGTTGTGCGAATCAATTGTATACTGTGTAAATAAATTTGTTTTTTTTTTTTAATTCATTGATTGAACTTGAAAGTGGCTGAAGCATATTCGGTTCAGCCGGCTGAGCCTCACTTGTGTTTTAAAGAGCATAATGACAAATGTGCCTCGTACATACCACAGAGTATATATGGAAAGGAAATGGTTATGGTAATGGGTTTATGCTGTAGCTGCCCCTATGGCGCAGTGGTTAACAGTCTGCCTAGTGACACGAGGGTATCAGGTTCGGATCCTGGGTAACATGTGGAGTATGATTGTGCATGTAAGAAGCCGGAGTATCCTGGACCGGGTTCAGAATAGACGATCGTATTGATCACTCGATATCCAGTGTTGGTGATTGAGACAATTGTACGAGTATCGAATGAAAGCTACTAACATATATTCGTATGGTTTTATTGTTCTTCGCCGCTGTTGTCGTACAGTATCCGGATCCGGCGCAGCAGCTCGTGCAGGTTGAGGCCGGTCTTCGCAGAGACTCCCAGCGCGTCGGGAATCCCGTCGAGCTGGTCGCAGCGCGCGCGCACCTCCGGCAAGTCCAGCTTGTTGACGAGCACGAGGGCCGGACGCGAGGCCAGCTCGGCGCTGTACTGGCCCAACTCGTTTCGCAGGGTCTCGTACTGCTGCAGCGGGTCCTCGGCGCCGTCCAGCAGGTAGATGAGCCCGCGGCAGCGCTCCACGTGCTGCAGGAACTGGATACCTGTGCGACAGCTTCAAATAAACTATGGCTCTTCAAGTACGATAGCAACACTAGAACTACTCCTGCTCTCGTGTTGACAGGTGCCCAGCAATGCTGACAGCATAGCTGGTCAGTACCAAGTAAAGAGTACTTATATTACAAGACACATTGGAGACCTTAAAGCAGCTGTGGTCATTCACCATTTTTTTAGCGTGATAACAGCAGTAGTGTCTCACCGAGCCCGTAGTTCCTGTGGGAGCCGGGGATCAGGCCGGGCAGGTCCGCCAGCGCCACCTGCTCGTAGTCATCGTACAGCACCATGCCTGCACACACACCACGTCACATGACATTTTATTTTTTATTCTACGAAGCGACGTGATGAAATAGAGGTTCACCTGAAAGTAAGTGATGCACCCGCCAATAACAACGTGGGGCTTGTTAGGGTGATAACACAACACCACATTGTGCTGGTCGTCTGAGACAAGCTGAGTCTCGTTAGCCCAGTAATTTTACTACAGCGCCCTTCAAACCGGATAACATAAGTGCTGCGGTGATAACTACCTAGACAGTCTCTGACGACAGAGACCCACCACCATGTTTGTGTCAAGGATCCAGTTAATACCTGACACTGGTGGAAGGGTCTATTGCTGGAGATGGTCTAGGTACCATCAGTAAGAACTGTAACTGGAACTACAGCCGCCAAACTAGTGACATCCGGCTCGAAGGACCATGTATAGCGAATCGCGACCCAATGGCTTATGTGTATAGCGAGGAGTGCAGTATGCTGAAGTGTATAAAATATCATCACAACTGGTGGTACACTGTGATGGTTTTATTACCTTCAGGTAAGCGCCTCACTCGTCCGGACGTTTTGGAGATTTCGATGGTGAACCGGAAGTCAATGGACTGTGAACTCCGAATACTTGCGATTAATTCACAACTACCCTCCTATTCAATGGTCGGATGAAAAAGTCGGCGGTCAGCTTACCGATGTGGGGGCGCAGGGTGGTGAAGGGGTACGGCGCGACGGTGGGGCGCGCCCGCGTGAGCGCGCGCAGCAGCGTACTCTTCCCAGCGTTGGGGAAGCCGAGCAGCCCGAGGTGGGCCATCGAGCGCACCTCCAGCGTGTACACGCAAGTCTCGCCCTCCGCGCCCAGCTCCGCCACCTCCGGCGCCTGCAGCACACCACCACCACATCATTCACATGAGTGTATACAGAACGGCTGACCTGGTGGTAGCTGATACTTCCTTCACCACCAGGCGTTAGTGTATTGCATTGATATGATTTCTCTGTCGCCAGCAATGCTTGTGATGCACACGACTTCCAGTTACTACCAGTAGTAGGTCTCTGCCGCTGGAGACCATCTAGGCAGATACTATCACACTACCTATTGAAGCTGACAAACATTACCATCTTCCGGTTTGAAGGATGCAGTAACTAGTGTAATTATCGAATAATGACATTTGACATCTTATTTTAGGCGACGAGCACAATGTGGTGCAGCGTATCATTCTGACTAGAGCCACATTGTTGCGGGCAGGCGTATCAATTACCATCAGGTGGACGTCCCAGTACTCGCGTCGCTTAATTAAAATAAAATATATAATGAGGTACTGGTGCCTATGTCCACCGCATGAGGACTCTTCCACATCAGCTGACTAACCACCATTAACCGCTTCCCTAACCACTCACAGACAGCACTGGAGTTTATCTGCTTTAAAACCAGCTCTCGTACTCAACTGTGATAAAGAAGTACCATGAGCATAATGACTGCATGGTACTACACCTCCTGAGTGTGTTGGAACCATACCTGCTGCGTGTCGGTCAAAAAGAACTTGTTGCCCCTGCCGCCGGCGCCGCCGCGTGCTGCTACGAACATGGTGCCCTCGTGGGACAGGTCTCCAACCACGCGGTCATTACCATCTTTCACTATCGTACCTGCATGGAGAAATGCAACAATTATCTATCTTGCAAGGTCACCGACTAAAAAATGATGCAGCGAATCTAGTGATAAATGCTTAGCCACACAACAGGTAGCCAGGCGACAGACCAAACTTGACAATACAGCACCAGGGTCAAACTATAGACCACTGTTAGAAGCAAGTGGTCACCTGCTGCAAGACAGGAAACTGGCAAATCATATTTCTAGTATGAAATGGAATGGAGATTGAACTGGTGACAGGTGTTTGTTACCAGAAACTGTCTAGGTATATACCACCACAGCCATACCATAGTGAGCAAACATTAGTGTTCCAGTTTGAAGGGTGCTATAGCAAATGTAATTATTGCAGATAAGAGACAAACATGTTGTGTCCCAAAGCAACAAGCATGATGTGATACAGTGTATATTATTCTAAGGTCACATTGTTATGGGCAGGCACTTCCCATAAAGTGAAAGTCCTGCTTACATCGCTTCATTGAATAATAGTCAAATAATATTTTATACCAAGTGGTACCGGTATGACGATATGCTGAGCATTCTTCCCAGTGCAGTCCTTATTGTCGCCGCGCTCGCCGTTCTTTGCATTCACCACTGCCTTACAATGGTTTAAACTCTTCACTGTGTGAGTACACTGCAAATGAAGGCACTTGGCTAGTTTATATACACAAATTAAAGAATTACATTGTATTCAACAATAATATGAAAAGCTTAGTTATTATTGTAAAATATATGAAAATTTCATTTCAGTGTAAATAAATGAAACTAAAAAAAATATCAACTTTACTTATGGCAGTCGTCAGCTCCCAGAGACAGTCTCCGTATTATCTCTTTTAACACAAAAAGTATTCACTATAATTAAATTAAAGTTATATGTTATTTATTTTGGGATCTCATCTTAGGGGGGAATTGCCATAATCGCCACGCTTGGCAGGCGATTATGGCATGTTAGTATTTCATCCATCTTTGGTTTTGTCAGCATATATTCTTTTTGAATAGTAGTATAAATATAAACATGTAACACAGTTTTAAGGTAATGGAAGGAAAAATTTGTAACCATAGTTTGTCACAAGTGTACCTGAAATATAACGTGTCCGCCGTGACCCCCGTCGCCACCGTCGGGTCCGGCGTGGTCCTTGCACCAGACGCTCAGGAACGAGATGCATCCGTTGCCGCCGTTGCCCCCCACAGTCCGTATCCTACACGAATCCACGTAGTACTGTACGTGTTCCCTGGTAGACTTGCTCTTTAAGCTGCGCAGCGCTTTCGGCGTGTAATCATCGGAATAATTGCGTATGGCGCGAGTGTAACTTATCCTAAGAGTTTTGAGGAGGTTGATTATCCTCATTATTATTACTCTAATTGGGTCTTTTTAAAAGACTTTCGCCAATGTCATGTCTGTCATGAAAGTGACAGTATGTATCAATTATCTTACACAAATTTCCAACTAATGTATGATATAAATAGTATTGGAAATTGTTGGTTATAATTTTATGTTTATTTTCTTAATGTCAAATGACACTAAGTAATTTTTTAATTTACGTTCCGTTTCAAGGTCCTGAAACTCGGTTTGTTGAAATTGAGCAGTTTTTTATTTTTAACATAATAGGTTGGGGAAAAAGAAATCCAATTTTTTTATATGAACTTCAGGACTTTATTTAACATGCTTCGGATTGTCCGATTTGGGTCAAATATGCACCGTTTTGTTCTATGATTTGTTGCCATTTTAAAGGTAACTTCATAATGCCTCTCTCTTAGAAGTCCTGGTCTCTATTTGCAAAAAACTCTAGTAGCCGCTTTTCACAATCTTCCCTAGATGCCAATTTTTTATCACTAAAGAAATTTTGTAATGCAAGAAAAAGATGGTAATCGCTTGGTGCCAAGTCCGGACTGTATGGCGGATGCATTAAAACTTCCCAACCAAGCTCCGAAGTTTCTGGCGAGTCACTGTAGACGTGTGTGACCTAGCGTTGTCCTGGTGGAACACGACACCTCCTGTTGGCCAATCCTGGCCGTTTCTGGTCAATTGCTATTTTCAAACGGTCCAGTTGTTGACAGTAGAGATCAGAATTTAGTGCTTGGCCATATGGAAACAACTCATAATAAATAATCCCCTTCCAGTCCCACCAAATACACAGCAGAACCTTCCTGGCCGTTAATCCTTTTTTTTTTTTTTTTGATATCGGTGGTGGAAATGCTGTTACCGCATACCCAGCGTCCTTTGCAGGGGGGGGACGCCGGGTTAGGTGGGGCTCGGGACCACTGAGATGTTGTGCGTGACCCCCATACCCACTAAAACCACCACCGCTTGTCCCGCAATACGCATACTAGAGACGCCCGGGTTTCAGCCAAGCAACTCTCCGGGCGCCTCCGCGTATAAAACTCCTCCTGGTGGGTGCCCGCGGGGAGCAAAGGCACCCACCTGCCGTCCCATACCGGCCCCTCGCGGGACCGGCACGTTGGGGCCCCCCGACCCCACAGACGACCGCGCGCGCCCACGACGGAGCGCATGCCCGGCCGCCGCCTTCTCGTGAAAAAATTGGGCGGCGGCCTCCTCCCTCCAGACTCCCCCCCCTCGTCGAAGTGGGAGGGGGGGACAAAAACCAAGACTACCTCGGGGGACGCACCCCCAGGGGAAACACGACAAAAGGCCCAAAGGGCCACGCCTAACGGCCCGAACACCCCCTCACACCGTGCCCGGCTAGGGGCCCGTCGCTCACGGCGGGAGGAAGCGGACGGCGTGGTTCTGCCGCCGCGCTCTCCCGCCGGCACGCCGCCGCCTGCAAGGTGCGGCAGCGGCGTCGCCTCCCTCGTGCGCTCGGCGGCCTCCTTCTGACGCATCACTGCGCCGCAGAAGGAGGCCACCGCCTTCCAAGACCTCTCGCTGCTTAACATACGATCGATTACAGTCGGCAGCGAGAGGTCCGAGGGCGTGGCGTTGCAGCCCCCATGCCGGGCACTCCGCCGGAGTGTGGTACGCCGTGTCAATCGGCGCACCACACTCGACGCATTCTTGCGTCATCTCTCTACGAGCCACCTGGTGCAGGTACTTGCCGAAACATCCATGGCCTGTCAGCACCTGCACCAGGTGGAACGTCAAGGCCCCGTACCGCCGGCTCATCCACCGGGACAGGTGGGGCCTGATGACCTCCACCGTGTCCCGGCCGGCGGTGGCGTTGCGGCCCCCATGCCGGGCACTCCGCCAGAGTGTGGTCCGCCGTGTCAATCGGCGCACCACACTCGACGCATTCTTGCGTCATCTCTCTACGAGCCACCTGGTGCAGGTACTTGCCGAAACATCCATGGCCTGTCAGCACCTGCACCAGGTGGAACGTCAAGGCCCCGTACCGCCGGCTCATCCACCGGGACAGGTGGGGCCTGATGGCCTCCACCGTGTCCCGGCCGGCGGCAGGGTTACTAACTCCGTCTCCCACCGCCGGATCAGGGCGTCGTGGGCAACGCGCCTGATCGGGCGGACCGTGGCCGGGTCCGGCCGACGCTCTCCGGCATCCCGCAGGAAGAGGTACACTTCCGCGAGCGACTGCGCCTGTAGATGCCAAGGCGCATCGCCCGCGAGAAGCGTACCCGCCGTCCAGGACACCGTACGGTACGCCCGACAGGCTCGGACCGCCAGGATACGTTGGGCCCTCTTCAACACGGGCCCGTTCCTGGCGGTCTCGCACCTATCCACCCATACGGGCGCACCGTACACTGCCATACTCCGCAGGATGCCAGAGTACAGGCGCCGACACAAATGACCCGGCCCCCCGACATTGGGCAGCAATCTGCCCAGCGCAGCGGCGGTGAGCTTCGGGAGAAGCTGTTCGAAGTGCTCCCCGAAGCTCCATCGCCCGTCCAGAGTGAGCTCTAAATACTTAAGGGCTCCCCGCACTGGGACCCTCTCGCCCCGGACGGGGATGATCGCGCCCCGAGGTGGACCTCTGCGGGGTCCGTGGAAGAGGAGGGCCTCCGTCTTCGTGACGGAGACCCTCAGACCCAGCTGCTCGATCCGGTCCACCACCAGCGACGTGCTAGTGGCGGCCAGACGAGCAGCCTCGTCGTAACTCCTGGCCGTTAGTCCTGGTTTGGCCACCGTTTGAGGTGCTTTACCGCTCTTTACCATGATCGTTTACGCACAGGGTTATCGTATGTAATCCATTTCTCATCTCGTCACCATCCGTTTAAATTGGTGTGGCACCCAAACATCGACCTTCTTTTTGAATCCAGCTTTGTGAAAATAGTTTTAAAACTGTTTTGTGGTCCATTTTTAGCTCCTGGGCGATGTTACGACTGCTAACATGCCGGTCAACTTCGATCATTTCTCCGATTTTATCGACATTTTCGGCGACCGGCCTACCTGTGCGAGGTGCATCTTTAACATCAAAAATTCTTGAACGAAATCTACGAAACCAAAATTGCACATAATTGGCTGTTACAGTATCGGGTCCATAAACACCATTCACAATTTTAGCCGCCTGGCTTGCATTTTCGCCTTTGTCAAAGAAAAACTGTAAAATGTACCGAATTTTCTCTTTGTTCACTTCCATTTTTAACACCCTGTAACTCACAATTGAATGCACCAAACAAAAAACAGCAAAAGAATTTTTTAACTGCGAAATGTCACCTTTCCAACGAGCATAAATCTGAAACTGTTTGATCGATCCTTTACGAGAAATTTATCACTACAGCCATCTACCGAAAAAATAATGTATTTCTTTTTCCCCAACCTAATATAAGAAATTTACTAGATAAATAATTACTTCTTTTCTTTTCTCTTCTCTTTAATCCTGCAATCGGCTTAACAAGCCCTTAACAGATATGTTGTAGGAGTTCATTGGCAGGAGCGCACTGTTCCTCCAGCGAGGAAGCCGTCTCGTATTGAGTTAGGACTTGTTAATCAACAAGATCCCAGATGTGTTGGCATTTGAGCCTTCTGACATTTATTGGTTTATATAAGTTTGGCAAATATCTCCCTTCCGCTTTTTTGCTCTTTATTCAATGCTTTATAAAAAGTGTTACAGTGATCGGATTTAGTTCAAATATGCGCCGTTTTGTTCGATAATCTGTTTCCATCTAGACGGCAAATTCAGAATACCTCCCTCGTAGAAGCCTCCCTCCTTATTTGCGAAGAACTCGGACAGCCACTTTTCCCAAGCCTCTTTTGAGTTCAACTTTACACCACCAAGGGCGTTCACCATGGACAGGAACAGGTGGTATTCACTTGGCGCTATGTCCGGGCTATATGGTGGATGCGATAAAACCTCCCATCCGAGCTCTCGTAGCTTCTGACGAGTCATCAACGAAGTGTGTGTTCTGGCGTTGTACTGGTGGAACACTACACCCTTCCTGTTGGCCAATTCTGGACGCTTCTGGTCGATCGCTTGCTTCAAGCGGTCCAGTTGTTCGCAGTAGATGGTAGAATTAAGCGTCTGGCCATATGGGAGCAGCTCATAGTGGATGATTCCCTTCCAATCCCACCAAACACACAGCAAAACCTTCCTGGCCGTCAATTCCGGCTTGGCCACTGTTTGGGACGATTCACCGGCCTTCGACCACGACCGTTTTCGCTTGATATTGTCGTATGTGATCCATTTTTCGTCGCCAGTCACCATCCGCTTCAAGAATGGGTCGAGTTCGTTCCGTTTCAGCAGCATATCGCAGGGGTTGATTCGGTCCAGAAGGTTTTTTGCGTCAAATCATGCGGCACCCAAACATCAAGCTTTTTGTATCCAGCCTTCTGCAGATGGTTTAAAATGGTTTGGTGACTAACTCCCATCTCCTGGGCGATGTCACGAGATGCCACATGCCGGTATAACTCGATGTAGTCCATGATTTGGTCGGTATTTGTCGTCACAGGTCTTCCGCCGGCTGGCTTATCCATGGTGTCGTTTTCACCGGCTCTGAATCGTTGAAACCATTCCTCCGCGGTTCGAAGTGATAGAGTACCATCCCCCAAATCACCATTAATCTCACGGAACGTTTCTCTAGCGGATTTGCCTTTAACAAAGGAAAACTTTGAAATAGCGCGAATTTCGGCGTTAGTGAACTCAATGTTTACACGTCTATAACTGTTGAACGCAATATCCAAACTAATTATGCATAGCGTCGTTTTGTAGGTTATGTCAAGACCTTTCAAATTATGTATAGTATTGCCAGATTCGAGCTCTGTAGCGCTTTGTAGATAGCCGCGAAAATCAAAAGACAAAAGGCGGAAGGGAGATATTTGCCAAACTAATATAATGCTGTTGCAAGGGAATTCGTATGAGCCTTTATACGGGCTTTGTAGGATTTTGCTCTGTGTTGAATTTATTCCTTCACAGTTCTCATTTCTGTGTATTCGTGCCGTTCACTGGTTTTGAAAAACAGGGGTGCGTTTGTTATTATTCTCAGTGCTTTGTTCTGGAATTTTTGTATGATCTCCACATTTGAGTTCCCCATAACTCAATGCCGTATGTTCAAACTGGCTTGATTATAGTTTTATATATGAGTAGCTCATTTTTCATGGTGACGTGAGATCTTCTACCTATCAGCCACTTTAGGTTTCGAAGCCGCATATTTAATTCGTCCCGTTTCTTTTTAATATGAGCGTTTCACCTTTGCTTCCTGTCAAGATGTGTGCCTAGATATTTTGCTGAATATTCGTGGGGCAAAAATTTGTTTCCGAATTAAATTGGGAGGCAGTTATCCTTTCGCAAAGTAAATGTAACATGCACATATTTGTTCGGACTGGCTTTAATACGCCACATTTCCATCAACTTATGCATTTTGTTTAAGTGATTCTGTAGCACCAAGGACGATACGTTGGAATTCCCATGACTGGAGAGTGCAGCAGTATCATCGGCGAATGTAGCGGTTAATGTGCTGTCTGTTGTAGTCTATATGAAATATAGGGTGGGACCCAATATGGAATCTTGTGGCACGTCAGCTATGATGTCTTGGAAGGTTGAGTTGGTGTCATTGGTTCTGACTCTAAACATTCTGTTTTCCAGGTAAGATTTTCGAAGTAAGAAGTCGTGTGGAACATGTTTCTTTATTTTATAGAGCAGGCCCAAATGCCAAACCTTGTCAAATGCCTGTTGTACGTCTAAGAAGACAGCAGAGCAGTACTGCTTCTTCTCGAGAGCTTGTCTTATTTTATCGACTACCCGGTGAACTTGTTCTACAGTAGAATGGCCAGTTCTAAAACCAAACTGATGTTGTGGGATGACATCCTTATCGATAATTACTCGTGTTAGCCTTCTTAAAATAATCTCAAACAACTTCGCCAAGGTCGGTAATAAACTTATAGGTCGATAAGACACAAAATGTGGGGGTTTGCCAGGTTTAGGGATTATTATTATTTCTGATGTTTTCCATATCATTGGGACATGGCTAATCCTAATAATAGAATTAAAAAGGATTGTAATACCAACTAGGACTACTTTAGGAAGTTGTAGTATTTTAGCTGTTATTAGGCAATAACCAGGAGCCATATTTAATTCCAGGTCTTTAATTTCTCTATGGAGTCCGCGGGGTGAGCAGCTTCGCATTGGTAGACAGCTGCAAATCGGTTCTTAGGTATTTCTTTTTCGATTTGTGGATCACCGCCTTTTGGAGTGAAGATCTCGTGCAAGAACCGTCCAAATGCCTTTTCTTTGTCAATTTTTGGGCCATGTGTCGTCGCTTTTTTTGATGGGATAATGTGCAGCCTTCGAGGCCACTTTGCTACTTTTTACTGCGTTCCTGAGCGAGTACTCATTTTTAGCCTGAGGATTTAGGTTTGCTAATTTATTCTGTAATGTTTCCTCTTTGTTAAATGCTTTTTTGTCTTGGGAAAGTCGACTACAATGCCACACTCTTCTGTGTCGTCTCTTTTCCAAGATCTTTATTTTTATGTCCTGGGGTACATTCCTACCACCATGTTTTAATGTGTCACATGGTGTAGATTTCCATGCGGCTATTTATATTGTATTTGTCAGGGTTGTTGAATATTTCTCAATGTCATTTTTTGTTTTAAGTAACACCTGCAGGCTCAGTTTGTCGCTTATGTAGGAGCTGAATGCACCCGTCAGTGTTTTTGGTGTGACGTCGCTCTTTCGTTGGTCTCTCAATTATGGTTGTACTTATCGTAGCTATTACTGGCGTGTGGTCTGAGTTGCTGTCTGGGGAAGTCTGCACAATTAGATAGTGGTTCGACAATCCTTTGTAGACAAAGAAGTTTAATAGATCTGGCATTTTATTTAAATCTGTAGGCCAGTATGATGGTTGCCGTGTACTTAGTTTACACAGATTGTTTATATCTATACTTTTTTCATTTCTCGACCTCTAGGTAAAGTGAGCTTTGATCCCCAGTAAACATTTTTAGCGTTCCAGTCACATCCACACGTGAATCTATTCCAAGGGTTTTGAAGTAGTTTGAAAAAGCTTGTTCCTTTAAGATGTGCTTTGGTGGACAATGTACAGCCAATAATGTTATAGATCTACGTTTATATTGCACCATAACTGTAGTCGCTTGTATAGGTTCTGTTTTATACTCTGGAAGAACTACATGCTTAATATGTTTTCTTATCACTACAGCAGTACCTGCATGTGCCGTTCCATCTGGGTGGGATGTCGTATATATGATGTAAATTGGCCTAGTCGCGTCGTAATTTGGTATTAAGTGTGCCTCGGATACAAGGAGTACATCAATATTTTCAAGTTCCAATAGAGCTAGTATGTCAAACTTGTCTTTAAGCAACCCATTAATGTTCCACTTTGCTATTTTCAGAGTGGCCATTTCATTGGACAAGTTTATTGATATTTTTTTTTATAACCACATCTTTTTCCCAGTAGGGGTAAGCAGAGGTGAATAAACACCTACTTTTTGCCAGATGTGGTCAGAATAGGTCCCATGTAACAGGGGGCGAGCCTGTTGCCACTTTATTGGGGCCACCACACGCACACAAAGATGATTCCAGTGTGCAAGTTTCCTCACGATGCTCTCCTTCACCGTTTGTATCTCGCTGTTGTAACTAAAGTTCACAAATGTACATAACTTACTTGGGCTCTTCAATTGTGACAATTTGGTTGTTTATAGATTTTATTGTTTTTGCAGCATTGTTGTTTTGGCTAGCCTCGAGATTAACAGTGTCACCGACGCAGCTAGCTGGCCGCTATGAATGAGTGTCAATTAAAAAAGAAAGGAAAAAATAAAGAATTTTGAACCGCAACATTTTGGTGTCAGAAGTGGCCGACGTTCAAGCAGGAGAGTTCAGGAATGGTTAGACGATGATAATGGTGATAATTGTTCATTTATCCCTTCCCGTTCGCTTCAGGCCTTTATGGAGACGTCGAACACTGTCATCTTAACGTCCGTGCCTTATTCGGCACCAGTGGACACTTAGACGCCACCTTGCCTGCGTCAGGACAAAGGGACAACACTCAATCCTTATGTCACAATCCCCAGGACGTTATAATCTCACTGCCAAAAACGGTTCCAACCTCACTATCAAGTATATCCACCTCATTCCGTCTTGACCAAAATCACCTACTAACATCTACGTGTGCTTATTATCCTCCTTATCACAGTGCACCCATATACACGTCCGCGCCACAAGGATCCGGCACGGAAAGGCACCTCCTTTGTCGCCGCGCCTGCTCCACGTCCCAGAGCCGTGTGTATGGATTTGCCCCACTGGTCCGGCTTGCCAACTCGTACAGCCGATAAGGATACATTTACACATACAGCCCCCACATGTAGTGTAGGTACACGTTTTAATTATAATTATTGTTGCTACAACAGTAATGAAAATATTCGTTTGAACAAGAACGACGACACTTTACAATCGGCTCAAGCGGTTGCCAACATCGCTGTTGCCGCAGGATGCCGTAATACTCTTAAGGTCACTTCGAGTTTGCCTATTTTCGACGGTACCCAGCCTACGGACTGGCTCTTTTTTAGAAAAGCGTACCAAACCTCCAGTTCGTCGTACTCGCAAGAGGAGAACCTAACAAGAATCGGTGCCGCATTGCGCGCACCTGCCCGCGACGCAGTAGCAGTCGTGTTGGCGGCTGGTTCCGACCCTCTTGAGGTAATCAGTGCTCTCGAGATTGTATTTGCTAGGCCGGAACGCATTGTTTTAGCCCAGTTAGCTATTGTAAGAGCTTTGCCTAAGATTTCCAACCAAGAGACAATAAAGGAAATTAATGCTTTCTCGTGTAGGGTACGGTTTTATCTTGAAGTAGTGTGACTGCTCAACATGCCGGAGTGTGCCTCCTCAGATCTAACGAGATCGTGGAGAAGTTTCCGACGATATTGCGATACCGCGATACCGCTGGACATGCATCGCGTATGAGAGGGACTGGGACCACTGTGAAGAGACCGCGTATGGAACTCTTTTTGGAATCCCTCAAACTGGAGGCCGAAATGAAGTCGAAATACGATTACATTTCCGAACCAGACAAATATGAAGTTAAGTCTGTCAGATGTCATAATACAATCAAAGACACTTCATCAGCATTTAAAATTAAGGTCGCAAAAAAGGTTTGCATTTTTTGCAACAACGAAGGTCAAATTATCTTAGATTGCAAAGCATTCTGCACTATTACCATCGACGAAAGATGGAAGTGGGTAGCCAAAAATAATGTTTGCCACAAATGTTTAAAGAGGGTGCTATAACGCCTTTCCATTTCATATTGGGCTCGTCTTTACTTTACTCCGTGGTATCTCAGTTCGACGATGTAGACCTGATCTGCAGAGGGAAGTGGAGGCGAGGTCTCCATCTGGCAGACCATTTCTGGTCGCGTTGGGTGCGCGAGTGTTTACCGACGTTGATACCGCGCAGCCTGTCCGGTCCCAGCAATGGTGTTAAGGTAGGCGAATTAGTATTAATTACTGACGGAAACCTCCCTCGTGGAGTGTGGCCACGAGGACGGGTCGTCCGGACATTTCCGGGCAGGGACGGTATAGTGAGAGCAGTAGAAGTCGCTAACAGGCCCGGAACGCTGCGCCGTCCCGTTGGGAAACTGGTGGTGTTACCCTTAAGTTAGGCTTTACAAGTTATTGTTTATCCTATAATTCTATGTACATTGTTTGTTTTTTTTACCTTATGTTATCAGAGAAGCAAAGTTGTCTTTTATATTGCATTGTACATTTTTTAAAGAAAGCAAAAAAAAAAATTGTAACGAGGTTAGCTACACCGGTCCAAACTATTGGTGTTTCCACGCCGCGGACGCACGACACCGGCGCAGCTAGCTGCCCGCTGCGAATAAGTGACATTAAAAAAGAAAGGAAAAAATAAAGGATTATGAATCGCAACACAAAGAATGTCGATGTTGGCTTTATATCCGGGCCATATTGTACATTTATAATCACTCCTAGTACTTAATTGCCCGTTTTTTCTACTTCCTCTATGATAGCCCTGTGTGGAGTAGAATGATAGAGTTTTTTACTACTAGACGATAGCTGCGTTGGCCTTTTCTATTAAAAATGTGGCCTGTTAGTCCGTTTTCACGTACTATGGTTATTATCTTCTTGTATGCTTCTGTCTATTGAGTTTATTCTTAATTGATTTTGAGGAGAAAACATTTTTATCCGCAGTTGTAATTAGTTAAGTTAATTTATGTCCTCAGTACTGTACAAGGTAATCGGTGGAGGTTTGTTTGGGCGTTTCTCTTTAAGTTTTGGCTCATCGTCTGTCAGGTCTATCTGTAGGCCATTGTATCTATTGGTAGTCTAGATTGATTCTGGGGATGGCGATTGCGATAATTTCTTTCACTTGTAGCCCCTAGTTGTTGGTACTTTCTGCCATTCGGGAGGATAGGGTGTATTGTCGATAGTGGTTGGTGCTTGGCTTTTCTGTCTGTTTTCATATAGAGGAAGCTGTGTTGGTGGGATCAGGTTGAAGTTTACTCCAAGAGACTGACATCTTTGTCTACTTATAAATAAACTTGGATGAAAGGCTTATTGAACAAAACGTTTTCCAGTAGCCATCACTGACGTAGATGCCTGGTCACGCACATCTACGTAGTCTTCATACTCTCTGGCCCGGATATCAGAGAACGCCGGGTGTTAACCGGACATATCGCATTCTATATTAGACTTTTCCATAACTATAAAAGGGGGTTTGGGATATATTCCAGCAGCACTTTTCAAGGTACTACCGTCGCTCTTTTTGGGGTTATTTAATCCGCCAAGGTCTGCTGAGGCCTGATGACAAGCTATTTACCGCCGCTTGTTGCTCGGCGTTGGGGCAAAGCCCTGTTACTCGTTTGGCACCACGCGGGGGCACGTGTAGGGTGAGTCTAGGAGATGGTAAGTCCTACGGACGCGGGTAACTTTCACCCCCCATAAATAATTACTGAAAATCAATTTATAAAAGAATCACAAATTTCTGTTCGTCTACGTCGGATGTAACGAAGCCTTTTTTTATTCCTGAAAAGGATAATATAAGCGAGACGTTGACCCGATACGGAAATGTAATTACTTGATTTTTCAAATGTATTAATAAAACTATATAATACATTTGTTTGAAACGATAATCTTTGAATAAATTGTCTCCACCGCGCAGCGGCCAAGCGCTTGCTGTGTAACAATATCCGGCTACCACGCTCATGCTGTACATCTGTCACCATCTGTGCTCTCACCGGAAGCATATCGGAGCCGGAGTATGCTAAATAAAAAACAAACGCAGTAGGTATTGAATTAAAAAAATATAATTCTTTCTCTTTATTCAAGTTACGGCGTTTACGGCATGGCCGCGTCCGTGAGTTGTTGGGGCATTTCGATCGGAGGCGCGGGTGCGGGGTCGGGCCACGCCGGCGCGGGCTCCAGCAGTGGGCCGGCGGGAGCCGCAGCAGGTGCCGGGGTAGCTTCTTCAGCATTTTTCGCGGCGCGACCACGCACATTCTGTGATCAGACCACATTTGGTGTCATTCTAATCATTAAGTTATATAGATTTTTACTATATCCTGATTGAAAGCACTTGACGATACGTCATAGACACTAGAAGTTAGTTTATTAGTCATCTCCTGTCAGCCGAGCCCAGTAGTTGGTAATTAAACATAAGCACAGTTAACAGACGAGATGGTGAGACTATCATCAGCACTTGGCAGTCCACACCTGGATATAGGTTAAATCTATATATCATCATCAACATCAGCTGATACACGTCCACTGCTGGACATAGGCCACCCCCAAAGACCTCCACATCGATCGGTCCCGCGTCGCTCGCATGCCGCGGGTTCCCGCGATTCTCATCAGATCATTGTTCCACCTTGTGGGAGGCATATCTACATACACCATAAATATACGCCTGTAGGTATCTGGTTAGTATGTTTACACAACATCCTCACAACGCACGAAATTTTTGTCATAAACAATAGAATATTGTTAAAGATATTTTATCTGTGAAACCGTCCGACTGTGCGTATGTATGTGTGCGTGCGTGTATATGTATGTGTGTCTCTGGCTGTGTGCGTGTGCTCGCTCGTTACCTTCCTGCCGTGGTGCACCAGCCGCGTGTGGTTGTACAGCGCCGCCTCGTACCCGAACGCGGCCGGGCAGCGCGCGCACCGGAACGGCCGCTCGCCGGTGTGCGCGCGCAGGTGCCCGCCCAGCGCGGACTTGCTCTGCGCGCGAGAACGGGACGGAGACGGTTCATTGCCTCGCACACACCAACACACACACACTACGTCCGCACCACTCACTCACACCACCACCAACCCATACATCTAATATAATTCTTATTTATTAAACCAAGCGATAACACGAGCTGGACGTTCACCTGGTGATGATACGTCCGCCCATAACAAGGCGCCAGTTAGAATGGATCGCTTTGATATAGAAAATGTTAAGTCCCATTACCCCTGGCACTAACTACAGCGACATTCAAACCGGATCACGGTAATGTTTGCACAGTTTATCCGTTTGTCGGCTGCAATAGGCGCTGCGGTAGTACCAGTGAAATAGCCAGTAAATTGTAACGAGAATAATAATCTCAATATTCCCACTACTGGGATAATGAATTTTTTCCCACATGGAGATAGTCGTAGCCATTTATTTACCACTCTGGCTAAAAGTTGGTCTGTCGAGGTTGTTCAAGAAAGGTCATCTTAGAGTGTGTCCGCTTCTTTAATTTGTAGTCCTTTACTGGAGGCTTAAGTTCAGTGGGAATCGAACCCGCGCATCGTCATCATCAGCCGACAGACCACCACTGTTGGACATGGGCTTCCTCGCACTCCCACACCGTTTGATACAACGCCGGCCCAATGAGCGTTGGCAGGAGCCAGAGCCTGGTCTGTTGATCAGCAGGCTGCACCACGAGCTGGTGAGGACGGTTTGGGTCCCGTAAGTTTTTGTACGGAACTCCTTACACCCATTCACTTCCTTTACATTATATATATATTTAATGCATATGATACCACCTTTCTTCGGTTCGGTTAGAGATCGACTTTGACCTGTCATACAAAACCTTAGTGTATATAGCGCGTGTGTATGTGTGTGCGTGCGCGTGCGCATGTGTGACTGACTGACCGCGTACGCCTTGCCGCACACGTCGCACACGTGGTCGCGGCGCGCGCGCATGTCTCTGTGCAGCATGCGCGCGTGCGTGCGCAGCACCGGCCGCGACGAGCACGCCTGCGGAACACACACACACATTAACTACTACCTTCAACAATCGCCGCAATGGAACTGTGATGTGATCCGGCTCGTAGGACCATTTTAGTAATGATTAAACTGCTAGTAAGTCTCTGTAGCCGAAGATCGTTTAGGTAATAACACAGCGCTATCTCCGCCGCCAGACAGTGGTATGTATATATTACTGTGTTCCGATTCGAAGGGCGCTGCAATTAGAGAAATTACTGGAGAAATAAAATTTAATACTTTATGTCTTAAGACCAGGAGCGCACTTTGGAGCAGTGTACAATATTTTAACCAGCGCCAAATTGTTATGGTTGCATCACATATCATCGCGTGATCGTCATCCTTCCGTCAATATTTCTTGTCCTTGTTCACCAAAGAAACAATACGAAAAAAAAAGTGTTAAGCACACGTGATGTCGTGTAAGCACCTCAATTTACCAAACCTATATTTGTTTGAAGGAAATTAAGTCCAGTTAGGATGTTCACACAGCACCACGTGCACTCATCGGAGACAGCTTAAAGCTTTTTATGGAGATGGTGGTTAGATGAGGAGTGTTAGTGTACTTACAAAGTTGCACCCTGGCACCGTGCAGCGGATGGGCGTGGCCTTGAGGTGCACGGCCAGGTTGTGCTCCTCCAGCCGCTTCGCCTTCAGGAACTTCTTGTCGCACAGCTTGCACGCGTACCTGCGCAAGTACATGCTGATGTGGTTCCTGACAGATGATCGATTCTCTACTTGTACATCTCAAGGTTAACAGCAACATCATTAAGTTACCTCTCTTCTCTCCTCCATACTCTGAACAGATCTTCAGACAATGGAGTACCGCCACCTAGGCCACAGCAATAGCAACATGGCGCTCGTATGGTTAGTATACTCACTCCTCTGACGCAGCGACCCAAAGTGAGTCCTGGCCTCCGACACAAGAGAGCGGTTGTCAGCTCGCCGAACAGCCCCCACATTGCTGGAGGACCACACCTTGCTTTGGTCAGCGAGTTCATCGCGCTTGGCCATCCGCTACCAAGTGAACGCTGCACATACGCCGTGAGACCCAGCACGCAGCAAACTGAAGGTCAGAGGGTCCTCGAGAGCCAGCACCAGACCCACGGCTGATGGTCACGGCTTATAGCTAATGGATGATGTACACACACCTACTGCCTCCGTAGTGCAGGGGCTAGTTAGAATGATGTACTCCGCAGAATATATATGTTAAATTTCGTTACCATAGCAACTTCATGACTCGCATGGTCCTCCGAGCCGGATGAAAAATACCTAGAGAAGATGGTCTCCGGTTAGACATCTACCACCAGATAAAACCTTTAGTTTAGGGCATACTTCTCTTACCACTTCATGTATCTAGATCTTCACATGATACACTGCTTTTAGGTAATCAGGGTCTCCAGCAGAAGACAATGCTGTTCAGCACGTCTTAGGAAGGAGTATAGCTATTGATGACCACTTCACATATTTTCAAATTCTTGCCCAAAAACCGCTGGTCATGTTGACAGCTAGGCCGGGAAGGTTGACTTACTTCAGCTTGGCCGGGTCTATGTGCTTGAGGCTGTACAGCATGTGCTGCCGGTACGATATCTGGTTCTTGAAGTTCAGGTCACACTGCAACAAGAGCATCTGATGATGAAGAGTATCTGATCAACGATACGTAACCAAGTTGTGTTAGCTAGGATTTTTACACAACAGCATATTTTGGTGCGTCTCACTGCTTCAGCAAGGCCACTACATCCTGACGTGACCTGATTGAGTTGCTGCATGCTGTAGTCTCACCTCGTGGCAGTAGAGGAGCGCGCTCGCCTCGTGCGTCAGCTGGTGCAGCTCCATTGCGCGCTTGAACAGGAACAGCTTGCCGCAGCGCGGGCACGAGAACTCCTTGTTGCCGTTGTGGATGCTGCGAACAGACAGCGCGGTGAGGGGCCGCGGCCCGAGTTTGGCGATCTGGTGAAGGGACACGCTTAACTATTGTTGCATAACATTGAAGCTGGTGGAGGAGGTAGTGGTGATAAGGGATGAGGTGTTGGTGACAATGATGTAGGCGGACATGACAATAGAGAAAGTTGTGGCAAATTAGAAGGCGACAGTGGCAATTGATGCTGACAGTAGAAGAGTTAGTGACAAAGGAAGAGGGGGAAGTGACAAAAGAGAAGATAGTGACAAAGGAGGAGGTAGAAAATTATAGTGATTATAAAGGAGGTGGTGGTGGTGGTGGTGGTGACAATAGAGAAGGAGGTAGAGGCAGACAATAGAGGTAGTGAATAAAAGAGGACAATCAGGCAATATGTGTAACGTTGAATATATTTGGTGTATGCCACCATCAACTCCTAGCTGTACTCACAACAGGTGGTTCCGCAGCGAGGTCCTGTCCACGAAGGTCTTGTCGCACAGCTCGCAGCGCTGCCGCTCGGCGTGCCGCTTCACGTGGCTGCGCAGCTTGTTCAGCGTGCTGCGGAACCATGGACAAATTCTTTACTGGCCATCATCACCATCTTAATCCACCGCTGGATATCGGCCTTCCCCAATGTCTTATCTCTCTCTTTACTCTCTCTGTCTCTCTCTCTCCCCCTTTCTCTTTCTCTCTCCCTCTCTCTGTACTAGCTATTCAACTCAAATAGTCATCATATTATATGTTGCCGGAAATAGGGGTTGCGGCGGTAGTTACCTAGACGGTCTCTGGCAGCAGAGACATCCTGCGTACTACATCCCCATAACCCTGGTAGATGAGGTGGTACAGAGAATTTGCCAACCTTATATATCAGGTATGGACTGTGAGTGCAGTGGTAAAGCTGTTGCCGTTTCCATGCAGTTGTTCCCTTGTCAGTCGACTTTTACCGCACCTTGACAGTGGAATGGTGATGTGGTGACGTTGTACTCCGTTATTACACCCGTATTACACCCACAGGAATTATATATCTCATTTCGAAAAATTGATTTCTATTATGGGTTAATATGAGATCGCGTTATTACTCTCTCTCTCTATTTTCCCGCTCTCTGTCTCTCTGTATCTCGCATCGTGCGGTGACCAAGGACGAGACTCACGGCGCACTGTGCCCGCAGACGTTGCAGAGGTGTGATGGAGGAGCGGCGGCGCCGTGCGCGCGCGCCACGTGGTCGGCGGCGACGCTCGCGCGTGACCACGCGCTCCCGCACGCCGAGCAGCGCCACCTGCACACGCACCGCACAGACCTATCACGACTCACGCCCGGACAGGTGGCCCCAGGGCTCGCACATACCGCTGTCATCGGCCCGTCACGGATTCCTGATCAACTTACAAACAATTAAAACAGAGCAACTCTTCACAGCTCAGCAGCTAACCGACTTAGTAATATATTTCTTGGCACGATTCCGGTGACTTATGTGATCCTTCCACTCCTTCCCCACCTGTTGTTTTCTTCATCAACCGACACCCGCCCACTAAGGCCTATGTTCGCTTCCCCCACGTCGTTTGTTGGAGTTGAGGAGAATTTAACCGTAACCCACCGCACTGGCCGAACTCGGATTGATTTGTGGTCAGAGCCTCGTCTGTTATTCAGCAGGGTGCACCGCGTGCGAGTGTGGTTGACTTAGGTTCCGTAAGATATTGGGCGGAACCCCTTGAGTTGGCACACTGCGCAGTATGGCTGAAAGCGACTCTAAGCGTATAGTGCATTCTTTAGGAGCCGCTCATGTCCAGCAGTGGACTGAGGATAACGATACTCTAGTAAAGCACGCTTCACTGCCCTCGCAGTTACCGCCGCTCAGGCACCATACTGACTTGACACGGTGCCGCCGCTGGTGCGCGCAGAGTGCGTGCGCGCTGCGGCAGCGCACGCCGCACACGCGGCACGCGTGCACGCCCGACTCCTGCCCACAAATACATCACTAGTAATCACACAATACAATCACCATGAACGTGACGGTAGTTGTTGAAAAAGTAAAACAAGTATAGCTTGTCATATATTTGACAACAGCGACGAGACGAGTGGGAAGTTCTCCGGATGGTAACTGATATCATTATAAGCCGCTTGACGTCCACTGATGGACATAGTCTTCCCTCAAAGATCCTCCATGTTTGTAGGGGGCTCATATGAGGGGATTTGGGCCATTTCCCACCACGCTGGTCTCGGTTGTTGATTAGCTGGGTGCACCACGAGCACGCGAGGTTGACTTGGGGTTCAAGAGTTGTTTTGTGAAACCTATTACACGCCCGCATGCGACACGCATTAGGATGGTATAAATTTCATTACATTGTCCTCATTGCTACAATCATAACATGTTCAGTCTGGTGACCCCAGTAATTACACTAGCTAAGCGCCCTTCATACCGGAACACACTAATGTTAGCATACTGCTACCTGTCAGTCGTAATAGGAGCTGTGGTGGTACCTAAACGGTTTGTAACAAGAAAAACCTATCACCAGTGAGGTTCCTACCACCAGTGAATGTCTTTGGTTGGAACGCAGAGGTCCTGCGTTCAATTCCATGATCATATATATAATTGCTGATCTACCGATGTAACACAATGTCAAGATATAAAGTGCTGCTCGTTTAGGGACAATCAGGATCTCCTTTCCTTTCCCCCTCGTCGGTCCCCTCTATAACGGCGCCTGGCTCACCGGCGCGTGCTTCTGCATGTGGTTGTCCAGCTTGAAGCTGTGGTTGAAGCCGAGCGCGCAGTCGTAGCAGCGGTACGCGAACCGCTTGAACGACTCGCTCTCCAGTACGCGACGCCTCTCCTCCTCCACCTGCGAGCAAAGGAAACATTTTTTTTTATTTAACACAGCTGAATCTTCACCTAATGTTAAGTGATACCCACGTCCGTTACAACGTGGCGTTAGTTATTATGATATACACAGCATCCCATTGTGCTTATCGCCTTGAGTTATATGATCTTAACTATCATTACCTCGTTATTTATACAAACTATAAGGCCCTTTAAACCGGAACACAGTACTATTTGTCGAATGCAATAGGATCTGCAGTGCAGACTAACCACCAATTAACATCCGCTCAATAAACAATTCGCTTAATCACTACTACACTGCTTTTTCTAAAATAAAGCTACAGTACTTTTCAAAAATAATTAAAAGTATAATCATTTTTATCATCATCATCATCAGTTGACTTCTTCAAACTGAAGATTAACGATCAGATTGGGAACACCAATTCAATCCTCAGTTATTCTTTTATACTGATGATATTCAATCCCGGTCCACTCATTTATGTCATCAAACCATTATGACCAACTCTTTAATAGTCGGAGTCAGTTTCACAGCTTCGGTTATTTACAGAACTGCTCAATAAATAATTGACTTGGGTAAATCATCATCATCAGCCGATAGAGGTCCACTGCTGGACACAGGCCTCCCCCAGAAACCTCCACATTGATTGGTCCTGATCTCTGTGCATTCAGCAACTTTCCGCAACCTTTGTATGTAAGCTATATGAGGGTATTTGGGTCATTACCCACCACCGGTTGGTGGGAGCAAGATCCTTGTTTGTTGATTAGCAAAGTGCACCACGAGCTGGTGAGATTGGCTTGGCTCACGTGAGTTGTTGTGCCCCCTTACATCTTAGTAAATACTTGTTCTATACTCTGAATGCCATCAAATGACTTATATCTTAATTATTCTTCTAATTGTGATATCTGTGGGATACATCTAAGTCCAGCAGTGGACATATTTTAACTGATGATTATACAAATTTGACAAATAATTATTGTAATTTTATTACATTACATTATTGATGAATGCCAATTTCAATTTGACCATCACAGGGTGAGGCCTCTGTCCATCACTGGGCGTATATTAAATGATGATTACCATATGAGTAGTGGAAAGTTCAATTTATAGGTTTTATATTCATCATCACTCTCACCTCCTCCCAGCTGAGTATCACCATCTGCAGCTGCTCACTGGTCAGGTTCAGCCGCTGCAGTATCTTGTCAACTTTATGGTTACTCACTACACCTGCTGGTTTCTCCCGTCTGCGCCGCGTTTGCTTGCCTTTGACTTTATTATCTGTGAAAATTGAATTCAAATTATTCAGTGGTGACGATGTCATAAACCAGAAGAATCTGAAAGAAAATATGACAGAATGGTGGAAGGAAGGTAATAAGAGGAAATGTGATGAATAAAAGGAGATAAGGTGTGTAACCGTTACCGCAAAACTACTCACGAGATCCAAGCCTACCTCAGCTGTTTGTGGGTCACCATGCTAACCAACAAACGAGGCTCTGGCACCCACCGCCACGCATTGGGTCAGTGGTGGGAAATAACCCAAACTCCCCATATCCAAACCCTATCTGAAGTGAGAATTTTTGGGGTAGCCCTATGTCCTGCTGTGGACGTCAATCGGCTAATAATGATCATGACGATGATGAAGGTATGTAGAAATAAATAAAGAGTGAAGCATTAAAAAATGTGAAGAATGAAACTTTGTTCAAGTTTGCCAAAGAACTCATGAAAAATCCCATAAAAATCACTAATTTCTGGTTCATGATGTCCAGCTCATAGGACCATGTAGCTAGTGAAGTTACTGCAGTAACAAGACTTAAGATAATAAAAAGAAATCATATGTATTTACCATCCTTCATTTTCTTTCCCCGCCTAGGTTTACACTCTGTTTCTCCAGATGCCTCGATTCTCTCATTGTCATTTTCTAAAGGCACAAAATTGAGGGTCTCCTTAACCTTTCTCCTTTTTTTCTTCGTCGTTGGTTTTTCTTCACACACCATTGGTTCATTCAATTCATACTTGATGGGGTCCGAGACTATATCCTCCTGGAAAACATAAACAACAATATTTATAACTGTTTTGCATATTAAACTCCTGTGAGGCCTGCCAACACTACATCTACCTGTATGTGGTTGCCATTCGAGGACTAAGTGGATACTTGATATTATATTCATACAATGTCACTTTAGAACACAGCTGCGTAGTTGCTAATGACACATAGAGCCTACTGATGACTTTATCATGTATTTATATTATTTATTTAACAATTTAATTCGCTGGAAATCTGACACAAATACACTGGATGCGAGCAGTGAAAGCCTGAGTAGAATAATGAACTTTTGGCAGAATACTTTATTAATTTATGGATTGATGTAGATGATACGAAATTTTGTCTTATTGTCCCTGACAATGAACATAACCATGAAAAAATTTAGGGACAATCCCAACCATCGTCAAATCAACATACCTTAAAATTTTCTAAATCAAAATCGTCATCGCAGGAACCCTGGTCAACATATAACAGATCATCTCCACCATCACTGTGCTCCTCAAACTTTATAAATGTGATTGGCAGAGTTCCGAGTTCAGTGACAGTTTGTGCATCCTGTTCGTCACACTCTATGGTTTGTTTAAAAAGTTTAGAGAGTGGTGATAAGTCGGTTGATTGATGCAACTGTAATGTTTTTAAAACTGAATTAACATGGGCTTGATCAGTAATAACCTGGTGAAGATAGTAAAGAATCAGAAATCTGTTATTAAAAATGGATATCAATAAACTAAGATAATGATACTTCACTTACCATATATTTCACGAGGCTGTTGTGAGCGGTCCGCACCTGTTCTATGAACATGGATACTTTCTTCACTGTGGCCTTGCATTCCCAGCATAAAAGCAATGGGTGGCTTATAAGGTCCTGCAAACATTCATTACATGAACTGTTGATTGATTCAAGAATTTGTCACTTATTTAGTTTAAGATAAACTAAATTCTTTCTAACATTTGTATGTTATGTTGAACCAATTTTATATTAAAAAGCCTACACTGATGATCTCATTACCTTCTAATTTACTTTCTGAACCCTTAAAGTAATAAAGTGAATTGATTACTCTAATTGTTATTATCAATTGTCGAGTACAATAAAAGTTGTATATTTTCATTGCAATAAATCATTAAGTTCGTTCAGTTAGCGATTATCATAATCAGCCGACAGACGTCCGCTGCTGGACATAGGTCTGCCGTAAAGATCTCCATATCGATCGATCCTGCGCTGCCCGCAACCTGGTGGAGGCCCTATCAACACTGCGTCTTCCGGAACGTGGTCATCATTTGAGGACCTTGGTGCCCCAAGTTAGCAATAGACTTATATTATCATCTTTAATTTAAAAAGAAATAACTATCTCTATACATTTTATTCATTAACTCACCAAATCTCCGAGAAACCAGCAAAATATTTTAAGTTTGTTTTCATCAATAATTGCGGTCAGCGTCCTGTCTGTACACAGACAGCCCTCGCAAATCGAACCCAGAAGCGATGAGCTCGCAACCGTTTCCATGTTTTCCAATTTTATTAATTATTTTTTGTTTTGTATATTTCCCGTTTTTTAAATTGTTTCCCATCTAGTGACATATTTGATAGCAATAATATGTCACCATAACGACCACAAGATTTTGCTTTCAATGTTAATTGTATCATTAACTTCAGAACTTTTCGCCAATTTCGATAATGATATTAAATTTAAACCGTAGTATTTTAAAATTTGACAAGATAAAATATTTTGTGTTAATAACAAAATATTTACACTAATTTCAACTTTTTGGATTATTCAATATAACTTATGTGTAGGCATGCTAAAGAAACAATATTACCGTGTTCAATTATTTTTTGGTTGTTGTTGTAACCTCCTTTTCCATATTCTATTATTTGAATTAAAGTTCTAACACATTGTCAATTTTACCATCTATCGTTATTCTATCTTACGTTATAACTTGAAAACGTTTTATTATATTGCGACGAGAAAGAAAAAAATTAAGATGAACGATGAACTGTTCGCATTATTTTTACACACAACAGAATCAGCAAGAGTAGATTTTACAAATCTTGAAATTGTTGGTATCAACAGTTTGCAATACATCAGCCCAGAGCGTGACGAACGACCATCCATTATAAAACATGATATGGATAACAAGATAAGTATATTCAAAAATTTCAATACGGATAAATATAACCCAGATGCGTTCAGAATTGACAAATCCATTGATTATTTCAAAAACAAATGCAAAATTCTTGATATCGATGACAGCGACTTACAGAAAGATTTGCTTGTGAATTTACTGACACCAGAGATATTCCACGATTTAAAAGTATCATGAACACCTGATTTCGATATGGCCATATACAGCGAAATTTTTATTAACAAATTATCAGACCTCCATCGTATATAAAACGAGATATCAATCCTTAACAAAATTTTAGAATTGCACTACAGAACAAAATGAAACGATGGAACACTATGCAAACCGATTAAAAAGTCTTAGTCGAGATTGTGGCTACACTAATGACTTTGTGGAACGACAATTGCGTGACGGCTTAGAAGATTGAATCATCGAGATTTAGAAACCGACCTGAAACAAAAGAGCCTGATTTAATTCAAATGGTGAACGGAATACCAAGAGAAGTAACCTTCCAACAGATTTTTGCCATCGCTCAATCCAGAGAACAGGCTGAAGAAGACACACCACAAACAAGTATTAACCCTTAAATGCATGATTTTATGCATATATATAGTAATAATCCTGCAACAGCATGCATTGAACTCATACTAATAATTTTATGGTCGTTTGAATGGTATGTTGCAGTTTTACTACTTTATGCATTTAAGGGTTAAAAGAATAAATAGGAGCAAAACAAAAAACGTACCATTACATCAAAATAGAACACGAAAATTAAATCCAATGCATTGTTAACGCTGTGGAAAGAAAGAACGGCATAGTCAATCAGTGTGATCATATAATAAATGATCAACCAAGGACTATATTTGTAAATAATGTAAGACGAAGGGACATTTTGAAAGTTGTTGCATTGAGACTGGACGTACATATATCAGGTACACTAAAGAGAACCGAAAATCAATTAAAAAAATGACAAGACCTCATAGGTCCTCAATATCATCATCATCTACCAGTAATCACGAAGAAGAAAGTGATGATGATGTTATCTGCAGCGTCTTAGGTAAACGTAAGAGAGAATGAAAAAAAATCGATGTATGCATCAATGAGTTACCTTGCACTATGGATAAGGACCCCGGCTCTGCGTATCCAATAACAAACACGAAGTTATGGGAAAAATTAGGATCACCATCTTTACAACCCGCCCCGAAACCTAAGCCCTACGGCAACACAAACTTAAAAATTAAGGGAATCACAAGATGGACAGTCAAACCCGATGAATTGCAAAAACTCCTATTTGTGATCGTAATGAAAAATGCCAAACCAATGTTATTTTGCTTACATTGGAGTGAAGTTTTTGAAATGGAGTTTCCAAAACCAGCATAATCCATCAAAACATCAACACCGATGACTCTTAAAAAAATACTGGATAAACATATACAACTCTTTGATGGAAAACTAGGAAAAGTTAACAATTATTACGTAAACATACATGCCAAACCAGAAGTTGATCCGATCCACCTTCCTGCACGGCCTATTAAATCCAGCATGAAAAAAAATATAGAAAGGGAGTTAGATCGTCTGATCTCAGAAGGTATAGTAGAAAAAGTAGATCCTAATATAACATTCTGAAATATACATGGGTAGTTAGGATATACAAAATGGCGAAATGTGGGTGTTTATTCACCTCTGCCTACCCCTACTGGGAAAAAGGCGTGACAATATAAAAAATAAGGTAGGATATGTGAACATTACAGAACTAAATTAATCCAGTACTTATCAAACATCTACACCCAGTTCCAATTTTCAATCAACTACAACAAAATCTCGAAAACGGTAAATTATTTTCAAAAATAGACTTTAAAGACGCTTACACACAATTTGAAACCACCAGATCCGAAAGTGCTTGACGTTGTCAACACAAAGGGTATTTCCAATACAATAGAATAGAATGCCTTTGGGAATTTTAATTGCAACTTCCATTTTCCAACATTTTCCTGATCAACTGCTAGGCGATATCACCAATGTAGCTGTATATTTTGACGACTTAGCTATATCAGGAAAAGATCTTTTAGAACATTTACAAACATTATGTATTGTATTCGATCGCTTACAAAACGCTAGCCTACCAGTTAACTTAAAGAAATGTAATTTTTTTACAGAATCAAATTGAATACCTAGGTCACATAATAGATGAACATAGCATCCACTCAACCAAATTCAAAATTGACGCCACAACCAAGGCCCCAGCACCGTGTAATGCAAAAGAACTACGATCATTTTTAGGACTGGATAACTTTTACGAGCGGTTTGTACCACATGTTCACGGGTTTGTTCGGATCTTCATGTTGTAACTAGTGAAAAAAATAGATAGCGTTGGACTGATCATGAAAACAGAATATTTGAAGATGTAATACAAAGAAATGCATTCATGGGATGTTAGGGAAGTATGATGGTCAATAGACTGCTGTACTCGTCCCTAGTGTCCCATCCAAATGAAAGCATTCTTAGTTCGTAGTCTTTTAATAATCACTCGTGCGACACGGATTGTAACGTTGTCTTCCCGACTGGCGCCGCGCTTCCTTTGTGTTTTCGGCCTGTTGTCAGAGCTAATTGAAAATTCCAAATTCAAGTTCAGTCGTGGGGTGCGTTCGGAAATCGAACGCCGCCACATCACTCCCCTACGGAGAGAGATAGTTCGATCCCAGATCGAAAGGACGAGCGAA
The DNA here is from genome assembly GCA_029286815.1 of Troides helena. Taxonomy (NCBI): domain Eukaryota; kingdom Metazoa; phylum Arthropoda; class Insecta; order Lepidoptera; family Papilionidae; genus Troides; species Troides helena. The sequence goes on from JAGSMV010000034.1 coordinate 157,799, forward strand.
TCTTACGCGTCTGCTCGACCGTGTGGCATAATTTGGAGGTGGAAGTGAAGAATGGTGTGTAGACCTTGGTGTACTTGTGGGAGATGATATTGGAATGTTAGTGCTGTGTACGTGTGACATTGAATGCACGTTTGATGCGATACACACTTACGACTACTTCTTTGTTTCCGATGATAATGGTGAAAGTGTTGTCATTTCGTTTCAAAACCGGATGTGGTCCCGTATAAGGAGATTCCGGCGGTGGTTTCACGCGGTCGACTCGCAACAACACATGCGAAGCTGTTGAGAGATCTTTAAAAAGAAATACTTCCTTGACGTTAAGCCTTGAAGCGGAAACAGGTCTAAGTTCGGACATCCTTGTTGTAAGTCTGCTTACAAATCCTAGTGTATCAACTGTTAGACGAGTTGGTGAAGGAACGATCATCTCGCCAGGGAGATGTAAAGGTTCCCCGTAAACTAGTTCCGTGACGGAAGCCTTTAGGTCTTCCTTCAGCGTGGCACGCATACCTAGTAATACAGTAGGTAAGGCCAATCCAATTATAGCCACGATACATCAGGGAGGCCTTGAGGTGTCTGTGACGGCGTCCTACCATTCCGTTGGCACAAGAATGGTAGCTAGTAGTTCTCAGCTTTTCCGTGTCCAAAAGTACCATGAGTCTACGGAATAAATTGGACTCGAACTATCGTCCTTGATTTGTCGTAATGCGAGAAGGTACTCCAAACCTTGCAATCCAACCGGACAAGAACGTATCGATGGTTTCTTCTGCTGTGATACTGCTCATGGGCCACGCCTCAGGCGATCCTATAAACCTGTCCACTGCCGTCATGAGGTAGCGAAAGCCCTCGCAGACGGGAAGAGGACCCATAATGTCGACATGAATGTCTTAATCGCCCGAGAGGTAAGATGAAATCGCTGAGAGGCGATGTGATGTGCCTAGTGACTTTATTGCAATGCCAAAAAAGGCAAGATTTCGTCCAGGTACGGACGTTTTTTTAAATTAACAGCCACTCAAATCTTTGTGAGAAGGCGGGACGTCGCTCGAATGCCTGGATGGCTTAGGTTGTGGAGTTGGTTAAAATATTTATGGCAAAAAGGAATGGGCGTGGTATGCTGGTTGACGTATCACAGATGATTGTGACGTCAGTACCAGGCAGAGTAACTTTCTCTAATTTTAGAGAGGTACCGTCGCGGATAAGTTGTTGAAGGACCTCATTATCTCTATGTGACTCGGCCACAGCTGAGAAGTTATCCTCGAGAGAAATGGCTTCAATATGCGACATGGCGTCAGTCACGATGTGTACAATATCAGTCGTGTACTGGAAAATAAAAGAAAGCTGATTTCGCTAAACTAGCGGCAGTTACTCCCGACGCTAAGTAAAAGCGTATAGCAGGGGTTTTTGATCCGTAAAAATTGTACAATGCAGGGTGTTGGGGTTATTCCGCCGGATCAGGCGCGTTGCCCATGACGCCCTGATCCTGCGGTGGGAGACGGAGTTAGGTAACCCTGCCGCCGGCCGGGACACGGTGGAGGCCATCAGGCCCCACCTGTCCCGGTGGATGAGGCGGCGGTACGGGGCCTTGACGTTCCACCTGGTGCAGGTGATGACAGGCCATGGATGTTTCGGCAAGTACCTGCACCAGGTGGCTCGTAGAGAGATGACGCAAGAATGCATCGAGTGTGGTGCGCCGATTGACACGGCGCACCACACTCTGGCGGAGTGCCCGGCATGGGGGCCGCAACGCCACTCCCTCGTCGTGCAAGTCGGCAGTGACCTCTCGCTGCCGACTGTAATCGATCGTATGTTGAGCAGCGGGAGTTCTTGGAAGGCGGTGGCCTCCTTCTGCGGCGCAGTGATGCGTTAGAAGGAGGCCGCCGAGCGCACGAGGGAGGCCGACGCCGCTGCCGCACCTTGCAGGCGGCGGCGGGTCGGCGGGAGAGCGCGGCGGCAGAACCACGCCGTCCGCTTCCTCCCGCTGTGAGCGACAGGCCCCTAGCCGGGCACGGTGTGAGGGGGCCTTCGGGCCGTTAGGAGTGGCCCTTTGGGCCTTTTGTCGTGTTTCCCCTGGGGGTGCGTCCCCCGGGGGAGTCTTGGTTTTTGTCCCCCCTCCCTCGTTGAAGTTGAAGGGGGGAGTCTGGAGCGAGGAGGCCACCGCCCAATTCCTTCACGGGAGGGCGGCGGCCGGGCGTGCGCTCCGTCTAGGGCGCGCTCGGTCGTCTGTGGGGTCGGGGGGCCCCAACGTGCCGGTCCCGCGAGGAGCCGGTACGGGACGGCAGGTGGGTGTCTTTGCTCCCCGCGGGCACCCACCAGGAGGAGTTTTATACGCGGAGGCGCCCGGAGAGTTGCTTGACTGAAACCCGTCTCCAGTATGCGTATTGCGGGACAAGCGGTGGTGGTTTTAGTGGGTATGGGGGTCACGCACACATCTCAGTGGCCCCGAGCCCCACATAACCCGGCGTCCCCCCCCTGAAAAAGGACGCTGGGTATGCGGTAACAGCATTTCTCTTTTAAATGCCACTTATTCACAGCGGCCAGCTAGCTGCGTCGGTGACCTGCCCCGCCCCCCCTCCCCCAGTGTGAAAACACCAGTAATTTAGACCGATGTAGCTAACCCCGTTACAATTTTTGTTTTATTTCTTTAAAAAATTTTCAATGTAAGATAAAAGAAAACTTTGCTTCTCTGATAATATAATATTAGGTAAAAAACACAAACAACGTACATAGAAACGTGTAAAAGCCTAACTTAAGGATTACACCACCAGTTTCCGAACGGAACGGCGCAGCGTTCCGGGCGTGGTAGCGACTTCTACTGCTCTCATTACACCGTCCCTGCCTGGAAATATTCGAGCGACCTGCCCTCGTGGCCACACTCCACGAGGGAAGTTTCCGTCGGCAATTAATACTAAATCGCCTACCTTAACACTTTTGCTGGGACCGAATAGCCTGCGCGGTATCAACGTCGGTAAATACTCGCGCACCCAACGCAACCAGAAATGGTCTGCCAGACGGAGGCTTCGCCTCCACTACACTCTGCGGATCAAGTCGACATCGTCGACCTGGGATACCACGGAGTAAGGTGAACACGAGCCCAATATGAAATGGAAAGGCGTTTTAGCACCCTCTTCATTAGGGCCAACGCTGACGTGTGTCAGTGGACGCGAATTTACCAGGCTCTCCGCCTCCAGCAGAAAGGTCTGAAATGTCTCTTCTGAAGGAGCCCGCTGTGTTAGAGTTGCCGAAAGTGCCGTTTTTATGGTTCTTACCAACCGCTCCCAGCAGCCTCCCATGAACGGAGCCGATGGGGATGAACTTCCATGTTATTCTATGATTTGCAGCAAACTCTTGCACTGGCTGCTCATACAAGCGTGCAAGTTTTCGACCTCCTCCAACAAACGCTGTTCCGTTATCGCTGTAGAGCGCAGTCGGCGTGCCTCGCCTGGCGATGAATCGACGTAGCGCCATTATAGCTGCGTCGGTACTCAGGCTGCCGACGACTTGTAAGTGAACAGCGCGTACCGTCAGGCATGTAAACAGGGCCACATACCGGTTGTCGGTATGTTGTGCAACGGAGTCGGAAACAGGGCCGAAGTAAACTAAACCAACGCACGTGAACGGCTTCACGTGATGGGCTAGTCGCTCTGGTGGCAAATATCCGGTCGGAGGTACTTGTGGTGCTGCTTTTCGTATGCGACAACATGGACATGCAGACGCCACACTTCTCACAGCTGTCCTAAGGCCAATGAGGTGAAACCTTTGTCGCAGCTCGTTCACCACCAGCTCATTGTTGGAGTGGGCTGCACGGTCATGATAAAAAGTTATGAGGAGTTTAACGATCCGATCTTTACCATCCAGAACTATAGGATTCTGAGATATCGTGGGCACGTCTTCTACAGCACAAATTCGGCCAGATAGGCGTAGCAACTTCGTAGATTCCTCGACGAATTGTGTCAAATTTTGACACGACCGTTGCTTAAAGGTTTCTCACCGTGATATATCCGAAAGTAGTCCTCGCGTAGAGAGGCTAACTGGGAGTGCATAAAAGATTCTCTTCCGCGCGTATCATATCTTGTGCGGTTGGCTCTCTTTGCATTGACGCCATGGACTCTCGACATCGTGATAGGGTATTTAGAAATTTTGAAGTAGGTGCCAAAAGCGTTGCCTTAAAAATGTTGGCGCAAACCAAAACGCGTGCGGACGCTCGCAGTAAGCGTACCCATTTGCTAAAGCGAGTGGCGTCTGGGAGCACAGCGACGGGCACATCGCGTGTGTTTAACAAAGCTACAAATTCCGCGGGAGGACATTTCATTTCCTCTGGAACCGGTGGTTGTTCCTTTTCTGGCTCTATTGGCCATTCAGATTCAGGCAAGCAGAGAAATGAAGGGCCAGAAAACCACCGTGACGAAATTTCAAACTTTTTGCCGATACTCGTAGCGTCGTCCGCCACATTCAATGCTGTAGGTACATACCGCCAATCAGATACTTTACTTATCTCAACAATCTCGCCCACGCGATGGGCCACGAACGGTTTGAAGTTGCGGGCGTCGCTACGTAGCCATTTCAAAATAGTGAGGCTGTCTGACCAAAGAACAAGTTTTGAGGGTTTGCGCTTGTGAGCTTCCACAATATATGATGCAAATCGTGCCGCCATTAGAGCGGCTTGGAGTTCAAGTCTTGGAATGGAAACAAGTTTCACAGGCGCTACCCGGGCTTTGCCGCCTATGAGGCTAACCTTCACGCCACCGTCAGGGCAGCTAAACCGCCAATAGGCGACGCAAGCATATGCAATCTCACTTGCGTCACCGAAAACGTGTAGCTCTCCTGACTCAGCACGATGTCCACCCAAATAGTGGCGCGGGATAAAGCCCAGTTTGGTTTTTGAAAGCTCGGCAAACCACGCCTTCCACTCTAATATCAGTGGTGGTGGTAGTTCTTCATCCCAGTCCATACCCAGCTTCCAAGTCTTTTGAAATATCACTCGGCCTCTCACGATCATTGGCGTGATGAAACCTAACGGATCAAAAAACTTCATTAGGTACGCAAGAGTGGAACGTTTGGTTAACTTAGCTGGAACGTCTCCCATAGATGAGGGTGAAAAATGTAGAGTGTCGGCGTTAACATCCCAAGTGACGCCTAGGATACGGACGGTTGTTGAGGCAGCGTTGCACGCCCGTATATCTGGAGGCAACGTAGATAGTGCTTCGGGTCGATTCGATACCCAGGACCTCATCTCTAGACACGCTTTGGAATGAATAAATACTATTTCTGCTGCTAATTGCGCAGCTTCTGAAACCGAGTCGACGCTGCCTAAATAATCGTCCATGTAATGGTTCTTAATAATAGCGTCTGCGGCAGCAGTTGAAATTGACCTGTGTTCCTCAGCATTTCGGTTCTTCAGGTAGTTCGCGGTAACAGGTCTACACGCGGCTCCGAAGATCTTAGATCCCATCCGGTATTCCAGTAAAAGGTATAATGGGTTATCGCGCCAGAAAAACCTTTGGGCGTCACGATCTACAAGTCAATTTTAGTTTGCGGGAACATTTCGCGAATGTCACCATTAAGTGCCACTGCTCCCTCTCTAAATAGCATCAAAATAAGTAGAAGAGGTTGAAGCAGGTCTTTATGGCATCCTTTGGGCGTGGCCCTTTGGGCCTTTGTCGTGTTTCCCCTGGGGTGCGTCCCCGGGGAGTCTTAGTTTTGTCCCCCCTCCCACTTCGACGAGGGGGAGTCTGGAGGAGGAGGCCGCCGCCCAATTCCTTCACGGGAGGGCGGCGGCCGGGCATGCGCTCCGTCGTGGGCACGCGCGGTCGTCTGTGGGGTCGGGGGCCCCAACGTGCCGGTCCCGCGAGGGGCCGGTACGGGACGGCAGGTGGGTGCCTTTGCTCCCCGCGGCACCCACCAAGAGGAGTTTTATACGCGGAGGCGCCCGGAGAGTTGCTTGGCTGAAACCCGGGCGTCTCCAGTATGCGTATTGCGGGACAAGCGGTGGTGGTTTTAGTGGGTATGGGGTCACGCACAACATCTCAGTGGCCCCGAGCCCCACATAACCCGGCGTCCCCCTTGAAAAGACGCTGGGTATATGCGTTAACAGCATTTCCACCACCGATATCAAAAAAAAAAAAAAAAAAGGTCTTTACGGCATCCTGCGGCAACAGCGATGTTGGCAACCGCTTGAGCTAATTGTAAAGTGTCGTCGTTCTTGCTCACACTAATATTTTATTACTGTTGCCGAAACAATAATTATAATTAAAACGTGTGCGGCTTCCATTCCGCAGGTCGCGGGTTCGAACCTCGGCATGCAGCAATGACTTAATATTTAAGTTATGTACATTTGTGGACTTTAGTTACAACAGCGAGATACAAACGGTGAAGGAGAACATCGTGAGGAAACCCGCACATGACTTAGAATTTATTCTAAGGTATGTGTGAAGTCACCAACCCGCATTGGGCCAGCGTGGTGACTATGGCCCAATCGTCCTCATATTGAGGGTAGGCCTGTGCCCCAGCAGTGGTGACGTAAATGGGCTATTACTAAAGCATTTATATAATATAAGGTTGTCAAATATCTCCCTTCCGCTTTTTTGCTCTTTATTCAATGCTTTATAAAAGTTATCAGTGATCGGATGTTTAAATGTATCCTTCCCGGCCGTAAGATTTGGCAAGCCGGACCCGTGGAACAAATCCGTACACACGGCTCTGGGACATGGAGCAGGCGCGGCGATAAAGGATGTGTATCCTTGTGGTGCGGACGTGTATAAAGGTGCACTGTGATAAGGATGATAATAAGCAGACGTAGATGTTAGTGGGTGATTTTGGTCAAGACGGAATGAGGTGGATATACTTGATAGTGAGGTTGGAACCGTTTTGGCAGAGAGTTGGTTAGGTCCTGGGGTTGTGACATAAGGATTGAGTGTTGTTTTGTCCTGACGCAGGCAAGGTAGCGTTTAAAGGCGACACAATCGTCCCGTCCACTGGTGCCGAATAAGACACGGACGTTGAGATGACAGTGTGCGACGTCTCCATAAAGGCCTGAGGCGAACAGGAAGGTATAAATGAACAATTATCATTATTATCACCATTGTCATCGTCTAACCACTCTTGAACTCTTCTGCTTGAACGTCGGCTTGATCGGCGGCTCGACCGACCGCTCCCGCTACTCTTGGCTTCCAGAGACGCAACAAGTGCGCGGTGCTCCGCTTGCGCCTCCGCGCGTTCCTCGGCGAGTGCACGTTCTCGCTCGGCGCGCTCCAACTCCATTAGGCGGCGCAAATGTTGAGCCTCCGCAGCGAGTACTTGTGCTTTTACGGTTGCAGACGATGCTGACGATGGATTTGAACCGGGTTCACTTTTTTCACTTTTTTTGGAGCTTTTTTCCGAGTTTGGCTCCTTAAAATCACCTGACACCAAAATGTTGCGGTTCAAAATCCTTTATTTTTTCCTTTTTCTTTTCTATGACATTTATTAATCGTGCCCAGCACGCTGCGTCGGTGACATTCATGGTTAACTATCGTTTTAGACAGTCCTAGATATTTTACTTTGAAAATATCTTTATTATTTTGTTGGGTTCTAACTCGACAAAGAACAGAAGTAACGCTTCTTTAGTAGATCTGTGTAAGACATTGAATATCTGTCTGACCTCATGTTCTTGTTCTTTCAGTACTTTTTTCATTAAAGAAGTATCTTCTGTAGCGTGTAGACCTCTCAAAATCACTCTGTACGCTCTTTCTCTCTTCCGTTGATATGTATAATGTGCAATATTTTTCTCTATGAATTGTTCTCTTATAGTTTTGTAAGTTTGTACGTCGTTTGGCATGAGTTTGAGGATATGGCCGGATCTTAATGTTATAATTTTGTATAAGTTATTTTAGACATTTTTGTGTAATGTAGATTTTAGTAATGAGACGTCCATCACTCCTACAAAGATCGGTTCAGGCTTGGGTATGTATGCAACAACAGGTTCTTCTGTTTAAGTACTGCTTAAGGTATCGAAGTGATTGTACGTCGGTATTGAGTAGGTAGTTAAACTGCTTAGTCTTCTTTGTGTTTTTATTTTGTATTGGGTTTGTTTCCTTTCCCTTTGGTCGTTTAGGAGGTACTTTGTCATTTTGCCAAATAGTTATGGGTTTTGCACCATCTGCTTCTGTTTCAATCGTTTTAAGATTTTTACCATTTGGTGTAATTGATGCGGGGTGGTAGGCTGTTAGTTCTATTTCTTTGAAACATGCTTTTTTGAAGTTGTTGTTAAATCATATTATTAAGATTGTTTGGTATTTTATTGGTTTCTCTCATATTTATTCTCACGAGACAGGACGAAATTACTAGTCTCTTGAAGGGTGATCTTGACCTATTCCCTCAAGAAGGCACAATACAACAGCGTTTGTCGGGTCCGTTGAAGTTGGCGCTAACAACTTGCCACCTACAAGCCATTCATCCATTCGGCGCGTTTCCGACCTACGGATTAGGGTGAATTATTATTATAGAGGATTTCTATCTCGTGACACGGGCGATGAAACCAATGCTCTCGATTCTAGAGTAATACTCAGAGTTGCGAATTGAGGTAGTTATTTCCTACCGCCCGCTAGGACCTGCTTGTAGGCAAGCTGATTCGAGTTATTTACCGCCGCTCAAGGTTCGACGTTGTTGCTCGATTAACACCACCCGGGGAAGACGTGTAGGGTGGGTCTCGGAAGACATGGTAAATCCTATGGACGCGAGCAACTCCTTCCTCCCCCGTATTAGTAATAACAAATTAAATTTAGTCCACTCGACGCGTATAAAACACAAAGAATCTTGGAAACGTCAATCCGTCAATTTCACGCACATTCGACAAAGCAGCTTGAGCTAGTTATCGGCCAATCAAATCGATGCGCATTGATTCAGGTGATGACAGCTCGTAATGGACGCTTTTGTCGAAACGAATTAAGAGAAAATATAACCTTGATGATGTAGATAGATAGACATATAAGGCTTGATTTTGCAGCCAACTTTATACTTCGATCACATCGGTGTCACCAATATGGAATGTTACGGAAGGATGTTGGTTAATAGGTTGCCCTAGTGTCCCATCCAAATGAAAGCATTCTTAGTTCGTAGTCTTTTAATAATCACTCTTGCGACGCGAATTGTAACCTTGTGTCTCACCGACTTCGTCTCCACGACTGGCGCCGCTCTTCCTTTCTTTCCTCGGCCTGTTGTCAGAGCTAATTCCAAATTGCAAAATCAAGTTCAATCGAACTACAGTACTATTAAAGAACACCGCCACATATAACTTGTTCACAACCATTAATTGCATGTGACGAGAAACGTCCCTTTTATTTAACATGTGACACTTCCAAAAAGGGGTTGGGTGCATTATTATTCCACAAGGACCCGATCATAGAACAACCAATTACTTTTGATTCAAGGAAACTACGACCAGCAGAAATTAAATATTCCGTTATTGATTGTGAGATTTTAGCAATAGTAAAAAAATTTGATCAGTACTTGAGAGGAACGAAATTTAATCTAGTTATGAACCACAAGTCTCTTATAAATATTAAGGGAGCACGCCTCAACCTTCCTTAACTAGCCAATAATCGACTGGTAAGATGAGCCCTAGTGGTAGGAAGTTATCAATATGACACTTACAGGAATGGTGAAAATAACACGTTAGCTAACGGAACCCACCGTGACAGGAGGGCTTGTACATAAAATAGAACTACATCTTCTGAGCACTCGAATGACTGACCCTAACCTATCAGAGTTCTTATTTATAAAAAAAACTTCAAAAGATCATATACTTACAAAACCGTAAAAAAAAACCGGCTGGAGAGGTTCAGAATATTATCCAGAAATGAAACCATTCTACAGCAACCGGACTGAATTATCTGTTGAGAATAAGATGATACTTCCGAGGCAAGGACGCATCGTTATACCTACAGGACTTCGAAAAGCCATTCTTACATTCCTTCCCCGAGGACATCCGGACATTTCTGCTATGAAAGCACTTTGTAGTTACTATGCGTGGTGACCTAACCTTGACGAAAACATAGAATTATTTGTCAACAAATGTACCAGATGCCGGCAGTACCGTCTTTGTAACCCTGAACTACCTGTATTTTCCTGGTCTATACCAGAACTATGGGAGAGATTCCATATCGGCTTTGCTGGACTGTTCGTAGGATCGTATTGGTTGATATTGTGCGACGCTCTCACCAAATGGGTGGAAATGCGGCCGATGAAATACATCAACACTGGATCACTTTGCCTTACATTAAATAACATATTTTGCACATTTGGTTTTTCAAAAATAATTATTTCATATAAAGGACATAAATTTACATATCAATTTAAAGAATGTGTATTTTAAATGTCACATCATCTCCATATCATCCTCGGACAAATGGGCTGGCAGAACGTCCGGACAGAACATTCAAAACCAGAATGACATCGGTAGACAACACAAATCTGGAGCGGCCGACTATTGCAATATTTGTTTACATACAGAAACACTCCGCACTCGTCCACCGGTACATCTCCAGCTGAGACGACGTTTGCACGACAATTGAATTGCATACTTTCCAACATTCGGTCAGAAAAAGAAGATTAATACAGTATTTACAAGTAAAAGAAAATATTCGTACCAACTCATCGATTTACCGACCAGGTCACCGAGTGCATATTAAAACACGCAATGATAAAACATGGTAACCAGCGGTAATTACATCAAGAAAACATAAATATTCATATATTGTTTCAACACCAGGAGGACTAGAAAAACGAAGACACGGGCCACATCAGGCTACGCGAGTCGTCCATCTTAGAAACCCTGAGGAATGAAAAGGTGCATCCTACTATGCTGCCGGCGACTGCTTCTCCAGACATTGGAATGAGAACAACAATTAGCGAAACGCTAATTACTGGAAAGAATTCAGCAGCAGTAACATTACATACATCGCAGTCGCCTACAAATGTACCAGTTTATCCAAATCCACCTTCACAGCATTCAAAGTTATACTCCTCACCAGCTCTGGTATCCACTCCTGTGCCACTTGCTCCTCGTCGAAGTAACCTACGTATACAGGCACCTCGCCGTCTGATCGAGATATAGATGGGGGGGAATGTCCTAACCTCCTTCTTTCCCATATTCTATTATTTTAATTATACTTTTAACACATTGTCATTTTTACCATCTATCATTATTATATCTCACGTTATGATTTGAAAACGTTGTTTTATTATAATTATATATAATGATATTGATTCATGCAAATTAATTTCAGTATAAATTTGTACATATTTAAGTATTTAGGATATGTAAATAATTTAGTACATAACACGTGCACAAGAATATATTTGTTTTCAATTTTAAAGATATTTATCCACAGATAAAATAACTACCATAAAAAAACATTACGAAAACATTTGCCGGTGTTATAATTATTTATTCAAGTACATTGTAGAACTCACCGGGACCTTTTTACGACTGGTATTAAAAAAAGTGTTCATCGACCGATGATGGTGATTATGAAATAAATAAACATTGTTTTGTAAAAGTTTTATTCACCCACGTGCATACCACATATAAATATAAAATATTTGTACGAAAATATATTTATTCGAGTCGATATTCAATAAATTAATGAATGGGCACATCACTCGGCATCGCGACAGTCATGACGCGCGAGCGGGACAGCACTATCCAAACCACCGACTACCGACGGCCGCGACATGACTGTCACAAACTATGTACGAGCTTTAGCCCAAATACTGTAGCGAACTTATTTCTAACATTAACCCTTTATAAATAAACAATGGAGGCACTTCCTTGTAAACACTGCATTGAATATGGAAGCGTGGATAGTGTCCCTCATGGTCGAGGATCCTGGTCACTCCTGGAGCGGACGGTCTGCTTCCACCGACTCGCTCTTGTTACATAAGGATTCATCTAAAGACACGTGATGCTGCACACTCGGGTCCGGATCCGTGCGTTGACGAGTTATAAAGGGTTAATTGTATGCGATTATTAATAATAATAAATTAAATACAGATTACACAAAACCACCGGTGGAGGTCTCAAACGATGTATCGATACAATAAATCGATTAGAACGCGGTCGTTGGTAAATCCTATCGAATGCGATACGAATCTATTAAAGGTTATGTATTTTATTTATTTAAGCCTAAAACAAAATGGCTCCAGTGAGCTGCGAAACTAATTGTACTATTTAACTTGAAACGAGTAAACTGGTCGCTTTAGTCTGTTACTGGCCCAAACGTCTCATTCGTTTTCTTCTCCGTCGGTATCACTCTTGACGGAGTGGTCGCGGTCATCACTCCAGGTCTTGGTCGCCAGCGTCACAACACGTCGCCATTATTCTTTGATGGCCGCCTTTTTAGTGCATCCATATTATAGTAATGATGACGAGTTATTTGCTGCCGTCTGTATCTGGTCAGTCCATTTCATAGGCGTTCTTCTTCGTGGCTTAGTACCCTCAACATTTCCCTGGACCACAGGTCGCGGAGTCTTAATGGAGAGAGGCAAAGATCGGAGACCATAATGCCTATGTCCACAGCTGGACATAGGGTTCACCCAAAGATCTCCACATCGATCGGTCCACGCCCCTGTCCGCACCCAGCGACTTCCCGCGACTCTCACCAGATCATCCACCTTGTGGGGGGGGAGTGAATATTTCACTTGTCATATCGATTAAATCCATGAAAAGTTGATCATAGTTGTGGAGGGACGCCACGTCGGGAAATTTTGAAAATCGAAAGAAAGTTGACATGGAGTGTGTTGCACACCCACACTGCTGTCACATTACCCCAGTAATTTTACCCAGTAAGGCAACAGCAGATGGCGGTACTTATGTACATGGGGACCAGGTAAGACATGAATGTAGTTGATCGATTTGGCAAGTGGAGCCACCAGGTCCCGCAGCAGGATCCGCAGCTCACCGGTCTATCAGACTAGAATCTACGCTACTGTATATAACCTACGTTCTCTTTTTAACCTTCTCGCCGTAACCCGACGCCTTGCGCGCAGTGTGCACGTCCTCGCTGACGCTGCTCGACACGGACACCTCGGTGACGGGCTCCGGTTTGTCGGTGCTCTCGCCCGCCGAACTTCCGAAGTATATCGCCACATCGTTGTCTTCGACATCCTTCACCGGCTCGAGCGCGTCCGCGCCGGGCGCGGGCACCAGCACGGCGCGCGTCACCGAGTCCTCAGTGTTCAGGTCACAGTCGGCACGGGCCAGCTCCTCCCTTTGTCTGCTGTTTACCATTTCCTTTTGCAACATATGTTTGATGTCTTCGGTGCCTTGCGTTTGCAGGTCTACGTGTTCCCTGGTGCGGTCCACCGGCTCGTATCCGGCCGGCAGGACCAAACCGCCGGTGTCTACGTCGCCGAAATCGAAATTGCTCGATTGCTTGATTTGGGAGTACCTGTGTGCCTGGTGCGACTGGGGCTGTTCTATCGCTTGCAAGATGCTCTGCAGCAAACCTTCCGAGAGCAACTGCTCGTGGGGTATCGATGGTGAGCTCGTTTTGCCCTTGCCGTCGTCAGCGGACTGTATTTGCAGTGAATAAGTCCCGAAATTCCCTTTGATGGGTATCTCCGACCCGAGCCCGGCTTGGTTCAGGCTGTGGCCCGTGGACGCGAGCTGGTGCTGCAGCGCCTTGGTCTCTTCGTTCAGGTTTTGAATCTTCTGTGAGGTGTGCAGTATTTGTTCAGACACTAGATTTAGGTTCTCCTTGTAGCTGTGTTTTCCCGAATCGTCCTTCAGCGACTTCCCCTTTTGAACACTCGTCTTCTCCGTCTTCTCCTTCTTGATTGTATTGCTCGGCAGAATGGTTTCCACCAGGGTATGGGATGCGGTGGACAGGTCTTTCGTGTTGTATGAAACCGACCCACTCCCGGGGGCCGGCCTGTGGAAGCTGTTTTGTGATGATATCAAGCTTTGCTGATTCTTGGCGAACGTGGAGCCCAACGAGCTCAAACTGGCGACGTACTTGGAGGCCAGGTCGGACGGGATCCTCTCACCGGACTTCGCCGCTTTCAATATTGCCTCGTGGTACGGACAGTGTTTCAATATGGCCGCCGCTTCTAAGTTGGACAGGTTCGCCAGGACCGTGCCCTCGACGGTGGCGGTTACGGCGCTGTTACTGGAGCCCGACGCCGAGCTGTCGCCGACCGTCAGCAGAGGTGCTGAGTACGAATCTATTGGCGATCCGTACGAGCTGCTCGGCTGGTGCGGCGGCTGCTGCTGCTGCTGCTGCTGCGTTTGGAAGCTTATAGGGCTGCCGGAATGCGGCAGACTGTACAAACTGGACGGTTCAATGGACACAGAAACTCCATTCAACCCATGGTTGCCAGTCTGTGAATTTATATCTTTGACCTCTCTGATGGGAGGGGGCAAGTACCCGGGGCCCTGCTTCACGTGGTCTATCCCGTGAGTGTCCTTGTGATGCACAACGTGACCGATGTGCTGTATCAAACCTTCCGGCACCGACTCCCGGAACTTGATGGGGTGCTTGGGTGAATGGCCGCCGGTGTGTATCGAGGGTCCGCCGCCGGAGTACGTTCCGTACGGCAGCGGCAGGTGCGAGTGCTGCTGGTGCTTGGACGGAGCGCCGTAGATGGCGGAAGGAGCGATCAGCTTGGCGCCTTGCTGCCTCAGGGATGAAGGGTACGGTCCGTTGGACAAGGAGTCCGAAGGCGGCGCGCTGAATGTGTCTATGGGCTTGCCGACCGCCGCTTGGACTAGAGCTAGGTCAGCTTGAGGACTGCTCTCGGTGTAATGAGCTTCGAAGACGGTCTTGGACTGGTCGATGTGGTTGGAGTCGCCGCCGACGATGGCGTTCAGGTCGATGTTGGCCAAGGCGTCCTGGTGCACGTTCGAATAGCCCGACGTTATCTGTGCGTTAGCGTAGCCCTGCTCTACGCTGGGCAGATTGCCATCTAGGTTGAACTGAACCTCCTGCACCAGCGGTGGGGGTGGGCCGTACTGGTCGCCAATGTGGTGGGCATTATTCACTTGCTCTATTAAAGGTTTGGAGACTCCAGGTATCGGCTTCCATCCGTCGTATAGCACGTGCGGCGGCGTTGGGGGCGCCGGGATGCCCGGGTGCGGCGGCCTCGGGTTGGGGTCCGGTTGTGGAGGGCCGTAAATGCCGCCATTGTCGAAGTCGTGCACCACCACCTGATCGTTGGGTCCTATGGGCCCCAGCACGTGACCCGGCGGGCCGTACGTGTCCGCCGGGACGGGGAAGTTTGGTTTCAGGTCTAAAGGTAGATTTGGTAACGGGGTTCCATAGACAGGAGCTGGTAGACTTAAACCTAGGTCAACGCTCGCTATGCCGACGTTTTGCTGGAACACCTGGCCCTGTGCCAGGTCCTGAAGCTGCAGGTTGGGTATGTTTATGGGTGTTCCGTAAGTCACTTTAGGCGGCCCGTACACGGGTTTCGGTACTCCATAAACCGGTTTCGGTACACCGTACACCGGTTTCGGGAAGCTGACCTTCGGTAGTTTGAAAGGCACGCCGTAACTAGGTTTCGGTAGAGACAACTTCGGGGGTCCGTAGGTTTTCTTTGGGGGACCATAGACCGGCTTCGGGGGTCCGTAGACTGGTTTTGGGGGGCCGTAGGCGGGCTTCAGCTTCGGTGGTCCGTACACGGGTTTCTGTTTGCCCAGCGGCGGGGGAGGACCCTCGTACGCTTGGTTTGGGAAGACGACGGGCGACGGCGGGCCGTACGCCCCCGGCGGTGTGTCCGGGAAGTCCTGGAGGACCGGAACTCCGTAGATTGGTGCTGGGAGCTGAACATCTGGAACTGGGACAAAATTTGATTTATTGAGTAATGCGGTAATAATATCTGCGTACAAGATGGCGCCACCGAACGAATGACACACGCTCTAATTCCTCCTCAAGGTCGTTTTATACTTATAAAGTTAAAATATTCCGACTACTGTGGGAGTGCCGTAAAAGGCGACTAAAATGGTACAACTTTTTGTAATCTTTGATCTTTATCTGCGCTTGCTACCTAGGACGGTTGCCTAGGCGACCATAACAATTACCCTCATGGTAACAGCAGCTCAACGACTCTTCTAGCATTTTCAATATTCAACTAAGCGACGGGTCCACGGGGACGGTCCACCGATGACGTCATCAACAGCTGGTGCAAAACAATAAAACTTTATTTCATGGTCCTTCGAGCCGGATAACAGTAAAATTTGTTATCCGGATCGAAGAATCAGTCTGTCAGCTGCGATGGTACTTAGACGGTATCCGGAAACATACTTTTTTTTTTGGGGGACTTCGAAAAATATCCTGCTTCTGGTTGGAAGTCAGGGTTATATGAGTTTCTTACTGGAACCTTTGGCTGTGTTACCACGTCTCTGAGAGGCCAAACCGTCGTAGGCATCATCGCTGAGCGATACTCTGTATAAGGTCCCCTACACACGGCCCGCGATACTCCTACACCCTTTTAGTCGCCTTATACAGGCAGGGCTTACCTTACTCCTGTTCTTACTAGCCGAAAGTCATACTTGTTCCAGTGTAAATAAGTTCCACCATCATCACCATCAGCCGATTGAAGTCCACTGCCGGACATAGATGTGTTTAATACTAACTGATATTGGGTATGTCCAGCGGTGGGCCGTACGTGTCCCGGGGCAGCGGCTCGCCGTACGAGTTGGACAAGGCAGCGTCGCGCTTCTGCGCCTGCGCACCTGGGGAACACCAACTTCGCAATGAACAATCCCTGACGGATCTCATCTCAAGCAACTATGCTATGAGTTCCGAAGATCACGGGGCAACAGTACCGTGTAAAGGGTCCGGTTTGAAGGGCGTTGTAGCTGTAATTATTGAAGTCCACGTCTCAAAGCGATGAGCGCAATGTGGTGCAGTGTCTACGTTGCTATAGGCAGACGTGTCCCTTACTACCGGGTGATCGATCCAGTCGTCTCGTCACTTCGTTGGATGAAAAAGGTCACCAAAAGTCCAAGTTATGCTGGTTTCATGAGGAAATGGTATTGGAACATGTGTTGAAAGGCCGTTGAGGACCTAAGGTCCTCGTTGGGCTGGTGACCTGAGCTACTGGTGCCTGATGTTGTACTGTCACACCTGACTGCGAAGCCTCGGCGATGAGATCCTGCTCGCTGTCCTTGGAGATCAGGCCGGGTGGAGACTCAGCAGCCAGCACCGCGACGCTCAGCCACAGCAGCAGCAACTGGATAGAGAAGCGTATCATATATCAGTATGGAACAAGTTCGTAACACTAATGTTCAGGTTTGAAGGGCGTTATAGCCCACACGGCGACAAGCACGTGATGTAATTTTTTATTTATTCAACGGGACTGCCTCATTAGAATGGTATACACCGTGGTTTAGACACATAAGATTACACTAGCCACACCGCCCTTCAAACCGGATCACAGCAATGTCCGCACAGCACTGTGTGCCGACTGCAACAGGCTCTGCGGCGGTACCTAGACGGTCACCGGCAACAGAGACACCACCACCAGTGGTAGCTGCAGCGCCCTTCAAACCGGATCACAGCAATGTCCGCACAGTACAGTCTGTCGGCTGCAACAGGCGCTGCGATATCTAGATGGTCACCGGCAACAGAGACACCACCACCAGTGGTAGCTGCAGCGCCCTTCAAACCGGATCACAGCAATGTCCGCACAGTACAGTCTGTCGGCTGCAACAGGCGCTGCGATATCTAGATGGTCACCGGCAACAGAGACACCACCACCAGTGGTAGCTGCAGCGCCCTTCAAACCGGATCACAGCAATGTCCGCACAGTACAGTCTGTCGGCTGCAACGGGCGCTGCGATATCTAGATGGTCACCGGCAACAGAACACCACCACCAGTGGTAGCTGCAGCGCCCTTCAAACCGGATCACAGCAATGTCCGCACAGTACTGTGTGTCGGCCGCAACAGGCGCTGCGATATCTAGATGGTCACCGGCAACAGAGACACCACCACCAGTGGTAGCTGCAGCGCCCTTCAAACCGGATCACAGCAATGTCCGCACGGTACAGTCTGTCGGCTGCAGCAGGCGCTGCGATATCTAGATGGTCACCGGCAACAGAACACCACCACCAGTGGTAGCTGCAGCGCCCTTCAAACCGGATCACAGCAATGTCCGCACGGTACAGTCTGTCGGCCGCAACAGGCGCTGCGATATCTAGATGGTCACCGGCAACAGAACACCACCACCAGTGGTGGCTGCAGCGCCCTTCAAACCGGATCACGGCAATGTCCGCACAGTACAGTCTGTCGGCCGCAACCAGGCGCTGCGATATCTAGATGGTCACCGGCAGCAGAGACACCACCACCACCAGTGGTAGCTGCAGCGCCCTTCAAACCGGATCACAGCAATGTCCGCACAGTACAGTCTGTCGGCCGCAACGGGCGCTGCGATATCTAGATGGTCACCGGCAACAGAGACACCACCACCAGTGGTAGCTGCAGCGCCCTTCAAACCGGATCGCAGCAATGTCCGCACAGTACGGTCTGTCGGCCGCAACGGGCGCTGCGATATCTGAATGGTCACCGGCAACAGAGACACCACCGCCAGTGGTAGCTGCAGCGCCCTTCAAACCGGATCACGGCAATGTCCGCACAGTACAGTCTGTCGGCCGCAACAGGCGCTGCGATATCTGAATGGTCACCGGCAGCAGAGACACCACCACCAGTGGTAGCTGCAGCGCCTTCAAACCGGATCGCAGCAATGTCCGCACAGTACAGTCTGTCGGCCGCAGCAGGCGCTGCGATATCTGAATGGTCACCGGCAACAGAGACACCACCGCAGTGGTAGCTGCAGCGCCTTCAAACCGGATCACGGCAATGTCCGCACAGTACTGTGTGTCGGCCGCAACAGGCGCCGCGATATCTAGATGGTCACTGGCAACAGAGACACCACCACCAGTGGTAGCTGCAGCGCCTTCAAACCGGATCACAGCACGTCCGCACAGTACGGTCTGTCGGCCGCAACAGGCGCCGCGATATCTAGATGGTCACCGGCAGCAGAGACACCACCGCCAGTGGTAGCTGCAGCGCCTTCAAACCGGATCACGGCAATGTCCGCACAGTACTGTGTGTCGGCCGCAGCAGGCGCTGCGATATCTAGATGGTCACCGGCAACAGAACACCACCACCAGTGGTGGCTGCAGCGCCCTTCAAACCGGATCACAGCAATGTCGCACAGTACAGTCTGTCGGCTGCAACAGGCGCTGCGATATCTAGATGGTCACCGGCAACAGAGACACCACCACCAGTGGTAGCTGCAGCGCCCTTCAAACCGGATCACAGCATTGTCCGCACAGTACAGTCTGTCGGCCGCAACAGGCGCTGTCACGGTGCCGTGACCTGGGCACGTCACCTAATTGGCAATCACCAACATCCGTCCCGCATACAATAGCTCACAAACTAGTTCACAGCGTAGTGATGCGCGCCGTCATAATAAATCTATACACATCTTTGTCAGTCGGCACATCATTACAATTAAGACACATCACTATAATTAAGGCACATCACTAGAACGTGGTAGGTTTTTATCGCCGGAGATACCTTAGGTACCGCCGCAGCGCCTATTGCAGCCGACACACAGTACTGTGCGGACATTACTGTGATCCGGTTTGAAGGGCGCTGCAGTTAGATTTAACATATGTCTGCAGCGATAGGCACATTGACGTGCAGTGTACACCATCCTAACCAGTGCCACGTTATTGTCATGTGAAGGTATCGCTCGTGAAGTCGCCGACGTGAATATTGTGTGTACAACACTAGCGTTAACGATGTTCATTGTTTACTTTGTGCTCGTGTCGCTGATCCAGTTACTGGTGGAAAAAAAAAAAACGGCGAACCGCAGCGGTGGGAAGAGAGTGTGGGAATCGGGCGGAAGTGCCGACAAAAGGTGACCGGATGACTTAGTTTCAAATAGACGCAGACGCGGTGTCTACTGCGGTACGTGCACTGGAGTAGTCCGGTATGAAGGCCGCTGTAGCCGGTGTGATTTCTCCTCCCCTATCTGTCTCCCCGACGCTTCGCTCGTGTAGCGCTGGTCAGGGTAACACTGCACTAGCGCAGCCATTTCTGGTACTTGTTATCCGGTTCGAAGGGTCATGTAATTTTGGATATTACTGGGCTATTGGGACAACATCTTAGATATGGTAAGAACGTGGTATTGTGTACGCGATCCTAACTAGCGCTGTCATGGTCTGGAGTATCACTTACCATCAGGTGACCTCTTTATCCACAAATATGATAGCTCCCGCTCTCCGAGCTCTACTGGTACCTGATAACCGTGGTGATTGTCTATGGACATTCGTTTCCGGTGTAACTCTTAACCATGCGCTTGTGGTGAGGGAGCGGCGATGGGGTTGGAGAGACGGAAATAATTTATATCATCGGGTGTTATCGATTAAGCAGGAGTTTCACTGATGTGTTACTTAAAAAAAAAATTAAAAATAAATATATTTTAATACGTGGTTTAAAAATAAATGTGGCAGCGGAAGTCCCCCTTAACCAATTTTTTTAAATTTTAATGCTTTTATTCATATATAATTTAAAAATAAATGTAGCAGTGGAAGTCCCCCTTTAACCAACATTTTATTCCGAGGCATATTTAAATGTATTTATTTCTGTCCAATCAGCCGGAAGACGCCCACTGCTGGACAAAGGCCTCCCCAAAGATTTCCACTTAGACCGGTCCTGGGCCACCCGCATCCAATGGTTGCCAGCGACCTTGACCAGGTCGTCGGTCCACCTTTGTGGGGGTCTGCCCACGCTACGTCTTCCGGTACGTGGCCGCCACTCGAGAACCTTTCTGCCCCAACGGCCGTCGGTTCTGCGAGCTATGTGCCCTGCCCATTGCCACTTTGCGACGGCGACCCTTCGAGCTATGTCGGTGACCTTGGTTCTCCTGCGGATCTCCTCATTTCTGATTCGATCTCGCAGAAACTCCGAGCATAGCTCGCTCCATCGCCCTCTCGGCAATCTTAAGCTTGCGGACAAGGCCCACAGTAAGCGGCCACGTCTCTGCTCCGTATGTCATCGCTGGCAACACACACTGGTCAAAGACTTTTGTCTTGAGACACTGCGGTATATTGGACGAGAAGATATGTCTTAGCTTCCCGAATGCTGCCCATCCGAGTTGGATTCGACGAGAGATCTCTTTCTTGAAGTTGGACCTACCTGGTTGGATTGTATGTCCGAGGTAGACATATCTGTCAACAACTTCAAGTGTAGAGCTTCCAACTGTTACTGGAGTGGGTACAATATGGACATTTGCCATGATTTTGGTCTTGTCCATATTCATTTTAAGACCCACTCGTTGTGAAACTCTACAAAGATCATCGAGCATTGTGTTGATGTCCTCCATGGTCTCAGCCAAAACCACGATATCGTCGGCAAATCTAAGGTGCGTGATGTACTCGCCGTTGATATTGATGCCATATCCTCTCCAATCCAGAAGCTTGAAGACATCTTCCAATGCAGCGGTGAACAGTTTCGGAGATATGATGTCTCCCTGTCTTACTCCACGCTGCAATCGGATCGGTTTCGAGCTCTGGTCTTCGAGGCGGACTGACATGGTGGCGTTCTCGTACAAGCACCTTAGAACATCGACGTACCGGTGGTCTATTTGGCACCGTTGGAGGGCCTGCAACACGGCCCATATCTCAATCGAATCGAAGGCTTTCTCATAGTCCACAAACCCTAAGCATAGGGGCTGGTTATACTCATGGGACTTCTGTATAACCTGCCGCAGCGTATGAATGTGGTCTATGGTGCTGTAGCCTTTACGGAATCCAGCTTGTTCGGGAAGCTGGAAGTCGTCGAGCCTGATTGTGAGACGATTCGTGATGACTCTGGAAAACAACTTGTAGACATGACTCAAAAGTGAGATGGGTCTATAATTCTTCAACTGGGTTTTATCTCCCTTCTTGAAGAAAAGCACCACCACACCTCCGTGCCATGCCCGAGGCGATCGGCCTTCTAGTATGACGGAATTAAACAACTTCTGCAGGACTTCGAGGATCGGCTTTCCACCAGCTCTCAGAAGTTCAGCTGTTATTTCGTCATCACCAGGTGCCCTGTTGCCTTTAAGCTGATTCAGAGCCACACTAATCTCGTGTAGGCTGACAACCGGGATATCTTCAGAGTAGTGTCGGGCTAGACTAGCTCTTGGATCTGATGCTAGTCCACCAGGAGAACATGTAGTCGTGTACAGCTGTCCATAGAACCGCTCAATCTCCTCCAGAACCTCGGCCCTTGACGATACGATCCTGCCGTCCTCTGTCTTCAGCCACGTCAACCGGCTTTGCCCGATAGACAGATCTCGTGCGAATACTTTAGAGCCTTTGTTCCGCTCTATTGCCTCTTTAACACTGTCAGTATTAAATCGGCGTATGTCGCGAGTCAGAGACTTAGAGACCTGCCTATTCAGCTGCCGATATTTGGTGGCATCTTCAGGAGACTTCAGGACCAGTTCTCGTCTTTCGGTCATGAGGTTTAATGTGTGGTCAGAGATCGGCTTCTTCTTTCTGGTACGGGGACTTTAAAATCTTAAGTCCTGCCGTACGGACAGCATCTACGAACCTGGTGTTGTAATCGTCCACATCAATGCACTCGCCTAAGGATGCAAAGCGATTTCGTAGTTCAAGCTGAAAGCTCTCGGGGTTTTGGAGTTGGATGGGCGCTGGCCGGAGCGTGGACTTCACCAGTCGAAATCGTTCGAGCTTTATGTTGATATTCAAAATGCCTCTCACGATTCGGTGATCGCTGCCCATTTTAGAGCATTGATCACTGAGACATCCTTGAATATCTGCCTCTTCGTCGACATGATGAAGTCTATCTCATTTTTAGTAGCTCCATCAGGACTAATCCACGTCCACTTGCGGCTGGCCCGCTTCTTGAAGAAGGAGTTCATTATATAGAGGCCCTCCTTCTCCATGAAGTCGGCGAGCATCTGGCCTCGTGGATTTCTCTGTCCATATCCAAATTGCCCCACTTTCAGTTCTCCACTACTTCGCTGCCCTAGTTTTGCATTGAAGTCTCCCATGACAACGGTGTACTGAGTTTTGGAACTGTGTATGGCTTTAGAAATATCCTCATACACAGTTACCACCTCGTCATCAGAGTGTGCCGTAGTCGGTGCGTATACCTGTATGACCTTCAGCGAGTAACGCTTGGTAACTCTGAGTATCAGGTACGCTACCCTTGCTGACACACTAACGATGTCGACAATGTTATTCACAAGAGACTTGCCGACGATAAACCCGACGCCACCCTGGGACTGCTGGTCGCCCTCCCGGAAATAGAGCAGGTTGCCTGATTTAAGAGTTATCGTGTCCTCCCCTCTCTTCGGACTTCGGATAACCCTACTATATCCCATCTTAACCTGCTCAATTCCTCCTCCAGCTCAATTATCTTCTCGTCGGTCCGCATTTATTTCTGTATGCTTTAAAAATAATATGCATTAGTGAAACTCAACCTTATTTGATATTTTTGATAATGAAAGTATTTGTGTATACTTTAAAATAAATGTAGCAGTAAAAGTGCACCTTAACCGATGTTGTGCGTGTGTGTGTGTGAACGCTCTCGTTTTCCTTGATCACGACCAGAGTGCGTCGGATGTAAGAATCTCTCATCTCAGATTAAAGGAAGTAAAGATAAAGATCTTTTAATTATTCTTATTAATCTAATAACTCAATCTCCGCCACTTCCGGCGCCGGCGCGAACCTGAGCGGCTGTGGGCACAACCAGGAGCCACACGGTGACGTGGAGGACCTCGCCGCCGGATATAGACCTGCTCTCCCACACAGTACTATTTAAAATCGACTGCTTCTATCGAGCTGACTGTCTGTCTGCTTGACCGGCAAGTACCTACTTTCTCTTCTCTTCTATTCTCTCCCATTCCTCGCACGTACGCTTCCATCATCAGCCCCAATGATCGGAGACGCTTCATTATACCTACGTATCTCTACTTGTGGTTCACATCCGCTGCTAGACCGCATATGCTGTACGCATCTATTTCCGCCGCCACACAGCACTGTGAGTAAATCACTGTTATCCGGCTCGAAGGACTATATAACAAGTTTGTTTATAATAATGAGCATGAAGCGCGCCGGCCGCCTCATGATGCATGATGATGACAATATCTATATCGCGTTCACCGCAACGAGCTCATTACCAGTAACGAGTTCGTTTACGCAAATTACCCGTAACGAATCCGTATCCGGTGCCGCTGCGGTCAGCGGCCATTGTCCCGGATTCAATGGCCGGAAGTGAAATTTGCCAAGGGATGTGCGAAAGCTACAGCAACACCACGCTGGGGTGGAGGATGCTCTCCCTCCAGATCCGACGGCACCATAAGACCGGAAGTGAGCGGAAGACATTCGATAGACGACGGCCTATAATGATGATGAACGTTACTGGTTTGAAGGCCGCTGCAATTTATAAATGTTAAATATTATTTTTCATATAATATGTAACATTTTGGAGGTAACGGGTGCAAAGGGTGCAAGGGGTTCCGCACAACAACTGAAGAGACCCTGGCGAACTTCACCAGCTCGCGGTGCAGCTGACTAATCAACACCGACCCGCATTGGGCCAGTGCGGTGGGATATGGACAAAATTCCCCAATATGAACCCCTAAAAACCCAGGGCTGTTTGGTCGAGGTCTGTGTCCAGCGGCGCCTGCTGTCAGCCATCACCGACATCATCAGCCGACAGACGTCCACAGCTGGACATAAGGCTCCCACTTTTGATGATGTCCTGCTGTGAATTCAATGTGAACATATGGCTGAAGGTTGTTCTTCCAAAGCAGGGGCTGATGGAAGCGAGCTTCTAAAAGAATACCATCATCAATATGATACTGACAAATGGCATAATGCATTAACTATCAGAAAAAGACCAAAAAAATTTTTTTTTCAATTAAAAACAGTCCAAAAGCAAAACCGTGTAAATCAAATACCGTGCAAACCGAGGGACGGGTGTGTATATTTCCTGGTGCTGGTCTGTTGTCGGAGACAGGCAGGTACTTCTGCAGCACCCATTGCAGCCGACAAATAGTAGCGAGTAGACATTACCGTGTTCCGGTTTAATGGGCGTTGTAGCTAGTGAAGTTATTGCAGTAACGAAACAGCGCCCTTCGCACCGGACGGCACCTAGCCGCGCTCCGGACGGACCTGTCAACAGGCAGCATGAGAGCTGGACTAATGTTCGGGATTTGCCATTAACGGCTCAACATCAATTCATTAATGATGAGCTCTTACCTTTTAATATCTTTTCTTTTCCTTTTTTGCGTGTGAATATAAAATAAGATATCTTTTTTTCTTAATTTTTCCAAAAAAAAATAAAGAAATAGATAAGACCATGAATAATTTATATATATACTTATCACGGGTAACAGTCTAATGCGCCGCCATGTTGGATAAGTCTTTATAAGGATACAGTATTAGTCAATGGTCGTTGCGTCATACAGCCAAGCTGCTAAAAAAAAAGATAACCTACTAATAATTTATATATTAACTTGTCACGAGTAACGGTGTATGTGCCGCCATGTTATCATCATATAAGTCTTTATAAAGACACGGCATTAGTCAACGGTCGTTGCGTCTTACAGCCAAGTTGCAAAAAAAAAAACTCCTGGCTTTTCACTCACGCATATATTAATTTATTTTAATGTCGATAATTTTATCCGTGCATGTACTCCGCGCCAGGGTTACGAGAGGTGATCATTTACGTATGCTAATGTCAGCGGTGGTATAATGGAATCTCTAAAGCCACAGATAATAACACGAATGGTTTGGAACTATGTAAAATGCACAACCGCGTACACGGCGGGCGCACGGGCGGCTCATCCGAGATGGACTTTCACCATTTCTACCATCTCGAGTGCTGCCGCGTAAAGGTGCTTTCACACTGTTTATCCGGATTATGATGTGGTAATCAATCAATTACACAACAGCACTGATCATAGTTTTAAATGGTCTTTATATAATACTGGCCTACACATCGCCTACTGGTGGAGTACTATGCGAACTACACTGTTATCCGGTTCGAAGGACCATGCAGCCAGTTAAGATGTTATGTTTGATGACTTCTACGAATACTTCAGCGATGCACTCCAGTTTGAGAGCCGATTGTTTTTTTCAAGATGGAATTTTCTTAAATATACTCTGTCTTCCTGAAGAGAAGTCAGAAAGTCAGTCAGGAAAGGTTATAGGATTTCCTCTCGGAAGACAACCACGGCCTCTGTATTGCTATCCAAGGATCTATTTTATGCAGACCCTAACACCCTCATTAGTATTACCTCCACGGCAGGAGAACACGTCCAGCCATTGTAGTCTTCAAGGTCGTTTAAAAGGCAGCGAAAGCCTGACCAACAACGACCTCAAAGCCTGAGATCCTTTTTTTTTTTTTTGATATCGGTGGTGGAAATGCTGTTACCGCATACCCAGTGTCCTTTGCAGGGGGGGGGACGCCGGGTTATGTGGGGCTCGGGGCCACTGAGATGTTGTGCGTGACCCCCATACCCACTAAAACCACCACCGCTTGTCCCGCAATACGCATATTGGAGACGCCCGGGTTTCAGCCAAGCAACACTCCGGGCGCCTCCGCGTATAGAACTCCTCCTGGTGGGTGCCCGCGGGGAGCAAAGGCACCCACCTGCCGTCCCGTACCGGCCCCGCGCGGGACCGGCACGTTGGGGCCCCCGACCCCACAGACGACCGCGCGCGCCCACGACGGAGCGCATGCCCGGCCGCCGCCTTCCCGTGAAGGAATTGGGCGGCGGCCTTCTCCAGATTCCCCACTTCGACGAGGAGGGGGACAAAACTCTGGAACTCCCGGGGACGCACCCCCAGGGGAACACGACAAAAGGCCCAAAGGGCCACGCCTAACGGCCCGAAGGCCCCCTCACACCGTGCCCGGCTAGGGGCCGATGAGGGAGCGTTATATACTTCTCTGTACCACCTCATCTACCAGGGTTATGGGGATGTAGTCCTCAGGGTGTCTCTGCTGCCAGAGACCGTCTAGGTAACTACCCCCGCAACCCCTATTTCCGGCAACATGTAGGAGTATACAAATATTTCCGTTAATGGAGAGGTATCACCTTCACATTGGATGACCTAGCTTGATCCAGGGTATCAGTTAATATCTTGAACTTCAACACCACATGTGACCAAGTGCTAATTCAAAAATCTAGGAGAGAATCAAGAGTACTAGATTAGAACTGTTCATATTCACTGGTGGCAGTGTTTCCGTCGCCGGAGACCGTCTAGATACCGCCGCAGCTTCCATAGCAGCCGACACACAGTACTGTGATGCGGTTTGAAGGGCGCCGTAGCTATTACTGGCGGTAGATCCCTGATGCTACTGACAATCTAGATATGTACCACCGGAACTCCTATCTCCGTCAACATACAAAAGTATGCAAATATTGCCGTCATCCGGCACGAAGTACCATGTAACTACTCAAGTTATAAGATAGCATCCTAACCACCGCCATGTGTTTATCGGTTACCGAGTGGTATGGTCTCGTCGGAGGCTCAAAAGCATTACACCAACAAAGCTGATCTCCATATACAAACAGCTCAAAATTAGAGAGTCCACGCCGGAGCAGCGCGGAGCTCCGGCACTAATGGAACCGGTTTCCGGTTGTTTTTTTCCCTCGCTCACATTGAATAACCGGTAAATTGGAAAGTTTCGCAGCGGCGGCGGGTGCTCGCCGTACTCCCCTTACTGCACGTACTCCACGTACTGCCGGTGCTCTCGGTGCTCTCGGTGCTCGTGTACAAACATCCTGCACGCCGACCAGCGCCGGCGTTGCGCAACCGTACAGTAATTGCTGACCGGAGCGACACACCAACTCACCCAACAACTATTTATTGATTACGTAACGAGGCTACCGGCGGATACTTCACACGGTCCTTCATCATGTATGACTGTAGACCTAGAAGTAATGGTGGCAGTCACCAGATGAAATAAGCAGTGAAATTAATAGATAAGGAGAAACGTAAATAGAAACGTTTCCGAATGATTTTCTTTTATATAGACTATTGCTTGACTACGATCCCATCTGATGGTGAATGATGATGTAGTCTCTACTGGTGCACTAGTCCAGTAGTATCCTATTCAATCCCCTCAAACCTGGAAGGAAACTCTCACGTAGGCAGACTGTTCCAATCCTTTGCTGCTCGCATCTAATTACCATCGGAATGAGACAACTCGCACAATATACTGCTGGTGAGTTAGAGTCGAGTGGATCCTGAAGTAGACTTCATACTGCTGAGCCAGTAAGTAGTAAAAGAAAAAAGTATTTCTTTACTCTTATTGAGTAAAGTATTCTAATTTCAAAAGTAGGAGAATGATGATCATATAGGATAAATAAATAAATAGACTTACAAATGTGTTTTCATCGACCACAATTTGGTGACAATCGAAGGGAATCAGGGAGTTTTATCGGTGGTACTGTTTTTCGAGTCCTGGGTAGATATCACTCTCATAATCACTATATGCTGCCATACATACACTGCCGTGCCATATTATGAGGTCACGCTTTACTATACACGGCCTCAATCATTTAATACTATAACGAAATTGAGAACAAATGTTACTCCAGCATAGGCAAAAAGATAATAATAAAATATGTTCAAAGGAAACGCGCGATACTGTTACAACGGACGTCAATATTATTTATTAAATTCAAAAAAGTATATCTGTAGTACATTAAAATTTTAAAGATCGAAAGTTTGAAAAGCACAGCCTCGACTCACCTTCGATTACGTGCCGCGACGCGGAGGCTGACCCCTAATCGGCCGCAACGCGATGCGAGTTATATAACCAAAAAAAAAACCCACGGATATTTGACTTACACACAAACACGTTTACTTTCACCGAGTGAAATCCATCGGCGAGATTCAAGATCGCCATTACTTATACAAACGATCTTTTTTATCTAATTAAAATAAACCAATCGACATTCCGAAAATAATAAATTTAAATGTCAAATTTTATTAGCGGGAAGGACGAAATAAATGCCGCGGCACAGATTAAAAACGACGTTTAAAATGTAATTATTTTAACAAAAGCCCAAGAATTACACAGTTTAAAAATCAATTATTTTATTTTTTATAATTCATTTGGCTTACTTTAATAATTTATTTAAAAGAATAATTAATAAATTTTAATCATATGTTAAACTTAAATAGTCAATTAATAACTACATTCGAAAAATTTATAAACAATGACTGTTTTTCATTATTTTCTATTATACGTCCGCAACAGCAAAAATCTAATTTTTTAAAACGCTACAATGTTAGTAGGTTAATAAATACTTAATTATATTGAATAAATTAATTAACATACTCACTGTGTTGCTAAGATAATAATAGTAAATTAATGTTTTTTTAATTTAATCTAACTTTCACAAAAATTTTTTATGTTTAAATATTAACTCTGTTATCCTACTTAAAAATTAGGTAGTACAAATAGTATTCTCAGCATGCGAGAGAATGCCTCTACACCCACTTGTGGAACGTTAATAGAGCTATTTATTTTACACAAACAATTTGTGGCAATATGATTTATTACGAGACACTACTGTAAAATGTTTACACTAGCACAGTAACGATGTACGTTGGCCTGTGACAATAATTTTAATGTAAAAGTATGTAATCAACATATGTAATATTTAGAACCCGCCATTTTAAGCAACCCGCCATTATAATGTTTAAGGACACTTTCGATCTCATTCATAACTCTTTACAGTGTGGGGAGATTTTAATTATTTTTTTTTCTCTAATTTGAAGCCATAAATCATTAGTACGCAGAATCTTATGTGATTCTCACACATTTACGTGTGTATAAGTCTTATTTGCTTTCATTTATTATTTTTTTATATAGTTTTTTTTTTTTAATTACTGGCTCGTTTATTCTACATTAAATTTACGGATTATAGTTAATGATAGAAATGTCCGCAAGCACTAACAATCGATTTTATATATTATTCGATTAGTATTCGTACTTAGTTATAATCGTTTATAATAATATTATTAATTTTCTGATTAGTATCATGTCGTTACCGTGACCGTCCGCAGGTAACTGTTGTGTGCGGAGCGAATGATGGGAAGTTCTCACCTCGCTCACCATTACCGTCACAATGCCACTGGTAATGGTCGGACGGCCATC
The DNA here is from genome assembly GCA_029286815.1 of Troides helena. Classification (NCBI taxonomy): domain Eukaryota; kingdom Metazoa; phylum Arthropoda; class Insecta; order Lepidoptera; family Papilionidae; genus Troides; species Troides helena. The sequence continues at coordinate 187,979 of JAGSMV010000034.1, forward strand.
AATTTGCGAACAATGGTAACAAGTGAATTGTACGCTTCTTGCTCAAGTTTAAACTCGCGTACAATTTGTATTGTAATGTCGAAATATGTACGAACATGTATATTATTTAATGATGTGTCGTTAAAATGTTTGTTTATGGTCGAATTATCAACCAAAGACGTTAAAATTGACAATAGATTCTTTACTGACAACAACCTGTGATATAGACAAACAATGAGTAAATAGGTAACACGGCCAGTGCGTTATGAGATCTGAAAAATCCAAAATACAGTGTTTTCTCCTTCTCTGCTAGGCACCGTAATTTATTTGTATTTACTAGAGACAAATATATATATGCTTCTTGCTTTCAGTTGGATTCAATAGTGCCAAACGCATCTAGACTGTGATCGACTAAGAGCTCCAACGCACTGGTTGTAAGCCCTCTAAAAATAGCTTCGCAGCTAACGTGTTAACTGTCACTAAGAGTCTCCTGCAGTCATATGCTGTTCTAGCAGACGGAGGTCGTAGTGATGTAACGGCAGTGGATCAGCATCACAAACGTTAGGTAACATATCCATCTTACTCAAGAGGATCAATTTCATACTTGACAGCTCACCTTAGGACATGAAGAGCTGGTCAAGAAGTAAACCATGAAGCTGAACTGCACTGGATCTTGATTTAGTTCACTTTTTTATAATAATAAATATTAATATATTTATTTTTACTTATCAATAGGTAGAAGACTCTTCTACTGAAAACTGATCATCAAATTGATAGACGCTGGCGTCATCTTGGTACCATAGCTACTGATTGCCGTAACAGTTCGAAGAAGACCCAAGTTTGATCCTCTGGATATAAGCTTCCGGTTAAGGAAAAAGTTGTAAGAAGCATTAGTAGATATGTGACATTCCCCATCTGCTGCTTTGTCATCCTTCGAAGACCTCTAATCCCAGCAGTGGGAATATTATATGGATTGTGTGGATATTGATTTTTTCCATCACACTATTTGACAGTTTGGTTATGTAGCACAGATTTACCAGGGATTAGGATTTACCGAGTCCGCGGTGAGGGTTTCCTGGTAACCACCACCACCTTCACGCCTTCGGCACGCTGAGACATTCACAGTTAATGTGTTCCGATATGTGAGAGCTGGTGCTTATGTGGGTTCTCGCGTGAAATCGGGGTCAAGTGTGAGTCGTGGCTCGTTGAAAGAAAACAACATGGCCGTCCATTAAAAGCTAATCCGACATTGACTTCGATAACTTGGCGTAATAGAAACTGTCGCTGGTCATGCGATCTGACGTGATGAGTGGAAACCGTCTCCAGAGAGAGTCGGGTAAAAGCTGATGGCAATTATAGACGTGCGTAGTGCGAGCTGGACACGCGCCGTGTTTAGTACACTTTAATTGGTTAACGCTGATCAATAGTTTTCCACGACTTTGTTATCTTTCACTTTAATTTCCCATGGCGTTAAGTTACAAGAGACCTGGTGAAGCTGATCTAGGTACTCTGATCCTCGTCAGTTGACAGCATCAGGATGGTAACTAGAGAGTCATGGTATAAACACCGCCATCAACCTAAACGGTGATAGGTCTCTGTTGCCGGAGACTTTCCTGGTACAACCGCAAATATTACTTCTATCCGGCTCGAGGGACTGTGTAGCTAATAAAATTACTGGGGTAATGGGACATGTCTCAATAGAACGAGCGTAATGTGGTGCAGTGTATGTAGCTAACCAGCACCGCGTTGTTATGGGCAGGCGTATCACTTACTATCAGACTCTGAACTGATCTTATCGCTTGTCTCTTAGACTTGTTGATTAAACAGAATGCTGATGGTAACTAGACAGTCAGGTTGTAAACCCTACCTTCGGAATCGTACCTGGTGCTTTCATGATATGTGGTAAGTGTTTAACCACTGCGTCAAGGCAGACCAATTTATATGGAAATTTGATAATAATAAGCAGCTTTCTCAAGGTTCCCACTGCTGGGACTTAAAGACTTCTTCCCCAAGAAGATAGACATCGTCCACTGGCCAAGTGCGGCTTGGTGAATACCACTTCATCATGAGAGCTGTTCTTGGTAGATGATAATTTTCTCATCGATCGAGACGTCCACCTGATGGTAAGTGGTAAACCTATCACAATGTGGTATTACCTTCGAGCCAGATGATGGTACTATCCGCAATTGGTGATACCTAGACGGTGTCCGGTAGCAGAGATCTACCGGCCGGATCTAGCAGCCGTTGGTCCTTCGAACCGGAATATCGTAATAATTACACAATGCTGTTCTTCAGCGGATATAGATAAGAGACAAGGGAATCGCCTGGGTAACCTGGCTGTCCAGGGTAAAGACGAAGGTATCATGAGCTTCAACGCCTACCAACCCTGACTTGGTGGTTATATATCTTGACCTAAGTACAGACTAACATCACTGGTGTTTAAGTTCGTTCAACAGCTGTTCAATCTCCAGTCGACGTGGTGAAGGTGGTACTCCCTCCCATCCTCACCTAGCAGCCCATCGACCCCCCACAGCTGGCAGTCAGCTGTGGAATGCGTCAATAATCAGCTAATTACACCAGGTGGGGACCCACTTTCACTGCATTAGCATACATTATAAATTTAGATCCGCTTGACGCGCGCGCGCCGAGCTGTTGCCGAGCTGGTGCCGAGCACTGCTCCACCTGATGCTGCTCACCAGTTTTCCGCATTAGCAACAGGATGCGGCGCGCCCCTCTAACATCTCCTTAACTTGGTTAAGTTTAGAAAGCGACAAGTAACGCTACGTAACAACATAAAGGTTGTCCGACAAAAGCTGGATGACCCACCGCTACGTTACGAACTGTTTATCTCTTTATATATATATATATATAAAGAGTATATATATATATACATATACATATATATATATATATATATATATATATATATAAAGAGTATATATATATATATATACATATACATATATATATATATATATATATATATATAACTTATTACTGCCATTGCAATATTAGTGATGGTATATACGGTGACCTTTGACCGTCCAGCGATACAGTACAGGCGGACATCTATATAGAGAGAGGGAGATACAGAGATAAAGCGAGAGAGACGGAAGATGTTTACAGACGCCATGTGTAAAATTGAGACGCACATTTGTATAACGGCTGTAAGGCGTCCAGCAGAACAATTCACAGCACCCAAGCCGGCAGTGTGGTGCAGCCTGCTCCTCAATAAACGAGGCTCTGGCTACCACCAGCGCGCTTTGGGCCAGCGTGGCGGGAAACTGTCCAGATCCCCTCATATAGACCTATAAAAATGACGGCCTCTGGAGTCCGGCGGCACCAGCGACCGTACTGACTGCATGGTGAAGGTGAAGCCAGCCGCTGGATGAGTCCAGCGCGGGATCGATCCTTAGGAGACACCGAAGTCCAGCAGTGATGATATAAGTACACTAAACAGCTGATATCATCATCATCAGCCGATAGACATCTACAGCTTCTTCAGCGGTCTTCTTCAAAGATGTCCATATCCAGCGGCTTCCCACCACCTTCGCTTGTAGGAAATCATATGGAGGGGATTTGGGCCATTTCCACCGATCTGGTACTGTACCATAACCAACATAAATACCCTCAATATCAGGAGTCCACGATCAGAGGTGGACATCCATATACGATGGCGTTATATGGAACAGCTTCACTTTTAACTAATGTTCACCATCACAGTTTATTGATAGTATATCTCTGTTGTAGCCGATAAACAGTACTACGCATAAAGTAGTGTCATCCGGTTTGAAGGACGCACGATGAAATTACTGCTGTATCAAGATTTAACACCTAATGTATACGCGACGAGCGAAATCCGGTCCAAGTGTTATCGACGTATCACTCATTTTCAAGTGACGTCGCGTCCCCGACGAACGTGTACAGATAAAAATATTTAATGGTAACCTTGCGGTTGTATGGAAATTCACGTGAGCAATGGAAAGTCCTTTAAGCAGGATACGCTTCATTAACCTGAATAGTGGACCAATGGGAAGAGGAATGTTTAGCTAGTTTGTATTATGTGCAACACTTGACTTCAAGTGTGCGTGTGGTGGAGGTTGCGGGCGGTGGGGGGAGCTCGCCAAGACAATCCGACCCTCCGTGATCAGAATGTGGCTCCGAACGCCCGCCGAGCCCGATCGCCGCCGCGCCCGCGCCGGCCAGCGCGCACTAGTGTGCAAACACTAATGTTTGCCGACGTGAAAGCCGCGTGTGAACTCAGTGCATTAAGACGTGGTTAAAGTTTTTTTTTTTTATTAGCCGAGGCGACAGTTCAGCCGGACGTCCACCTGATAGTAAGTGATGCGACCATAATATCGCCGCGCTAATTAGGGTGATATCCACCATATTACGTTCGCCGCAGCAGACCTAAGATTTTGAGTTACCTCAGTTATTTCACTAGCTACAGCGCCCTTCAAACCGGATCACAGTAATGTTTGCACAGTACTATTGGTTAGCTCCAATAGGCGCTGCGATGGCACCTGAACAGTCTCCGTCAGTAGAGACTGACCACCACTAATAGTCACAGCGCCCGTCAAACCGGATCACAGCAATGTCCGCACAGTACTGTGCGTCGGCTGCAACAGGCGCTGCGGCGATACCTAGACGGTCACCGGCAACAGAGACACTACCACTAGTGGTAGTTGCAGCGCCCTTCAAACCGGATCACAGCAATGTCCGCACAGTACTGTGCGTCGGCTGCAACAGGCGGTCTCCGGCAATAAGGACCTGCCACTCGTACAATAATTTAATCTGTGCGAATTAAATTATGAAACATTTATTTAGAAATTATCTGTGAAATAATTAAAAAAAAATTATATAAATTATTCTCACCATTTTACCAAAACTTCAATTTATTCCAATAACCGGTTACTCGAAGCACAGACACAAAAAAAATTATTTAAAAAAAAAAACACAAGCGTCACTGTCACAGGCCCTACTTTTTCCCGCGCATCAAAAGACGTTTAATTTTTTTTGGAAACAGCGGGCAAAGCTCGCGGGCACACAGCCTCGACTGCCGGCTTGAGATCGCTCCCGAAGAAAGTAGGATGCATGTCCCCCGCGCAAGTTCAGCTCGTCTGACGTGACGTCAGCCTTTCGCCCGCCCCGTACAGATGTATCCGCAGCGCACATCTGAACTTGTCGCGCCCTCCTCTCGCACCGACACCACGCGGGAAAGTGATACCTATGTTACACAACATACAGTTGACTTTTGTTTGACGTTAACGCTTTAACTTTACATTCATTCATAAGTTCGCAGCATCTTTGTCGCGCGGCAGCGCAATTTGAATTGTATTGTTTAGGTGTTAGGGTTTATTGCTGTTCGAGTGTGAGCGGGGAGCGGAGGACGAGAGCGCGTTTTCTCTTTTATTTGTGGCGGTGCCGGGCGCGGCCGAGGAATCCGTTGCATTTGCATAACGGCCCCAACGCGAAAGTGACAGTTTTTTGACGTAAATATAATGTTTTGGCGCGAACGCGCGCCGACCGCCATGCTCGCGCGGGGCAAACGTCGCGCCGCTTCATGCCTAATGCCGCGAACGAAAGTCGTTGTGTGAACAACTGAAACAACACCGACACTAATTCCGCGTCGGTTGACGGCGCGCGCGCATGTTGCCGCACCAAAGGATCTCATTATTAAATAGGATAATTTCTACAATTACAATTAATTGGGGCGCGACGTTCACCGCTAGTTAGGACGGTATATACTGCACTACAGTGCGGTCGTCGCAGAGACAAGACGTTGAATCCCATTGTAGTATTTACATTAACTACAGCATCCTTCAAACCTGAACACAGTAATTCGCACACGATTATGTAGCGGCAGAAATAGGCGCTGCACCGTAGCGCACATCTACATAGTATCTGGCAACAGAGCCCAACCATCAGTGTGTACAGTTGCGAACATTAGCGTGTTCTTGTTTCAAGGGCGCTGCGGCTAGTGTGATCATTACAATAACAAGACTAAACACCTTGCGTGTATAGCGACGAACTTGATGCTGTGTGCCATGTTATGGGCGGGCGTATCACTTAACATCAGGTGAAGGTCCCGCTTGTCTCGTCTCTCTCCTTTTTGTAATGTTAAAGGTTAAACTTTAAAACTATTTCATGACAGATTCCCGTCGTACCACACCGCACCCTCACACCAGTTCTCACCACTCCTGCTGACAGCTGTCAGGAAGCTGTTGAACCCATTTCAGCAGTAAATATATGAAATCAGACAGAGCATTTGATTTTTTTATTTGACGCAGCGACAACGGCGCGAGACAATCATCTGGTAACCGATACGCCTGCGCGTATACATGCAAGCCTGTTCACAAGATGATAAATCTCGTTACCTCAATAATTTCACTAGCTACAGCACCCGTAAAACCGGAACACAGTAATGTTTGCACAATGTTGCTCAGCGGCGGAAATGAGAACTGCGGTGGTACCTACCTAGTAAAATAGTCACTAAGAAATTGATGTCATCGTGTAAATAGTTTATAACGTATTAATAACAAACTTTTATGGGTTTTTTTTCTTATTCAGTTCAGTGAGTAGACCAGCCGGACGGTCACCTGATAATAAGTGATACCACCCATTACAATGTAGCGATAGTTGACATGATATACACCGCACATTCAGTTCATCGTATGAAATATAAGATTTCTAGTCTCATTACCGCAGTGATTTCATTAGCTACAGCACCCTTCAAACTAGAATACTATAATAAAAGACACCCTCGACCAGTAAACGATATTAGTTGACGTTTTAATTAAGATGTTTACACAGCAATCTATTGCTTTAAGGGGAGTTTATATCTTGTTTCTCGATTACCTTTATTGTGTTAATAAAAAGAACGCGCGTTAGTATAATTTATTTAATTTACTAAAAAAAATGATATTAAAGGAGCAGTAACGCAATCGCATGTAACATGAACTTTCTTCAAACGATGATTCAACACACACAGCTCGCGCATGCGCACACTACACACTAATTATGGCACCGCGCGGACCTCGTCCGTAATAAAAAAAAATTTAGAGGCCGCATGTCGGCGAGCTTTCTACCTTTTATAAGGTTACGTGAGTTGGCGCGAAACGTCACTCCGCAAGATGGCGGCGCGCGGGCTGTCGCCGTAATAAATAAAACTTAACTGTTGTTGTGTGAAAGCTTTAGGTGTGTAATGCGATTTTATATTTATAAAATATCCATAAAAATCGGAAAGTGAAATTCGCGATCTGTCCGCGCTACTTTTTGAAATAATAGACAACTCGAATGACAGGATGTTCGCCCACACGCATTTCCCGCGCTGGTCTCCCGCGAGGAGAGCGTGCCACTCCCGCGAATCGTGCCGGTGCTAGTGACAGCACTGAGGCGGCAGCTAGGACGTTTACACTATTACTCATAGCGCAACAATGAACTCATCTCTATGGTCAACGGGAACATATTGGGAGCAGGACTATTTCCCGCCAATTAATGACAACCTGACAGACAAATGGACGACATTGACAACGATGGTGGTGAGTAGACAGGCGGAAGCGGAAACACCACTATTATCCAAATTACAATACAATACTAATACAGCTTCCGTATCAATTGCGAGACATGAATGCATCGCGAAGGAAATTAACGTATTCAAGTTTGAAGATGAATTGCAATTGGTTGATGAATAAAAGTGACGCCATTTTATCGATTCTTTCCTCGTGTAATGGTCGCCAGAAGTGTTTCCAACTTAAAACAGAGCGGGGGCAGTATTCTAAATAAAAAGTATTTTCTTTAGTTGAACATAGTGACGAAGTAAAACTTTAAGGATCAAATGACTTGTGACCATCGGAACATTTGTCTTACTACCCTCGCTCTGCGCCGCCGTGAGAGTGAGGAAGACAAATGTATTTATAAAACATATTTATTCGATATATAGATATAATAGCAGGATATTAGGATTATGGTACGTGTTGTGTCCAATCACAATGTAGTTCCGGTTAAGATTAAGATCATAGACACACACATCGCTGACTGACATAACATTTTTTTTATTCAATGAAGCGATGAGTCGGTTAGTGACACACCCGCCCAAAGCAACACGCTGCTAGTAAGGATATTGTACACAGCACCTCGTTGCGCTCGTCGTTTTAAGACAGGTTAAGTCTCAGTACTCCATTAATATCACTAGCTACAGCGCCCTTCGAATCGGAACGCAGTAATGTTTACACAGTCGTCTGCAATAGATAGAAGTAAGGTAAAGATATAAGTCGTTACCCCAGCAGTGGTTGTGTGGCAGTAACCATCAGTTGAAATAAATGTGAATAGAAATTATCAATTTATTTCTAATAGATTGTGTATTAACAAAAAAACAAATGGCGTCGCATCCGCGCCGGTTCCCGGGGGCGCGCGGGTCGACGACATCCGGGGAGCGTGTCGCAACGCGCGCCGCGCTCATTGCTTAGGAATGTGTTCGCGGCGGAGCTTGCGCAACGCGCGGCCGCCATGTTCCGCGTTTCGGCGGGAGCGCGTGACAGGTGCTTTTTAGACAAAGACGCTATAGCCATACAGCCCTGTGACCATTAAAAGTTATTAGTTTAAATATATGTAATAGTGTGAGTGATTTAATACACTGATGGCGAGTCCCTGTTATCGATAACTGTATACTTCGTCATCATTATCAACCGAAAGACGTCGACTGCTGGACATAGGCCTCTCCCCAAACATCTCCACATTGATCGGTCCCGCGTCTCTGACATAGCTCAAAATATTGCTAGACTTAAGTGGCAATGGTCCTAAGGTACTTAAGGTCCTCGAGTTTCGCCCGCGTACCCGTACACGTTGTGTTGGGGGCCTCCCACGAACTAGACTGATAACCCGGTGAGTGTCACGGGAAACCGCTGGATGCAAGCTACGCAGGACTGTCAATTTAGGAGTATGCAAACACTGCCACTATCCGACTCGAAGGGTCATGTGACAATTGAAATTATTACGGTGAGGAGACTTAACATTTTATATATACAGATGCGAGGCGGCTTAATAGTGAAATGGCGGCTGTCGATGATGATGATGAACGTATTTTTTTCTTTTTATAGTAATATGTGGCTTAATTCATTTTCTCCGTCATCGACCTTTGCACTTCAATCCTTTCATCCCTTGTTATATCTTCGTACGGAAACGGTTTTGTTTTTCTTATTATTAAATAATATCCTACACAGAGAGTATGGGAAGGTGCGAACGGGGAGCGCCGCAGCCCCCAGGAGAAAGTGCGCACCGCGGCGCCCCGCGGGGAAAGTGCGCGCGCTGCTCTACTCAGCACCAGCAGGCGTGAGGATATTGAATCGAAGGAAATGCCATATATAATCATATTAATAGACACAATCATCAAAATGCACCCAGCAATGTAAAACTTAGCGATGATTTTGAGGCGGAAGCATGAAGCTCCGTTCGGCGGTTTCTGTATGGCCGAAACGAGCCGTGAAGCTGGGTCCACGAGCCCGGTACCAGGTGAACTGTAAGAGTCAATATAACTACTAAGCGTTCACCATCAACAGAACAGGGGTATAGTTATGAAGGCGAACCCGATAACTGGTGTTTAAAAAACAACTAAAATCACGACCCGCTCGGCACGAAGCAAAAAAGCTTACACCGTGTAAACATTAAAGAACTATTTCATATTTTATGTATATAAACGTCTATTATTACTTAGTAAATACTTAGCAGAAAAATCGAGTGAAAACAAAGGAACAAACGCGACAGACGACACATGGTAATGGTAAAAAAAATGAGCGGGAAATTATAACAATATAAAATGTTTTATTAATACATAACCGTAAAGAATGTTTGCAACATGAAATAAATTATTTATATTTATGTATGTAAGAGATTTCCAACTCAAATTAAATAATAAATACACATTTAGTTTAATTAACAAAGATAATAAACACTAAGAGTAAAAAAACAATATCAAGAAAAATAGGAAAAGGCAATATCTATAGACAACAGTAACGCGCCCGCTCAGCCCCGTCCGGCAGAGTTGCGAGCAGTAAAAAAAAATAAAGGGATATTATAAATATATGTATAAATAAAAATATAGTAAATATTACTTAGCAAATATACTGTTATATTATTATTATTTAGTAAACTATTTTTATTTAAATTTAATTTTCCAACGTTGCGTGTGAATGTGTGCGTGTAATGGCGGCGGCGCCCGCGGCGGCTGGTTCCTTGTTTTATTTAATTATATCTTGCAGCTCAGCTGTTTGGGTGTAGTGAAGGTTTGTGTTTGTGTGGAAGGCGGAGGTGGAGGTACTGGTGGCAGGTATTTACGGCCGAACTTACGCGCAATAAATTCCAGTGGGAGGGATTCGGGCCATTTCTCACCACGCTGGCGCAATGCGGGCTGGTGGGAACCAGAGTCTTGTTTGTTGATCAGCAGGCTGCACCACGAGCCGGTGAGGATGGATTGAATCTCCTAAGTTGCGGTTGGTAGGAACGGCAGGAAATAGACTCCGGGACAGGCTACCCCAGCAAAGCGTTAGCGAGACTGTGGTTGTGTTCGGAATGGATATCCCATGACCTTTCCAAATGTTGAAAGTCACCACCGACGGCGTTTTAATGGATAAAAATCTCCACATAACTCTGACTTCACACCACAAAATAAGTATCCTTTCCAAGATTTTCCCCTGGAACCCAAAAAAAAACGATACGTGAGCTGTAGTGCGGGAGCCCTTGCACCCCTGAAGACCAAAGCTGTCATTTATTTCTAATTTTCGGTAAAATCATAATAACAGCAATAGAAGAAAATGAAAAGCAGTAGAGATAATGTAAGAGTGCAAAAGTGATAAAGAAGAGTAACAATTTAAACGTGGTTGTAGTGGAAGGTGAAACGTAAATAGAGTAAGGAGGAGACGGAATTATAATGAGAAGAGATAAGGACGAATGTAACGGATAAGTAGGTGTAAAGAAACTTTCCTGGCCCGGTTCCCACCTCTGGACATTCTGGCGGAAAGGGACGCGCGGATTTATAGGCGTCTACGTTCTCATCGAGAAGAAGCCGAACCCCTGGATGTGGTAGAAGTGCACAGGCATGAGCGCCGCCGCGCTTTGGAGGTGTGGAGAGAGAGGCTTGCTGAGCCGCGGAACTCACGGCAGCGTATAGTAAGCGCTTTTCTGCCGAACCTCGAATCTTGGCTTAGATCTGGCGGAGTGGCGCATGTCACCTTCAGGCTGACTCAGGTACTCACAGGACACGGGTGTTTTCGTGAGTACCTGAATAGGATTGGACGTGAACCAACCACGCAATGCCACCATTGTGGTGGAGAGCTGGATTCCGCTCAGCATACGCTCGCAGAATGCCCTACGTGGGAGCCTGAACGGAAAATTCTCATCCACAAAATCGGGCACTGGCAAAGAAAAATGGGTGGATAGCGTTGGTTTCCTTCTGTGAAACCGTCATGATGCAGACGGAGTCCGCCGAGCGAAGTCGGGGGAGGGCCGACTCCGTCCATAGACGAGGACGTCGGGGCGATGGCAACGGACGCCCCAACTCGTCAGCCATGTAGTGCCGGGCCATTAAGAATAGGACTAAGGTATTCTCTGCCTGTCGTACAAGGCGACTAAAAGGGTCCTCGGATTCGTAGGCTTTGAGGGTGGGGGCCCTCAGAGCTTAATAAGCGAGCCTTTGGAGGACGGCAAATACATTGTGGTCTTGTATTTGCCGTAGCAAAGCGTGGGGTCTAGGAGGGCTTTGCCCTTCCGTGGAATGTTTAATCGTGAGTGTAGGGGGGCGCCGGTGCGTTCCGTAGGAGATCCCGGAGCCCCTCCTAATGCACTGAGGGAGACCACCGAGGGGGTTTTAGTGGGTAGAAGCCCCACATAACCTTGTCTTCCCCCCAGAAGCAAGGTATCTTTTAACTTTCCCCAGCGAGAAAAAAAAAAAAAAAAAGGTGTAAAGAAACTTATAAAGAAAACCGGGTCATTTGTTGAATAAAAAAAAATAATGTTTGTACAGTACCGTTGCACTAAGATAGCAATAAATTAGGTGACGGAATCACCTTCCTCAGCATCCGGTGGTGGTAACCGTCGGCCTGTCTTCGCGGGCTGAAGGTGAATCAGAGCAGAGCCGATCGCGTCCGATTTCTCTAATAAACATTAAAACGTGATAATGCTCTCCAAATATGAAAGTGCGCGTCACCGGCCACCGCCGCGCGCGACTGTACACGCGACCTGCGCACCGGCGCACGTGTCACTAAACATCAAGTGAACATTTCATTCCTCTAATCGCTTAGTAGAATAAAAACAAAGCAATGACACTAGCAGGACATTCACTTGATGCAATATAGTGAAATTACTGGTGTCAATACCGAGCAGCGCCGCGTTGTTATGGGCAGGAGTATCGCATACCGTCAGGTGAACGTGCCGCTTGTGTCATTGCTTTGTTGAATAAAACAAGTAATTATGATGAAAAAAAAAATATTAAAATCAAAACATTTACAAACGGATATTCAATTAATTTTTAACAACACTGCCACCTGTTTGCGAGTACGTACAATAAATCAATAGAACGTTTGCAAAGCTTCTTCGCTGTTGTAACAGATGGCGCTGTTCTTATAAATCTAAATAAAATAATCGCGTTATAAAGATCAACGTAATTTAAGAAAAAAAAATAGTAATTTTATTAAAGAGTAGTAGATAATATGATAATTCCTGTTCCGAATTTCCTGATCAAATGTACAGGTAAACCAATTAAATATGATTTAGCACTGTTAAGACTAACCTTTGTGTATTTCGTGGTTAACATTTAACTGTTTGAATTTTTTAGCCACAATTTATTATTTAAATGTAAACGATTTAAAATGGCGGCATGTGGTGCTGGTCGAGTATGAATATATCTAATTATTAATCCGTGTTAATGACATGTCCTGTTCCCCGGCCGTCGCTTAGACGCAGAAAGTAGAGCAGCGAATCGCAATACCAACATTACTCTTCTTCTGCGACACCACAGGCAGTACAAACCTGAGGCGAGCTCACAAAGCTTACTTGGAGCGGCCACCTCGAACCGGCCGGGAAGGTTCCTCTTTGCTTCACCGTGGGTGATCGCCACGATAACTACTAGACGGTGTGACACGACAACAGGGACCTACCACTAGTATCTCTCTATTCTACCACCAGTACCACTACTACTCCTTTAAAATCGATGTACATGGTTTTTATAACCAAACTTCATCGTAACACAACTTTAGCTAAAAAAAAACGGTTGAAATTGAGGGAAAAGGAATAGGCTTTACAGTTGAAACCTGGAATCTAGGTATTACCTTTAATGGATATTTACGTTTTGAAAAACACGATAATAATGTGGCCAGAAATTGTTTTTATCGTTTAAGTCTTGTACGAAATCCGTCAGCTTCTTTCCGTTAAAACTCGTATTCACTTATCCGAATCCTTAATTTCCTCAAAATTAAATTACGGCGATGTTGTTTATGGACCTCGTCTCCTTTCTAGGACACGCCGCATAATTCGAGTGCAAAATGCTTGCTATCGACTCTGTCTCGACGCTCCAGCTCGTAGTCATGTCTCTCCACATTTTTAATCGTCCATGCTTAACATGGAATCGCGTAAGCAATTATATTTAGCTTCTCTTTTATTCGGGATCTTAAAATCTAAGACACTAGAATATCTATATTCTAATATAAAGTTTTCTCCTCACCAAGACAGATTAAACGCAAGAAGTGCAGTATCTCCTATTATAAGTATAGAATTGTCTCATTTGCGGACAGCTTTCGACATCCGGCCACCAAGTGTCGGAATAATATACCTCCGCCTCCGCCTCCGCCTGTGAGGCAATGTGACTCTGTTTTTAGTTTTTAAATATATTTTATACCGTTCTTATTGTAAAGCGCACTTTTGACCGTGTCCTTGGCAACATATTTATTTACATGAACCTATTGCAATTACAATTATTATAAAAATTTATGGCCGGTAGCTGAAGATCAGTGTTCCGCCTCCAGCAGGTGCATAATCCACTGAGCTACAGCCTTTTGTACCATTGTAGCACACACGCACACACGCACACACGCACACACACGTCTACACTACTCAATGTGTCAATGTAGTTCGTGCGGTTTATAACAAAACTTCTCGTTTGTTGTTTCTGTACATGTACGTGTGTGTTACATTATTTGGCTACGATAAACAACTTATCTATCTATCAATCTAGAACTTTCTCGTGGAAAATGAGTAAAGATCAATTTTACAACAAAATTAATTTCAAAATGTAGTCAACTGATTGTTTTTAGATCAGTATTCTCTAGATAGATATTCTCGTTGCGTTGGTATTCAAGATGTTAGTCATCATCATCATCAGGTGTCCTCTTCAAACTGAACTTTACCATCAGATTGAGAATTCGATCCTCAGCTATTCTTTGTAACTAAGAATATTTAAACCTGTTCCACTTCTTTGTCTTCAAACCATTTCCTGCGCTGTCTACCAGGTGCACGTTTCCCGAGAATTTTGTCCTTCATTATCAACCTTGGGGACTCATAAAGGGATCCCCTTTGAAGGTGTCCAAAAAATGCAAGTTTTCTTTACATGACGCTTGTCATCAGTAGTTAGCTCTCTCAAGGACTTGAGCGTTGGAACTGGCTCCGCGTAATCTTAAACATTGGAGGAGTCCCAACATCTCAAATGCTTGTCCAGGGTGTCTGGTGGCAGATTTATGTTTTCAAATTTAAATAAAAAATAATATGTTTGATATATAATTTTACTAAAGGTATTAAAAGATAGAGTACAAATGCGGATTTCATTTTTCTGGAGTGCTCACCCGACCACTGCACCACTGCACCACTGCGACATCCTGACTAAGAAATCCGCACGATCAGTGATTCTAATGACACCACCTTCCCCCCGCACTGTTTATAAGTTATTGAGATATTCGTTTTTAAGATATAAATCTGCCGCCAGACACCCTTTATTCAACGACAGCATCCCTTTTTTTTAATAAGGTGCTAATGTTAGAGATCAGGTCTGGTCTCTCAACTGATCCTCCAGAGCTCAGCCTCAAGCCCAAGCCCTACCTGTCAAGGTAACACCTCATTAGTATCGCATCGTATTCTTGACTACTTAGATAACTGTATCTGAATAATGATTGTTTATATCGATTGATCAGGAGCTGTGCGCTGGAGTGCAAACTCGGTCAGCTGTGCGTGGGGGTGCGGCCGGCTGCACCTCCGCACCCCCAACCCTTCATTAAGACTGTTGACATACTAACATCATTATCATAAAAGTTTATTACATTAAAAGCTTCGTTTCGGTTAAACACGATCAGTATTTACACATTACTATCAGGGTAAGTAATAAACAGTCCAATTAATGGTCGGTCCCACTGCTGGGGGTGGGCATTTACTCACAGAGAAACAGTTAAAGTGACCGCCGCGCTGGCCAAGTGCGGGTTGGCGGATGACACGTTCCCACGACTGCTGTATATTTTGAAACATGTTGAAATGCTCAAAATATTTTCCTTCACCGGAAGTTTGACCTTCAATGGAATCGATCGCACACCTCCTCGACACGTACACCGGATACGAAACTCTGATCATTTATAATTATGTGATTAAACATAAAATTTGTTGTTTCTCAATGTTTTAACCATCTGTTTACGGATGTATTTGTATTATATGTACATTTAAATCACGACCTAGCGAGGGTCGCGAAGGGTAGATGGATGCGAGCTGGACCACCGTGAAGCTGTTTGGGTTAAGCATATTATATTCAGCACTCCCCCACTTTACATGCTTTATATTCAATCCCACGTTCCGTTTTCGATGAAATGTTTTAAGGTTGTACTGAAGCTACACGTCGTAGAGAACCTCCTTCCTGTCGTCGGTTAGTACGGGGCGCGCTACCCGCTGCCCGCCCCGCCCGCCACCGTGTCCGGTCACGGAGCCGTCCATCCGTGAAGCTGGATCGCAGCGCCCCGCGTGTGAACGCTCAGTTGGTCGCCGCCTGTCGCCCCGCCGAGTCCCAGCAGACAACAAACAGACGTACAGACGTACAGGCAGACAGGCAGACAGGCAGCTATGTAGGAGCCGCTACGGCCGCCGCCCACCGCCGGTGAGTTACCGCAAAACCACCAGTTCATCCGGTCACATTCCCTCTCAATCGTATCACTAATTGAGATGTTCAAACAGCATCCCAATAATTGCTCTAGCTCCTACAGCTCTTCAACCTGATGTGTCCCGTCTCTTATTTGTTGGTTACCGGAACACGGCGATGCCGTTGCGGCTGTGTTAGCTAATCAGGAGGAGGAAACTTTACCTCCGTTTAACTTAACGCGTGGCCCCGTTGACAAACCAGGGGCCTTATACTTATTTTATTCTAAAAATTCAAAATGATCCACAACAAATACTATCAATGATCTATAACAGTGTTGACAATATAGGTGTGTGGTGTGGCACGAGCATGATTGTTGCGCCGGCGCCTGCTGCACTGAAGTAGCAATGTTTACAGGCCACCGCTTTGCGGCAACAGAGACAAAGTGACGCCAGCCTGATTATATACAAAAAGAAAATTATACGAATAAATGAAACTTTTCATTTTTTATTTATATCAAAAAACTCCTCCAGTTAATACGTCGCCTTTATTTAAAAATACAAAGTTCTTTAGTAGTAAAAAGCTTGCTCCAGCTCCGCGCCATGCAAAGAGGCGAGCTGCGCTCCGAGGACAAGGATCCAGAGGGCGGAAGGAGCCGGCCCTCGTCCCGCAGGAACTCCGCCTGCCTATCCCGCCGCGGCAGCAAGGAGGAAGCGAAAGAAAACAAAAGAGGAGTGACCGCGCCGAACTCCACAAACTCCACACCAAAGAAGTTCCCGAAGAACCAAAACTTGGATCTGGTTGTTACTGGGAAGCAGATATTTAAAAGGTTTTATTTTGCTCCTACTAATGACGGTTGCTAGGTGGTAAGTGGTACGAGGCAAAGGAAATATGGTGGGCAGCAGCAGAAGGCAGTGCGGTGGTGACTATTGCCCTCAATCTTCGCGGACAGTGACGTTCCAGCAGCAACGAGGTATTATATTTTGTGTAAGTGATATTTAAATAACACGGTATACATGAAGCCGTAGCTACTCAGCACCCAGTTTCCTCTTCACCAGGGCGGACCGCGCCAGCTCCCTGCCCGGCACGCACCGGAGGCCGTCGCTGGACTCCCTGCCAAGGCAGAGGCGGACCTTCGACTCTCCAAAGAGGTTCATGTTGTCGCAGGCATCCAAGAGCAGAGACACCTCTTTGGATGAGGACATGTCTTTGGAGCTCTCGCAGGTGAGGACAGCTTTCGTGATGAGTGGAAGGGAGGTTCAGCGCCAGCTCGTACTTGGTTGTGAGCGCAGAGAAATACTTTAATAGTGTGCATCATCAATAGGAGAGAGAAATAAAGTGTCTCATCACCGCAGTAATAGTTGACTAAAGCTGATGCTCCATCAGATATCGATTTCATGACTGTTAAGTCCAATGTAACCAGGTTTCAGATTTCGAAGACATGAACTCGAAATACGGCATCAGGCAGAAGTTTTCAGCGGTGGCGACGTCCACGCCGAAGCCGGTGCAGAAGGCGAGGAGCGGCTCGCTGCAGAGCCAGCCTCCGGCCAACGAGTTACCCCGGCGCGGCCAGAGGAGCTTGGACTACAAGCCCAGCCGACAGAGCACAATATCCTGCAGCAGGGACAGCCTGTACAGGACCTCGTCATCCAGTCAGTACAGGTGAGCTATTCATCAAAATCCACAGCGTCTTCCATTTAAACGGCTGTACCAGCTGATAAAATGATACGCTGGTTCATAACAATCCAGGGTACTCGGGTTGTTTACACAGCTGCAGTGTGCACCACCTCCTACCAGTTGGTGCAGCAATGATGTACATGTACTCCAGGATTGAATGATCTAGACAGTAAACGTGGAAGAGCTTTCTAGATCACCAGAGCGCTTCGTTCCGCAGAGGTGTAGTAGTATGCAAACATTACTGCGTTGCAGTATAAACGCTAGAAGTGGTAGAGTTTAGAGTGTTAACTGTATCCTCAATGGTATGTTCACCATCAGGTCGAGCGCTCGTTTTTAACGATAATCTGTCCAGCAGTCAGCAAGTCCGCCGTAGACAATTGCTAAATCATGACGTTTCCACCCCACCAGACAAGGCGTGAGCACGGAGCTGGACTACTCCTCCGTGTCGCCGGAGTACTCCATACCGTCGTCCGTGGACTCGCTCGGAGCCGGTCCCGACACCCTGGTCTCTCCACGTTCTCAGGACCTCAACGACTCCAGGTATTTGTTAATGAAGACTCAACAATTGGTAAACATATAGATCTCTTCTTGAATGAGATGAGAAGAGATGGTAAGTCTCCCTTCAAACTGATACATCGGCGGCATCATCTGTTTCCGGTGCAGACAGCAGCAGATTTATGTGCTGGACAACGGAAGTAAATGATGTAGGCTCCCGGGCTTTTCACCGACATTCGCCACCACTGCTAAGTGAATGTTGTGGATTTAGCGCTGTACTTCCAGTTGCTGCGTCAGCACGTGGCAGGAGTGCGGAGCCGGCGAGTGCTCGGCGAGAGGGTCGCGAGGGTCGCGTCCTCGGGGCGCGGCCGGCGAGTGGGCCCACTTCTGGGCGCGCTACAACGGACCACCCACGCGTACTCCTTACGACCACTGCCCTACGCCCTACCGCAGCGACGACCTGGACCTGCTCGACTTTGGTCAGTCACCACCACGATCATCAATATAGATTGCCGGACTCCTCATCCGTATGAACTCTGACATTTTTAAAACTTCTTCGTGCGCGGAAAGGACTTGAAATCGTATCAAGACATTCATTAAGTATTTAATGTATTTATATTTACTTCCTATCCGCCATTTTGTGATGCCGTTCACACCACAACTCTTGGATGTTCCACAAACTTTACTTAATTTAATTTCCAGAATTTTCCACCGACGGCTCTTTAAAGCGTTCGCCCGACAAACTGACGAACATAAACGAAATCATTGAAAACGAGGGTCTGCAGCTCACCGCGAAGGAGACTCAGTACATAATCAGATGCACGCAGATCCTGGGCACCGTCGTGTCCAAAGCAATAGACAGGAGAAGCAACGAGAAGGAGGCTACAGCGGAGAAAATACAAGAGATCGACGACGAAGAAAAGGAGACGAAGAGGAAAACTTTGACTTTGGACCTGAAAGAGACGAATCTACCAGCGCCGACGGAGGAGGAGAGGAGATGGGAGACGGTGACCACGCAGACGGACATCTCGCTGCCGAACACGAAGAGCGCGCCGAAGATATTCGAGAAGATCCTGCGGCAGCTGTCCAAAACATCGCTGGAGGAGAGCGCGGAGAAGAAACCGGAGCAGATCGATAAACAGGAGAACAAAGAAGAAACGAAGCCGGAAAACTAATTCGGAACTTTCACTAAATATTAATGTTGCCCTCGCTTGAATCCATTGTCATGGTAACCCTGTTTCTGATGTTGTGAAATACCAATAATTTGTTAAGAGGAGATGAATAATTACCTTCTTCCGATTTCATCTGTACCACCAGCTGTTAGAAGTCCATTTTGTGTGACCCTGCATTTAGGAGGAAGCTTGATTGCATCCTCTATAGTTAATTTTATCTGATGTTAGAAATTTAAAAAAAATAGAATAATTACGGTTATAAAAAAAAAATCGGTAAATCTTATAAAAAAATAACAGATAATAATTCTGTCAATACATTTAATTTTAGGCGAAAGTAAAAACAAAATTATTCCTATATTCTTTATTTGTACTGTTTATATTTATTTATTTAATACCACTTAATTTATTAAAAAAAAACTATTAATTAGAACATAATAAATATAACGCGTTTCAATAAGGACGGTCTCCAACCCACCGGAAATGTACATAGTCGATGGCACATTTCTTCCACAGATAATCTTCTAATATAAATCCTAAATGATAAAGAATATTTTACGTGTAATAAAAACAATTATAAAATATGTTTTTTTTCTTGTAATATTAAGGAATATATTTAATACTTCGAATATATAAATGGATTATTAAGATTTTATTGTCCTTTTACTTTTCCCGTTTGATATCTAATTTAATCATATTACAATCGTTGTCTTTGCCTTACAGCGACCATAACAACGCGGCGCTGGTTAGAATATTTACACTACACCACCTTGTGCTCTTTCCCTTGAAACATCACATATCAAGTCTTGTTAATACCAGTTATTTCACTGGCTACATGCTCCTTTAATAGGAGTTGCGGCGATACTTAAGACGTTGTCCGTCAACAGAGACCAACCGTCACTACACTCCAATGTTACAATTTTTTTTAAATCCACGATAATGGTGAATAGACATACAGCCTGCCTGGTGGCAAATTACCGTTACCTATATATACAGCCCTCAAGAACCCGTTAAACCAGGATATTTACTTTACTTCATCCCGTCTGATGTGTTCCACAGTATTTAATCGTTATGTCATTTGTATTATCTATTTTATTGTACTTGCCTTCAAAATTTCTGATCTCCCAGGGTTGAAACGCAGAGAATATCATCTGGGCATTGAGCTGCCTCCTGTACCACGTAAGTCTAAGGAATAAATATATATTATCTGTGGCGTTTTGACAGCTGCTTTCAATTTTTTATCTGCATTATCTTTATATTTGTCTGAACAACGTATGAAGATCTTTCTAAGGTCAGTGTTGCAACTGGATTGGATGATCTGCTTCCAGCAGTTCCTATCTGCTTGAAGGATCTAGAGGAAGGCAGAAGATGTTTCAAATAGAAACGCAGCCGCGCCGTCGGTACGGGGCTCCGGGTCAGCGGTGCAATAAACAAACACACAACAGCGATATATATATTTTTATAATTTATTTAAGAGTTAAAACTAAATTTCACAATAACATTAACTTAATTATAAATCAAATTACCATTAAATTATACGAAATATATTATTTAATTTGAAATAAATCTTCCACAGAACACAATAATAATCGAACAAGAACCATTGCATCGGAAACGTCGCCGGACATTTTATAATTTATTTGTATTCCGCTAATCTTTACAACACTGCGCTAACACTCGCTGCTCACGCGATCACGAGTGACATAGCCCGTGCACGGTGCAGCTCACTGACTCATAACACAGCGGCTCTCCTCATATAACGGCAGATTCGGAGTAAGGACCTCCGCGTTGCAATGCAAGCGGTCAGCCGCTGCGCCAATGTGCAGTTGAGCGCGGCAGCGAGCGGCGCGCGCACTCAACTTCAGCTTAAACTTAAACACTAAGCACTAAGTTACAAGAAAAAGTCTATTTACAGTACATAATAATACAACTAGTAAGCGTAAACTTCTCGGGCGCTCGCGAGAACTACAAGGGCAGACGGCGCGGCGCGGCGCGGCACGGCGCGGTGCGCGCGCACTCCACTGACAGGTCTATACTCGAATATTTGCACGCAACAGACAAAAGCAATCACGACTTAAGTCCTATCTCTTGTTTCAAAAAAATTATTTGAACAAAAAAATTATAACAATCAAAAAATTTGTTTTTTTTAATAGTATTAATATAAAACATAATTTAAAAAATGTTTGTTGATAATATTTTTTTTATTTTCCCCAAAAATGAAGTGTTGTAATGTACACGATCCGCGCGCGTGCCCTCCAAAGGATCCAAGTTTAAAATAACTTAGTCAATAGAATATAAATGACTTTTGCTTATAATCGTTAGTCATATTTTTCTCCGTTAAATAAAAAAAATAAAATTAATAATAAAAATTCTCTTCAACTTACATAAACTATATCGAAGCGTAAAGTTAATATTGCCATTAAAAGTAAAATATTTCTTTTTTTTTTAAATTAAATTAGATGAATTTTGGCCCGGACTCGTTCCGTGCGGCACAGTTTATATACACAATTTAAAAAAAATAAATATCTCCCAAACGCAGCGCGGGCGCGCGATGGCGGCGCGTTTGGCGCGAACGCAGTTTTTCTTTTTTTGGTTGTATAATACCAAGACAATAGCAATGGAGCCGCGTTTGAAACGGGATTGAATTAAATTAAAAATGAACTTCAAGGATCAGTGTTGCAAACTGTGAAGCGATTAAATTGAAAAATATAATTTGAATTTGACGTATGGGTGAAAATAAAAACGGAAACTATAATTGTAATCAGGCCGGCGTGACAGCGTGACCGCAGCACAGCACAGCACAGCACAGCACCTCCATTCGTCTAAATACTTACCATCCGAAATTAACATTCAAATATAATCTTTTTGTGACAATTTAACTAAAACTAACCTACAACCCGGATCAGGGCCCAAAAAAAATTATAACTAGCTAAATAAGTTTTTCATCGACACTCAAAGTCAGTGACATTTTACCTATTTAAATTTTTCCCGCGCAATTTCGCCAGTTTTTTTTTAAACTTACTCTTAAATTAGGATATGGCAGAACTCAGCGACAGCCTTTATTTATATATACACACGACGTCCGTCCGTTCGTCATATAATATATATATATTTTTTTTTAATATATATTTACAAGTCTTAAATTATCTTGGGTTCAAAAACGGCACTCAGTGTAACGTGTTAAAGCTCAGCGTGTAACGCGACGCGCGCCCAACTAATTAGCCGACCGGAAATAGATTGTTCATTGGGATGCATTTAATTTCGAGTTTTTTTTTTTAATTTCATAGCATATATTTTAAACGAAATTCATTGATCGGATATTTTCTTTTCGAATTAAATTTGAATACAATTCATCATTAACAACCGACACTTCGTTCAGATTGATTTGCGGACTTTTTTTTTTTATTTACATTAATAATTGATATTTTAATCGACGAGTTTTTTTAAGTCAATTATTTTATTAAAAAATATATTCAGTTTAAATTGAACGCATTATTTTTATCATCTGTAAAGTTTTGCCGAATTGTAAAAAAAAGGTTTTTTTTTTTTAATTTCTTACTAAATTTCATTTATATCATGATTTAATGAAAACTAAAGTTTTCTAAATAATTTCCCTTCTGCCAGCGATAGTGCGAGGGCTTTACCACGATCCGGCCCGAAGGACCCCAACAGCAATGTAATTACTAGGGTAACGGGCACACGTGTATCCAGTGATGGTTAGAAGCACCACGCAGGTCGTTGCCGTGGACACACCATCAGGTGACCGTTATGCCAATACAAAATTCAGACCTACCTACATTCGAATTCGATACTTCCGGCCTCCATTTTAATACTTACAAATAACTTTAATACTAGCCTACATTAAAATGGCGTACGATAATTGTATATGTATATATATATATATGTATGTATAGATAAGAGGTGGGATATTGCTCCTAATCCTAGTGTTTGTACTAACGACTTAAGTTTACTTTAGTATGGCATTTCATCTAACCGAGTTGCGTCGGTGCGCTTGTTCACGTTAGGGGATTCCCCGCGACACATTCCATAGACAACGTTACTTATCTTTACGCGCGTTGTTTGCGGCGGAACGTATTTTATTTGTCTTGTATTTTGAAATGGATTTCTTTTATACATTTTTAGTGTTTAGGAATAGACGGCGGTCTATTGAATAGACTGCAGTATTATTAGTAAACCAGTCTAATGAGTAGACTACAGTCTTTCTAGTAAATCACGGTCTATTTAGTAGACTGCAGTCATTCTAGTAAATCACGGTCCGAGTAGACTGCAGTGTCTTTTAGTAAACCGCGGTCTATTGAGTAGACTGCAGTCATTCTAGTAAATCACGGTCCGAGTAGACTGCAGTGTCTTTTAGTAAACCGCGGTCTATTGAGTAGACTGCAGTATTATTAGTCAACCAGTCTATTGAGTAGACTGCAGTCTTTCTAGTAAACCACTCTATTAAGTAGACTGCAGTATTATTAGTAAACAAGTCTATTGAGTAGACTGCAGTATTATTAGTAAACCAGTCTATTGAGTAGACTGCAGTATTATTAGTAAACCGCGGTGTATTGGAGTAGACTGCAGTATTGATAGTCAACCAGTCTATTGGAGTAGACTGCAGTCTTCTAGTAAACCACTCTATTGAGTAGACTGCAGCATTATTAGTAAACAAGTCTATTGGAGTAGACTGCAGTATTATTAGTAAACCAGTCTATTGGAGTAGACTGCAGCATTATTAGTAAACCGCGGTGTATTGAGTAGACCGCAGTATTATTAGTAAACCGCGGTGTATTGAGTAGACTGCAGTATTATTAGTCAACCAGTCTATTGAGTAGACTGCAGTATTATTAGTAAACCGCGGTGTATTGAGTAGACTGCAGTATTATTAGTAAACCGCGGTGTATTGAGTAGACCGCAGCATTATTAGTAAACAAGTCTATTGAGTAGACTGCAGTATTATTAGTAAACCAGTCTATTGAGTAGACTGCAGTATTATTAGTAAACCGCGGTGTATTGAGTAGACTGCAGTATTATTAGTCAACCAGTCTATTGAGTAGACTGCAGTCTTTCTAGTAAACCACTCTATTGAGTAGACTGCAGTATTATTAGTAAACAAGTCTATTGAGTAGACTGCAGTATTATTAGTAAACCAGTCTATTGAGTAGACTGCAGTATTATTAGTAAACCGCGGTGTATTGAGTAGACTAGTCTTTCTAGTAAATCACGGTCCGAGTAGACTGCAGTGTCCTTTAGTAAACCGCGGTCTATTGAGTAGACTGCAGTATTATTAGTAAACCAGTCTATTGAGTAGACTGCAGTCTTTCTAGCAAACCACGGTCTATTTAGTAGACTGCAGTCATTCTAGTAAATCACGGTCCGAGTAGACTGCAGTGTCTTTTAGTAAACCGAGGTCTATTGAGTAGACTGCAGTATTATTAGTCAACCAGTCTATTGAGTAGACTGCAGTATTATTAGTAAACCAGTCTATTGAGTAGATTGCAGTATTTTTAGTAAACCGCGGTCTATTGAGTAGACTGCAGTCTTTCTAGTAAACCGCGGTCTATTTAGTAGACTGCAGTATTATTAGTAAACCAGTCTATTGAGTAGACTGCAGTATTATTAGTAAACCACTCTATTGAGTAGACTGCAGTCTTTCTAGTAAATCACGGTCCGAGTAGACTGCAGTGTCTTTTAGTAAACCGCGGTCTATTGAATAGACTGCAGTGTCTTTTAGTAAACCGCGGTCTATTGAGTAGACTGCAGTCTTTCTAGTAAATCACGGTCCGAGTAGACTGCAGTGTCTTTTAGTAAACCGCGGTCTATTGAGTAGACTGCAGTCTTTCTAGTAAACCACGGTGTATTTAGTAGACTAGTATTATTAGTAAACCATTCTATTGACTGCAGTCTTTCTAGTAAACCGCGGTCTATTTAGTAGACTGCAGTATTGATAGTAAACCAGTCTATTGAGTAGACTAGTCTTTCTAGTAAACCGCGGTGTATTGAGTAGACTGCAGTATTATTAGTAAACCACTCTATTGAGTAGACTGCAGTCTTTCCTGGTAAATCACGGTCGAGTAGACTGCAGTGTCTTTTAGTAAACCGCGGTCAATTGGTAGACTGCAGTGTCTTTTAGTAAACCGCGGTCTATTGAGTAGACTGCAGTCTTTCTAGTAAATCACGGTCCGAGTAGACTGCAGTGTCTTTTAGTAAACCGCGGTCTATTGAGTAGACTGCAGTCTTTCTAGTAAACCGCAGGCTATTAAATAGTCTCTGGTATTGTTAGTTTATTTCGGTCTACCGCGTTAGTATACCGCGGTCTACTCAATAGAGGTCTTTTTCGGTGTTGCAAACCGTATGTTAGCTTAACCGCGTCGGCGTCTCTTCGGCGCTCCGAGCAGACCGCGCCGGTTCCCCGCGCGCTGGCCCGCCCTACAGGTGCAGGCGGTGCCGCCTGTGGTGCGCGGAGCCGGCCGGCTGCTGCACGGACCGGTGCTGCTTGAGCAGGTGCCTGTGCCGCGGGTCCAGCATGGCGGTGTAGCCGACCGGCGTGCACAGCTCCGGGTACCGCTTGTAGAACGAGCGGTAGCCCTCGTGCAGCAGGTACACCTCGGGGTAGTGGAGCGATGGGTAGTTCTCCTTGTTCTTGGCGCGGTCGTTGGAGCGCAGGAAGCGGGACCTGGCAGAAGTGATCGATATGCATATTTGTCACAGAACATATGGGGGGAACATATACACTCACATGGGGGGTAGGCCTGTGCCCCAACAGTGGGGACTTAAATTGGGTGTTGAAAAAAAATGCTCAGTTTGATAAGAAACAGTTTTGTCGCTATTATAGCAGAGTATATAGCTACAGCAGCATCTCAAATGTGCAAACACTGTTATCTGGCTCGCAGGACCTTTTAGCTAATGAAATTACTACGATGCGAGATCCTTTTTTTTTATTTCCTTAAATTACTTGACGAGCGGGATGTTCAACTATAACATGACGCTAGTTAGGATGGTATACACTGCACTATATTGCGCTCGTCGCCTGAGACAAGATGTTGAATCCTAGTTTCCCCAGTTATTACACTAGCTACAGCGCCCTTCAAACCGGATCACAGTAATGTTCACTCGGTACTGTTTGTCGGCTGCAGTAGGCGCTACGGCCTGTGACAACAGAGACACTACCAGCAGTGTTAGCTATTTGTCCTTCAAACCAGATCACTGTGATAACCTTCAACTCGTCCATATAGATATAAGACTGATTGAAATAATTTCACTATCAGCATGGTCCTTCGAGCCGGATGAATACTCTTGCACGCTGCGTTGGTACTTAGGCAGTGAATCTCGATAGCTACCCAAATATATATACTTACAGCTTGGGCCCTCTCTCCAGTGAGAACTCGCAGTGGAAGATGAGGATGCTGCGCTTCTCCCGTGTGTCCCTGGTCTCCAGCGGCTTGCTGACCAGCGACAGCACCTGCGACTGCGTGTAGTAGTTGACAGCGCCGAGGATGTGGCCGCCGTCGTACTCGTACGGATACCGGCAGTCTATCACCTACAAACCGGTGAACTGTTAATCACCAGGACCCGACAGGGGAGAAGTACACCAGCAGACCACTGAGAGAACTGCACCAAGTAATGATGAACTATACTATGTCCTAGTTTGGATGCTGTATTTAAATTACCATGGTAACAGAGACTGAATATCAATTTCTAACATTGGACAAAGCGAGGAGACATTCACCTGATGATAATACACCTTAGTCTCATTACACTAGTAGTTAAAGCTATATGATCCTTCGAGCCGGATAACGGTAATGTTTACAAACTACTGTTTAATAGTAAAATAAGTTGTGATTTAGACACCTATAGCAGCTGACATACAGTAGTGTGCAGGATTATTGTGTTCCGGTTTGAAGGACGTTAAAGCTAACGAAATTACTGGAGTAATAAGACAACGTTACGCAGTGTATATCATTCTAACACCACGTTGTTATGGTCAAGGGTGTCGCTTAACACCAGGTGAATGTCCTGTTCGTCTCGTCGGTTGATCCAGCATCAAGACCGATGTAGTGTATAAAATATATACACTACTCACTTGGAAATCGCTGATGCTCTGATCGTATTCTCCCCTGAGCAGGCCGGCGAGCGTGTCGCACGATATGGACTTCAGGTCGGAGTGGTCGCCGATGGTCAGCGGCAGCGCGAACGGCAACGAGAAGTCGCCGATCAGGTCCGGGTCGACTGCAGCTGGAAGTACGAGTCACACTTGAATTTGCGTGTCGCAAGTATAGACCAGCTGTTACTTCGTTGGCCGGAGTTCCAGTTAGGATGTTCACATGACACTGAGTATTCTACTACCAACATTCAGATCACAGTAACATCACTACTGGCTTGGGGGAGCAATGGGTACAGTATCTGCTTACTACTGTCCAGTATGATAAACTAGCAATGGAATGGAGATGGTTACTTACATCTAGCGAGGGCAGACATGATGGATGCATTGTTTTCGGAGAAGGCCCTCTGCAGGACAGGTCGCTTCAAAACCTCAACTTCCGGAGACTCACAGTTGGACTTCCTCCTTTTATTGCATCCGTTGTCTACTTCATCACAATCGGATCTCTTCTGAGACTTCTTCGTCCCCGGACTTTCTGTTATTGAGAATAAAGACACCCTGGCCCTGGAGGCTTCCGGGTTGAAGCTGAGGCTCCTGTGCATAGGTCTCCGGAGGAAGTCTTTAGAGACAACGTCTTCTTTAATGGCACCTGATAGAAGCTCATTGAAGTTTGCCATTTTGGGCGAGTTGGACATCTCCTCGAGCTCCAAGAACGGCTCCTCGAATTCGGAGACGAAGCCGCTCTCCATGGAGGTGGTGGACTCTGAGGGGAATCTTATCTTGGTGGTGCACGGCGACTCAGCGGAGCTGCTCGACTCACTCTCCGCTTTGAAGAGTTTGGTGGGCGTGTCGGTGAACTTGAGGGACTTCTTCACCGAGATGCTGGCAGGCCGTTTCGCGGCAGGTGAGGTGAACTCGAAGGGCTCCTCCTCGAAGTTCAGCATCCTGGTCGCGTTCGCGTTCGGCCGGTTGAAGGACGTAGAGGGCTCCTCGTCAGCCAGCGGCGCGCCGAACACGAAGTCCTTGGCGTTAATCTTCCGCGACGTGGAGCGTCCCCTCGATATGATGTTGGGGCTGTCGGTCGATATGATCTCATATTTGGAGCACTGATCGAAATTGTCCGCGTCGAACTCCTCCTCCAGGTCGTGCAAGGTTTCGAAACCGGTGTCCAGGTCCGGCTCCAAGTCCTTCTCCGGTACATACATATCTTGTTTTAACGATACATCCTCCTCTCCATAGGATTTTTGTGGTAAAGCATCGGTGAAGTCAAACTGGAATCAGTGAAGAGAACATAGTTATTGGTGACCTCATCAACTCCAGCTTCTAATGAGGATAAATACACAACATGTCGCCTTGAGAGGCTGTACTACAGCTGGTGGTAGTGTCTCTGTCGCCGGAGACCGTCTAGGTACCGCCGCAGCGCCTGTCGCAGCCGGCACACAGTGCTGTGCGAATATTACCGTGATCCGGTTTCAAGGACCTATAGCTATTAATGGTGGTAGAGTCTATGTCGCCGGAGATATAGACTTAGTCTAGATCGCCGATTTGAAGGGTGCTGTATCTAATATAATTACTGCGGTAACGAGACTCGACGTTTTATGCCGCGTTGTTTATCACTTATCGTCAAGTTGACTTCCCGCTGGTCGTCATTTCGTTGAATGATCCTTCGAACCTCGAAGCTGGTCCTTCGAATCGGAACAGAGTAACCTTTGCACAGTACTGTGTCGGTATTTAGACAAAGAAGATGCGATGATACCTTTTAGGGGGATTCCCAAATATTAACCCATACAACAGCTCTTAGTGCCCAGCGGTACTGGTGGCCATGCTTACTGTATGTGGAGATTTTTGGGGGAGGCCTAAGTCCAGCAGTGGATGTCTATAACCTGATGATGATCTACCCTTAATTTATTTGGGAAAATCCCCTCCCCGAACTGCTCTCATGGAGGCATAGACTTGTCATGCTGGACTTGCACCGTCTAGTGAGGATGTACACACAAATTGTTTTTATCACAATCTGATGGAATGTGGAATACCTTGGAGCTTCAAAGTAAATTCATAAACATACCTTAGTCATTGGCCAATTTGGATTAATTTTTGTTTCTGTACACATCAGGGATTGGAAAGTGTCCCCGAATGAGCAATCCCTCGTCTCCTCCTCTATATCCAACTTCATGAATGTCTCACTGATCAACTTGTTAGACGGACTCTGATTCTCCTTGTTAGACATCCTGAACCTGGACCTCTCCGCATATATCTTGGAGATTTTAGCTGCACTCCTTTTGACTCTTTCTGATCGACTTGTTAATGGTGAGATGGAGTTCCTGTCAATTAGAGGCGACTTTTTCAGCGGTGTGTTCCTTAATCTCTCTATTGTCGGTGATTTGATTCCTTCTAAAATAGGTGAGCTCCGCTGTAGGAATGTTGAATTTTGTATTTCACCGAGTATTCTCCTTTTAGACGGTGTGGCGATGGGTGAGCTGTGTGGGGACTGATTCCTGGTGAAGTCAAGAGAGTGAGGGTTCATTTTAAGCTTATAGTTAGTTGATTGTGCTTCAGTCTGTTTCCTTTTCTTAGCGCTGTTCCCGAGTTGATTTTAAAATTCTCGGTTATTAACCTGCAACAAAGGAAATATCATTAAGTTTTATAACTACACAATCATATATATATAATGTACTATAATTATAAATTCTCTTTCTATCTACAACAATAAATATTAAAATTCCTTCCTTTCAACCATTAAACATAAATTTAAGGAATTATACAAAAACCATACATAACAAAAAATATCTTTAAAAAAATAAATGTTTAAATATCTCAAACAAAATACTGTACTTGATCATCATATTATTCAATTCAATGGTGCTGGTAACCATGTGGTACACTCTCCTGAACATTTCTTATGTAATAACTTTGTGATGTTATCAAGTCATAAGGCACTTCTCAGGATATTTATACTGCACCATTATGTGCACATAGTGCTACAGTTAGCACAAAAATTTATAAACAGAGCCAGATTATTGTAACTTAAACAGATCTGTAAAATTAAAGTATAAGGTTTCATTTTGATATCACTTGTTTTCTCTTTTTCCATGCATAGGATTGGGTAATTACGCAAATTAAAAGATAGGTGTTAATTAGTACCGAAACATATTTTTTGAAGGCGGATATATATTTACATAGAGTAGATAATGGTATAAAAACATCGCCTCGCCTCAATCGAAGACGAAAATAAAGATAACAATATATTTTCAATTTCGTAAGGGGGACACGTAACAATGGGGATTTTTTTTTTCGGTGCACGTTACTTTAGGGAGTCGATATAAGCTGTCGTAAGCAATAAATATACCGGATAACTGGTTCCACGTACCTCCGTGCCCTTTCTGATCACACATTTCGAGTTCAAAACACAAAGAGTTCCGTTCACCAAAGGTTATGAGAATATATCAATTCCGGCACAAACCGAAACGTTCCCATGCAAATTGCGTTAGAAATAGTTCCGACGTACCGTCTACCATTTTTTGTTATTCTTCAACTAACAGGTAGTGCACTAATTGTATGAATCAGCTGGAGCGAGAAATTCGCGCGCTTTAAGTGACAGCTCGCAGCGCAGCGCAGCGCGCTCTGCGTTCCGAAACGTGCAAAAAGTATTATTGTTTTACAGCTATAATTGCGAGCATAAAATTTAATTAAATATAAATTAATTAATATGAAAAAAAACGGAGAAAAACGTACACTTTTTAGATGAGTAAATAATATTACAACAGAAATTCTTTTACAATTTTTTTTTTATTAAAATCTTGTTTTATCTATATTTTTTAAGAAACTGCATTTGAACAGATAACCGGCCCAAACGTAGTAAATCAGTTACCCGATCAATATTCAGTAAATTAAACGAAATCGTACAGAGGACGGGGCGCCGCGGTGCTTATGAATAAAATATCGATTTTAACCGCCGCGATTTAACGGATTTTATGGATATTGTAACACATAAATAATTCTTTAAGAAATTTTACATGTCCAACTCATAGCTAATACAGTTTTGATATTAGAATAATCTTTTAATCGTTTAATTTTTTTTTTTGTAATAATAATTAAAACTATATTTTACATATCTCATTGTATTTATTGAAATATATTATGTTAGAGTTTTATCATAATCTTTAATTAATAATTTAATTTTACTGACATGATACAAAGCCGATGGTGGTACTTAAACGTTTGCCCAGTCTTTATTTAATTCTAATAACCTTGCGAATAAACCGTCGGTATGTGTTATCTGTGGTCGGCCGGCCGGCCAGTAATGAAGCGGACATTACGATTAACTAATTGCTTGTATAATCTGTGCTTCGTTTAATTTTAATGTATTTTCAAATGTCAAACGTTGAACTACATATACATAAATATCTATATGTATATATATGTATGTATATAAGTGGAGGTTCGCTTGTGTGAGGAGTTCGTTTAGCGAAGACGTTCCCGCGCCGTCTCGTCTCGTCTCCATTCACAGCGGACCCTTGTGCTCACAACAATGGCGCTTGTTGCAGTGTACCTTATCGAGCGGGGCTTTATTTTTTTTTTGTGCCGTTAACGGCACTGCACGGACGGACAGGGGCTCTGTATATATATACATATCTATATATATATAGACGTAAACGAACATAACCAGATTCGCTGTTAAAGTTAAACTGATGATTTCTTTTTTAATTCAATTGACGCGACGAGCTGGACGTTCACCTAAAAGCAAGTGACATGCTTGACGATAACATCGAAGCGCTGATTAAGATTATATACACAGCACCACGTAGCGCTCGTCGCACACATTACGTACAGCATCCTTCAAACCGGAACACAGTTTGAACAGTACTATTTGGCCTACCTATACAGTGTCCGAAAGCAGAGACCTACCACCTATATGATATAGTAGTACGTACTATTTCCTAACAAGTTTAGGTAACTAGCTCTTGGCGCAGTGGTTTAGGGCTTGTGTGGGATCGAGGTCCACGGTTCGATTCCGTGAACTGGAGTCTGGTTTTCTCACTGTCTAGTTACCAATCGCATTGTAAATGTTCTATCTATTAGGTAATTAAATAAAAGAGTTCTTTATTCGTAATATCGTCCTAGTGTTTAATGTTAGTATTTATAGTCTGCAGTAGTACTATCAGTACAAAACCTAGTATCATATCGAATTATTGTATTACGTTAGAAACTGATATGTGTATTATAAAAAATATACGATCTTAATCGATAGACGTCCCACTGTTGGCCATAAAGCGTACATAACTACGATTTATTTTATACGTAATATTCATTACTACCGATGCCCACTGTTGGGATTAGGGATTATGTTTAGGTTTTTATTTGAGTCGTGATTAAGTGGGATTCGAACCTGAACGGGCTCACGAGGCCGCCTCACGGTGCTTACTCACTGAGCTACGGCCGCCTCTCGAGTGCACGACGTCCGTTACTTCCGGTCGGTTCGATATTGAGATTTATTCCGTACGCGATAGGGTTGTATACAGGGTGAGTTGAGTTCAAACGGGGGTGAAAGACATTTAAATTAGTGGTGCGTTCGTTACGGGGCGCATTGTGCGAGGTTTTTTTTTTTTAAATCAAGTGTTGCATTTGGGTTAACATCCCCTTGTTGCGACGGGGCTGCGAGCGGGGCGCTAACCCCTGAGCCGTTGGGGCGCCGGGCCGAGGGAGCAGATAAACTCAACCCTCGGGTTTAACTTTATCTTCCTCACCAACCAGATATCGAACACATTAACGTCACACTAGTTAGGATGTGTACACTGCAAACATTGCACTCTGATGGTCCTTCAAACCGGACGTTTGTTCTACATTGTACTTCGCAACGAGGTGATGAAAATTTGTTACTATGTATACACCGCATCACACTGAACTGCTATTGCTGTCAAACAGTAGTGTGAACATTACAATTATCCGGTTCGAAGGACCATATACCCAGTGAAGTTTATATATCATCCTAACTAGCGTTATGTTATAAACGTATCACTCAGTATCGGGTGAAGGTAGATAAAAAAAATTAGCGGCTGCGGTGTATATTACGAGAGCGGAAGTGCGTGTCGTACGCAACGTCGGCTTCCGGTCACGGCTGGGACATCGGATCCGTTCAAATACGAGTTCGATGCCGCACCCTCATTGCCTGGATGTAGACTTGGAGACGTTCATCATCACACTATATAACAGAGAAGTTAGAAGAGAAGAGCAGCTTTAAGAAGAAGGACAGCTCTGTCTGCCTGGTTCACACTTTCACTGTAACAGCTTTCACTTGTATTCAAGTGTAACCGCGTGACATGTTTGTAGTAGACTTTTTTTTTTTTTATTATTACCCTACATCGAGAGGGGCGGGATGCTCACTCGATATTCAGTGACACGACCAGCAATAACAATGCAGCAGTGATGAGGACGTTGCCCACTGCATCACCTTGTAGCATGTCGACTTACCTTACCGACAGTAATTTCACTGGCCGCACGATCCTTTGAACCGGATAACGGTTATATTAGCACAGTGCTACAGGCTGTTATATAATGTGCGGTGGTAGTCATCGAAAATGAAAACAGCTATTAGTTTGAAGGAATACGTCGGTAAGATTTCAGTAGTTTTCCTAGCTATAGCGCCCTTCAAACCGGAACACAGTACTGTTTAACTGCAAGAGGAGCTCCAGTTGTACTCATACGGTATCAAGCAAGAGACCTATCGCTAGTAAACGCAATGCAATGCTACTTCCACTGAGAAGTTCCAAATCCCAGCAGTGGGCAGAGTAATCTCCACCCCTGACTCACTCCCTCCATCTCCCAACCCTCAAGCCAGATCGTGCGCTGAGTCATTTTCCCCAATAGTTCAGTGGTAATCAATACTTTCAACTTGGAGCAACAGCACAGTGTTGTCGCGACGCGCCCACGCCCACGCCCAGCGGCTGGGATGGGAGCACTTGCGTTAACGGCATGCGCCAACACGGGGGAGTGCTCGACAATTGACAACTTATTTTTTTTTTTTTAAATCCATTCTATAAATGCAGCGCACGGACAATGCATTGAGGACAGTATCTATTATTTTTTATCTGTATTGTTACTGTTATCCGGCTTGAAGGGCCGGTGTGTGATGAAATTGCGGATGTTAATTGTGATAGTAATGTTTCTTCTGTAGTGTATCAATAGTGACGTTAAGTATGATAGTTGAGGCGACAGATGGTACATTTACGATGTTTTGTTTTATATGTAATAGAAGGTCAGCGAAACCGGATTCGTATCAATCATATGTCAAATCTATAACGGATGGTAGGTCTCTGTTAGTACAGACCGTTTAGGTATTAGGTAACAGCGCAGTGCCTATTGCAGTCGACAGACAATAGTGTGCAAATATTACCGTTATCCGGTTTCAAGGATACTGGAGCTATTACTGGCGGTAGATCACTGTTGCCGGATACCGTCTAAGTACCACTGCAGCGTCTATTGCAGCCTACAAACATTACTGTGCGAACATTACTGTGGTCCGGTTTGAAGGGAGTTGTGCCTAATGTAATCACTGGGGTAACGATAATAAACTTCTTATATATCAAGACGATGAGCGCAATGTGGTGCAGTGTACATACTAACTAGCGCTGAGTGATTATGGGTGAGTGTAACACTTACAATCGGAATGCGGGTATTCGGATATAATAACGGGCAACACTGAGGTTGATGAAAGGAGGAGCGCGGGGCGGCGGCGCGCTGCTGCGACGCGTTGTTATCAGCTTGTTGGATTGAGAACCTCCTCCATGACAAGCTATTTATGTGCCCACTGTTGGGACACAGGCATGCACTCAACATTAAGGCGATGTGCCATAGTCAGCACATTGGCCCAACGCGGTTTGGTGCCCACACACACCTTAGAACAAATCCTATTTCTCCTTCACCGTTTGTATCTCGCTGTTGTAACTGAAGTTCACAACTGTACACAATTTATATTAAGTCATTGCTGCATGCCGAGGTTCGAACCCGCGACCTGCGGAATGGAAGCCGCACGCTCTAACCGTTAGGCCGGCGAGGTATAATTAATAATCTATCGGGTATTATTTCTTGATACCCACAATGAATGGAGGCTGAAGAGACGAAAGACGTCCACATGCAACCTCCCTCTGTTCGTTATATATTATTTTGCAGCGTGACGTCATCGAACGTTGGAGATATGTTACCGTTATTGGGTCAAAGGTGTGCTGAGGGGAGGGGTGCAGAGTGTGTGCGCGGGTGTACGGGGGCGGTGACGCCGCGGCACGTGCGCGTGCGCGTGCGCGTGCGTCCGCCGCCGCCGCCGGCGCGACAATGCGCGCGCAACAAGTGCAATTTCAAATCTCGAACGCAGCTGCTTGTCCCCCAGCTGCGCGCCAATCGCTACGCGCACCTTTACGTCTTAGAGGCAAAGGCGTCGCTTTATTCCGCCTCTGCACTATTTTTTTTCGCGAACCGCTTTAAGAATTAGGGGGAAGCGGACAGATGGTTTCTGCCAAGATATTAGGTGGTTGGTTACAAAAAAAAATATTGATTTGTTGCCGTCAGACGCCGTCCGCTGCGGAATTAGTTCCGTAGCGGTGTTCCGTTAGTGTTGTTCAGATATCGTTTTGGTGCTTCGGCACACATCCGGCTTTTAGATTAGTATCAACAATTTATTACGTAGATACCAACTAGAGTGCGGGTAGATTAAAAACAACACTAAATTTTTTCAGTAAAAAAAAAAATGGTGCTGGTAGTAGATCTGTTGCAATAGAACGTCTATGTTGGTACCACCGCAGCGACTGTTGCAGCCGACAAACAGCAGCGTGCAGACATTATGGTGATCCGGTTTGAAGGACGTTGTAGCTATTACTGGCGGTTGATCTCTGTTGCCAAAGACCGCCTAGGTAGGTACCAACCACCACCTTTATTGCAGCAGAAAAATATTAATGTTCACATATTACTGTGATCCGGTTTGAAGGATGTTTCGGCTAGTGAAATTACCGGAGCAACAAAACTCAACATCTTGTTTGACGGGTGCAGTATGTATCACTCTGACTAGAGCCACGTTGTTATGCGCGTGCACATCACTCACATCAGGTCAATGCCCCCGCTCGTCTCGTTGGGATAAAAAAAGCAGTTTGTGTAAAATTGGCGCCAAATTTGAATTCAAAATTCCGATTTATTATCAACATTTTAATAATTTAGACAAAGGTATTCCATATTATTCGGTTGCACTGAAAATCCCGATATATGCTATCGGAGCTGTACTGATGATAAAATAATTTGTTTTTTTTTTTTAATCTTAAAGTCAGGGCAATAGATGATACCCTCATGAGGCCTAAGATGTCGACTGCTGGATATGTCTACTCCATATTGAAGATATAGAGGAGCGGAGTAAGAGATGGTATCTGATGACAACAGCTGATGGCTGGAATAGATTCCTCCAGACCTGATGATGGTGGTGTTACGACAGCATTATATTTAGTTCAGTTCTTTATACAACCTGTATGGATCACCAAGTTCCGTTTCCTCTTTGTCAGCATGAAAAACATACAATGGGGAACAGTACACCGTGAATACTGATAGACGGTAGACGGAAAAAATGTCTGTACACCATCTCATTGCGGGTAGGACAAAAAACATCTCAAACCGGAAGGCACGTGCGATGCATCACAATGGATTACGGAGCGCATCCGTTTCACTTTCGCTTAACGGAACGAGCGGGGCGCCGCCGCGTCTGCAGCGGGCGTACTGTCACACGACTGTCACACTACTGTCACACTACTGTCACACTACCTACCGCTGAGCGCTGAGACCTTCACCTGATGTTGAGTGATACGTCGTGTCGTGGCGCTAACTACGTACACACTGCACTGCATTACGCTCCTAACCTACGGCGTAAGACGTCGAGTCTCATTACCCCAGTAATTACAACAGCTACAGCGCCCTTCGAACCGGACAGTAGTAACGTTTGCACACTGCTGTCTGTTGCAATAGGAGCTGTGACGGTAGCCACCGGTAAAGTTTCCATTTCATTCAATCATCAGCCATATATGGGGGTGGGGGTTTGGGCCATTTCCCACCACTTTGCCCCAATGCGAATTGATAGGAGCTTCTATTTGGCATTCTATAAATAGCGATGATACTATTATATTAATATGGTCATAATTAGAATGTATACACTGCATCCCTCCGCGGACACTTTTAAAGTATGACATTAAAATGTGACTATAAAAAAAAGTGAATCTACAAATTGTGACGGTACTAAAAATGGCGGAATATAAATGGAGGGAATCTGATAAAATTTATACACTACTACTCTGTGATCGAAATAAAAAAAAAATAATTAAAAAAAAATCAGGTATTTTTTTTTGATACGACAAAAATAAATGAGTGGCACAGACGATAAAAACATGTATTGTCATAATTTTATTAAAAAAATATATACAATATATAATTATTAAATTATTAGTATTAAAATTATTAATAATTTTTTAAAATATAATAAAGTTAACTGTTGCAGAGTTTATTGGCCTGATGACCTATATACCTTAGCCACCGCGCGGCCATGTTGTGAAACGTTACAGAGTAGCTGAGGGCGGATCTGTTAATATCGGTTTATGTTTATTGATAAGTATAGTTACACCACGACCTGGTGGCGACGCTGTAAGCTGGTGAAACCCATTCAGCTGTTCACTATTTTCTTTATTTTATTACAACTACAGACATTTTCTCGATATTGCAGCACTGTTGCGAATCGTGGTCCATCCGCGCAGACGGGCGAATGATAATCGAAGCTTATAAGATCTGGTGTAGGAGGCGGATGCCGCGCACGCCGCTGACAGCGAACAGAATCGACTAATCCATTATCGAGCAACTTAAAATTACCACCAGATTGTTCACTTACTGCAAACGAGTAAGTTACTTCGCCATATTTCCCGGAGACAACCGGATCTCGGAATTGCTCCAACCAGATGCGAGCAATCTTTGGCACCAACATTCCGAATGCTCTGCGACGTTCCGAGAACGGAGCGCTGTGGAGGCAGCTGCTTGACGCGTCATTGAGAGTGTTTCGAGACGAGCACCACCTTCATGAAGTACACACAGACAGTACAGACAGTAATAGATAGGAGGAACAAGAAGACAAGCAGACTAGAGTAGGCTTGGAATATATAAGATAAAAACACAAGATATTGGTAAACAAATGATACGTAGAGATAAATGATTAGTCTTTGAAATATTTATGTTGAAGTAGTAGACGAATAGAAAGCAGTATTATCTGTAAATAGCTATGATGACATGATTATGGAAGTTTTAATAATTTTAGAACGTAAACTATTAATACGATTTTTAACAAACGGTGAAAACACAGGCATTATTTATAATATGCAAAGGCAGGACAGCAAAAAAAAAAAAATTATAATCAATATGTACAGACGTCATAATCGCGCGGGAACGTGTTCGTATGGTATTGTAACAGTCCGTGCGTTATCTGTGCGCGTGCGACAGCCACGGGAGCGCTGGGACCGTTTCCCGCGCGAAACTTATATTTTTAATATCGCCCCACGCGTCGGCGGAGCCGTTAGGCCGCACGCACACCGGGTGTGACGTAACATCACAATTTTATGCCATATGACATTCAAAGATATCGAGTAGTACCATAAAAAATACCGTTCAAAAATCGATACCGCGCTCCCTCCTCCGATAACCGCATAGTCCTCGCCGACTCGGTCAAGGATTTCATGTACTTGTTTATGTATGTATTACTTTACACCCTCTTATTTCTCCCCCCTATATCACTCTCCATCTCTTGAACCTTTCGTCATCCAATCTATCTCACCTTTCTCCTTCCTCTTTTCTATACAAAATTATCTACACATATATGTAGGTTTGTGTGTTTAGCTATTATTTTTGTGTTATTGTCTTTGGTTCGAGTTTTTTTTTTTCTTTTCTCTTTTTATTTATATATATTATATCCGCGAGGTCAAATCTGATGAACTAGCAACACAAACTTCATCATATAAAAAAAAAAAGATTCCTTGCCACCGAAAACGATTCCTTACCGAGCGCGAATTTACGTAGTATTAATACTAGGTACGTCTAAGTGTTACTGAGCAAAAAATAAAAATACTTTATCCTGCACCCCCATGCGTGTGTGGGCCATAACCAAAAACAACAGATTCGCACAGGTTATATATTTTTTTTATTCCTTTATTTCACGAGACAATGTTGATGATGATGATGGTGAAGACATTGTGATGGCATGGTGATGTCTCTATATTAGTTTCACCAGTTATTAACTGACGTCAATTATCAATTGGCGTCGGGAAGTGACGACCCCACCGCCCATTTGCTGAAGTGTATATGACGATTGAGTACATTTACACTTCATCAAATGCAATCAGTCAACCGAACGATGGCGGTATATCCATCCAACCATCCAAGGAAGCGGAAATCCCGGACGTGGGACGGGCAGCAGCGTTTCACGATAGGGCCTCCGTAACTGCGATCGCCAAGCCGCCTGCCAAGCGTGGCGATTACGGCAATTCCCCTAGATGAGATCCCAAAATAAAAACGGCCCCTAGTCCCCGGCGGCCCCGCTATTCCTGGCTACGGTAGCGGTCACGGTAACGGCGGGGCAAGGGGTGCGAAGAATCTCCGGAAGCGGCCAGGCTACCAAAACCAACAACATCTGGCCCTGGCAACACTCAACACGCGTACACTGCGGACCGACGAGAAGATAATTGAGCTGGAGGAGGAATTGAGCAGGTTAAGATGGGATATAGTAGGGTTATCCGAAGTCCGAAGAGAGGGGAGGACACGATAACTCTTAAATCAGGCAACCTGCTCTATTTCCGGGAGGGCGACCAGCAGTCCCAGGGTGGCGTCGGGTTTATCGTCCGCAAGTCTCTTGTGAATAACGTTGTCGACATCGTTAGTGTGTCAGCAAGGGTAGCGTACCTGATACTCAGAGTTACCAAGCGTTACTCGCTGAAGGTCATACAGGTATACGCACCGACTACGGCACACTCTGATGACGAGGTGGTAACTGTGTATGAGGATATTTCTAAAGCCATACACAGTTCCAAAACTCAGTACACCGTTGTCATGGGAGACTTCAATGCAAAACTAGGGCAGCGAAGTAGTGGAGAACTGAAAGTGGGGCAATTTGGATATGGACAGAGAAATCCACGAGGCCAGATGCTCGCCGACTTCATGGAGAAGGAGGGCCTCTATATAATGAACTCCTTCTTCAAGAAGCGGGCCAGCCGCAAGTGGACGTGGATTAGTCCTGATGGAGCTACTAAAATGAGATAGACTTCATCATGTCGACGAAGAGGCAGATATTCAAGGATGTCTCAGTGATCAATGCTCTAAAATGGGCAGCGATCACCGAATCGTGAGAGGCATTTTGAATATCAACATAAAGCTCGAACGATTTCGACTGGTGAAGTCCACGCTCCGGCCAGCGCCCATCCAACTCCAAAACCCCGAGAGCTTTCAGCTTGAACTACGAAATCGCTTTGCATCCTTAGGCGAGTGCATTGATGTGGACGATTACAACACCAGGTTCGTAGATGCTGTCCGTACGGCAGGACTTAAGATTTTAAAGTCCCCGTACCAGAAAGAAGAAGCCGATCTCTGACCACACATTAAACCTCATGACCGAAAGACGAGAACTGGTCCTGAAGTCTCCTGAAGATGCCACCAAATATCGGCAGCTGAATAGGCAGGTCTCTAAGTCTCTGACTCGCGACATACGCCGATTTAATACTGACAGTGTTAAAGAGGCAATAGAGCGGAACAAAGGCTCTAAAGTATTCGCACGAGATCTGTCTATCGGGCAAAGCCGGTTGACGTGGCTGAAGACAGAGGACGGCAGGATCGTATCGTCAAGGGCCGAGGTTCTGGAGGAGATTGAGCGGTTCTATGGACAGCTGTACACGACTACATGTTCTCCTGGTGGACTAGCATCAGATCCAAGAGCTAGTCTAGCCCGACACTACTCTGAAGATATCCCGGTTGTCAGCCTACACGAGATTAGTGTGGCTCTGAATCAGCTTAAAGGCAACAGGGCACCTGGTGATGACGAAATAACAGCTGAACTTCTGAGAGCTGGTGGAAAGCCGATCCTCGAAGTCCTGCAGAAGTTGTTTACTTCCGTCATACTAGAAGGCCGATCGCCTCGGGCATGGCACGGAGGTGTGGTGGTGCTTTTCTTCAAGAAGGGAGATAAAACCCAGTTGAAGAATTATAGACCCATCTCACTTTTGAGTCATGTCTACAAGTTGTTTTCCAGAGTCATCACGAATCGTCTCACAATCAGGCTCGACGACTTCCAGCCTCCCGAACAAGCTGGATTCCGTAAAGGCTACAGCACCATAGACCACATTCATACGCTGCGGCAGGTTATACAGAAGTCCCATGAGTATAACCAGCCCCTATGCTTAGCGTTTGTGGACTATGAGAAAGCCTTCGATTCGATTGAGATATGGGCCGTGTTGCAGGCCCTCCAACGGTGCCAAATAGACCACCGGTACGTCGATGTTCTAAGGTGCTTGTACGAGAACGCCACCATGTCAGTCCGCCTCGAAGACCAGAGCTCGAAACCGATCCGATTGCAGCGTGGGTAAGACAGGAGACATCATATCTCCGAAACTGTTCACCGCTGCATTGGAAGATGTCTTCAAGCTTCTGGATTGGAGAGGATATGGCATCAATATCAACGGCGAGTACATCACGCACCTTAGATTTGCCGACGATATCGTGGTTTTGGCTAAGACCATGGAGGACATCAACACAATGCTCGATGATCTTTGTAGAGTTTCACAACGAGTGGGTCTTAAAATGAATATGGACAAGACCAAAATCATGGCAAATGTCCATATTGTACCCACTCCAGTAACAGTTGGAAGCTCTACACTTGAAGTTGTTGACAGATATGTCTACCTCGGACATACAATCCAACTAGGTAGGTCGAACTTCAAGAAAGAGATCTCAGGCAGCATTCGGGAAGCTAAGACATATCTTCTCGTCCAATATACCGCAGTGTCTCAAGACAAAAGTCTTTGACCAGTGTGTGTTGCCAGCGATGACATACGGAGCAGAGACGTGGCCGCTTACTGTGGGCCTTGTCCGCAAGCTTAAGATTGCCGAGAGGGCGATGGAGCGAGCTATGCTCGGAGTTTCCCTGCGAGATCGAATCAGAAATGAGGAGATCCGCAGGAGAACCAAGGTCACCGACATAGCTCGAAGGGTCGCCGTCGCAAAGTGGCAATGGGCAGGGCACATAGCTCGCAGAACCGACGGCCGTTGGGGCAGAAAGGTTCTCGAGTGGCGGCCACGTACCGGAAGACGTAGCGTGGGCAGACCCCCCACAAGGTGGACCGACGACCTGGTCAAGGTCGCTGGCAACCATTGGATGCGGGTGGCCCAGGACCGGTCTAAGTGGAAATCTTTGGGGGAGGCCTTTGTCCAGCAGTGGACGTCTTCCGGCTGATTGGACGAGTTATTAACTGAACTAAAGACAGAA
Organism: Troides helena; assembly: GCA_029286815.1. Taxonomy (NCBI): domain Eukaryota; kingdom Metazoa; phylum Arthropoda; class Insecta; order Lepidoptera; family Papilionidae; genus Troides; species Troides helena. The sequence goes on from JAGSMV010000034.1 coordinate 231,025, forward strand.
AGGACTGTACTACGCTGATCGCTAACCTTCACCAGTTGGAGAGGCACTTTAAGAAGATCACTCGTAGGATACAAAAGGCTCGTTGCCATAGTAACGCTAGGTACAACGCTTTCCAAACTGGAACACTTGCTACTGCTTTAGGATGTCGGCATCTTCGGCAGCAGATCCATTATCATCACCAAATCTGACATACATTACTAGTACTGTTGGAAAATAAATGAAATTTTGAATAAATAAGACATACACATTGACGGCGGCCATTTTATTTGTTGGAGAGTTGGGGAGACACTTTTATAAAATAATTATTATGAAAATCAGCTGTTTAATCTTACTTATATATATATATGCGTCTTAATTCCTTTTAAACTCATCCGTCATTTCTTTCCTATAATAGAACTATCTCTTTCTCTCTCTCTCTAACATCACTTTCGTTCAGAAATCTTTAAAATTATTTTCTCTTTGTATATATATATATATATATATACTGTTGGAGTCGTCGCTCTGTGAACACTCAAGGTTAAGTGAAACAATTAAATTATAATACGTCTTAAGGAGGAAGTGGGGCGGCGCAAGATATGATTAGGCGGCGCCGGATGGGGTGGCAACGGTCAGGATTCAAGCTTCGCTTCTCCTGCGCGGGCGCGGGCGCGGGTGCGGGTGCGTGTGCGGGTCTCCCGCCGAGGTCAGCCGGCCGGCCGGGCTCGGGGCCGTGTCTCCTTTGTAGAAGGCAACCTTACTGTGTTCCGGTTTGAAGGGCGCTGCACAACGACACTCAACATCTATATCTACAAGACGATCGCGATGTCTTAACTGTAATCATCATCATCAGCCGATAGACGACCGTAGCTGGACATAGGCCTCCCCCAAAACTTCTCATATCGATCGGGTTCATATGGAACATTTGGGCCATTCCCCACCACGCTGGCCCAATGCTGGTCGGTGGGAGCCAGAGCCTCGTTTATTGATTAGCAGGCTGCACCGCGAGCTGGTGAACTCGGCTTGGATCCTATGAGTTGCTAAGCTGCAACCTTTACACGCCTAGTTAGTCTCTAATATACTTATTAAAAAAATTAGGTCAAAAATAACCAAACAAATATGACCTAATTAAAAAAAAAGTTGGCTTTGTCAGCTCTTGATCAGGATCTCACCTGATGTTAAGTGTTGATGTGAACTGCGGCGGTAAGGTAATGGCCTAGTCCCAACCTATTCACTATACAGTTCAAGAGGCTCATGTATTGTATTAGTACGGGTACACCGTCGCCGGCAAGTCGCTCCACTCGATCGCTGTCCTCGCGAACAACGTGGAGCTAAACCTGTACGTCCGCTGAATGTTTTTCGTTTGGGAGACGGTTAATGCGAGAGTGAAGTAGGCGCGAGCGGCGTCGCGCGGCGTCGCAGTGCGTCGCGGTGCGGGGGCCACATGGCGCGACGCGGGAGGCCGCCGCAGGTTTTTTTTTTCTCTGTGCACGAACGCGGTGAAATAAAAAAATGCAAAAGTCGCCGTCTCAAATGCCAAAGCTTAAAGGTATATACAAATTAATATTTTCTTTATACATATAAAAAAAATTAAAATAATTTTGTGTTAATAAAATTACTTTTTTATAAAAAAATTTTGTTTTTTTTTTTTTTTAATCTGTTACGTTTGAAAATAATTCTAAAATTGTAGATAAAAATAAATTAATTCAAAAATCACGTTTTTTCTCGTGGTAGGTCTCCGTTGCCGGAGACACTTAAACAGTAACTGTGGTCCGATTTAAAGGGTGTTGTAGCTAGTTAACTTACTGGAGTAATGGTATTTAACCATCGTATACTTGTAACGAGTATAATATACTAGTATATCTTAACCAGTGCCACGTTACGTGTAGACGTATCACTCGACATTAAGTGATAGCTCGTATCGCCACGTAAAATATTTTTTTTTTTTATACAATTAAACGACGAGATGTGCGTTACGATCACCCGATAACAAGTGATACGTATAGCCAAAGCGGGAGGCTAATTACGATATAATGCACCACATTATCGACGTGGCTACAGACACAAGATTTTCAATCTCATTACCCCGGTATAAACACTAGCAGTAGGCCCTTCAAACCGGATCACAGTAATGTCCGCACAGTACTGTTTGTCAGCTGCAATATGCGCTGCGGCGGCACCTAGACGGTCTGTAGCAACAGAGACACTATCGCCAGTAAATATATAACAAAGTCTTTTCGTTGTTTACGCCGGCGCAGTGACCGGCAGCGGGGGAAGCCGCCGCGCTTCCGGCGCTCGGATTACAAATGGCGGGCGGACGTCGCGGCGTTTGTTTACAGCGCGCCGTTGCCGTTGAGCCGGCTCATTATTCAATTACTATACGCATCGTGGAGCCGTTAGCTCGCGTCAGCGGAACATATACACTGCGGCACGTCGCTACGTACACACACGCACACATATACACATATATATGTGTGTCGGATGAGATGACATATAACAAGAAAATGAAAAACAAAATGGAGGACGTCACGAAGCTGTCAAAGTATGAATAGAAAGAAAAAGATTTGATGTTGTTAAAAAGATAAAATAATAAAAAAATGTATATTTGCGAAATAAATTGTTTTATTACTGTCTTTATATAGATGTATATAAATATATATATGTGTGTGTGTATATATATATATATATATACATGTGTGTAATTTGAATTTGGAACTGAGCGCAGTGGGATGTACTGAAGTAACCATACTCAATATGTACGTGTAAAGGCGCGCGCAATGTTGTGCGGCGTATATCTTCCTGCCCAGCATCCTCATCATCATCAGCCGGTAAACGTCCACAGCTGGACATGGACCAGCACCAACAGTTCCCGTATTGATCAGGTGGGGATGCATATGGAGGAATTTGGGCGATTTCCCGCCGCGGTGGCCCGTGCGGGTAGGTCGCGCCACGAGCTGGTGGAGTTGGCGTGGATCCTGTGAGTTATGCTGGACTCCTTACATCTCAAACAATACAGAGACGTTTAGGACGTTCACCTGAAAATAAGTGATGCACCCATAACATGGCGCTAGTTAGGATGTTATACACTGCACATTTTGTTCATAGCGTTGAAATTATGTCAATTGTTTGTTATTGGTAGATCTGTTTGCAGAGACGTTCTATACCGATACAGCCACATTACTTATATCCGGCTTGAAGGACTGAACGGCGCTATAATATATTAAATTACTGAAGTAACGAGACTTCTGTCACAATACAATGACCACAATTTGTTGTAGTGTATAATCAGCGCTATATCATTATGAGGTGACGTATCACTCGAAATGAAGTGTTGAAGCTAGCCGCTATTTACAACATAACATGTCTCGCTACCAATTTCACTAACCTCTTCTTTCTCAGTGTAATATAAATGACAAAAAAAAAAAAAATGGTCCTTGGAGCCGGATAGCTAAGTTTGCCGTCATGCTGCTACTGCTACATACTCATATCGGTTGAACCGTTCTGTAGCTACATCAGAATATTTCATTCATATTTAAACCAAGCTGAAGGTAACATCACCATCATCAGATGCCTTCACCAATATGAAGAGTAGCTGCGTACAGACTGACTTCACTGTTCTGGTGTTTAGCTAACCTCCAACATGGATAAAAAGACTACATTGTAGTCTTCAGCTGCGATAACGCCTGTCTGTCCTTGTCCCGATTGCAAACTATTCGGTCAGTTTTAATTACGCGGATGAGTCATTCGCCGCTGGTCGTGATGATGGACGCGAAGTGGGTTAATAGACTAGATAGTGTTGTAGTTAATTACATCCACGGCGCCTCGGCTTGTCTTGTTTATTACTGCGGTAACGAGGCGAACCTTGATTACCGAAACGATGTGGCGCAGTGTCATCATCATCATCATCATCATTTCCACTGCTGGTCAGTCTCTGTATCACAACCTAACCAGCGCCTCGGTACAGCGGGCAGAATCGTTTACCAACAAAAAAAAAAGTTCTATAAAAAAAATCATCGATAATCGATTTGTATGCAGATTAAAAAAAATGTGAAACGTTCAAAGTACCACAGATAAAACAAACGTTTGTTATTTTATTTGATTTATTTATTAAATCTACAATAAATCATACATTATATTACTGCTACTATTACTACTGTCTATTAGTAATATATTATCTATGATCAAGACTGTACCCATCTCTATACAAAGTTCAAATAACAAGCATTAAAAACCGTCGCCATTTTTCTTGCGCTGTAATTTTAATATACTAAGTAACAATCATAACACAATTCATTTTTACACTGCGGAGCGACTAAAACAAGCTGGACGGTCACGTGATGGTAAGTGATCTGCCCGTCCGTAACAGTGAGGTTAGTTAGAATGGTATACACAACACCACATAGTGCTCGTCGCTACTGACATGTAGATTTTTTTACCCAAATAAATACACTAACTACAACATCCTTCAAACCGGAACACAATCGTTTGTACAGTATTGTATGTACGCTGCAATAGGCGCTACTGTAGTCTACAGACGGTATCCGGTAGTAAAGATTTACCAATAGTAAAATATATAATATTTATTTAATAAAATATTAAAATTAACGAAAGAGGTTTTAAACCTCCTTCGCGTTCGTTACGAGTAAAGAACGCAACGCCGCCCGCGCGCAAGATGGCGTCTCCGCCTGACGTCTCCGCCTGACAGCGCGCGCCGAGCGGCGAGCGGCGAGCGGCGGCGCAGCGAGCGGCGACGCAGCGAATTAGTTTTTACTTAGAAACGCCTTTACAGCTATTTAACGCGCAAAAAGTTTAAGTAACGGTTAAGTTTGTAAAAAGTAACGTTTAACAGCTGCAGTTTTCAAGTTAATATATACATATACATATATATATATATACAACAGTGAGCAGCGGCACCGTACCTACACACTGCTGTGTTGTGTCTTATACAATGTGAACTGATTACATGGTGATGAGATCCAATGGTGTTAAGATCATCTAGACAAGCTCAAGTCTAGCAGTGATGATCTTCCACGATGATATTAGAAGACAGATCTGATGCTGTATTGTAGAAGTAAGTTGCGATTGTATTCAATTTAAAGTACGTTCATAAATATAGAACAAGTTAGGTTAACATTAAGTACTGTATCATTAGATCAAGAGACTAGACAGACCTAGGAACTGATGGTCTAGAGAATTGCTGGATACTCGCAGCGCGGGCTTGATTAGTGTGAGTGAGTTAGTGATGGACTTATAAATATCTCTCAGAGATGTCCTGTACGGCAGGAATAGAATAATGAGTCCACAACATCCAACGTGTTGAAGCGATCAGCAACGTAATAATGTACACAGTAGATGTAGTTGTTGTGTATATACACGAGCTGTAACGAATCCACTCGATATTGATGACACACTTCTAACGCAACGCTCTTCAACTCTGACACCGACCCAAATGTGAGCTGATAGAGGGAGGAATTGTGTCAGCGCGCGCTCACCGCCGGTCCGGTGCGGAGGCGGTGACGTCACGCCGCCCTCGCCGCGACCGCGCGCACCGCACACACGCACACACACACACCTACACACAGAGACACCATCCGAAGTAGGCAAAGGTAACGCATATACATACTGAAAATTTATGTGAAATGGAATCCTGTTGTATGTATTATGTCATAAATTAAAAAAATTATAATTTTAAAAATGATTAGAATAATGAAAAAAATATATTACGTGGATGAATGATGTATTCGTTTTTGTTTTATGAACATTAAAAAAAAATTATAATGCAGCATTGGCTGAATGGTGTTTAGATCTGTGCCCTTCCCAGTTAAGAAATGATCTATGACACGCGCGTACAGCAAATTGTAGAATGATAAAGACTTGTGGTGATATGATGAAGGATGAGGTTTTCCTTCAAAGGAGGTTTAATATTATTTAAAAATTAATTTTTAATCCAAATTGTAAACACTAAGTAGGTACTTTGCAAACATTACTTTGATTCGGTTTGAAGGGCGCTGCAGCTATCACTGATGATAGGTATCTGTTATCGGAAAGCGTCTTGGTAGGTACTACCGTATCGCCTAATGGAACCAACAAACAGTACTGTGCAATAATTCCTATGATCCGGTTTGAAGTGCGCTGTAGTTGTTATTTATGATAGGTCTGTTATCGGAGACCGTATAAGTAGGTACCACCGCATCGCCTATTTCAGTCGATAAATATAGTATTGTGCAAACATTACTATGATACGGTTTGAAGGGCGTTGAAGCAACTATAACTACTGGCCTAACGAGACCTGACATCTCAAGGACGAGCGCAAAGTGGTGCAGTGTATAACATTCATAGAGGAGTAGAAAAAAAAAAAAAACGCGGCCATGAGATTATATCATCGATATAAGCATTGTCTGTGTGCTATATTGCGAACGCCGTTAGGCCGGATGTCGTTTGATAATGGCGGCGCTGTCGGTGACGCGTGCGCGCGAAAAGCCGTTACGGTTACGTCACACTGCACACTGCAACCAGCCAGCGCGCGACTTTTTTTTATAATTTCCATAAGTGACGAGCTGGTCGTTCACTTGTTATTAAGTGATATGCTCTACCATAAACACGGCACTGCATTGCGTTTGACGCCTGTGACAGATCATTAGCTATAGCGTCCTTCAAACCGGATAACAGTAATGTTTGCACAGTACTATTCGTCGGCTGCTATAGGTGCTGCAGTGGTACTTATACGGTTTCCGGCAACAGAGACCTACCACTAGTAATAGCTAGTGATCCTTCGAGCCGGATAACAGGGCTCACCACCAGTAGAATGTTAATTATATCTCAAAACGGTCGGTGAAAAAGTTTAGTAGTGGTAATGGTTGCTATCTATAGGAGTGTCATCAAAAAATTTTTTTTTATAGTACACAGGCAAATGATTTTAAAGAACAGCCACTTCAATAAGAAATATATAGAAAAGTTTTTTTTTATTTAAAATTATTAACCAGCCTGTACTCGGTGACGGGCTTTGTCCTGCTAATGGTGATGATGGAAAAAAAAGATAATGGCGTAATCTTGACAGCAACGTCTCAATAACAATAATTAAAGAAAACCTCAAAAATAGCCAACACTTTTTTTTTTAATTACAAATGGTGTCAAATGTAAGTGGTCAATAAGTAATTCCCTTAGTCTTTCAAGTTAAGCACTAACAAAAACCCTGTATCTAACGAACTACTTTGAAGATCACCTGAAATATATATACTGACACGATTTTTTTCCTTTCCAGCTTTAATTCCAAGTTGACATGGGCATTGTATTAAAAAAAAAAAAACTTATACCGATATCATTTAGAGAGTGGTTTTATTTATTAATTATTCAAATTAGTTTAATTTTTTTTAATGTTTCGTCTAACGGTAGCGCGCTGCAGGAGGCGCAGGCGCCGCCGCGCGGGGACAATGGCGCGCCTGTTCCAATTTTGAAAGTACTTCGGGCGCGCTGCCCCCGCGCTCTTCCCGCGCCGCCGCCACCACGGACACGGGATCCTTTCTTTGTTTCTGTAAAACCGCGCGAACGGTTCAGTGCTATTTTTTCTTAACGCCGCCGATGCAGAGATTTTGGCCAGTGTCGAAAAATTAAAAAAAATTAATTGCGATATTTTTTTAATTTATGACTTATTTTGCAGTCTAACCGACGTTTTATAAAATAAAAAAATATTAATTTTTAATTACAATTATTATTAATAGTTTTTTTTTTTTATTTCAAGCGACGAACATACGAGTCCGCGATGGTCACGTTGTGGCGGAAGTTAATTAGTATACACTACACAATATTGTTGTTTGTCGTGTTAAACCGAACATTTTTAGACTCGTTACCGAAGTAATTGCTAAACGGTCCTGCGAGCCGGATAACAGTAATGTTTGCACAGTACTATTCGTCGGCTGCTATAGGTGCTGCAGTGGTACTTATACGGTTTCCGGCAACAGAGACCTACCACTAGTAATAGCTAGTGATCCTTCGAGCCGGATAACAGGGCTCACCACCAGTAGAATGTTAATTATATCTCAAAACGGTCGGTGAAAAAGTTTAGTAGTGGTAATGGTTGCTATCTATAGGAGTGTCATCAAAAAATTTTTTTTTATAGTACACAGGCAAATGATTTTAAAGAACAGCCACTTCAATAAGAAATATATAGAAAAGTTTTTTTTTATTTAAAATTATTAACCAGCCTGTACTCGGTGACGGGCTTTGTCCTGCTAATGGTGATGATGGAAAAAAAAAGATAATGGCGTAATCTTGACAGCAACGTCTCAATAACAATAATTAAAGAAAACCTCAAAAATAGCCAACATTTTTTTTTTAATTACAAATGGTGTCAAATGTAAGTGGTCAATAAGTAATTCCCTTAGTTTTTAAGTTAAGCACTAACAAAAACCCTGTATCTAACCTATTATTCTACTTTGAAGATCACCTGAAATATATATACTGACACGATTTTTTTTCTTTCCAGCTTTAATTCAAAGTTGACATGGGCATTGTATTAAAAAAACTTATACCGATATCATTTAGAGAGTGGTTTTATTTATTAATTATTCAAATTAGTTTAATTTTTTTTAATGTTTCGTCTAACGGTAGTGCGCTGCAGGAGGCGCAGGCGCCGCCGCGCGGGGACAATGGCGCGCCTGTTCCAATTTTGAAAGTACTTCGGGCGCGCTGCCCCCGCGCTCTTCCCGCGCCGCCGCCACCACGGACACGGGATCCTTTCTTTGTTTCTGTAAAACCGCGCGAACGGTTCAGTGCTATTTTTTCTTAACGCCGCCGATGCAGAGATTTTGGCCAGTGTCGAAAAATTAAAAAAAATTAATTGCGATATATTTTTTTAATTTATGACTTATTTTGCAGTCTAACCGACGTTTTATAAAATAAAAAAATATTAATTTTTAATTACAATTATTATTAATAGTTTTTTTTTTTTATTTCAAGCGACGAACATACGAGTCCGCGATGGTCACGTTGTGGCGGAAGTTAATTACTATACACTACACAATATTGTTGTTTGTCGTGTTAAACCGAACATTTTTAGACTCGTTACCGAAGTAATTGCTAAACGGTCCTGCGAGCCGGATAACAGTAATTTTGCTAATAATTAAAATAGATTTAGTAGTAGTATTTAATTATTAATATTCTTATTTTACTAATTAATATTTTTCTATTGTTTATGGCGATACTTTCCGTTACGTCATTAGTACGCGATGATGTAACATCAGTGCGAGGGTTGGGGCAAAGGAACTTAGGAATTGGGACGCATCCTTTTTAAAGCGACGGCGACAGGTTGTGGCAATTGAAGACGGAGCTTATCGCCGCGTGTGGCCTTTATTAGCGAGACATTCACTTGATAGTAAGTGATCCATTAGCTGTAACTATTAGCTACATGGTCCTTCGAACCGGAAGCCGTTTTAAAATATCATTACAAACTTCATAAGTTATAACTGGAATCGAACCGGGGACTGCGCGTAGTTACCCACTGCGCTGCGAAGGCATTCAAAGCAGTACACACATACTGGGTTAGCTTAAACCGGATGCCGTGGGAAAAGCCCTTTGTCCGTATTAAAAAAAAAAAACCAGTCTTTTATTTATGTAAATTTTTTTCAATTCGCCATTATCATAATACCGCCATTTTTTTTTGTGCGCCAACAAATCATCAGATGATATATTACTAATTGGATATTTTGTAAGGCATAGACAATTCGTGATGATTATCTATATTGTTTTTTTTTTTTTTTTATTGTCTTATAAATAAAGGTTGAAGATTAGCCGCGTACGCACCTGTAGCGGCGGCACAAGTTAGTATATTTACACTGCGCCATTTTTTTTAATTGACCAAGTGATACGTCTACCCATAACGTGGCACACTGCACCACATTATGCTCGTTGCTATAAACATAGCACGTTGTCTCGTTACTTTTGCTATCTACAGCGCCCTTCAAACCGGAACACAGTAATATTCCCACAGTAGTTTGTCCGCTGTTTTAGAAGTTGCAGTGCTACTTTCACGGCCTTTAGCAATAGAGAATTAACCAGTAATTGTTATTCGTCCTACAAACCAGATAATAGTAATGTTCGTACAGTGCTGTTTGTCAGCTGCAATGGGCGCTACTAACTACTATTGTTAATAGCTACAGCGTCCTTTAAACCAGATCACAGTATTGTTTTTGCAGTACTTTCTATCGGCTGCAATAGACGCTGGAGTGGACTTAGACGGTGCATGGCAAGACAACTATCACCAGTAATAGTTATTGGTCCTTCAAACCGGACAACAGTAGTGTCTGCAAGCTGCGATGGTGCCTACGCGGACTGTTGCAACATATATCCGCCATCTTTATTATTTTAATGAACGATAGCAAAATCTAGTTACTAAGCATAAGGACAAAAACAACAAACCCAACTGCATCAATTATAAATATAATTAGCGCGTTATCAAATTCGATTTCCGTTACATGTTGTTGGCAACACCGACCTTATCAGCCGCGGCCCGCCGCAAACAAAGATGGCGGGCGAATGTTTTGTTTCAGCGCGCGCTGTCAACGGGGTCGCGTGCGCGTGCGCGTGCGCGTGCGCGTGCAGCGCGGCAAGCGGCGACGCGACGGGCAATGTTCGTCCGTCCGTACGCCGGACAGTACATTTCAATTTGTCCACATTCATTTCGCAGTGCCGCGTTAGACAGGGACAGCGTGACATGGGAGAACATGTGAGAAGGAGATAGGGAGGTAATCGATGGAAGGAAATAGAGAAGTAATCGATAGAAGGAGATAGAGAAGTAATCGATAGAAGGAGCTAGAGAGGTAATCGATAGGAGATAGAGAGGTAATCGATAGAAGGAGCTAGAGAGGTAATCGATAGGAGATAGAGAGGTAATCGATAGGAGATAGAGAGGTAATCGATAGGAGATAGAGAGGTAATCGATAGAAGGAGATAGAGAGGTAATCGATAGAAGGAGATAGAGAGGTAATCGATAGGAGATAGAGAGGTAATCGATAGGAGATAGAGAGGTAATCGATAGAAGGAGATAGAGAGGTAATCGATAGAAGGAGCTAGAGAGGTAATCGATAGAAGGAGCTAGAGAGGTAATCGATAGAAGGAGATAGAGAGGTAATCGATAGAAGGAGCTAGAGAGGTAATCGATAGGAGATAGAGAGGTAATCGATAGAAGGAGCTAGAGAGGTAATCGATAAGAGATAGAGAGGTAATCGATAGAAGGAGATAGAGAGGTAATCGATAGAAGGAGCTAGAGAGGTAATCGATAAGAGATAGAGAGGTAATCGATAGAAGGAGCTAGAGAGGTAATCGATAGGAGATAGAGAGGTAATTGATGGAAGGAAATAGAGAAGTAATCGATAGAAGAGACGGCACGGCACTGAGTGACGGTAGTTAAAAAAATATTCGATTACAATTATCTTTCTTAATTTAATAAGGCGACACGACTGCCGGCACTCAGCCGAACGAAGTTGCGCGCTACTCGCTGAAATGATAGACATGAGATGTTCAGTCTAGCGACAGCGCCCTTCGAACCGGAACACTGATGTTTATCGGTTGCAATAAGTAGCTTTAGCACCTATCCCCTCCGGCAATACCCTTGCTGCTAAGTACGTTGAGATGGTGACGCTCAATGAGAAGAGCCAGTCTCACCAGCTCGTGGTGCATCTGGTGATATATGACCCAAATCTCCACCCCTCTCTCAGCTGATGACGGTGTTGCTATAGGTAAAGTGATTACAATCCTGGTGCAACCTGGGGAGCTGGTCCCAGTGCCGGAGTGGGAATGGTGTTGCCATATACATATTAATGTTTGCGGAAGCTTGTCTTGTAATTTTATTCAGGGCAAAAAAAAATTGGCGATGTATGAAAGGCCGTGGGTTCGGATTCGGGGCGCGGGTTCCGCCGGGGGTTGCGACCCCGGAGACAACAAAGGCGTGACGTTTCCCGTGCGAATCTGGATCATCTGATTGTGTATTGTTGCGTTTTTTTTTTTTGCGACGTCTTCCCAGCTTCCGCGTGCTGCGCATTGTTGCCGGCGCGGGGCCCGACAGGTTCCCATGCGGCGGCGCCGGCTCGACAGATGGACGCGGTCCGATCGCGTCCGGGACACATCTGTCCGTCGCGATACAATGAGGACTGCTGTTAGACCTTCCACACGACAATCGGCATGAACATCAGGATATGCACACTGCAACACGCGCTCACTCATACCTAAAACTTTTAAGTAACTACATATAGTTCACCTAACGCAAAGTCACATACGCCCGCCCATAATAACGTAGGGTAAGTTAAAAAAATAAAACTGTTGTATAAAGCATCATATTGCGTTCATAACCTGCAACATATGTTGAATCTCGTTACCCTTGCAATTTTACTAGCTACAACGCCTTTCAAACCGGATCACAGTAACATCTGCACAGTACTGTTTATCGGCTGAAATAGTCGGTGCGGTTTCATGTGTAGTTTCATTAGCGCCGCGTGAGCGACACTACATTGTTTTTTTTTTTTTTTTTAACAGTATGACTAAGTCTAGCGCTTCTAATTAGTGCTAACAGGTCATTCGCTTCAATTGGTCGAGTCGACCGCTGAGGTGACTTAGGAACTGTTATTAGCCGAGTGGTGACGGGAGAGCGGGAGAGCGGCAGCGCAGCAGCGTGGGTGGGGTCAACTGGAGGTATTCGGGGTGGCAGGCGCGCGCCGGCGGGCGATCGCACGCACGCGCACACGTACATGCGCACGGGCAAGCGAGAGCGACACGCGCAACGTACAGACGTGTAGACAAATCTTCACATATTTATAAAGAATTATATTGTTCATAACATACTCGTCGATTTACATATACATATATATTACAAAATATGTAACAACTCTCCAAGTTCGAATCCGGTGCATACGAGGTGGATTTGGGAGTACTCTTCGATGAGTGTCGGAGATCGAATTTGGAACATATGAAGTGGATGTGGGAGTACTCTTCGATAAGTCTCTAAGATCGAATCTGGAATATATGAGGTGGATGTGGGAGTACTCTTCGATAAGTCTCTAAGATCGAATCTGGAATATATGAGGTGGATGTGGGAGTACTCTTCGATAAGTCTCTAAGATCGAATCTGGAATATGAGGTGGATGTGGGAGTACTATTCGATAGAGTCTCTAAGATCAGATCTGGAATATATGAGGTGGATGTGGGAGTACTCTTCGATAAGTCTCTAGATCGAATCTGGAATATGGGGTGGATGTGGGAGTACTCTTCGATAAGTCTCTAAGATCGAATCTGGAACATATGAGGTGGATGTGGGAGTACTCTTCGATAAGTCTCTAAGATCGAATCTGGAACATATGAGGTGGATGTGGGAGTACTCTTCGATAAGTCTCTAAGATCGAATCTGGAACATATGAGGTGGATGTGGGAGTACTCTTCGATAAGTCTCTAAGATCGAATCTGGAACATATGAGGTGGATATGGGAGTACTATTCGATGAGTGTCGGAGATCGAATCTGAACCATATCAGGTCGATTTGGGAGTACTTTTCGATGAGTGTCGAAGATCGAATCTGGAACATTTGAGGTGGATTTGGGAGTTCTCTTCGATAAGTCTCTAAGATCCAGATCTGGAATATGGGGTGGATGTGGGAGTACTCTTCGATAAGTCTCTAAGATCGAATCTGGAATATAAGGAGGTGGATGTGGGAGTACTCTTCGATAAGTCTCTAAGATCGAATCTGGAATATATGAGGTGGATGTGGGAGTACTCTTCGATAAGTCTCTAAGATCGAATCTGGAATATATGAGGTGGATGTGGGAGTACTCTTCGATAAGTCTCTAAGATCGAATCTGGAATATATGAGGTGGATGTGGGAGTACTCTTCGATAAGTCTCTAAGATCGAATCTGGAATATATGAGGTGGATGTGGGAGTACTCTTCGATAAGTCTCTAAGATCGAATCTGGAACATATGAGGTGGATATGGGAGTACTATTCGATGAGTGTCGGAGATCGAATCTGGAACATTTGAGGTGGATTTGGGAGTTCTCTTCGATAAGTCTCCGAGGTCGAAACCGGGATATATGAAGTCAATTTTATGGTGACCTTTTTTATCAACGATCCTCATAAGTTCATCCACCATATCAACAGATAATCGATTCACAACAAAAACCGGAATATTCTAACCGTACTTATTCATCATGTTAATTTAAAAAACTTTAGTTGCCAACTGTACTTAAAGCTTGTGGATTATAAGGAGTATCATGTGAAGATAAAAAACAGGTTTAATAAAGCTTCATGTTTACAGAGCTGATAGCCGAGCTGGAGGAGTCGCGGGAAAATGGCGGCGGTGGAAGGTTTCTTAACCACTTGACGAAAGAGCCGTTCCAAATGTTTAAGAGTGGACAGACTGGTGATTACAGCTGATGATGACAGATGTCGTTCTGATATCTTGTCGTGATTGTATACCGTGTAAGTATCGCCACTCGACGCTTTAAGACAAAATGGTACACGTTCTTCGCAGCTAGGGCTGGAGCGTGACCATCACGTAATTACTAGTGATACAGATGCCTGTAATAAGCAAGTTAAGATGCAAGTTGGAGTGGTGTACACTGCAACACATTCAATTTGTCGCTATATATAAGATATATAGTCTCGTAAAGAGGAATCGTGGTCCTTCAAGCCGGATAGTAGTAATGTTTATACACGACAGCTTATTACAAGACTAGTGTAAAATTGACTAGTTAGGATTATATATACTGCAACACATCGACCTCGGTACTTTAGGCAGGAAACGGGTAGATGATGTTAACTCATTCTAGAAACGTCAGTAACTATAAGGTCCTTCGGAGCCGGATAACAGTAATGTTTAAACAATACTTTATATGTAATTACACCGCAGTAATGATACACAATCACAAAGATATATCCACGACACCGCCGGATGGTATCCGATGGTAAACCGATACTACTCCAGAGGAGCGATCGTGAAACGTCATCCAATAAATAGATTTGTAACGAACCGGCGCGCGCGCGTTATCTGAACAAGTAATCGTTTCCATTTAAATAACCCTTACGTTCAGAGTTTAAAAAAAAAAAAAAAAACAACACAACACGTCGCGGCTCAATACAGAACAAATCAGTGCCTTTAGAAAAAAAAAAAACAACCTGCTCTACGGAACTCGCTTAACGGCCGCCGCCATCTTTTTCTAACGCAACGTTAAGTTTCACTCCCACTCGATAATGGCGCCATACTTTACGTAAATACTTAGTATTGTTCCTAATACATAACCTAGTATTTATCTAGGTCTAGATAATATCTAAATATGCACATACAGTATTTAATGACTTAAGATCTCACGGCTGGCAGGTCTCTGTTGCAGAAGACTGTCTAGGTAAGTACCATCGCAGCGCCTATTTCCGCCGCTGTGTTCCGGTTTGAAGGACATTGTAGCTAGTTTAATTACTTGGGTAACGAGATTCAACGTGTTGTCTGTAGCGACCGTTATAACTGGCCTGACTAGCGCCACGTTGTTGTGGGTATCACTTACTATCAGGTGAACATCCCACTCGTCTCACCGCTTAATTTATTAAAATATATATATATATATGATAATAAAATTGATTACCACAATGTATACACTCAGAATCGAAATAGGCTGAAAGAGCTTATAACCTTTGTCCTAATACGCAACACTTAAAAAAATTCGTGTTACTTATAACTTGTTCAACATCAGATAAAAACAGTCCGGAGTGCCCAGACAACGCAGCTGTCAACGCGACGGACACGTTGCAGTGTATATCGTCCAAAGCCGCGGTCGGGCGGCGTCACACGTCGCTGTGCGAATTAACAGAAAGTACTATCTATATGTACGTGGCATTCAAGTGTTGCCATTGAAATAAATTTATTATGAATGAATTAATAATACATGTAAATAAATTTGCATACGTGTGCGTGTGCGTGTGTGTGAACGTTTAAACTTTTTCCTACATACTTGTCAACGACCCGACATTATCATTCGAAATTCAAATATAGCCCAATTTGAATTTCGAATGACGTAGTCCCGCGCGCGCGCTGCGGCATGGCGACCGGGCGCGTCGGGGCTTTAGAAGCTGCGCTAGCCCGGCATTACCAGCGGTGGGCATACCGACACGTCACTCAGGCCACATCCTCGAGGATGCGCGGGCGCGGCTGCCCCACCACTGAATTACAGCGAACACTACCTAATTAGTGAACGCGTCGGCAGTACTACATTATATAAATTATACCTACCTAAATAAGCTAAGGAAGTGCTACAATATTATAAAAACAACTACCAGATGTGCGAAGTATGAAGTTGGAAAAAAAAAACATCGTTGTAGAAGCCATACAACCTACATCTGTTTTAATTTAAAAAAAAAACTGAACTGTACAAGTGGCTCCCTTTCCGCCGAGGCAGCATGCTCGTAGAACCTTAGCCTTTTACGAAAGGTTTAAACTTATTGACATGGTTTGTTCATTAATGTCAATACATAAACTATTACGTAATGAAATAACTAATAACAACAATGGCGTCGATTAAAAGCCGCTCTCCGCGTGCGCGCGCACGACCGCCATCTTTGAATAAAACGCGCGAAATAAAGATTAGTGAGCCGCACTTGACAATGGCGGCTTCCTGATGACATAACGCGACCGGCCGCCGGAGCGGGACGGCGCCGCGCGTCGGAGCGGGACGGCGCGCGCCGCTGAATGAACTCGGTGTTTATTTTTTTTTTAACCGTCGGGGCAGGCAATAGACGCACTGCGGTTTCGGCCCGGTCGCGGCGGGCGACGGTAAATCGATACGAGGCTGAAGTCGGCTCGCGGTGCAGCAGGTAAACAATACCACTAAGTGCGGTAACCAGGCGCGGCGCGCTGCACGGACGCACCGCGCTCGCTCCAAGGTTGACCTTTGTATGTGCACATTAATAACACATTCCCTGATGTTAAGTGATACATAGAACTAATCAGAATGATATACACTACACCGCATTGTGCTCGTCCCCTTAATACATATTAGGTCTCCATCCTCCAATAATTTCACTATATACAGCGTCCTTCAAACCGGATCACATTAATGTTTAGACAACACCGCTTATCGCTGCGGTGGTACCTAGACGGCCTGTAGCAACAGAGCTAGATGGAGCCCTACCACCAGTACTGCACGGAGCCCCGACCATAAATAGCAGCTGCAATCGGATCCGCTGCACTCGCTGATCCCTATTCGTCGTGTAAACACTTCGGGAGGATGTTTGGAATTGCATATCCACAACATTGGTTATTTACGTGTACCCACACTCGCACCGCTCGCACCACGCCCACCCGCGGTAAGCTGGCCGGCGCCCGCCAGCGGTTCAATGCTCTGTTGCCGGAGATCGTAGATAGGTACTACCGCAGCGATGAACAGTAAGTACTTACTTTGTCCGGTTTGAAGGGCGCTGCATTTAGTGAAATTACTGAAGCAACGAGATTCAATATCTCATGTCTGCTGTAGGTGATGTTCGTGTTTCCGTTTAGCCGATAATAAAACTGGAAGGGATTTCCGTCAGTATCCGGTTTGTTGTCGTTACGATCTCATGTGATCGCGAGGCGCGCGGCGCGCGGCCGGATAAAACCGGTACCGGTACCGGCACGTTTCGTAATCGGAATGCTACGCGGCGGCCCTACGGGGAGGAAAGCTCGAGACCGTTGGGGATTTGAATATGGAACGGGACTTTTCGACATTTTCGTAATCCGAATGCGTAAATAGAAAGCGCGCCAACGCGGCCGGCCATCTTGTTTCTATTGACGTTTGATGTTCGTCGATACGTTGGCGCTGGCGCTGATGCAACTTCCAACCGTTTCAATGTTAGAATTCATACACGATCAAAACAAGACTCACTGGCGGTGGTGACCGTCCAAATAAGTTTTTTTTTTTTTATTTTAGTCACGAATCGAACGGCACGTTCTCCTGTTGGTAATTACTACGCCTGCTCATAACCTTGTGGCACACCCGTCGCCTGAGATAAGATAACGTGTCTCCGTACCATAGTAATTTCACTAGCTACAACGCCCTTCAAGCCCGAACACTAACGTTTGCCAGCTGCAATGGGCTCTACGGTGGTTCGTTCCTACATGGTCTCTGGTATAAAGGACCTACCACCTGTACTACCCACAGCGCCCTTTAAACCAGATCACAGTAATGTTTGCACAGTACTGTCTTACGAATGCAATAGGCGCTGCAGAGGTACTTATCTAAACGGTCTTTGGCAACAGAGATCTAGTAATAGCGATAACGCCCTTCAAACCGGATCACAGTAATGTTTGCACAGTACTGTCTGCGACAATAGGCGCTACGGTGGTACGTACCAAGACGGTTTCCGGCAACAGAAACTTACCACCAGTAATGGCTACAGCGCCCTTCAAACCGGATCACAGTAATGTCCGCACAGTACTGTCTGTTGGCTGCAACAGGTCTGTACCAACAGAGTGCAAACAGTAGCATGTTTCAGTAAAGAGAGGGATTTATTGTCTCAACACGATGAATACAATGTGATGGTAGTGTACGTCATCTTAACAGGCGCCATATTGTTATTTGTTGACGGTCTCAATAAATTTGTTTAAATTAATTGGCTGTACGATCGCATGTCCTGTGCCTCTTACCGAAACGAGCGCTACTGGTGTTTACGTTTGAGACGCAACGAAACGATTACCGATTGGAAGCGTATTGTGTTAGGCGGCCCTGCGAACCGGAGCGGAACCGATCCGGCGTGACGGATGCTGCGTAGCGGAACGGTTGTAGTGTAGAAAGCGCAAGTGAACGCGATAGTAAGAGCTGCTCGCGGTCCGCGTCCGCATCCGGCTTGGGGGCCCTTTCATTCTCTATACACTTGAAACCTAGTGTTTATCTTCATTCGACGAGACGAGCGGGTCGATCACTTAATTTTAAGTGATACGCCTGTAACAACATGGCGCTAGTTAGAATCTCGTAACCGCAGTAGTGCCTCCAGTTACAGCGCCCCTCAAACCGGATCACAGTAATGTATGAGAAGTAATGTTTGTCGGCTGCAATACGCGCTGCGGTGTTACCTAGACGGTCTCCGGCAGAGGTGTACCAGAGGCCTGACCCCATCATCACGTGATAAAACCTAGAGAGAGAGAGAGAGGGAGAGAGGGAGTTCTATATATAAATAATACCATACCTTCAGTACTTATAGGAGAGAGAGAAAAGAAAAAAAAGAACTGCATAGCAAACGAATGCACAGAGTAATGTCTTTTTAATCTCGTTTCAGTAATCAGCGGCTCTCGCGTCGCGCATAGACATAGACAAGAAGCGGCCGTAGACAATTCGAGAACGAGTTCGCGCGGGCGCCGGCCGGGGGCTGGTGTAAAAAAAAACTTAAAGATGGCGTCACTGCCCCGAGCAATAGACACGATACCCGCGCGAATGTATACCTACTGGGCCGATCCACTTTCAAGTACCGAAGTAGACTTCGCGTTTTGGGCGGGTAATATATATTTTTTTTAAAACGGTTAAGCCTATGTTGTTCTCTCTATCTTCGGCTACCTGTCGGTGAAAGTTTCATCGAAATCGGTTCAGCCGTTTCTGAGATGGCTCCAAGAACGTATATACGGGCGACCGACCATACAGGCACCGCCGCAGCGCCTATAGCAGCCGATACAGTAATGTGATCCGGTTTGAATTGCGCTGCGTTGCAATGGGCAGTAGTATCACTCAGTTACAGGTGAATGTCGCGCTGGTCCTGTACAAATAGTACCTACACGGTCATAGAGACACTACCGCAAGTGATGGTTACAACGCCCCTCAAACCGGATCACAGTAATATTTGCACAGTACTATTTATCGGCTGCCATAGGCGCTGCGGTGGGCTCCTATCCACAGAGTATATACGCAACTCGAATAGATGACTAATAAATGTATTTTATCTGTGAAACAATAAAAATAAGCTGCATTGTGCACTAATGGCGGCGGTGCGGTGCGCGGGTGTGCGCGGGTGTGCGCGGCCGGGGCGCCGTCACCTGCGCGCGGACACATCGCGAATCGCATGCAACCGATATTAGACTCTAATGTTCACGAGATAACGTGTGTTTTAGCGGCGGTGATTTTTTGCGGTCTGTATCGATCCACTGGAACAGTGCAAGTACTGTATGCTCATGTTGGTGCCTTACATTTGATATCGAGCACCGTTTGATTTGATCACCGCCACCCGAGTGTCGTCTTTGCACGAAGCACGTCTTCATCATCAGATGTCCACTGCTGGACTTATCTACTGTCGCGCGGGAACTCTTCCAATCGGTCGCTGTTCACCTTTCAGATAATAATTATAATGGTTAGGGCACTGTTATCCGGTTTGAAGGATCAATGGTTATAACTGGTGGCAGTGTTTCTGTTGTCAAAGACCGTCTAGGTACCGCCGCAGCGCCTGTTGCAGCCGGCACACAGTACTGTGCAAACATTACTGTTATCCGGTTTGAAGGGCGCTATAACTAGCGTCATTACTAAGGTAACGAGACTCGATTCCCTACCTTATAGAGATATCATCGTAATTATCGGTAAGTTGTTATATGCCAGTGTAGCATTTACCATCAGGTGAACGTCCCGCTCGTGTGGTCGTTTTGGAGAAAAAAAAAAAAAAAAAATTTTTTTTGATGTTCAAAAAAATTATTTTATGTTATCTGTATTTTAATGTAATTATCATAATAATACTCCGAAAAGAAGTTGCGGTTGTGTATGTTACATCATAAAAGAAGTTACGTTACAATACATTGTAAGTGATTGCGGGGCTGTACGAGCAATACCTTCGCCTGCTGGTGGGTACCCGGGCGAGGACGCTTTGCGCGGGAACAATGGCGCGTGCGCGCACGCGATGCTGTCAATTTGTAAATTGCGACTTAATTTCGGCGGGAAACGCACACACACACACACAGACATGAACAAGAGAATAAGATAATTTCTGTTGAGTAACAATGATTCCCTTTATTTGAAAATATTACTGCGCGCGAAAAGATTTCTCTGGGCGGCGGCCATTTTGTATTCAAAAGCATATTCTCGTAATACCATGTAAAGGTATTTATTTCTCGACAACGCGTCACGTTCACTCGATCGCAAGTGACATCCAACACGTAACTCTAGTCTCCTTGAAACAATATATTGATTGTCGGTACCTTAGTGATTACAGCGCCCTTCAAGCCGGAACATAGTGATTTTTGCATACTGGTAATTACACGGTCTCCGCCAACTCAGAGCTAAGCGTTAGTAAATGTTCTCTAATGGCAGAAATCTTGGTATGGTTAGTGGTGGTGGTGGTGATGGTGCTGGTGGTGGTAATACATCACCATCACTGGTCAAGACCATCCTCCACTTACTCTTCAAATCGCACTTCACATATCCAAGGATCGGGACTGCTTTTACCATTCCTGTCGTGACGATGCACCACCAGCTGGGAGAGGCTGCTCCCTCAATAATATCGAGGTGGTGGTGATAAGCAGTCCCGATCCTTGGATATATGGAGTACGATTTGAAGAGTAGGTGGAGGACAGTCCGCGCGGGGTGGAGTGGTGCATCAGCCGCCTTGACAGCGTCGCTGTATTCCATATATGGAGGCAGGAGCCCACCGTCAGGTGTGGTGGTGGTAGTGGTGACCGTTACCAGCTTAGCGGCCAGTACGTTACACCGGCGACTCCCCCTCCCGAAAACGGTCCGTCACAAGCCGCTGCACCGGGCACGCGTGGGGGCGCGGTGGGGGCGCGCGTGGGGGCGCTATGAGGGCGCATCTGTTGAGTTTGTTGAACCTGGGGTGGTATCGATCGCACCAGGAAGCGTCGATAGGGGTAGCGGCACTAATACATATATAAATTAAAAAAAAAAATCACCGTACGGTAAGTTAGAGTCATGCACACTACAACACATCATCCCCGTCGCTTTAAGAGCCACAAAAGCAACTAATGGTCCTTCGAACCGGATAATAATGTAAGCATCACGCTAGTTGGGATGATACACAGAACCTCGATACATTGCGCTCGTCGCTAAAGTTGTTGAATCTTGTTATCGTTGTAATTTCACTAGCTACAACGTCCTTCAAACCGGAACACTTGCACCGTACTATTTAGATATAAAATGGAAGCTTATAGAAGTTCTAGATGGGATGATCATACTGACACTACAGTCAGCCCGTGCGTACTGCCCCGCCCCGCCGCGGCCCGCTCAGCGCGCCGGCTGCGGATAGTTGGGTAGTTGGGTAGGAGGGTAGGTGGGGTGGGTAGGTGCGAGTGTGCGCGTGCGCACAGCGTGACGCGCCGTTGGGCGCTGAACCCAACGTTCTTTAACGAGATTATCGCCGCACATGTTAACGTTTGTAACGCATCCGCAAGCACGCGCGGGCAAGCGCCCACTCCACACTCCCAGCGCTGGGATTAACTCATTACACTTCAACAGGCGACAGTGGGACAACGATCCAATAGAAACAGTGCCAATTCCAAGTCATGCAAATTTTTTTCTATATACTCCAGAGCACAACTAGGCGCTAGTTAGGATGGTATACACTGCACACTCGTCGCGTTAGACATTTACGTTACCCCTGTAATGTAACTAACTAGAAAGTCCTTCAAACCGGATCACAGTGCTGTCTTTCGCTGCTGCGGTACCTACCTAAACGTTATCCAGCACAAGAGACTGCCAGCGGTGAATATAACACACTGCTGCCGCTGAGATATACACAAACATCAGCTCTCACAGATCAACATCCGCCGACACACACTTGACTACTGCACTGATGAAACCATAAAGCGAGAAAGCCATTAAAACCTATTTGCGTGTTGGAAATAAAAATAGAATCGCAAAACCGATCGACATTAGAATGTATAACAAAAGAACCTTTGTCTAAAACGGAGCCGGTGGGAATCAAAAAAAAATAAATTAATAGAATTATTGCGCGGCTGCGGCTGTGGTCTATGGCGCGGCTGTTGACAATGCGCCCGTATCGCGCGCCTCTATCCTCTGTGGTCGCGGGCGTGTGATGCTGTCCAATTAATAATAATAATAATAACTCTATTTATTAATTTATTATCTATGTAATTACACAGTTGGCGCGCGGCGCTCGTGAGGATTAATGTGATCATAAAATGGCGGCGGCGCGGGATCGCGGACACACGGTCGATTGTGGTTTGGACTAGATGCTCAGGAGATCATGTCGAGCTACAACAGCGCCGGTGGATGCTATCAGGAGGACGAGGACGAGAACTTGTGATGGTCTAAGTCTTGTTAAGATCACATTAAAAAAAAAACATTTTTTTTTTTTTTTAAAACGATGATAACAATTGATCTTTCACCTGATGGTATGCGATATGACTGCCCTTAACAACGTGGCTCTAGTGGAAGTGATATACACTGCACCACTTTGTGTTGCCTATAGACAAAATGTTAACTTTAACTATAACATCCTTCAAACCGGATAACATTGATATTCACACAGTACCGTCTATTGGCTGCAATAGGAGCTGCGGTGGTATCTAGACAGTCTCCGGCAACAGAGACCTAGGGTGATATACACTCCACTAATTTGTGTTTGTCCCTATAGACAAGATTATAACTATAAAATCCTTCAAACCGGATAACATTAATATTCACACAGTAATGTTTGTTCATCATAACAGGACACAGCCTCCAGCAACAGGGAGCTACCAGCAGCAATAGATGGGGGTGAATGAGGCAGCGGTTACCGCTTCACTTGTCTCCTTCTCTCACGTGTGATCTGGTGGATGTCATGACGGCAGACACAGCGCAGTGCTTCACCGGGCAGAGTTGGATTATGATCCATACTGCATAACAGTAAGCGAGTAAGATTTATAAACAAAGACTATTGATAGTATTGTAAACATGACGCTGAGCGCTACCGGGCGGAGGACCGACTTGTTTCCGTCCAATCAGCAGTCGGCACACGACAGTGATGATCACAGTAATCACGCCGGCACCTATCACTGTGACACAGTGAGGTAGTTGGATATCGCTTGTACTCTAATCGTACATCATCACTCCCACACGATATGGAGCTGATGATGGAGCTAATATCTTCGACGGCAACAGAATCTCTCATACAGATATATGTTTTATTTATTAACATAACATATATATATATATATATATATATATAAACAAATTTGAAATTTCTCATCTGATCAGATGTCTATTAACATAACCTATAAATATTGCTTAAGGATCAAACTTGATTATCCGGTTCGAAGGACTATGTAGCTAGATTAAACAGCAATTATAAACAGCTCACTTACTATTGTATGGAGGAATAAAATTAAACCATCTAAGTATGATTCAGTAAGTTGTTTTCAATTACAATGTATACAAACACATCTGTGGAATGTTTGATCAAACATTTTGAACACATTGGCCGAGACGGGTTTTGTTTGTGAATCGGTAAACGTGTTGGTCCAAATGTTGGTGCGTACAATGATCCAAATGTTGGTACGTACAATGATCGAAATGTTGGTGCGTACAATGATCCAAATGTTGGTGCGTACAATGATCGAAATGTTGGTGCGTACAATGATCGAAATGTTGGTACGTACAATGATCGAAATGTTGGTACGTACAATGATCGAAATGTTGGTAGATACAATGATCGAAATGTTGGTAGATACAATGATCGAAATGTTGGTACGTACAATGATCCAAATGTTGGTGCGTACAATGATCCAAATGTTGGTGCGTACAATGATCGAAATGTTGGTACGTACAATGATCGAAATGTTGGTACGTACAATGATCGAAATGTTGGTACGTACAATGATCCAAATGTTGGTGCGTACAATGATCTAAATGTTGGTGCGTACAATGATCGAAATGTTGGTGCGTACAATGATCTAAATCTTGGTGCGTACAATGATCCAAATGTTGGTGCGTACAATGATCTAAATCTTGGTGCGTACAATGATCCAAATGTTGGTGCGTACAATGATCCAAATGTTGGTGCGGACAATGATCTAAATGTTGGTGCGTACAATGATCTAAATGTTGGTGCGTACAATGATCCAAATGTTGGTGCGGACAATGATTTAAATGTTGGTGCGTACAATGATCGAAATGTTGGTAGATACAATGATCGAAATGTTGGTACGTACAATGATCCAAATGTTGGTGCGTACAATGATCCAAATGTTGGCGCGTACAATGATCCAAATGTTGGTGCGTATGTTGGTCCAAATGTTGGCACAAGTGTTTACAGTGTTCGATCGCCGCCGCGATGCTAACGCTCATAAGCGCGGCGCAAGTTAGGATGATATACACTGCACCGCATTAGGATCGCTTTGATATACGGCACGTTTAAAGTAACTACCGCAGCGCTTCTAGTAAGATACGCCTGCCAAGCCTGCAAACTTTACTGTGATCCGGTTTGAAGGGCGCTGTGGCTGGTATAATTACTGAAGTTACGGGAATCAACATATGTATCAAAGCGACTGGCGCTATCTGGTGCAGTGTATACTATCCTAATCAGCGCCATGTTACTGGCTGGCGTGTCACTTATTTATTATCAGGTGAACATCCCGCCGTCTCGTTGCATAATGTAACAAAAACAAAATAATTTTAAGTACATGGTCCTTCAATCCGGATAATGGTAATTTTCGCATACTACTACTATGAAAAAAAAAATACGTGATTTATCTTGTACTTAAAGGGTTATCGGGATCGCAGTGCGTTGCAGTGTAGTCACGCTAACTAGCGTTTCTTGGATAAAATCAGCTGTTCATGAGATGTGTGACTCCTGTCTTATCAAACATAACCTAGAATATACGACACACACACACACACACACACACATATATATATATCACACGCGCAAGGTTATCGTATAGTAATTATTTTCGAGGAAACGCGGCAGTGTTCGATACGCGATTATGCGGAATGAAAAAAAAAAAAAAAACCCGCACCCGAAGATCAAGATTCGAACGGAGAACCTGTCAGACGCAATGTCATCGACCTCGGCAACAACCCAAACCCCCGTTCGGCTCATAGACGAACGCGCGCGGCCGAGACGCGAACCCGGGAGCGCGCCGCGGGCGGCTGGTGCAGCGCGGGCAGCTCTCGCGGCGACCAGCGCTGAGGCTGCACGGAACTCGGCCGGGGCGGTCACGCGATATTGAGTGACACGCTCGTAACAACGCGCCGCTAGTTAGGATGATATACACTGCAACATATTTTACTAGTCGCACACATGTAAGTTGTTGAATCTCATTACCGCAGTAATTACAGTAGCTATTGGTCCTTCAAACCGGATCATAGTAATGTCTGTACAGTACTGTCTACCGGTTGCAATAGATGCTGCGGTGGTACCTATCTAGACGGTCTCCGGCATGAGACCTGCCGCTAGTAATGGCTACAGCGACCTTCAAACCGGATCACAGTGATGTTTGCACAGTACTGTCTATTGGCTGCAATAGGCGCCGCGATGTTACCTATCCAGTCTCCGACAATAGAGACTGACCACCAGTAATAGCTCTAGCGCCCTTCAAACCGGATCATAGTAATGTATGCATAATACTGTCTGTCGGCTGCAATAGGCACTGCAATCATACTCACCTAGACGGTCTAGACCAACAGAGACCTACCACCAGTAAAAAGCCTAGTGATATTACTGCGGTAACGACGTCTGAATGAATAGAATTAGTGATGTTACCATCCAACGTTAATGTATCGGTCAGTGGCAGTGTGCACCATCCTAACCGCATCGCTCAATGAGCACGTGACTGCAAACGTCCCGCCCGCCGCGCGCGCCACGGCTAACGATCTCGCGCGTTCACAGTTCACACAGTCAAAGGCATTGACAACATAGATCCTTAACGCTAAACCCACAAAAATATGTATAATTACTAGATTAAAAAAAAAAATTTAAGTGACAATAAAAGTTAAGTTGTTTCTATTTGTTACAATCAAAAGCATCTGTAACATAGATCCCAATAAGGTACGCAATTGTTTCTAATTGATATAATCAAAGGTAATAGTAACATGGATCCATAGTGGCCTCGCGAATTATTGCAAAATCCAAAAATTATAAAAGATTTTTAATCACAAATTAAAAAAAACGTTAAGTGAAGCAACAATTATAATGTTTCCAAGTAATATGGAATAAAAAAAAAAAAACTTGAAATAATTGTTTCTATTCGATTTTAATCAAAGACATCAGTAAGATGGATCCGTAGACGGCGCGCGAATTCACTTCGGAAGAAAAAAAAAGTTGAAGCGAGAGGAGAAAATTTGAATTTGGAACGGGCGCGCCAACCGCCAACGGCGCCCCGCCGCGCGCCCCCAGCCTCACCCCCATGTATCTCCCCGTTATCAGTAACGGGTTGCGATAACAAAGGATTACGTGAGCCGCTGATAACAGCGTGCGCGCTTATCTGCGGAAACCGTTACAAGTGCGCCCCCAAGTTTAAGTGCACGCCAACTTGCAGTGGGGGGGCATGGGGGGAGTGAGCTTAAAGCTCCGCGCCCGCCCCCGCGCCCGCGCCCGCGCCCGCGCTACCCACTCGCACCGTCCGCAATCTTAGCGAAAACTAAATAGATATATCACCATTTTTTAATTCATAAAAAATGGGAAAAAACGAGGCTAATGAACAAAAGCAACACACGCATACAGCCGTTGGCTGAACGTTATTAAAAATGTATATAACTTAAACTATAGCTTTTAATAAAAATATATCATTTTATACATAACTAAAATAAATAGAAAATACTTTATTATTTTTAGATTAATTAAAAAAAAACATGGCAAAATAATATCCGTATCCGTCGTTAGAAATTGCGTCATATGATGAACAATTCATTTTTAAAACGTCTGTAGTTAAATATACGTGTAATAAACGCGGTAAATATTAACTGTAGTTAAGTTTGAGTTGTAGTTAATGTTAGATTAGTTAGCAGAATGTAAATGTCCGGTTTGATGTAACCTAAAATGAATCGCCGTTAATGTTGTCAGCGACGGGGGCATAGAGTTATATTTTTATCGGAAATAATTTTGTATGTAAATGTTGGGGTAATAATTATTTAAATAGTTATATCCCACGGCTGGGAGTGGGTGTGGGATAGTCAACAGTGATTAATGCTTGTACGTATTGGTGATGGAGGAAACTCACCCCGAGCACTGGCAGTTGGTCTCGCAGCTGTTGCTGCTCGCGGGCCACATCGTGAGAGGAGTTCCCGGCACCAGGTTTCCAGTTCACGACAAATCACAAGTGCATTATAAATAATCAGTCTTTATGTTTGACTGTAGTTGGGAGCGCGCAGCACGACACGTCCACCGCCGCGGGCCGACGCCGACTGACTGCCGGCGCGCCGCCCGGCCCGCGCCGCCGCGCCGCCGCGCCGCCGCCCCGCCGCGCCGGCTGCCAGTTACAATACTTTACTACCAAATTAGTAGTTTTTATATATACACTATCAAAGGTACACGACATTAATTTGTATTAACTCCTAACAAATGATGTAAATCAAGTGCTAATTAAACGAAGAGACAAACGGGTCACTTACAATTAGGTGATCACCTGATTGTAAGTGCTACGCTTGTCCATAACAAGGTGCCGCTAATTAGTATGTTATACACTATGTTACATTCGTCGCCTGAGTCACATTGTTGCCTCAGTAATTACACTAGCCACAGCGTCCTTCAAAACGGAACTCAGTAATGTCTACTACTATCTGTCGGCTGCAATAGGCATTAAATTAAAGTAATTTTTTTATTATTCAAAATTAACCGTGATAACAATTCCGTGGGTTACCAAAATATTAACATTTCTTCATATATATAATAATATTCCATTAATGTATGGATGCTCGCAGCTGGACCTGGCTCTAATGTCTTTGTTCATTGTGTGTTGTAAAAAAAAACAATACATTTTTTAGGAACAGTTATTTCAAAATTTAATATATTTAGTTGTGTATATTAATGGCGGTACCGGTGCTGCGGGAGCTGATGAGCTACCAATGGAGAAGATCATGGAGCTGGAGGAAGAGAACATGGATGGAAGGTGTACGTGTGTGTGTGTGTGTGTGTGTGTGTGTGTGTGTGTCCTCCACGCCGTTTAAGGCTACGGCTTCTCTTCAGTTATTTCGGCTCTCATGTGCCTCATGGATGGATGGTGCAGATGTCAACACTGGTTGGAAGAAGCGAAGATGCTGAGGGTCTGGAGATGATTGATATGAAAATTGGATTGCAGCTGCATCATGGAGTAAGTAATGCGGTGCTTGCTATGCAAGTCCAGCTCGACAGCTTGACACCGCCGTACGGGAGCTGGAGTATACTGCACGAGTACACTATAAAATCTTCATTTCATCATGAGCCGGTAGATGTCCACTGTTGGACATAGACCTCTGCCAAACATCTCCACATGGATCGGTCCACGGTCAGCATGGCTCTAGGTGTCGCCGAGCAATAGGAGCCGTCGTTTATACAGCTCGATGTAGGGGGGATTTGGGTAATTTTCCACCACTCTAGCCCAATGCAGGTCGATGGGAGCCAGGGTCTCGTCTGTTGATTAGTCAGCTGCACCACAAGCTGGTGAAGTTGGCTCGGGTTCCGTGAGTTGTTATGCGGGACCTATTATACCCCATTTTTTATTCTTCATTTATTATATTTAAATATTTGGTAGTTTATTTGTTGCGCGTTAGTGGCAATGGCGCATGCGCAGGCGCAGGCCAACTTTCCTGACCCTGCCATCTAACTAGATCGGGCGGCGAGGTCCGCCGCCACGCCGAATTGCACCTTAGCAACGAGTTGATAAAATATTAATTGAATTAATACCATTGAATGAGGAATGTCATACAAAAATCATATGGGAAACGGATCCTGTTTGCGCGCACACCGACGCAGCGCGCCGGGCGAGTTTACACCTTACGCTGTGTGCGATAAGGTTCAGTTTGTGATGATCGCGCAGACGGAGCCGGTACTCGACGCATACGCGCCCGGCTGCGGGGCGCACGCAGATCATATGGTCGTTGGCGGAATGCGTTTCTGGTGCCGCCGCAGCGTCAGCGTCGGTAATGGACAAGTGCTTCGGGACCTTCACCCCCACTCCCACCCCCACTGCCGCGCTGCCAAAACAGGATATCACCTAAAACGATCGATCTGGTGAAGGTCGCGGGAAGCTGCTGGATGCGGGGGTCCAGGATCCGTCGATGTGGTGATCTTTGGGGGTGGGCCTGTGTCCAGCAGTGGACGTGTACCAGCTGATGGTGATGATGACCCAATATTTTTTTTTTTTATTTACAACAAGCACCAGTTAATCCAAGGTCAGGCCATCAGCACCAGATCAAAAATTTTAAGTTGTCTTATAAATGCTTCACCATCATCATCAGTCTATACTGATGGTGCGGATACCTCCGCAGCGCCTATTGCAGCCGACTGACATCCGGTTTGAAGGGTTTTCTAGCTATTACTGCAGGTAGATCTCTATCGCCGGAGACGATCTAGGTAGGTACCAGCGCAGAGCCTGTTGCAGCTTACAAACAGTGCTGTGCGAACGTTACTGTGATCCGGTTTGAAGGACTTCGTAGGTATTACAGGCGGAAGGTCTCTTCGGAGAGACTAGGATACCACGGCAATGTCTATTGTAACCAACAATCAGTACTATGCAATTATTATTGTACTCCGGTTTGAAGGGCTCTGTAGCTACATCATGCTACGCCATGCACTGCTGTGTATGCATGCACGCTGTGCTGCAGTACGCGTGCGCGCAGCGGCGGCTCCTGTTTACTTCCCTAAGATTACTAAATTATTAGTGTTTTGGTGTTTATATAGAAATGTTAATGCAACAGTCTGCATCGGGTTCACAGGACTCTGTAGCGGTGTCCGCGCGGCAGCGGAACGGGTTTCCGTCCGGCGGCCGCTCGCGGGGTGTTATGGTGTAACGGTCCACCGGTGGGCGCGCGGCGGCCGGCTGCAGCTCCTGGTGCTGGTGTCGGTGCTGGTGCTGGTGCTGGTGCTGGTGCTGGTGCTGGTGCTGGTGCTGGTGCTGGTGCTGGTGCTGGTGCTGGTGCTGGTGCTGGTGCTGGTGCTGGTGCTGGTTCTGGTGCTACTCCTGGTGCTGGTGCTGGTGTCGGTGCTTGCCCGCGCGCCGGCAACCATCGGTGCGACGTAACCGATTTTAAAAAAAAAACGCCATTAATGTTAGTAATAAATGGTGGTAGTGCAGCGAGAAGCAGCACTGTGCGCACATTACTGTGATCCGGTTTGTAGGACGCTGTAGGTATTAACGGCGGTCGAACACTTGCCGGAGACCGCTGCAGCTTGTGTAATTACTGAGGTAATTACTCAACATCTTGAGGTAAAGAGCGCAGCAGACGGTCTCCGGCGACACACTACCAGCAGTGATAGCTATAGGTCCTTCAAACCGGATCACAACAATGTTTGCATAGTACTGTTTGTTGGTTACAATAAACATTGCCGTGGTATCTACCTAGACTCCCCGCCAACAAAGACTCTATCACTAGTAATATCTAGAAAGCCTTTCAAACCGGATCACAATAGTCTTCGCACAGTACTGTTTATTGGTTACAATAGACACTGCGTTGGTACCTACCTAGACCGTCCCCGGCGATAGAGACCTACTGCCAGTAATACCTGGTCCTTCAAACCGGATAATAATAATGTCTGTCGGCTGCCATAGGCGCTGCGCTGGCTACCACCAGTCGAAGCTGATATACATAGAGCAGGCTATTGATAGTGAAGGTCGTCAGGAGCACATCCGGTTTCATGTGTCACCGCGGAGTCGAACCCGCGAGCGCGCCGCGTGCCGCGGGAGGCGCGCTATGCGCACTATTTCCGGTTGACGCGGGCGCGCCCTCGCCGGGTACCGACACCGCGATGACGCGATCCTGTTGCCATATATACGAAGTTTTTTTTTTTTTTTATTTTCGTTACGACGTACGATACGTTCACGTGATAGTAAGTGATACACCAATAACGACGTGGCGCTAGTTTGGATGCACCGGATCTTATAAACAAGAAGAAGAATTTTGTTACAGCAGTAATTTCACCAGCGATAGCGCCCTTCAAACCGGAGTACAGTAATGTTGTGTTAGGGTGATATACACTACACCGTGCAATCGTTGTCTTGAGACAGATGATGTTAAGCTTCAGTACCGTCAACAGAGATCTACTACCAATAATAGCTATGGGTCCTTCAAACCGGATCATAATGATGTCCGCACAGTTCTGTGTCGGCTGCAATACGTTGCAGTGGTACCTAGACGGTCTCCGGCAACAAAGACACTACCGCCAGTGATAGCTATTGGTCCTTCAAACCGGATCACAGCAATGTTTGCCCACTACGGCACCAGTGAATAGTGTAATCAGATAATATTTTTTTTATGTCAACACCAAAATAACTTATCAATGCATAGATAACAATCTTTTGCTCAAAAGTAAATAACCTAAAAATTAAAAAAAAAAACGTCGCCGTTTCCTGGAAAGGCTCGATGGCGACGCGTCCGTTGCCCGCGCGCGCCGCCATTGAAGAAGTCTCGTTATCTGTCAAGTGCGCGGCGGCGGGAACGCGGCGGCAACACCGCGCCGCGCCGCGCCCTGTCAGATTTACTTTGTGAATTAACTAGCTGCTCCTGGCTCACCTCGCCGGCCGTGGAGCTCCTTCATAGCAACCGCAGTCGGAATCGGCCGTCCATAACAACCGTTGCCATAGCAACCGCATACACGATGCCTGGTAGAAACGCATGCGACAGTCAATTGGACATAAAACTATGAAGCTTCTATGAAATTAAAAAAAGTAAATATCCAATTACCATCTAGATATTATACCGCGTGGGATGTTCATGTCGCCGTGGCGATAAGTTCACTCGTTTTCGCGTGATGGACGAACAAACGAAACGCGCTATCTATTAACGACAGATTAACAGCGAGTCGCTGCTCACTATTTGTGTGTATGTAACAAATCTCCAGCGCTTACTAGCGGTGAGTAGAGTTGGTCCTGGTCTTGCGAAAAAAGTAGACCAACACTAATTATATACACGAACGAAACCAACGTCAAGACCGAACGAACAGGATCTGGACTATAAGTGTTTAAGCAGGACCAAGGCTGGGACTATAAGAGTTTAAGCAAGACCAAGACCAGGAATAGAAGTGTTTAAGCGGGACCAAGACCAGGAATAGAAGTGTTTAAGCAAGACCAAGACCAGGAATAGAAGTGTTTAAGCAAGATCAAGACCAGGAATAGAAGTGTTTAAGCAAGACCAAGACCAGGAATAGAAGTGTTTAAGCAAGACCAAGACCAGGACAATAAGTGTTTAAGCAAGACCAAGACCAGGACAATAAGTGTTTACAAGACCAGGAATAGAAGTGTTTAAGCAAGATCAAGACCAGGAATAGAAGTGTTTAAGCAAGACCAGGACAACAAGTGTTTAAGCAAGACCAAGACCAGGACAATAAGTGTTTAAGCAAGACCAAGGCCAGGACAATAAGTGTTTAAGCAAGACCAGGACTACAAGTGTTTAAGCAAGGCCAAGACCAGGACAATAAGAGTTTAAGCAAGACCAAGGCCAGGACAATAAGTGTTTAAGCAGGACCAAGGCCAGGACAATAAGTGTTTAAGCAAGACCAAGGCCAGGACAATAAGTGTTTAAGCAAGACCAAGGCCAGGACAATAAGTGTTTAAGCAAGACCAAGGCCAGGACAATAAGTGTTTAAGCAAGACCAAGGCCAGGACAATAAGTGTTTAAGCAAGACCAGGACTACAAGTGTTTAAGCAAGGCCAAGACCAGGACAATAAGAGTTTAAGCAAGACCAAGGCCAGGACAATAAGTGTTTAAGCAAGACCAAGGCCAGGACAATAAGTGTTTAAGCAAGACCAGGACTACAAGTGTTTAAGCAAGACCAAGGCCAGGACAATAAGTGTTTAAGCAAGACCAGGACAATAAGAGTTTAAGCAAGACCAAGGCCAGGACAATAAGTGTTTAAGCAAGACCAAGGCCAGGACAATAAGTGTTTAAGCAAGACCAGGACTACAAGTGTTTAAGCAAGACCAAGACCAGGATAATAAGTGTTTAAGCAAGACCAGGACTACAAGTGTTTAAGCAAGACCAAGGCCAGGACAATAAGTGTTTAAGCAGGACCAAGGCCAGGACTACAAGTGTTTAAGCAGACCAGGACTACAAGTGTTTAAGCAGGACCAGGCCAGGACAATAAGAGTTTAAGCAAGACCAAGAGCCAGGACAATAAGTGTTTAAGCAAGACCAGGACAATAAGTGTTTACAGGACCAAGGCCAGGACAGCCAAGTGTTTAAGCAGGACCAAGGCCAGGACAATAAGTGTTTAAGCAAGACCAGGACAATAAGTGTTTACAAGACCAAGGCCAGACAATAAGTGTTTAAAGCAAGACCAAGGCCAGGACAGCCAAGTGTTTAAGCAGGACCAAGGCCAGGACAGCCAAGTGTTTAAGCAAGACCAAGGCCAGGACAATAGGAGTGTTTAAGCAAGACCAGGCCAGGACAATAAGTGTTTAAGCAGGACCAAGGCCAGGAATAGAAGTGTTTAAGCAAGACCAGGACAATAAGAGTTTAAGCAAGACCAAGGCCAGGACAATAAGTGTTTAAGCAGGACCAAGGCCAGGACAATAAGTGTTTAAGCAGGACCAAGACCAGGACAATAAGTGTTTAAGCAGGACCAAGGCCAGGACAATAAGTGTTTAAGCAAGGCCAAGACCAGGACAATAAGAGTTTAAGCAAGACCAAGGCCAGGACAATAAGTGTTTAAGCAGGACCAAGGCCAGGACAATAAGTGTTTAAGCAAGGCCAAGACCAGGACAATAAGAGTTTAAGCAAGACCAAGGCCAGGACAATAAGTGTTTAAGCAGGACCAAGGCCAGGACAATAAGTGTTTAAGCAGGACCAAGGCCAGGACAATAAGTGTTTAAGCAAGACCAAGGCCAGGACAATAAGTGTTTAAGCAGGACCAAGGCCAGGAATAGAAGTGTTTAAGCAAGACGAAGACCAAACAGACAATAGCGAATTGATGCAAGTCTCGGTCTGGTCCTTGCTCTGTTCACTCTCATCACCAGCGCGCACCGAGTGAGGATGATGTGCTGGCAGTGGACAGAACTGATAGCGCGAGGAGTCGGCAGGTTCTTGAGGAGCGCGCGCTGTGGCCACGGACCGGCTGGGCAGGTACCGCCGCGGCGTCCGCTGCAGCTGACAGACAGTACTGTGCTCCGGTTCAAAGGACGCTGCAGCTACTGTCATTACTGAGGTATCGATACTCAACATCTTATTCCTCTGACGGCGAGCGCAACGTGGTGCTGTTTATACACTGGGGTATCACTTAATATCAGGTGATCGTCGCGTTCGTGTCGTCAAGTAATAAGGACAATCCCCCGGCAGTGCGCGCACACGCAGGTGTGCTAAGCAGTACCGGGGAGCATTCACTCACAATCAGGTGACGCAACAGCTGACTGCACGCGGGGCCGGCTGGTGATATCATAGACATATCGAGAGTACACTTTAGAGCCGTTAGTCGTAAAATGGCCGCCGCTTCCGTCCGCGGTGGGGTTATAAATAGGCGTTTGTTTGTATTGCTGCGTGCTGTGCCGCGCCTTTGTTTTGTTTTTACGTCCCACTTAAAGTTCCCACAGCTGGGACTGTGTCTTCGCTCGCAAGCGGCGGTCCACCTCCTTTTCCCAAGCGCTTTTGTTTTGGAGATTAGTCAATCCTCCACACAACTTGTGGCGGGAAGTCGTGCCGGCAACACGTGGCCGCCATTTGTTAAATATTATATAAACAGTTATTTTTCTAAATTAATACAAAAACTTTTTGCTTATTTAATAATAATTTAAAAAAATTATTATGTTGCAATTAATTAATGTAGCAAATAATTAAAACACTCGGAGGCTGTATGCCTGCGACCTTAGCCCTTATTCACGCAATAGTAAGCACGCAGATTAGGATACTTAGTACTTACAGCGCAAGATTAAAACTGGCTAGACGGTGACCGTCTAGATTTTTTTTTAACGAAGCGGCGAGACAGGCGGGACGTTCACCTGAATTTAAGTGATACATCTATGACAACGTGACTTGTTACACCAGTAATTCTATTACCTACAGCGCCCTTCAAACCTGAACACAACAATTTTCCCACGGTACTGCATTTTCGGCTGCAGTAAACGCTGCGCTGGTACTTAGAAGGTCTCCGGTAATAGAGTCACTACCACTAGTGATAGCTACAGCGCCCTTCAAACCTGATCACAGTAATGTTCGCACAGTACTGTTTTGGCTGCAATAGGCGTTGCGGTGATACCTACCTAGACAGTCTTCGGCAACAGCGACACTACCACCAGTAATAGCTATGTGGTCCTTCAAACCGGATCTCAGTAATGTGTCTCGGCTGCAATTGTCGCTGCGGCGGTACCTCGACGAAAGAGATTACCGTTGTGATCTTAAAACTAGGAAACGTGACGCAGTGTAAACATCCTAACTAGCGTCGCGTTGTTATTGGCAGACTAGTGGCTGAGTAACAGTTAAACGTTTGTCTATTAGCTTTATTAAATAAAAAAAATGTTTCGCAATTTATTCTTACCGTTTCTATCGTTGTGTAATCTCTCACCAGGAATTAAAAAAAATACATAATTTTATGGCCCACTGTTGGACAGCTTTCATTTATCTGTCATCGTCGCGCTCACCGCCGCTTCACTAACAATCCGCCGCGCCGTGTTACCTTTGTCTGTGCCGAAGTGTTCTACATTAAAAATAATAATAATAATGAAATTAGTTATTCAATTATCCGCCGCCGTGCGTGCGGATGGACAAGATGGCGCGCGCGTGTGGGAGCGCGCGAAACGCACGCGTCCGTTGCGGTACCGTTGCGCGGGCGTTAACTTTCAAATCTGGAATGTTATTCGCTCCAGACGGGTCCCGCCGGCGCGGCGCGGCGCGGCGCATGCGCGACGCGGCCTCACCGCCGCGCAGTCAGCACCGCGCCGCGACTGACTACGACAGCAAAATATATACTATATTTGTATCTGTCGACGACACGTACCAATTGTCTGAATGTGATTGTAGTCATTTTGAAGTCTTATTTACGTGTCGCGTACTACACCGCTGTCACTGGCGGTAGTGTCTCTGCTGCTACAGACCGTCTAGGTACCGCCGCAGCTTCTGTCGCAGCCGGCACGCAGCACTGTGCAGACGTTACTGTGATCCGGTTTGAAGGACTTATACCTATCACTGGCGGTAGTGTCTCTGCTGCTACAGACCGTCTAGGTACCGCCGCAGCTTCTGTCGCAGCCGGCACGCAGCACTGTGCAGACGTTACTGTGATCCGGTTTGAAGGACTTATACCTATCACTGGCGGTAGTGTCTCTGCTGCTACAGACCGTCTAGGTACCGCCGCAGCGCCTGTCGCAGCCGGCACGCAGCACTGTGCAGACGTTACTGTGATCCGGTTTGAAGGACTTATACCTATCACTGGCGGTAGTGTTCTGCTGCTACAGACCGTCTAGGTACCGCCGCAGCGTCTGTCGCAGCCGGCACGCAGCACTGTGCAGACGTTACTGTGATCCGGTTTGAAGGACTTATACCTATCACTGGCGGTAGTGTCTCTGCTGCTACAGACCGTCTAGGTACCGCCGCAGCGTTCGTCGCAGCCGGCACGCAGCACTGTGCAGACGTTACTGTGGATCCGGTTTGAAGGACTTATACCCATCACTGGCGGTAGTGTCTCTGCTGCTACAGACCGTCTAGGTACCGCCGCAGCGTTCGTCGCAGCCGGCACGCAGCACCGTGCAGACGTTACTGTGATCCGGTTTGAAGGACTTATACCTATCACTGGCGGTAGTGTCTCTGTTGCTACAGACCGCTCCAGGTACCGCCGCAGCGTTCGTCGCAGCCGGCACGCAGCACTGTGCAGACGTTACTGTGATCCGGTTTGAAGGACTTATACCTATCACTGGCGGTAGTGTTCTGCTGCTACAGACCGTCTAGGTACCGCCGCAGCGTCTGTCGCAGCCGGCACGCATCACTGTGCAGACGTTACTGTGATCCGGTTTGAAGGACTTATACCTATCACTGGCGGTAGTGTCTCTGTTGCTACAGACCGTCTAGGTACCGCCGCAGCGTCTGTCGCAGCCGGCACGCAGCACTGTGCAGACGTTACTGTGATCCGGTTTGAAGGACTTATACCTATCACTGGCGGTAGTGTCTCTGTTGCTACAGACCGTCTAGGTACCGCCGCAGCGTCTGTCGCAGCCGGCGCAGCACTGTGCGAACGTTACTGTGATCGGTTTGAAGGACTTATACTATCACTGGCGGTAGTGTCTCTGTTGCTACAGACCGTCTAGGTACCGCCACTGGCGGTAGTGTCTGCTGCTACAGACCGTCTAGGTACCGCCGCAGCGTTCGTCGCAGCCGGCACGCAGCACTGTGCAGACGTTACTGTGATCCGGTTTGAAGGACTTATACCTATCACTGGCGGTAGTGTCTCTGTTGCTACAGACCGTCTAGGTACCGCCGCAGCGCCTGTCGCAGCCGGCACGCAGCACTGTGCAGACGTTACTGTGATCCGGTTTGAAGGACTTATACCTATCACTGGCGGTAGTGTCTCTGCTGCTACAGACCGTTCAGGGTACCGCCGCAGCGCCTGTCGCAGCCGGCACGCAGCACTGTGCAGACGTTACTGTGATCCGGTTTGAAGGACTTATACCTATCACTGGCGGTAGTGTCTCTGCTGCTACAGACCGTTCAGGTACCGCCGCAGCGTCTGTCGCAGCCGGCACGCAGCACTGTGCAGACGTTACTGTGATCCGGTTTGAAGGACTTATACCTATCACTGGCGGTAGTGTTCTGCTGCTACAGACCGTTCAGGTACCGCCGCAGCGCCTGTCGCAGCCGGCACGCAGCACTGTGCAGACGTTACTGTGATCCGGTTTGAAGGACTTATACCTATCACTGGCGGTAGTGTCTCTGCTGCTACAGACCGTCTAGGTACCGCCGCAGCGTCTGTCGCAGCCGGCACGCAGCACTGTGCAGACGTTACTGTGATCCGGTTTGAAGGACTTATACCTATCACTGGCGGTAGTGTCTCTGCTGCTACAGACCGTCTAGGTACCGCCGCAGCGCCTGTCGCAGCCGGCACGCAGCACTGTGCAGACGTTACTGTGATCCGGTTTGAAGGACTTATACCTATCACTGGCGGTAGTGTCTCTGCTGCTACAGACCGTCTAGGTACCGCCGCAGCGCCTGTCGCAGCCGGCACGCAGCACTGTGCAGACGTTACCAGATCCGGTTTGAAGGACTTATACCTATCACTGGCGGTAGTGTTCTGCTGCTACAGACCGTCTAGGTACCGCCGCAGCGCCTGTCGCAGCCGGCACGCAGCACTGTGCAGACGTTACTGTGATCCGGTTTGAAGGACTTATACCTATCACTGGCGGTAGTGTCTCTGGTGCTACAGACCGCTCCAGGTACCGCCGCAGCGCCTGTCGCAGCCGGCACGCAGCACTGTGCAGACGTTACTGTGATCCGGTTTGAAGGACTTATACCTATCACTGGCGGTAGTGTCTCTGCTGCTACAGACCGTCTAGGTACCGCCGCAGCGCCTGTCGCAGCCGGCACGCAGCACTGTGCAGACGTTACTGTGATCCGGTTTGAAGGACTTATACCTATCACTGGCGGTAGTGTCTCTGCTGCTACAGACCGTCTAGGTACCGCCGCAGCTTCTGTCGCAGCCGGCACGCAGCACTGTGCAGACGTTACTGTGATCCGGTTTGAAGGACTTATACCTATCACTGGCGGTAGTGTCTCTGCTGCTACAGACCGTCTAGGTACCGCCGCAGCTTCTGTCGCAGCCGGCACGCAGCACTGTGCAGACGTTACTGTGATCCGGTTTGAAGGACTTATACCTATCACTGGCGGTAGTGTCTCTGTTGCTACAGACCGTCTAGGTACCGCCGCAGCGTCTGTCGCAGCCGGCACGCAGCACTGTGCAGACGTTACTGTGATCCGGTTTGAAGGACTTATACCTATCACTGGCGGTAGTGTCTCTGTTGCTACAGACCGCTCCAGGTACCGCCGCAGCTTCTGTCGCAGCCGGCACGCAGCACTGTGCAGACGTTACCAGATCCGGTTTGAAGGACTTATACCTATCACCGGCGGTAGTGTCTCTGCTGCTGCAGACCGTCTAGGTAC
Organism: Troides helena; assembly: GCA_029286815.1. Lineage (NCBI taxonomy): Eukaryota > Metazoa > Arthropoda > Insecta > Lepidoptera > Papilionidae > Troides > Troides helena. The sequence goes on from JAGSMV010000034.1 coordinate 271,190, forward strand.
CGCCGCAGCTTCTGTCGCAGCCGGCACGCAGCACTGTGCGAACGTTACTGTGATCCGGTTTGAAGGACTTATACCTATCACTGGCGGTAGTGTTCTGCTGCTACAGACCGTCTAGGTACCGCCGCAGCTTCTGTCGCAGCCGGCACGCAGCACTGTGCAGACGTTACTGTGATCCGGTTTGAAGGACTTATACCTATCACTGGCGGTAGTGTCTCTGCTGCTACAGACCGTCTAGGTACCGCCGCAGCTTCTGTCGCAGCCGGCACGCAGCACTGCAGACGTTACCGTGATCCGGTTTGGAAGGACTTATACCTATCACTGGCGGTAGTGTTCTGCTGCTACAGACCGTCTATAGGTACCGCCGCAGCGCCTGTCGCAGCCGGCACGCAGCACTGTGCAGACGTTACTGTGATCCGGTTTGAAGGACTTATACCTATCACTGGCGGTAGTGTCTCTGCTGCTACAGACCGTCTAGGTACCGCCGCAGCTTCTGTCGCAGCCGGCACGCAGCACTGTGCAGACGTTACTGTGATCCGGTTTGAAGGACTTATACCTATCACTGGCGGTAGTGTCTCTGCTGCTACAGACCGTCTAGGTACCGCCGCAGCTTCTGTCGCAGCCGGCACGCAGCACTGTGCAGACGTTACTGTGATCCGGTTTGAAGGACTTATACCCATCACTGGCGGTAGTGTTCTGCTGCTACAGACCGTTCAGGTACCGCCGCAGCTTCTGTCGCAGCCGGCACGCAGCACTGTGCAGTCGTTACTGTGATCCGGTTTGAAGGACTTATACCCATCACTGGCGGTAGTGTTCTGCTGCTACAGACCGTCTAGGTACCGCCGCAGCTTCTGTCGCAGCCGGCACGCAGCACCGTGCAGACGTTACTGCGGATCCGGTTTGAAGGACTTATACCTATCACTGGCGGTAGTGTCTCTGTTGCTACAGACCGTCTAGGTACCGCCGCAGCTTCTGTCGCAGCCGGCACGCAGCACTGTGCAGACGTTACTGTGATCCGGTTTGAAGGACTTATACCTATCACTGGCGGTAGTGTCTCTGTTGCTACAGACCGTCTAGGTACCGCCGCAGCGTCTGTCGCAGCCGGCACGCAGCACTGTGCAGACGTTACTGTGATCAGTTTGAAGGACTTATACCCATCACTGGCGGTAGTGTCTCTGCTGCTACAGACCGTCTAGGTACCGCCGCAGCGCCTGTCGCAGCCGGCACGCAACACTGTGCAGACGTTACTGTGATCGGTTTGAAGGACTTATACCTATCGCTGGCGGTAGTGTCTCTGCTGCTACAGACCGTTCAGGTACCGCCGCAGCTTCTGTCGCAACCGGCACGCAGCACTGCGCAGACGTTACTGTGATCCGGTTTGAAGGACTTATACCCATCACTGGCGGTAGTCTCTGCTGCTACAGACCGTCTGGGTACCGCCGCAGCGTCTGTCGCAGCCGGCACGCAGCACTGTGCAGACGTTACTGTGATCGGTTTGAAGGACTTATACCTATCACTGGCGGTAGTGTTCTGTTGCTACAGACCGTCTAAGGTACCGCCGCAGCTTCTGTCGCAGCCGGCACGCAGCACCGTGCAGACGTTACTGTGATCAGTTTGAAGGACTTATACCTATCACTGGCGGTAGTGTCTCTGCTACAGACCGTCTAAGGTACCGCCGCAGCTTCTGTCGCAGCCAGCACGCAGCACTGTGCAGTCGTTACTGTGATCCGGGTTGAAGGACTTATACTATCACTGGCGGTAGTGTCTCTGCTACAGACCGTCAGGTACCGCCGCAGCGCCTGTCGCAGCCGGCACGCAGCACCGTGCAGACGTTACTGTGGATCCGGTTTGAAGGACTTATACCTATCGCTGGCGGTAGTGTCTCTGTTGCTACAGACCGTCTGAGTACCGCCGCAGCGTCTGTCGCAACCGGCACGCAGCACTGCGCAGACGTTACCGTGATCCGGTTTGAAGGACATACCTATCACTGGCGGTGGTGTCTCTGTTGCTACCAGACCGTCTAGGTACCGCCGCGGCGTCTGTCGCAGCCAGCACGCAGCACTGTGCAGTCGTTACTGTGATCCGGTTTGAAGGACTTATACCCATCACTGGCGGTGGTGTCTCTGTTGCTACAGACCGTCTGGAGTACCGCCGCAGCGCCTGTCGCAGCCGGCGCAGCACTGTGCAGTCGTTACTGTGATCCGGTTTGAAGGACTTATACCCATCACTGGCGGTGGTGTCTCTGTTGCTACAGACCGTTCAGGTACCGCCGCAGCTTCTGTCGCATCCGGCACGCAGCACTGCAGACGTTACTGTGATCCAGTTTGAAGGACTTATACCTATCACTGGCGGTGGTGTCTCTGCTGCTACAGACCGTCTAGAGTACCGCCGCAGCGCCTGTCGCAGCCGGCGCAGCACTGTGCGAACGTTACTGTGATCCGGTTTGAAGGACTTATACCTATCACTGGCGGTAGTGTCTCTGCTACAGACCGTCTGGAGTACCGCCGCAGCTTCTGTCGCATCCGGCACGCAGCACCGTGCAGACGTTACTGTGATCGGGTTGAAGGACTTATACCCATCACTGGCGGTAGTGTTCTGTTGCTACAGACCGTTCAGGTACCGCCGCAGCGTCTGTCGCAGCCAGCACGCAGCACTGTGCAGACGTTACTGTGATCCGGTTTGAAGGACTTATACCTATCACTGGCGGTGGTGTCTCTGTTGCTACAGACCGTCTGGGTACCGCCGCAGCTTCTGTCGCAGCCGGCACGCAACACTGTGCAGACGTTACTGTGATCGGTTTGAAGGACTTATATCTATCACTGGCGGTGGTGTCTCTGCTGCTACAGACCGTCTAGGTACCGCCGCAGCTTCTGTCGCATCCGGCACGCAGCACTGCGCAGACGTTACTGTGATCGGTTTGAAGGACTTATACCTATCACTGGCGGTAGTGTCTCTGCTACAGACCGTCTAGGTACCGCCGCAGCGCCTGTCGCAGCCGGCACGCAGCACTGTGCAGACGTTACTGTGATCCAGTTTGAAGGACTTATATCTATCACTGGCGGTAGTGTCTCTGCTGCTACAGACCGTCTAGGTACCGCCGCAGCGTCTGTCGCAACCGGCACGCAGCACTGTGCAGACGTTACTGTGATCGGTTTGAAGGACTTATACCTATCACTGGCGGTAGTGTCTCTGCTGCTACAGACCGTCTAGGTACCGCCGCGGCGTCTGTCGCAGCCAGCACGCAGCACTGTGCAGACGTTACTGTGATCCGGTTTGAAGGACTTATGCCTATCACTGGCGGTAGTGTTCTGTTGCTACAGACCGTCTAGGTACCGCCGCAGCTTCTGTCGCAGCCGGCACGCAGCACTGTGCAGACGTTACCGTGATCCGGTTTGAAGGACTTATACCTATCACTGGCGGTAGTGTTCTGTTGCTACAGACCGTCTAGGTACCGCCGCAGCTTCTGTCGCAGCCGGCACGCAGCACTGCAGACGTTACTGTGATCGGTTTGAAGGACTTATACCTATCACTGGCGGTAGTGTCTCTGCTGCTACAGACCGTCTAGGTACCGCCGCAGCGTCTGTCGCAACCGGCACGCAGCACTGTGCAGACGTTACTGTGATCGGTTTGAAGGACTTATACCTATCACTGGCGGTAGTGTCTCTGCTGCTACAGACCGTCTAGGTACCGCCGCGGCGTCTGTCGCAGCCGGCGCAGCACTGTGCAGACGTTTTCCGGATTTAATGTGTAACAAGCTATTTAAGCGTTCCGCCATGGCTCGCTGCGCCTGGCGCGCGCGGTGTAGCCTTCGGAAAGGCACAGGCACGATCCTCATGCAGCCTAGCTGATGAACAAATGCATATAACCTCGTTACATGGCGATTAAGTTTTTTTATGTACAGTTACATATTTAAACTGACAGTTAGGTAGATATACACTACAACGTACTATTTTATATGTTAAACAGAAATATTGTCTTGATCTCATAAACAAGATGTAGAGGTTATTTAAGGTTAAATACCAAAAGATACCATCAACATCACGCCTGCGCTGGTCAGCGTAGCGCTGGACCTGGAAACTAAAAACAGAAGCCCTGGGAGACTTCCAGCTACTTGGTTGACGATGATCAATAAAGATCTAAAGAACAATAAAGTAGAGAAAGATTTAGAAGAATGAGCAGGTGGGCAAGGTCGACCGAAAAGAACATTCCAATGAACGTGGTAATATTTTTATTAGGAGATTTACACTGCAGCAGCAATCGGTTTGGAATGCGATGTGGCATTATGACCACACTTCCGTTGTCTAATTTTGAATGAAATTAAATAATTATGCAAAGGAACTAATTGGAATTGCTTAAAATGTATATACGGGTGTAGTTGTGAGACGTTCACCGCGCAACACGTGCGGGTGGCTTCATTGAAAAACCGCGCGAAAAGGATCGCGCGGCCGGCGGCCGAGAGTGAACCTTACTGCGTCGCGGTAAGGTCGATTTCAATACGGAATCACACATCCTCTCCAACGCGAGGCATTACAATATGGATCGTGAGAACTATCCCGTCGCGTTCCAATTTCAAACTTATTATCTTGAAATAAGATCCAATATCGCGGATCGCGCGCCGCTCTACCTGTTCTCTGACCGACAATGAACCCGTGAAAAAGCGGACGAAGACTTTATTACTGAGCCCTTGCAAACAAACTAAACTAACCCCTACTGCTATATAAATAAAGTCTATACTAGATAAGCACTTCTCTGTGTTATCGGGGTGACGTGGACGCGGATTATGTAATACGATTTTTTTTTATAACAAAAACCCGTTTGTAAGCAATTACAGGTTCGTGTGGTCATTGCTTAAGCATTAAGTTGGGAACGAACGCTCCGCCGGCGTTCGGGTTGGAGTTAAGCCCAGCTGTGGGCGTCGGCCTGCAGCAGCTGATTTATGCCTGACATTGTTCGAGCTCGAGTCCCAACAGTGGGAACGTTTATTGTACTGCTGTGACGCTTGAAGCAGACAAATAATTTACTTAATAAAATCAGCTGATGTCCTAACGTATAACACTGGCTGCATCCTTGACATGACTGCATCCTTTAAAAAAAAACTAGTAGAACCTTCTTTCATACACTTAAGCGACGCGACGATCGGTACGTTCACCTGATGTTGAGTGATACGCCCGCTAGTTAGGATGGTAGACACTGCATTACATTACGCTGGTCGGCTGACACATAACGTATTTTGTCTCATTACCGCCGTAATTTCGTTATTTACAGCGCCTTTAAAACCGGATCACAGTATGTTCGCACCGTATTGTCGGTCGGCTGCGGTGGTACCTGCACGATCTGCGGTAATAGAGAGACTACTACCATTAGTAGCTGCAGCGCCCTTCAAACCGGATCACAGTAATGTTAGTACAGTAGTATCTGTCGGCTGCGGTGGTACCTGCACGATCTGCGGTAATAGAGAGACTACCACCATTAGTAGCTGCAGCGCCCTTCAAACCGGATCACAGTAATGTTAGTACAGTAGTATCTGTCGGCTGCGGTGGTACCTGCACGATCTGCGGTAAAGGAGACACTACCACCAGTGAAAGTTACAACGCCCTTCAAACCGGATCACAGTAATGTTAGTACAGTAGTATATGTCGGTTGCGGTGGTACCTGCACGATCTCCAGTAACGGAGACACTACTACGAGTGAAAGTTACAACGTCCTTCAAACCGGATCACAGTAATATCAGTACAGTAATGTCTGTCGGCTGCGGTGGCATGTGCACAATCTCCGGTAATAGAGACACTACTACGAGTGAAAGTTACAACGTCCTTCAAACCGGATCACAGCAATGTCCGCACAGCACCGCGTGCCGGCTGCGACAGGCGCTGCGGCGGTACCTAGACGGTCACCGGCAGCAGAGACACTACCAGCCCTGTTAAGTAACACCTGCTTAACATTGAACTTCCGGTACGTAAGTTACCTTACATCCGTTCCCTAGCTACCGTTCACGTCTGCGCTGATCTTAACCGGAAGCGGTTCAGCCGTCCCGCAGGTACAGTCGCACGCGCACGCGCACGCGCACACCTGCTGGTAGTACAGTTCGTACCACCGCGAGGTGATGAGCGAGGCAACACTCATCTTGGCATTGGTCCTGGCCTTGCGTAAGAGGTCTGTCTCGGTCTCGGTCTTTAGTTTTTCGTTTAGTCTTGCACGTTTGGTCCTGGCCTTGCGTAAGAGGTCTGTCTCGGTCTCGGTCTTTAGTTTTTCGTTTAGTCTTGCGTTTGGTCCTGGCCTTGCGTAAGAGGTCTGTCTCGTTCTCAGTCTTTAGTTTTCGTTTAGTCTTGCACGTTTGGTCCTGGCCTTGCGTAAGAGGTCTGTCTCGTTCTCAGTCTTTAGTTTTCGTTTAGTCTTGCACGTTTGGTCCTGGCCTTGCGTAAGAGGTCTGTCTCGTTCTCAGTCTTTAGTTTTCGTTTAGTCTTGCACGTTTGGTCCTGGCCTTGCGTAAGAGGTCTGTCTCTGTTCTCGGTCTTTAGTTTTCGTTTAGTCTTGCACGTTTGGTCCTGGCCTTGCGTAGAGGTCTGTCTCTGTTCTCGGTCTTTAGTTTTCGTTTAGTCTTGCACGTTTGGTCCTGGCCTTGCGTAAGAGGTCTGTCTCTGTTCTCGGTCTTTAGTTTTCGTTTAGTCTTGCACGTTTGGTCCTGGCCTTGCGTAAGAGGTCTGTCTCTGTTCTCGGTCTTTAGTTTTCGTTTAGTCTTGCACGTTTGGTCCTGGCCTTGCGTAAGAGGTCTGTCTCTGTTCTCGGTCTTTAGTTTTCGTTTAGTCTTGCACGTTTGGTCCTGGCCTTGCGTAAGAGGTCTGTCTCTGTTCTCGGTCTTTAGTTTTCGTTTAGTCTTGCACGTTTGGTCCTGGCCTTGCGTAGAGGTCTGTCTCGGTCTCGGTCTTTAGTTTTTCGTTTAGTCTTGCACGTTTGGTCCTGGCCTTGCGTAAGAGGTCTGTCTCGTTCTCGGTCTTTAGTTTTTCGTTTAGTCTTGCACGTTTGGTCCTGGCCTTGCGTAAGAGGTCTGTCTCGTTCTCGGTCTTTAGTTTTTCGTTTAGTCTTGCACGTTTGGTCCTGGCCTTGCGTAAGAGGTCTGTCTCTGTTCTCGGTCTTAGTTTTCGTTTAGTCTTGCACGTTTGGTCCTGGCCTTGCGTAAGAGGTCTGTCTCGTTCTCGGTCTTTAGTTTTTCGTTTAGTCTTGCACGTTTGGTCCTGGCCTTGCGTAAGAGGTCTGTCTCGGTCTCGGTCTTTAGTTTTTCGTTTAGTCTTGCACGTTTGGTCCTGGCCTTGCGTAAGAGGTCTGTCTCGGTCTCGGTCTTTAGTTTTTCGTTTAGTCTTGCACGTTTGGTCCTGGCTCCTATGTAAGAGGTCTGTCTCTGTTCTCGGTCTTTGGTTTTCGTTTAGTCTTGCACGTTTGGTCCTGGCCTTATGTAAGAGGTCTGTCTCTGTTCTCGGTCTTAGTTTTTCGTTTAGTCTGCACGTTTGGTCCTGGCTCCTATGTAAGAGGTCTGTCTCTGTTCTCGGTCTTAGTTTTTCGTTTAGTCTTGCACGTTTGGTCCTGGCCTTGCGTAAGAGGTCTGTCTCGGTCTCGGTCTTTAGTTTTTCGTTTAGTCTTGCACGTTTGGTCCTGGCCTTGGTGTAAGAGGTCTGTCTCTGTTCTCGGTCTTTAGTTTTTCGTTTAGTCTTGCAATGTTTGGTCCTGGCCTTGCGTAAGAGGTCTGTCTCTGTTCTCGGTCTTTAGTTTTTCGTTTAGTCTTGCATCGTTTGGTCCTGGCCTTGCGTAAGAGGTCTGTCTCGGTTTCGGTCTTTAGTTTTTCGTTTAGTCTTGCATCGTTTGGTCCTGGCCTTGCGTAAGAGGTCTGTCTCTGTTCTCGGTCTTTAGTTTTTCGTTTGGTCTTGCACGTTTGGTCCTGGCCTTGCGTAGAGGTCTGTCTCTGTTCTCGGTCTTTAGTTTTTCGTTTAGTCTTGCACGTTTGGTCCTGGCCTTGCGTAAGAGGTCTGTCTCGTTCTCGGTCTTTAGTTTTTCGTTTAGTCTTGCACGTTTGGTCCTGGCTCCTATGTAAGAGGTCTGTCTCTGTTCTCGGTCTTTAGTTTTTCGTTTAGTCTTGCACGTTTGGTCCTGGCCTTGCGTAAGAGGTCTGTCTCGGTTTCGGTCTTTAGTTTTCTGTTTAGTCTTGCATCGTTTGGTCCTGGCCTTGCGTAAGAGGTCTGTCTCGTTCTCGGTCTTTAGTTTTTCGTTTAGTCTTGCACGTTTGGTCCTGGCCTTGCGTAAGAGGTCTGTCTCGGTCTCGGTCTTTAGTTTTTCGTTTAGTCTTGCAAGTTTGGTCCTGGCCTTGCGTAAGAGGTCTGTCTCGGTCTCTGGTCTTTAGTTTTTCGTTTAGTCTTGCACGTTTGGTCCTGGCCTTGCGTAAGAGGTCTGTCTCGGTCTCTGGTCTTTAGTTTTTCGTTTAGTCTTGCACGTTTGGTCCTGGCCTTGCGTAAGAGGTCTGTCTCGGTCTCGGTCTTTAGTTTTTCGTTTAGTCTTGCATCGTTTGTCCTGGCCTTGCGTAAGAGGTCTGTCTCTGTTCTCGGTCTTTGGTTTTCGTTTAGTCTTGCGTTTGGTCTTGCACGTTTGGTCCTGGCCTTGCGTAAGAGGTCTGTCTCTGGTTTCTGGTCTTTAGTTTTTCGTTTAGTCTTACACGTTTGGTCCTGGCCTTGCGTAAGAGGTCTGTCTCTGGTTTCTGGTCTTTAGTTTTCGTTTAGTCTTGCACGTTTGGTCCTGGCCTTGCGTAAGAGGTCTGTCTCGGTTTCGGTCTTTAGTTTTCGTTTAGTCTTGCACGTTTGGTCCTGGCCTTGCGTAAGAGGTCTGTCTCTGGTTTCTGGTCTTTAGTTTTCGTTTAGTCTTGCACGTTTGTCCTGGCCTTGCGTAAGAGGTCTGTCTCGGTCTCGGTCTTTAGTTTTCGTTTAGTCTTGCACGTTTGGTCCTGGCCTTGCGTAAGAGGTCTGTCTCTGTTCTCGGTCTTTAGTTTTCGTTTAGTCTTGCACTGTTTGGTCCTGGCCTTGCGTAAGAGGTCTGTCTCTGTTCTCGGTCTTTAGTTTTCGTTTAGTCTTGCACGTTTGGTCCTGGCCTTGCGTAAGAGGTCTGTCTCTGGTTTCTGGTCTTTAGTTTTCGTTTAGTCTTGCACGTTTGGTCCTGGCCTTGCGTAAGAGGTCTGTCTCTGTTCTCGGTCTTTAGTTTTCGTTTAGTCTTGCACTGTTTGGTCCTGGCCTTGCGTAAGAGGTCTGTCTCTGTTCTCGGTCTTTAGTTTTCGTTTAGTCTTGCACGTTTGGTCCTGGCCTTGCGTAAGAGGTCTGTCTCTGTTCTCGGTCTTTAGTTTTCGTTTAGTCTTACGTTTGGTCCTGGCCTTGGTGTAAGAGGTCTGTCTCTGTTCTCGGTCTTTAGTTTTCGTTTAGTCTTGCACGTTTGGTCCTGGCCTTGCGTAAGAGGTCTGTCTCTGGTTTCTGGTCTTTAGTTTTCGTTTAGTCTTGCACTGTTTGGTCCTGGCCTTGCGTAAGAGGTCTGTCTCTGTTCTCGGTCTTTAGTTTTCGTTTAGTCTTGCACGTTTGGTCCTGGCCTTGCGTAAGAGGTCTGTCTCTGTTCTCGGTCTTTAGTTTTCGTTTAGTCTTGCACGTTTGGTCCTGGCTCCTATGTAAGAGGTCTGTCTCTGTTCTCGGTCTCGGTCTTTAGTTTTCGTTTAGTCTTGCACTGTTTGGTCCTGGCTCCTATGTAAGAGGTCTGTCTCTGTTCTCGGTCTCGGTCTTTAGTTTTCGTTTAGTCTTGCACGTTTGGTCCTGGCCTTGCGTAAGAGGTCTGTCTCGGTTTCGGTCTTTAGTTTTCGTTTAGTCTTGCACGTTTGGTCCTGGCCTTGCGTAAGAGGTCTGTCTCGGTTTCGGTCTTTAGTTTTCGTTTAGTCTTGCACGTTTGGTCCTGGCCTTGCGTAAGAGGTCTGTCTCGGTCTCGGTCTTTAGTTTTTCGTTTAGTCTTGCACGTTTGGTCCTGGCCTTGCGTAAGAGGTCTGTCTCGGTCTCGGTCTTTAGTTTTCGTTTAGTCTTGCACGTTTGGTCCTGGCCTTGCGTAAGAGGTCTGTCTCGGTCTCGGTCTTTAGTTTTTCGTTTAGTCTTGCACGTTTGGTCCTGGCCTTGCGTAAGAGGTCTGTCTCGGTCTCGGTCTTTAGTTTTTCGTTTAGTCTTGCACGTTTGGTCCTGGCCTTGCGTAGAGGTCTGTCTCGGTTTCGGTCTTTAGTTTTCGTTTAGTCTTGCACGTTTGGTCCTGGCCTTGCGTAAGAGGTCTGTCTCGGTTTCGGTCTTTAGTTTTCGTTTAGTCTTGCACGTTTGGTCCTGGCCTTGCGTAGAGGTCTGTCTCGGTCTCGGTCTTTAGTTTTTCGTTTAGTCTTGCACGTTTGGTCCTGGCCTTGCGTAAGAGGTCTGTCTCGGTCTCGGTCTTTAGTTTTTCGTTTAGTCTTGCACGTTTGGTCCTGGCCTTGCGTAAGAGGTCTGTCTCGTTCTCGGTCTTTAGTTTTTCGTTTAGTCTTGCACGTTTGGTCCTGGCCTTGCGTAGAGGTCTGTCTCGGTTTCGGTCTTTAGTTTTTCGTTTAGTCTTGCACGTTTGGTCCTGGCCTTGCGTAAGAGGTCTGTCTCGGTCTCGGTCTTTAGTTTTTCGTTTAGTCTTGCACGTTTGGTCCTGGCCTTGCGTAAGAGGTCTGTCTCGGTTTCGGTCTTTAGTTTTCGTTTAGTCTTGCACGTTTGGTCCTGGCCTTGCGTAGAGGTCTGTCTCGTTCTCGGTCTTTAGTTTTCGTTTAGTCTTGCACGTTTGGTCCTGGCCTTGCGTAGAGGTCTGTCTCGGTCTCGGTCTTTAGTTTTCGTTTAGTCTTGCACGTTTGGTCCTGGCCTTGCGTAAGAGGTCTGTCTCGGTCTCGGTCTTTAGTTTTCGTTTAGTCTTGCACGTTTGGTCCTGGCCTTGCGTAGAGGTCTGTCTCGGTTTCGGTCTTTAGTTTTCGTTTAGTCTTGCACGTTTGGTCCTGGCCTTGCGTAAGAGGTCTGTCTCGGTCTCGGTCTTTAGTTTTCGTTTAGTCTTGCACGTTTGGTCCTGGCCTTGCGTAAGAGGTCTGTCTCGGTTTCGGTCTTTAGTTTTCGTTTAGTCTTGCACGTTTGGTCCTGGCCTTGCGTAGAGGTCTGTCTCGGTCTCGGTCTTTAGTTTTCGTTTAGTCTTGCACGTTTGGTCCTGGCCTTGCGTAGAGGTCTGTCTCGGTCTCGGTCTTTAGTTTTCGTTTAGTCTTGCACGTTTGGTCCTGGCCTTGCGTAGAGGTCTGTCTCGTTCTCGGTCTTTAGTTTTTCGTTTAGTCTTGCACGTTTGGTCCTGGCCTTGCGTAAGAGGTCTGTCTCGGTCTCGGTCTTTAGTTTTCGTTTAGTCTTGCACGTTTGGTCCTGGCCTTGCGTAAGAGGTCTGTCTCGGTTTCGGTCTTTAGTTTTCGTTTAGTCTTGCACATTTGGTCCTGGCCTTGCGTAAGAGGTCTGTCTCGGTCTCGGTCTTTAGTTTTTCGTTTAGTCTTGCACGTTTGGTCCTGGCCTTGCGTAAGAGGTCTGTCTCGGTCTCGGTCTTTAGTTTTTCGTTTAGTCTTGCACGTTTGGTCCTGGCCTTGCGTAAGAGGTCTGTCTCGGTTTCGGTCTTTAGTTTTCGTTTAGTCTTGCACGTTTGGTCCTGGCCTTGCGTAGAGGTCTGTCTCGGTTTCGGTCTTTAGTTTTCGTTTAGTCTTGCACGTTTGGTCCTGGCCTTGCGTAGAGGTCTGTCTCGTTCTCGGTCTTTAGTTTTCGTTTAGTCTTGCACGTTTGGTCCTGGCCTTGCGTAGAGGTCTGTCTCGGTCTCGGTCTTTAGTTTTCGTTTAGTCTTGCACGTTTGGTCCTGGCCTTGCGTAAGAGGTCTGTCTCGGTCTCGGTCTTTAGTTTTCGTTTAGTCTTGCACGTTTGGTCCTGGCCTTGCGTAGAGGTCTGTCTCGGTCTCGGTCTTTAGTTTTCGTTTAGTCTTGCACGTTTGGTCCTGGCCTTGCGTAAGAGGTCTGTCTCGGTTTCGGTCTTTAGTTTTCGTTTAGTCTTGCACGTTTGGTCCTGGCCTTGCGTAAGAGGTCTGTCTCGGTTTCGGTCTTTAGTTTTCGTTTAGTCTTGCACGTTTGGTCCTGGCCTTGCGTAAGAGGTCTGTCTCGGTCTCGGTCTTTAGTTTTCGTTTAGTCTTATATCGCCTCGCCCTAACTAGCGCTGCGTTGTTATGGGCATGTCACTTATTATCAAGTGAACGTCCAGTTCGTCTCGTCGCGTCGCAGAATAAAAATATATTGTATAGAAAAAGTGACTACCGCGTCCCACAGTCTAACAAGCGCCGCCATGTTGTCTCGATATAAATCTTTATATGGACGCAGCATTAGGCAAAGATCGCTGCGGCGTTCAGCCGCGGGGAAAAAAAAAAGCTCGCGCCGTCACCTCCCGCCATGTCCTTGGAAGGACATCGCGCGTCTCCTTGTTTTTGCCGGCTCGCGCACACGGTCACTTGTTTTAATGTGCAAACGACTCCCGCGCACCCGCTGCATTCCTGTCAAATATAAAACTGTACCGAATTTCCCCACGCGCAATAAGCGCGCCGCCCCCTCGCCCCCTCGTCCTCCAGCCCCCACCTAATTAATTAATTAAAAATATATTTATACATTAATTAAAAAAAAGTAAAAAACCCGTCGCAATAACGAGCGGTTAAATATTATAAATAGAACGGATCAATGCGTGTGATTAATTAAAATTGCGCGCAATAGATCATCTAAATATATACAATTGCGCGGGATATTTTCAAAGATGGCGTCGGCCCGCGCGCGGCGCCGCGCTGTGTGCGTGTGTGCGTGTGCGCGTGTGTGCGTGCGCAGCGCGTGCACCATGCGCGATAGTGCATTGCAATGATTACACGTAGCGGTTTGAAGGGCGCTGTAGATATTACTGGTGCTAGATCTGTTGTCGGAGACAGTGTCAGTATCGCCGCCGCGCTTATTGCAGCAGAAACACGGTACTGTGCGGTCATTACTGCGATCCGGTTCGCAGTGCGCTGTGGCTAGTATAACTGGGGTAACGAAGCTTCAACGTAAGCAATGTAGTGCAGTATATAACATCTTAATTAGCACAACGTTTTTATGCGCGAACGTCTCACTGACAATCCGGTGAACGCCTCACGGTGGTGGTCTTGTAGTGCGTAATATATACGAAACAACGAGACGAGCGCGATGTTCACGTGATAGTAAGTGTTACGCCCCCCCCCCCCATAACATACATGGCGCTAGGCATTCTCTACTCGTTCCTTTGAGATATAAGACGTTGAGTTTCGTTATCCTAATAATCACACTAGCTACAGCATCCTTCAATCCGGATCACAGTACTGCCTGTCGGCTGCAACAGGCGCTGCGGCGGTACCTAGACGGTCTCCGGCGACAGAGACACTACCGCCAGTAGTAGCATCAGAGTCCTTCAAACCGATCACAGCAATGTCCGCACAGCACTGCGTGCCGGCTGCGACAGGCGCTGCGGCGGTACCTAGACGGTCTCCGGCGACAGAGACACTACCGCCAGTAGTAGCATCAGAGTCCTTCAAACCGATCACAGCAATGTCCGCACAGCACTGCGTGCCGGCTGCAACAGGCGCTGCGGCGGTACCTAGACGGTCTGCAGCGACAGAGACACCACCGCCAGTAGTAGCATCAGAGTCCTTCAAACCGGATCACAGCAATGTCCGCACAGCACTGCGTGCCGGCTGCAACAGGCGCTGCGGCGGTACCTAGACGGTCTCCGGCGACAGAGACACTACCGCCAGTAGTAGCATCAGAGTCCTTCAAACCGGATCACAGCAATGTCTGCACAGCACTGCGTGCCGGCTGCAACAGGCGCTGCGGCGGTACCCAGACGGTCTCCGGCGACAGAGACACTACCGCCAGTAGTAGCATCAGAGTCCTTCAAACCGATCACAGCAATGTCCGCACAGCACCGCGTGCCGGCTGCAACAGGCGCTGCGGCGGTACCTAGACGGTCTCCGGCGACAGAGACACTACCGCCAGTAGTAGCATCAGAGTCCTTCAAACCGATCACAGCAATGTCCGCACAGTGCTGCGTGCCGGCTGCAACAGGCGCTGCGGCGGTACCTAGACGGTCTGTAGCAGCAGAGACACTACCGCCAGTGATGGCTGTAGATCCTTCAAACCGGATCACAGCAATGTCCGCACAGTGCTGCGTGCCGGCTGCAACAGGCGCTGCGGCGGTACCTAGACGGTCTCCGGCGACAGAGACACTACCGCCAGTGATGGCTGTGGGTCCTTCAAACCGATCACAGCAATGTCCGCACAGCACCGCGTGCCGGCTGCGACAGGCGCTGCGGCGGTACCTGAACGGTCTCCGGCGACAGAGACACTACCGCCAGTAGTAGCATCAGAGTCCTTCAAACCGGATCACAGCAATGTCGCACAGCACCGCGTGCCGGCTGCGACAGGCGCTGCGGCGGTACCTGAACGGTCTCCGGCGACAGAACACTACCGCCAGTAGTAGCATCAGAGTCCTTCAAACCGGATCACAGCAATGTCCGCACAGCACCGCGTGCCGGCTGCAACAGGCGCTGCGGCGGTACCTAGACGGTCTCCGGCGACAGAACACTACCGCCAGTAGTAGCATCAGAGTCCTTCAAACCGGATCACAGCAATGTCCGCACAGCACCGCGTGCCGGCTGCGACAGGCGCTGCGGCGGTACCTGAACGGTCTCCGGCGACAGAACACTACCGCCAGTGATGGCTGTAGGTCCTTCAAACCGGATCACAGCAATGTCGCACAGCACCGCGTGCCGGCTGCAACAGGCGCTGCGGCGGTACCTGAACGGTCTCCGGCGACAGAACACTACCGCCAGCACTAAGTTAATGATGATGATTATCATTATTGTATTTAATGACAGACGTCGCTAGTTGTGTGCACACGAGGGGCAAAATACAAAAGCACTGGTTGCAAAAAAAATCAGGTACCGCGCCGCACCCCGGCACCCTCACCCTCACCCGCGCCCGCCCGCGCCGCGTCACACGGAACAACCTGTTTTTGTTGTCGGCGATATTCATTTCATGCGGAATGAATATCTTTAGCAGTTTCCATTGTTCCCCGCAGTATGCTACCTTATTTTTTTTTTCTACTTCTCACCGACACTCGACCTTCACATAATTTTAAGTGACAACGACCGCGTACGTGTAAGTAATCAAACTCCACAATATACGATATCGGGATCGAAGCGGTTTGCGTGGGACACGAGGATTTACAGCGGAGATTAAATAAAGTTACTTTTATTCAACGAAGAATTCAAGTGATACACTTGCCAATAACACCGCGACGCCAGTTAAGATAGTATACACTACACCATTTTGTGCTTGTCGCATTGAAACATAATGTATTGAGCCTCGTTACCACAGTAATTACGGCGCCCTTCAAACCGTACCACAGTATTGTCCGCACAGCACCGCGTGCCGGCTGCAACAGGCGCTGCGGCGGTACCTGAACGGTCTCCGGCGACAGAACACTACCGCCAGTGATGGCTGTAGGTCCTTCAAACCGGATCACAGCAATGTCCGCACAGCACCGCGTGCCGGCTGCAACAGGCGCTGCGGCGGTACCTGAACGGTCTCCGGCGACAGAACACTACCGCCAGTAGTAGCATCAGAGTCCTTCAAACCGGATCACAGCAATGTCCGCACAGCACCGCGTGCCGGCTGCGACAGGCGCTGCGGCGGTACCTGAACGGTCTCCGGCGACAGAGACACTACCGCCAGTGATGGCTGTAGGTCCTTCAAACCGATCACAGCAATGTCCGCACAGCACTGCGTGCCGGCTGCGACAGGCGCTGCGGCGGTACCTAGACGGTCTCCGGCGACAGAGACACTACCGCCAGTGATGGCTGTAGGTCCTTCAAACCGGATCACAGCAATGTCCGCACAGCGCTGCGGCGGTACCTAGACGGTCTCCGGCGACAGAGACACTACCGCCAGTGATGGCTGTAGATCCTTCAAACCGGATCACAGCAATGTCCGCACAGTACCGCGTGCCGGCTGCGACAGGCGCTGCGGCGGTACCTAGACGGTCTCCGGCGACAGAGACACTACCGCCAGTGATGGCTGTAGGTCCTTCAAACCGGATCACAGCAATGTCCGCACAGCGCTGCGTGCCGGCTGCGACAGGCGCTGCGGCGGTACCTAGACGGTCTCCGGCGACAGAGACACTACCGCCAGTGATGGCTGTAGGTCCTTCAAACCGGATCACAGCAATGTCCGCACAGCACCGCGTGCCGGCTGCGACAGGCGCTGCGGCGGTACCTAGACGGTCTCCGGCGACAGAGACACTACCGCCAGCACTAAGTTAATGATGATGATTATCATTATTGTATTTAATGACAGACGTCGCTAGTTGTGTGCACACGAGGGGCAAAATACAAAAGCACTGGTTGCAAAAAAAATCAGGTACCGCGCCGCACCCCCGGCACCCTCACCCTCACCCGCGCCCGCCCGCGCCGCGTCACACGGAACAACCTGTTTTTGTTGTCGGCGATATTCATTTCATGCGGAATGAATATCTTTAGCAGTTTCCATTGTTCCCCGCAGTATGCTACCTTATTTTTTTTTCTTCCCCCTCGGGGGTAAACCTACCCCGGCTGCGGGGGTACGATATTCGTACCCAACTTAAAACTTACCGATGGTCACCCTGCAGGGATATAGGGATTTATTTCGATTGTTATGAGAGGTCTTGTGAGAAAGTAGTATGAATACTTCATAGGAAGGACCACAACACCTCCGAGAACCGCCAACGAAGCAACGTGACCTCCGAATGTATCTGTAGGTAAATATCCCCCGAAGACATCTCAGTTAGGAATCTAGACTCAGAACACCTCTGTTAGAAATGTAGCCCCCGCGGACATCTCAGTTAGGAATCTAGACTCAGAACACCTCTGTTAGAAATGTAGCCCCCGCGGACATCTCAGTTAGGAATCTAGACTCAGAACACCTCTGTTAGAAATGTAGCCCCACTTGGACATCTCAGTTGGAATCTAGACTCAGAACACCTCTGTTAGAAATGCTTAGCCCCGCGGACATCTCAGTTAGGAATCTAGACCTCAGAACACCTCTGTTGAAATGTAGCCCCGCGGACATCTCAGTTAGAATCTAGACTCAAGAACACCTCTGTTAGAAATGTAGCCCCCGCGGACATCTCAGTTAGGAATCTAGACTCCAGAACGCCTCTGTTGAAATGTAGCCCCAAGTGACATCTCAGTTAGAATCTAGACTCAGAACACCTCTGTTGAAATGTAGCCCCTGCGGACATCTCAGTTAGGAATCTAGACCAGAACACCTCTGTTGAAATGTAGCCCCGCGGACATCTCAGTTAGGAATCTAGACCTCAGAACACCTCTGTTAGGAAATGTAGCCCCAAGTGACATCTCAGTTAGGAATCTAGACCTCAGAACACCTCTGTTAGGAAATGTAGCCCCGCAGACATCTCAGTTAGAATCTAGACTCAGAACACCTCTGTTAGAAATGTAGCCCCCACGGACATCTCAGTTAGAATCTAGACTCAGAACACCTCTGTTAGAAATGTAGCCCCCGCGGACATCTCAGTTAGGAATCTAGACTCAGAACACCTCTGTTAGAAATGTAGCCCCCGCGGACATCTCAGTTAGGAATCTAGACTCAGAACACCTCTGTTAGAAATGTAGCCCCCGCGGACATCTCAGTTAGGAATCTAGACTCAGAACACCTCTGTTAGAAATGTAGCCCCCGCGGACATCTCAGTTAGGAATCTAGACTCAGAACACCTCTGTTAGAAATGTAGCCCCCGCGGACATCTCAGTTAGGAATCTAGACTCAGAACACTCTGTTAGAAATGCTTAGCCCCGCGGACATCTCAGTTAGGAATCTAGACTCAGAACACCTCTGTTAGAAATGTAGCCCCCGCGGACATCTCAGTTAGGAATCTAGACTCAGAACACCTCTGTTAGAAATGTAGCCCCCGCGGACATCTCAGTTAGGAATCTAGACTCAGAACACCTCTGTTGAAATGTAGCCCCGCAGACATCTCAGTTAGAATCTAGACTCCAGAACACCTCTGTTGAAATGTAGCCCCTGCGGACATCTCAGTTAGAATCTAGACTCAGAACACCCCTGTTAGAAATGTAGCCCCGCAGACATCTCAGTTGGAATCTAGACTCAAGAACACCTCTGTTGAAATGTAGCCCCTGCGGACATCTCAGTTAGAATCTAGACCAGAACACCTCTGTTAGAAATGTAGCCCCCGCGGACATCTCAGTTAGGAATCTAGACTCAGAACACCTCTGTTAGAAATGTAGCCCCCGCGGACATCTCAGTTAGGAATCTAGACTCAGAACACCTCTGTTAGAAATGTAGCCCCCAAGTGACATCTCAGTTAGAATCTAGACTCAGAACGCCTCTGTTAGAAATGTAGCCCCCGCGGACATCTCAGTTAGGAATCTAGACTCAGAACACCTCTGTTAGAAATGTAGCCCCCGCGGACATCTCAGTTAGGAATAAGGCCTTTCTGAATATGTATAGAGTAGGACTAAAGTCTACTTGAGGACGTCCCAGAGGAAACAAAAGTATTTTCAAAGTATCATACTGAATACTTTATCATTATTATTTCAATCCTTTCGTATATACTACTGGAAGTACACTATATACACAACATCATCATCAGCTGATAGATGTCCACTGCTGGGCATAGGCATATATATATATATGTATATGTGCGTAATGGAGTGAGAATCGTGGGAAGCTGCTGAATGCGAGCAACGCGGGACTGACCGATGTGGAGATCTTAGATGGACGCCCATGTGCAGCAGTGGACGTTTGTCAGCTGGTGATGATGCACGCAGTGATGGTACATGCACAGTATGTTCACCATCACGCCGGCAGCCATTTTGATTATTAAACAACTCATTCGCTCTCCGAGCGGCGCGGTGTTGTTACAGGAATATAAACAAAAGTAAACAAAAAATTCATACTTCGTTAACGAATTGCTGCAGACAAAGGAAAGTGAAAGACGGTAATAAAGCATCTCTCCATCTCTCTCTCTCTTTATTCTTTTTATAAGTAACAAAACTGTTTTTTTTTTATTTACAACCTCTAACCACTTAGAGATAAGTAACGCCATTGTAATAACGATAAAGGAGAGCTTCATTATCGTGTAACGGGCACACACTTGACCCGTCACACAGTGTTAAGTGACAATAAGTGATGCTACACCGGATGTCTGTGTCGGCGGCTGTAATGCAGCGACGCTGGTGGAGAAGAGGAAAAAACCTCTACATCCAAATGATACTATTGCTTGGAATTAGTTCTAGACGGAGTTCCCAGCTCCATTGGTCAGTGAGTTATCATAAGTATTCTATAAGAATGTAGCGTGATGAAGCTCACGACCAACTCAGGACCGATAGATGAGATCTTCGAATGAGGACCAATGAGCAGCAACCGGCAGATGAGGATGATGTACACATGATTAAAGGATTTACTTTTTTGCGAGTGGTGCGTTCACCTGATGGTGAGTGATACGTTCATCCATAACGTGGCGCTAGTTTGGATGGTATAAACAGCACCACGGTGCGCCCGCCTGAGGCAAAAGATTTTAGATTTATTACTCTCAGTAATTTCAATAGCTACAGCGCGCTTCAAACCGGATCGCAGTAATATCTACAGAACACTGTCTATCCGCTGCAATAGGCGCTGCGGTACTACCTAGACGGACTATAGCAACAGACGCTAGCACCATTGATTTGAATCACAGGTTACCTAGTCTTCAACTGTTGTATGATTGAATTACCAGGAAAATAAATGTTCATTTTATTGTTGATAAAACGAATTTAAATTATTACTAATAAAATCGATTATTGTTTTATAAATAAAACAATAACAATGAATCGTTCTACATATTATCGTACGGTTTCGCAATACGGCCACCGCGCGCGCGGCGGGAGCACGTCCGATGACGTCACACAGCTACGTACATTTTAATTAGTATAACATAAAAATAACCCAAAACTGTTTTATAACAGACACAATAAAAAAACAGCAGCTATAAATAATTACATTTACTAATACGTCAGCCTCGGCCAGGCTTGGACTTAGACGTGGTAACTTAAAAGCGGCAGTATTTGGGAAACTCGCAAATATTCCAATGTCTCAAGAGGAAAGTGTTTAACCAGCGCGTCCTCATCACCCTCACGGCGCGTAGACACGGCACCAGACCATCGAGCTGGAGCACCGATTCAAAGTAGTACAGCGAGCGATGGAGAGCTTGGCTTCTGTAAAGGACAAAATCCGGAACTGAAGCTGTTGATGTAGTTCTCAAAATCTGCAAGCTGGAGCGGCAGCGGGCCGGCCATGTCTGCCGTGTCAGTGACTCCCGATGGGGGAGGAAAGTCTTAATGGCGGCCGCGTACAAGTCGCACAAGTGTAGGATGTCGTTACTCCAGATGGAGTGATGACATCATCAGAGCCGTCGGCAGTGGATGAGAGAAGCTGAGGATCACATTTGGTGGAAGACCTACATCCAGCAGTTGATAAACAAACGCTGATAATGAATGAACTGCTAAATAATCTTAAATCATTAATGATATTTCAAATGAATGCATAAGATTGTGTAACGTAGTGTTACCATATGACAAAAACAAAAAAAATTATAAAAAAAATCAATATAATTTATTATAAATCTATGTCTAATTACAAAATATTTATAAAATAATAAGTAAATGTTTTTATTTGTAATATTGTAATTGATAGAATATAATTATTTCCTTTTAAAAGGTATTTAACGAAAGTTTACTAATAATCACCGATAGATGGCGCTTTTGTTAAATAAATATTCGGAATTTAATTTATTGATAAAATATAAAGTTTTGTTTAATACTAATAACATATTTTTTCCAATCAAGCCACGAGAGAGACGTTCACCTGATGTTAAGTGATACGCCTGTCCATAACAATGAGGCGCTAGTTAGAATTTTATACAATGTAACACATTGTACTTATTGCTAGAGACATTGGGTGTTGAGTCTCGTTACCCCAGTAATTACATTAGCTACAGCGCCCTTCAAACTGGATCACTGTAATGTTTTCACTGTCCCGCAGATTCCATGAAAGCCATCCAACATTCAAATACACAAACAGCATAGCTTTTTGTATATGCACCAGCTGTTCCCGCTTTGCTGGCCGTGGTGTAGAACTGAACCGCAAGCGACTTTCCATACCAACCGTTGCCATAGCAACCGCGTAAACAACACCAAATGAAAATGTCTACGAAAGTCAATTGGAAATAAATATAGATTCCGGAACTAGGGTTAAGTAATTCACATCACACGGATTTCTGAAAGTCCAATGACTATAAAGATTTTATATATCTATCGGCTGTTGGATTTTTATTGATCCCGTTCGTGTATCGGATGCGGCGCGTGCTTCTGATGCGGCCGATAAGGTGACGCGCGCGTCGTCACGTCGTCACGTCAGCGACATCTGTGTTACTTACCCGTACTAATAGTTATAAAAATAAGGCAAAAGTTCTCATCATTCTGCCAGTTGAATATATTTAAGTTCTGACGAGCTGAGCGGGACGTTCACCTGATGTTAAGTGATACGCCTGCCTACATAACATAGTGCTAGTTAGGATGGTATTCACCACAAAGCGCTCGTCGCCTATTATGACATGTTAAGTATCGTCACTCCTGTAATTTAAGTATCTATAAGGTCCTTCAAACCAGATCACAGTAATGTTTGCAAAGTTCAGTTTGCAGGCTGCAATAAGCGCTGTGGTGATATCTACTCGGTCTCTGTCTATAGAGACACTGCCACCAGTGATAGCTGTAACGTCCTTAAAACCGGACAGCAGTAATGTCTACACTGTTCTGTATATCGGCTGCAACAGAGACACTGCGTCTAGTGATAGCTGTTGGTCCTTCGAACCGGATCACAGTACTGTTGGTCTGTAGCAATAGTATATTTACATATTTGCAAATTAAATTACAATACTTAGGTGTGTTGAATACCGTTAATCCGGTTCGAAGTTTGTCTCGTTAATGTTGTAGCAAGCGCGTCGCGTCCTGTTGCCTGTTTACCGACAAACGTTCCCCGCGCGGACACCGGCGGACACCGGCCGACGTTTCGCGCAATCCGTACCGCGGCGCGAACACTCAATTTG
This sequence comes from Troides helena, assembly GCA_029286815.1. Taxonomy (NCBI): domain Eukaryota; kingdom Metazoa; phylum Arthropoda; class Insecta; order Lepidoptera; family Papilionidae; genus Troides; species Troides helena. The sequence goes on from JAGSMV010000034.1 coordinate 293,464, forward strand.
CGGTGCAAACACAAGGCGCCCGCTGTTTGCGGATGTCATCGCCGGACGGAAGTGGCGCGCGCTCCGCCATCTTGGTTCGCCGCGCGCGCGCAGTGTTGCCGCGCTGTTTGACTTCACTCCGCTTGTTTAATCTGTAATTACAACCTCTTCTGCGAACGTTCTCACTTTATTATGCAAATATATATATATACACACCCACACACACACATATATGTGTATATATATACACATATATGTGTGTGTGTATATATATAATCTCCAAAGCTAGGAGATGAACTGGTCGTTCACCTGAAGGTAAGTGAGTATAATATATCCAGCACCACAATGCGCTCTTAGCCAGATACAAATGTTGAGTCTCGTTATTTAAGTGCTCTAGCTATTGGTCCTTTAAACCGGATGACAGTAATGTTTGCATGTTACGGTGTTTCGGCTGCAATAGGCGTTAAAATGGTGCCTAGAGGTCTCCGGCAGAGACTGACACCGGTGATAGCTACTGGTTCTTCAAACCGGACCATAGTAACACTTGCATAGTAATGATACGTTTTTACGTTATCAACGCCCAAACAAAATGGCCTTTATTTTAGCGATTTATCTTTTTTTTTTTAATTAGGCGACGAGACGAACTGAACGTTCACCTGATGGCCAGTGATATGACCACTCATAACGTGGCGCTAGTTAGGATAGTATAATTAGAATGGTATACACTGCAACACATGGCTCCCGTCATGAGACATATGATGTCTTTTACTCCGGTAATTTTATTAGTTACAGCACCCTTCAAACCGGAACACTGTTATGTACATATGCTGCCTATTTAAACATCGCTTTAACTTAAGCCTCCCTTAGTTCAAGATCCAAAGAGCATTCATTGTAAAGAGTATCGCGTTATATAATGTAATCATCATCATCAGCCCACTGCTGGATGTAAGTCATGCCCAAGGTCTCCCACCAGATATGATCTCCAGCTTATCGCAGCCCTCACTTCTGGCTCCTGCTATAATGCTATGGGTCCATCTCGAGGGAGAGCGTCCTGTATGCCTCCACTCCAAGATCTTCCTCCCTATAGCGCTGCTGTCACTTCTGCTTACAGATTTCGAGAATTCCGTTGACAACTTCAGTTCTGCGTGAAACCTCTTCGTTCCGGATCTCTTTTTCTAGCTAAATATAATATATTTAAATACTGATAATATATGTCATGGTTGAGGAGTATCAGGGAATGGACTGGCATATCCTGGTCGTCTGAACTGTTCTGCAGAACCGGAGACGGAAAGGGCTGTACCACGCTGATCGCCAACCTTCACTAGTTGGAGAGGCACTTTAAGAAGAAGATTAATAAAAAAAAATAACCATCATTTCTTCAATTGTATTTCATCATCATCATCAGCCTACAGACGTCCACAGCTGGACTTAGGCACTTGTATTTTGATTTTTAAAATCCACTATAATTTTATGTATTTATATTGATTTTCTTTAATTTAACAAATGATCAAGTGTTACTAGTTTTGTTAAAATAGATTCACATTAAATCCTTTTTAGACACTAAAAACTAACATAGACTTGTCTTATTTCTGTTACTAACAAATTTAGAACGGATTTATTTTAACTGTATTGAAATAAATACTACATTATAAATTAATATTATATAATAAAAGACAATATTAAAGTTTTTGAAACAAACATTTAGAAATATGGCAATTTTTTTTAACATTAACATAAGCAATTTTCATTTTAGCGCTGTGGCAACATCGTACCATTTTGACACACCTTATTAGTCGTACGGTTTGTGTGTTTTCTTTGCTTCCTTGTGTTATTTACCGTGAAATAATCTAAATCATTATAAATATAGCAAAGGTTGTTGTGTTAGTTTTTGTGTAAACAACAGGAAATACTTGTGAGCTGAGGTAAACTACTCCATTTTCACTTATCAATACATAATTCTATTAATTTAAGATCACTTATTTGAATAGGATTTTCTAAAAAGTGTACCTTTTATTTAAGCTGCGTTATAAACGATTGTTATATTTTACTCGTATGATAATTCAAAGTAACTAAGTTAGTTACTTTATTTGCTTATCAGTGACATATATGAATTCTCGCCTCCCAAGTGAAGTCGTCTGTAACATAAGTACATACATGAGTCACACTTTCACTCGCCGAGTACAATTGTATAGTTGTATTGTTACATGCAGGAGCATTGTAAACATTCGTTTAACCTCCATTGTTACTAAAAATATCACCTCACAATGATTGCAATGGTCATTTGTTTACGATGGTCATGTTCCCCGAGCAATTCATCTTATATGTGTCTTCATTGAATTATTGTTTAGTTTAGTATTCATTCCTGCCTTCATTATGGTTGTCTAGTTTAGGTCTTAAATTTAGTCACAGCATGGAAAAGTCTTGATGAGATTGGATAGATCCGATGTTAAAAATGTATTCAGTAATTTTGACTTAAAAAGTACTTTTAAAAGGTGTGTATTTATTTATATATAAATTGAATTAGCTTTTTCATATTAAATTACATACATACATATATATCACGCCTCGTTCCCAGTGGGGAGGCAAAGACCAGCTCTCTCCAATTGCCACTTTCATGACCATCTTAGGTGCTTGCTGCACAACAACTGAGGGGATCCCAGCCAAGCTCACCTGCTTGTGGTGCATTCTGCTAACCGACAGATGAGGTTCTGGTGTTATCTAACCCGCATTGGATCACATGGCGGGAAATGGCTCAAATCCCCTCAAATGAAACCATCCATGACATAGAGATCTTTGTGAGAGGCCTATGGCTATCAGTGGACATGGATAAGCTGATGATGATGATGATGAAACTAAATTATGTATATTTGGATTTATGCTATCACGTAGGATAACCACATTAATAGATATGTATAGAAGCTACCGTATAGAGATAGATTTAGAAGAATGAGCAGGTGGGCCGACCCCGACTAAAGATAAGACCAGGTCTGGGAAGAAGAAGGATAGAAATGTACAGTAATTATTCTCTTTTTCGAGTGGTTTTCATCATTAAAGGTATGACTTGTCCATCTATAAGTCAGTTTTTATATTACTAGCAGACCCTGCTCCGTCTCCGCCTGCTTCATCATGTTTGAGCTTCCTGAAATCAAATACAATAAATATGGTAATCAATTTACTTCTATGTTTTTCTGAAGCGGATGAAGATAGTCACCGGTAGCTGGAAACTGTATCATTCTTATCAGAAGTACGCTATGGCTCGGAGTATCATACCAACTGGTGAACATTCAGGCTGTCTCATTGGTTCATTGAATAAAAAGAAACCATATAGGGGAGCTTAACTTTAGACGGAATTCTCTTCCAGAGAACCCAGGCCTTTCGGCTGATAATGATGATGAAACTAAATTATGTATATTTGGATTTATGCTATCACGTAGGATAACCACATTAATAGATATGTATAGAAGCTACCGTATAGAGATAGATTTAGAAGAATGAGCAGGTGGGCCGACCCCGACTAAAGATAAGACCAGGTCTGGGAAGAAGAAGGATAGAAATGTACAGTAATTATTCTCTTTTTCGAGTGGTTTTCATCATTAAAGGTATGACTTGTCCATCTATAAGTCAGTTTTTATATTACTAGCAGACCCTGCTCCGTCTCCGCCTGCTTCATCATGTTTGAGCTTCCTGAAATCAAATACAATAAATATGGTAATCAATTTACTTCTATGTTTTTCTGAAGCGGATGAAGATAGTCACCGGTAGCTGGAAACTGTATCATTCTTATCAGAAGTACGCTATGGCTCGGAGTATCATACCAACTGGTGAACATTCAGGCTGTCTCATTGGTTCATTGAATAAAAAGAAACCATATAGGGGAGCTTAACTTTAGACGGAATTCTCTTCCAGAGAACCCAGGCCTTTCGGCTGATAATGATGATGAAACCCCGGCAGACGGTGCAACGTTTGTAGGTGGACAATCATCATCATAATTAGGTGCCCTCTCGGCTTCGCCTTCTAACTGAGAAAATCAATTCCACCATCAGCTATCCTTTAAAGCTGGTCCATTCCTTTATATAGTCAAACCATTTCTTGAGCTGGTCTACCAGGCCGCAGTGTCCAGGAACCATGCTCTTCAGGATCTGCCCAGACAATACAAGAGGACAAATATATATACAGTAGATACATTATAACATGCAAGCGGAGACGAAGGTAGTACTCCTCGACTCTCTTCTTAAAGAGGGCTTAGGCGGGACGAGCTTGGTTGTCATGAGGGAGAGCATACACCTTTACTGGCATTATTAGTAAAAGACTCCGCTGTAGCGGATGGAAAATGAATAATAACCCTTAGCACATCTCTGTGATCTCTTTAAAACCCAGCAGGACTCATCAAATTTTTTCTTAATTCCATTAAGCGAGGAGATGAGTAGGACGCTCACCTGATGGGAAGTGATGTGCCTGTCCATAGCAATAAGGCTGTCATTAGGAAGGTGTGCACTGCACCATATTGGGGTCTTCGCCTGATACATATCAAGTCTCATTAAACCGGTAATTACAGTAGCTGTAACACCCTTCAAACCGGAGCACGGTACTGTATCTTGGGTAGATTTATACAATCTTCACTAATAAAGATTTCTTCCCTGAAAACAAAGTATAATGGTTATTTGGTGGTGAAGTCTCTCCATCTCTTTATCTTTCTCTCTCTCTATCTCTCTCTTTCTCTTTCTTTATTTCCTATTTATTATTTTCTTTATCTTTCTTATTTTGCACCTAATCCTCTCCTTTTTTTCTATTTCTCACTCTTCCGTTCTGCCTCTCTCTTTTTCTTCCCTCTCTTTCTCTTACTTTCCTTCTCTCTTTTTCTTCTCCCTCTTTGTTTTCCTTTGTCTCTATCTCACTCTCACTTTCTCATCATTTCTTCATTTTTCTATATTTCTCTTTCTTCCATTAATTCTTTCTCTCTCTTCCTTTCTAATACATTTGTATTAAAATGACCGCGCTGCGTACGCACAGGTATGGCGACACTGACTGATCCGTACGGCACCACGGGCCAGCTCACCCTCAAGTGGGACCCGAAGAACCTTGAGATCCGCACCACCTCCGTGGAGCGGACCCTCGAGCCGTTGGTGCTGCAGGTCACCACCCTGGTCAACAGCAAGGACAAGACCGCCAAGAAGAAGAGGCGTAAGTATATTCCGAGTAGTTTACATTTGGCGGGAGACTGTCTACCATCGGTACGGCGAACGTTACTGTTATCCGGCTCCAAGGGCCGTACAACTAGCGAACATGCTGCGGTAACTAGAATTAACTTCCTACATCACAATGGAACGAGCGTTGTGACGGTTTAATAGAATTGATGTTATCCGGCTCCAAGGACCTTATAGCTATTAATTGGATTTGACATCGCATACCTTATCCTTACCAGCGCCATTTTGTTTTACGTATATATATATATGCAGATGCTTTGCTCGGTTCCAGCTGGTAAGTCGAAGCGGGCGAGCGCGCTGGTCGCGACCGTCGAGCGCGCCACCGAGATCTTCATCGAGCGCGGGCAGACCATCGCGTACGAGAACCCGGAGATCACGCAGGAGATGCTCGGCGCCGTCGAGGAAGTGAGGAAGGCCGGTGGGTGCAGCATGATCAGGAATGACCGTCCATCGAAATCAACAACACTTGGTTTTGAGTGACGCGCCTGATCATCGTATATATTAAGACGCGTGATACCAAGTATCCTCCGAGGCGGATAACAATAATGCAAAAGCGATGTAACGAGCGATGCGTCACTCGATTTTGAGTGATACGTCTGAACGTGAGGCTAGTTATGATGCCGACGAGCACAATGCGGTGCAGTATATATCATCGTAACTAGCGCCACGTTATGGACAGACTCACTCAAAATCGAGTGAATGTTTCACTCGTCTCGACCCTTAATTGGATAAAAAAAGATAGCTCATTCGAATGCGATCTTTTCTTCAAATTGTATTTTGTATGTGATGAAATGGGCAGAGTGTTCACTCGATTGTAAGTGATACTCCTCAACATAACAACGTGGCGCTAGTTAGAATGATGCCGACGAGCACTATACGGTGTAGTATATATCGCCCTAAGTAGCACCACGTTATGGACAGACGGGTCACTTATAATCGAGTGAACGTCCCGCCTGTTTTATCGTAAATCAAGAGAGTTAATTCGAACGCGATCATTTCTCCAATATTAAGTGTGTGTGTGTGTGATTAAACTGTCTGGATGTTCACTTGATTGCGAGTGTTGCGCACCGGCAGGCGCGGGCATGTCGCTGGCCGCGCGCGAGTTCTCCGAGGAGCCGTGCGCGTCGGCGGTGCGCGGCGCGATGGTGCGCGCGGCGCGGGCGCTGCTCTCGGCGGTCACGCGGCTGCTGATCCTCGCCGACATGGTGGACGTGCACCTGCTGCTGGCGAAGCTCAGGGCGGTACGTACGCGCCGCGCCTACACGTTATCCGGTTCGAAGAGAGTTGAGAGAGAGAATTACGAAACGGGAACGGCATTCACTTTGATGTGCCATCGACAACATTTCGCTAGTTAGGATGATGAACACAACACCACATTGTGTCTGTATAGAGACAAGTGACATATCAGTATTTTTTTAGCTACAACGTCCTTTGAACCGGATCATAGTAATGTTTGTTGCTGCTGTGGTATGTATTTGGACGGTCTCCAGCTACATAGGGTAAAACGAGTCTATATCATTATATGGCAATGATGAGTCTCTCTGTCACTTATTATTAAGTGATAACTTGTGATGGACCGGCAGGTGGAAACGGACCTGGACAAGCTGAAGTCGGCCTCCTCGCAGTCGGAGCTGGTGGAGTCCGCGCGCCAGTTCGGCCGCTCCGCCAACGAGCTGGCCGCGCAGGCCGCCCGCCGGCAGCGCGAGCTGAAGGAGCCCCGCATGAAGGATGAGCTCGCGGCCGCGCGCGCGGTGCTGAAGAAGCACTCCACCATGCTCCTGACCGCATCCAAGGTAAGGCCTACCTTCCGACTGAACTCCAGGGTTACCAGCGAAAGGGCTCAAGTCCAGTCGTTACTGATAATCGGTGAACTGCTGAACTAAAGACGTCTTCCACCAACCGAACAGCAATCTCCATCATCATCATCAGCTGATTGATGTACACTGCTGAACATGGATCACATATGAAGTCCTGCAGAATGGATTTCCTCTCGCGTTATTAACCCTGGCAACACTGTTCAACACCAGGTGTACGTCCGCCACCCGGAGCTGGCCGCTGCGAAGGCGAATCGGGACTTCGTGCTGCGCGCGGTCTGCTCCGCCGTCGACACCATCTCGGCAGTCGCGCAGGGGCGCCCGTTGCCACCGTCCGGTGAGACCGCTTACACCTGTCATCCGGATCGAAGGACGCCGCAGCACCTGAAGTTACTAAACTACTGCTGCAACTGGCATTATTTGTGCAGTGTATATTATGGGGCATCAGCCATCAATTCATCTCATCAGTCCTTTGAAAAACAAAATGGCGGATAGTTAGGATGCACACACACTGCACCGCTTTGATACATGAGATGTTGAGTCGGAGTACTAGTGTTTCAACATATTTCAATTTGTAAGTGACTTGGGTGTAAGGATTCCAGCGGACCTCACAGGATCCAAGCCAATATCACCAGCTCATGGTGGAGCCTGATAATTACCAACTGAAGCTCTGGCTCCCACCGATCAGTGTGACGGGACATGACCTAAATCCCACAATAAGAATGCATACCTGAGGTGGGAATCATTGGAGGAGGTCTACGTCCAGCTGTGGACGTCTGTCGTCTGATGATGATGAGGTGACTTGCGCTGGTTGTGTAAATTCTAGTCTCGTTACAGGTAACAACCGTCAACCAATCGAGGGTCCTGGTGAACTGGCTCAGGCGCTCGACGATTTTGACGTGAGTTTAATGGAAAGCTTTAAACGCCGTTTTGCTGCTACGGCATCACCTCCCGCTTCTTCTTCTCCGTCTCCTCCTTCTTATCGTTCTTCTCCTTCTCGTTCTCCTACTTCTCCTCCTTCTCTTTGTCCTTCTTCTCCTTCTTCTTCGCCTTCTTCTGATTCTCCTTCGCCTACTCCTTCTTTCTATTCTCTTCTTCATCATCGTCCTCTTCCTTCTGTTCGTTCTCGTCATCCTACTATTCCTCCTTATTCTCCTCTTCATCCTCTGCTTCCTCCTCCGTTGAAGGTCATTATGTCATTGTTCCGGACAGTGAATGTCTACAAGAGAACAGCAGACCGCTACTAACAAATGAATATATAAACCGATGTACGATCTGGTCTACCAGGAGCGCATGGTGATGGAGCCGCTCGCGTACTCCGAGCTGCGCACCAGGCCCTCGCTGGAGGAGCGGCTGGAGTCGATCATATCCGGCGCCGCGCTGATGGCGGACAGCTCGTGCACGAGGTACATCGTCTCCGTCTCACTCTCATACACAATTACGTTCCGTTTCAAACGATCTCACATTCAACGAACACAACCGCATATGGTGTGGGTGGTGGATTAACGGCCATGACTTGTATGGGATTAGGCCCAACAGTGGGAATATGAAGCAGGCTATTTACTAATGTATTTAGCTATTACTGGTAGTAGTGTCTCTGTTGCTAGAGACCGTCTAGATAGTAGCGCCTGTTGCTGCCGGCAAACAGCACTGTGCGGATATAACCGTGATCCGGTGTGAAGGACGCTGTAGCTAGCAAAAATTACTGAAGTTACGAGACAACACCTTATGGCTCAAGGCGACCAGTACACTACGGGCAGGCGTATCACTTAACATCGGGTGAAAGTCTCGCTCGTCTTCTCTGGAGTATGGTGCTTGACCATAATCCTATTTAGAAATAGAAAGAGTAAGAAAAGAAGATAATTTAGCAATGGTAATATGAACAATATGTTTCGTTGTATGGTGTGCGCGTGCGCAGGGACGAACGGCGCGAGCGCATCGTGGCGGAGTGCAACGCTGTGCGGCAGGCGCTGCAGGAGCTGCTGCACGAGTACATGAGCAACGTGAGTGCACCCTGATCACCTGGAACCGGTGACCAGCGGCTATTGCCGGCGGTGACCACATCCCCATCCTGGCGCCGGCTGCATTATATAAATAAAGATGTCGGGAATAATGATGAGGGGTGTGAGGGTAACCCACAATAACTCATTGAACCCGGACCAACCTCACCAGCTCGTACTGGGATATGACCCAAATCTCCCCCACATGAATCCCTATCCGATCAATGTGATCTTTGGGGGAAGCATATGCCCAGCTGTGGACGTCTATCGGCTGACGTTGTTGATAGATGTTCAGATCTAATCTCCTAACACTTTTGGACCACTTTTTTTCCTCTACGAGACCAGTGGGACGTTCATAACAACGTGCTGCTAGTTAGGATGATATACACTGCGGCCCATTGTGATTGTTACCTTTAGAGATAATATGTCGAGTCTCTTATGAGTCTCGAATAAATACTATCTGCAGCGCCCTTCAAACCGGATCACAGTAATATTCGCACAGCACTGTGTGTCCGCTGCAATTGACCCTGCGCTGGTACCTAGACGGTCTCCGGCAACAGAGACACAACCACCAGTAATTATGTAACTCCAAGCACAATGTAATGTAGTGTATATATTCTTACTAATCAGCCAATGTCTATTATTCATCCCTTACCACCTTACCCTCACCCCTATCCGGCAGGCGGGCAAGGCCGAGCAGACGGAGGGGCTGGAGCGTGCGATTGAGCACATGTGCCGCAAGACGCGCGACCTGCGCAGGCAGCTGCGCAAGGCGGTCGTCGACCACGTGTCCGACAGGTGAGGAGTATTAACGACCGATGGCCCCTCGAACCGGATCAACACACTCGCTTGAATTAGAAATAAAAAGCAACTTGTTTCATCACATTATCTGAAACAATTTTGTAATGTTGCCACTTTATATTGAGTGATGTAATTTTTATTTGTTGAGTATGTTATAAAGTCTATTCTTTATAACTTCAAATAATACTACTGAAGCACTGACGTTAGTGGGTTAGTTTTTTTTATTATCATACCCACCATCATCATCACCATCACCAATCAGATGTCCACCGCTGGATATAGATATCCCCCCAAGGTCTCCACATCGATCGTCGTCATACCCACCATCACATAATTTCTTAAAATGGGAGACTAAAATCCAATCTCTTGTCTATGTCTCTTTGTCTTCTCTTCGAAGAGGAGATGGAGAGGGATAATGCTCATCTCTCATGTAACAACATCAAACGCCTAACCCAACGTCACAGCTTCCTGGAGACCAACGTGCCGCTGCTGGTGCTGATGGAGGCGGCGCGCAACGGCAACGAGAAGGAAGTGGAGGAGTACGCGGTCATGTTCACCGAGCACGCCAACAAGCTGGTCGAGGTGATGGCAACACATAACGATCAAATTTTTTCTCCATCATCATCAGCCGACAGACGTCCACTGCTGGACATTATCCTCCCCCAAACATTTCCACATCGATTGATGTAACCTTCACCAGATTGTCGGACCACCTGGTGGGGGGGCCTGACAACACTACGTCTTCCGACCACAGTCACCATTCGAGGACCCTGGATATTTTGTTCAAGAACGGCGTGATTGTGATAAACTGGTAACATTTCACTGCTTGAAAATTTTGGCGGAAACAATAGCGCGGTTCAACCCACCGGTGGCGCCATCTACTGAACGCTTTATATAGCATTTATTAAATTTTTATATACCCACAGCGCTGCCAACTTTATACCGTATCCATTGTTCCAGGTCGCCAACCTGGTGTGCTCCATGTCGAACAATGAGGACGGTGTGAAGATGGTGCGCCACGCCGCCGCGCAGATCGAGGCGCTTTGCCCACAGGTGGGAATTTGGTGTTGTTACGAAGTCGATTCATTTATTCAACATGCTTACGTAGTACAAGTACACCATGTTTGTTACCGTCTCCATCATCATCGTCAGCCGACAGACGTCCACTGCTGGGCATAGCCCTACACCAAAGATCTCCACATCGATCGGTCCCACTATCTTCTTTATCGACGACTAAAACTACCTTTATTTTTGACGATTTTTTTTTAATAAGCGGCTAGACCAACGTGACTTGCACTTGATGTTAAGTGACACGCCCACCTATAATAACATGGCGCTGTAACTGTCTCATCGCTTCCTAAAATAAAAAAAAACATATTTCAGTTCGTTATGTATGATCCTTCGAATCGGATAGCCTGAGTACAAGTAGATTGAACATGTTGCTAATGAGACGTTGATGATGTGGAGCTTTAGATATGAACTTGAGATTTACTATTTTTATAGGCAGGAGTACCGTCTTCATTATCATCATCATCAGCTGATAGATCCCCACTGCTGGACATAGGTCTCCACTAAAGATTCCGATTAGGGTAGGAATTCATTTGGGAGGATTTGGGCCATCTCTCGCCACGCTGACTCAGTGCTGGTCGGTGGGACCCGGACCCTCGTCTGTTGATTATCAGGCTGCACCACAAGCTAGTGAGGTTGGCTTGGGTCCCGTGATTTATTGTGCAGGTACCCTCACAACCATGACTCAGTTAAAACGTAGCCGTCACTCTCCACCACGCGAGCAGGTGATCAACGCGGCGCGCGTGCTGGCCGCGCGGTGCCGGTCGCGCGTCGCGCAGGACAACGGCGCCGCGTTCGCGGCCGCGTGGGACGCGGCGGTGCGGCTGCTGACCCTCGCCGTGGACGACGTCACCACCATCGACGACTTCCTGGCGGTCAGCGGTGAGCCACCCACCGCCCCACTCCACTCCTAGCCTGTCCGGCACATTTAGTTTCCAGAGGGAGCTGAATGTGGGAGTAGCTATACAATTACTGGCGGGGTAGATTGTCTACGTTGGTACCAACGCAGTGCCTATTGCAGTACTGTGCGAACATTACTGTGATCCGGTTGGAAAGGCGCTGTAGCTGTTCCTGGAGGTAGTATCTCTGTTGTCGGAGACTGTCTTGTACCACCGCAGCGGCTATTGCTGCCGACGAACGACAGTGTGCAAATGTTACAGTTATCCGGATTGAAGGCCGCTATAGCTGGTGTAATTTCTTCATTTTATCATTTTCTTATTTCTATCACAGTTTTCTCTCACATTTAAATTTTCTGTTTCTTTACTTGATACTCATTTTACTCCTATTCTACCTTACTTTTGTCTACAACTCTTCTTTTTCTGTTCTATTCTATTTTATATTGTTATTACTGCATTTAGTTACATTCTGTCAATGTTTTACTTCTACCAGTTCTTCTCTTACCACTTCCTCTATAACCTTCCTAACTACAGCTGGCGATATTAGTTTGGTAGCGAGTGTACCGCTCCTCTCGTCGCGTAGGAGAATAATAAAAAAAAAAAATTAATGATAGTCGTGTATATATACCGTCTATCAAAAGATTTTTTCCTTTCACCACCTCGTAGAGAACCACATCCTGGAGGATGTGAACAAGTGCGTGGTCGCGCTACAGGAAGGCGACCCTGACTCCTTGGAGCGGACCGCCGGTGCCATACGCGGCAGAGCTGCCAGGTAACGGTCTACATCACTTCTACAAATTCTCTCTCCTTACTTCCTCTCCAATATAATATAGAAACAAGCCAGTGGTAGCTGGTCTCTTTAATTTTCACTGGATGCGATCGACGTGCAGATCTTTGGGGAGGCCTATGTCCAGCAGTGGATGTCTATCGGCTAATGGTGATGATGATCAGAGTCTCTTTATGCGCAGGGTGTGCTCGGTGGTGACGCAGGAGATGGACAATTACGAGCCGTGCATCTACACCAAGCGGGTGCTGGAGGCTGTGACCGTGCTGCGAGACCAAGGTAGGTGGATCTTACTCATAGAAACTTATCAGATACTTTCCTTTTCATTTAATCATTGTTGGTAGGTGATGGACCATTTTCCATATGTCCAAATATGAATTTGTAGCTTTAATGGCATGGGACATGCTGGACGAGAGCAAGGCGTGACCGATCGATATGGAGATCTTTGGGAGGGATTTAAGCCCAGCAGTGGACGTCTATCGGCTGATGATGATGATGATGATAAATGGCCCACCATCGCAGAATAGTTTAACGGAAGAAGGAAACATTGCTGTGAGACCTATTCGGATGATCTCCAGTAATTGTGAAATGAAAAGCGTTGGTTTTTTATCAAAATGTATATATATATATATTATTTACATGCTTGTCATGTTGTTCCACCGGAATGGCACTTGTGAGGAGATTTTCACGTTTTACATAAACGAATCAATTTCTAACCTTAATATAGTTTTACCTTAATATTATACAATCACAATACAGCTACTGGTTCTTGCGCAAGCGTTTTATAACGTTGATACATCGAAAAGTTAAAAAAATTTACAAATATTACCTATTGTTTCTAATTGATATTCAATCATTTAAAAATATATATTGAACTATAATAAACTTTCTTATTAATTATATAAAGGGTACATAGGTGTCTAGTTTCAATGTGGAGTTCCGCAAGGCTCGATTTTATGTCCTCATGTTTATTTTGAAAATAAATATCTATGTATTTTCATTATAAACATGAGTTTAGGTTTTTTTTTTAAAATTTGAAACAAATGTAAAGAAATAACTTAATATATTAAGTATCTCCTATCACAGAAGTCTTAACAGCTGATACTAAAACAACTTGAGTATTATTAAATGTTAAAACAAAATAACTAGCACTCTTATCTATCAACTATAACAATCGATACTTTAACTAAATATACTTGAAGTCTTTCAAATAGAACTTAGATCCTTGAACTAATTAAAGTTCTATTTAACTTAATATCGATTATTTAAGTTTGATACATCAGATTGTAGTTTGTAAGTTTTGTTTCTTCAAAACATCTTATTTCTGCTCTGGTGGTTGGGGGTGTGACCTGATGTACTCCAAGGCCTTGAGGATGGCCTCAGGGATCGGTGGTGGGGTTGGCAGATGAGAGCCCTGAAAAAAAGTTATCGGTTAATGCTTGAATTTAAAAGATGTATAGGAGTTTGCTTTTGATTTAAAAAATTAAAGATTTCTCTGCCTCGTTGATGCAGGATGTGTTCAAGAAACGATTGAATAGGTCGTTACTAGTTTCTTGAATTTCACCATTCCACACTGCACCACTATTTAATAAGTGATGTTGTGATTAACCGTTGACCTGTATTCGATTCATAATATATTTATGTACCTGAGGCTGGTATCCGTTCTCATCGGCAACGTATTGCAGCTGAACGACCTCGCCGTTAGGTGCCGTCCATTGCGCTTCGCCTTGTGCTACTTGCGAGGGGTTCTCCTGCAAAAGCAACAATGGAGTTGAAAATATTTAATTCCTAAAGATCCTTATAAATCTATTATCAAAATACATTACAACTTGAATCTTAAAGATGCAAGATCTTTGGATTGAATTTTTCAAATGGATTGTATGTTGGGAAATTTGTTTGTTTCATCTATAAGGAAAAGTATATCTACAAAATTTACTATATTTAATGGTAATAGTATATTTTTGCAGGGATTAAATGACGGGTCCTTTGTATCCGGCGCAAGAAATCATTAAAAAGATTGATGACATTGTTTGACCTTGACCGGTTCTTCGATGCATCGAAATGTTTAGTCCATTACAATTATTGTAGACCTCTCCAACCTGCCCTCTTTCCAAGTAGATATTATCTCAGAACTTGTTACATCAGTTGTAAAGCACTGTTATCCGGGTCGAAGGACTATGTAACAAGCGCAATTAAAAGTGACATGTTGATTATAGCGTCTTATCTTGTATGGGGTAGGTGTAATCACCATGTAAATTTTCCGGAAGTCCCATCGGGTTGTGTACAGTTATCGTGTGTGCTACTCACGGCCTGAGGGTTGTTCAGTGCGCCGTGCTCGTGCGCGGAGATGCCGTTCTCAGTCTCGATGGCCCACTGGTACTGTCCCTCCAGGCCGACGTCCTGCTCCTGCTTGAGGATCTTGGCGTCGGCGTCCGAGCTCCTCGGCACTATGTGCGACACGTCGGCCGCCGCGTACGCGACCAGCAGCGCTACGAGTAGGAGTTTCTGCTGGGAATATATTTTAAAAATACATTATTATTTATCTAACTTACTCGATTACTTAAGTTATATTATGTAATTGTGATCACAAAGACACTCCCATGACGTTGTAGTTAATTCTACTCCGTACTAAGAAAGTCCTAGGTTCAATAAATCAGAAGTTAGTAAAACAGTATAAAATAATTACCGTATATATTCTACTATGCATGTGAAAATATATAAATATATTAAGGATGGCAAAAAAGGATATTTGTTAGTATAAAAAAAATATAGGACATATCAGTAAAGCACACCCCTGACTTTTACAAGCCAATATGTCATAGAGCAATAACCACACAGGGACTGCAATATCTCTATATACAATCTCTATCAGTATAGAGTAATACACAAGCAAACCGAGGGACGCGGGAAGAGCGAAACAGTTCTGATTAATTTGTGTGAGAACAAGACGGATATATTCTGGAGGCTGTAAAGAGAGAGAGAGAGAAAGCGATTATTCGATTGATTGATTCACAAACGTTAGATCGAAAGAAACAGTAATGAGAGAGAGACAAGTAAAGCGAGTTTTATGTTCTACACAATTCAAAGTTTCTCTCTTTCTCTCTCTTTGAGTAAGAGAGAGAGATGTAGTAAGAGATTAGTGTGCGTGATTTTCGTGCGGCGGTTAGAAGGGTGGGCGCGATAGGGATGCTATACAGACGTGTTCTGTCTCACTTCCACGCGTTAAAACAAATGTATCGCTGTCTCTCTCTCTCTCTCTCTCCATATAACCCAATTAACAGTAGATGTATAAAGGTAAATAATGCATTAAATGACATTATAAACAAACAAAGGATGGGTCGGCGAGAGGCGCCGTTGCGCAACGTCGGCGCGCTGACGGGCGCTTAGAGGTGTCATGGCCACAAGTCATGTGTCATGTACCATCTCTCGTGTATGTGGTGGTGCTACCGTCACCGCCAGGTATGCGCCGCTCCGTATTTTTAATCGAGATGATTAAGACATATTGAGCTCGTTGCCATTGGCATGTTAGCATGGTCCATCGACCCGGATAACGGTAACGTGCGCACGCCAATGTTTTACACTGCGGTGGTATCTAGACTAGCTACAGAGACCGGCCACCACCATTACGGGTGGTAGGTTTCTCTTGATAAATACCACTCATTACCAGCAGTAATGAGAATTCTTTAATATGACAGTAGTGATGAAATTTAAAATAAATCTCAGAGCAATGGATACCATACGGTGTAAATATCCTAACATGGACATCCTCTGCCTCCGCTTTAAATAAAAAAAAAATGACAAAGAAAATTGATTATGTTTAATCGTTTAACAATTTACTTTAGCTCTCATATATATATGTTGTCTCAATGCGTCGAGTACGATTTGGTTGCAGTGTATATCATCCCAACCGGAACTACATTGTTATGGGCTGTGTATCAGTTACCATTAGGACTAATAAAATAAATGGAATCTATTGTAGCTAATGTAATTAGTTAAGGGAATCAGCAACGGTACTGTATATATCCGAACGTCGGTGTTAATGATAAATAGTTAAAGTATCGGGCAACACCATCACCGCACGACTCACCATTTCGGTGCTTGTGTTGGTCGGCGACGGGCTCGTGCTGTCGACTGGCTGCAACACGGGCGCCGCGACGTTTATATACGTCGCAGTAAGGTCAGCGGCCATTTTAAAAGGGGGCGGAGCTTACGGTCGCCACGACCACACCAATTCCGTGGACATCACCGTTCCATCAATCACCAACAAAATTAGAGCTATAGGTATACTTTTGCTATATACCAAGCGACGAGGAGAGTGATACCTCCACTTGATTTTAAGGGATACGTTCACATGATTTTAAGTGATGATTTTACCTGATTCTAGGTATTCCGCTTACCTGCAACAAACGGTCCAGCTAGTTAAGTTCAGTTTCCAGAAAGAGGTCTTTCGAGGAATCCAACTCGGGTGAGCAGCGTTCGGGAAGCTAATCAGCATCTTTCCATGTCAGATACCGCAGCGTCTGAAGACAAAGGTCTCCAGCTCGTGTGTGTTGCCAGTGTTGATATACGGAACCGAGATGTGACCTCTTACTATCGGCGTTATAGAAAGGCTCTAACTCACCCAAAGGGCAATGGAGACGACTATGCTCGAAGTTTCTCTGCGTGATCGAATCAGGAATGTCGAGATCCGCAGGAGAACCAAAGTCAACCACATAGCCCAAAGGATTGCTAGACTTAGTGGCAGTGGGCAGGGCATATTGCTCGAAGGTCCGAAGGCCGATGGAGCAGTAGACGTAGTGTTGGGAGGCCCCCACAAGGATCAACGATCTGGTGAGAGTCGCGGGAACCCACTGGATGCGAGCACCGCGAGACCGATCGATGTGGCGATCTTTGGGGAAGGCTTATGTCCAGCAGTGGACGTCTATCGGCTGATGATCATGATGATGAGGTGTTACGTTCACGTATTTATAAGTGATACGCACATGTTACTAAGCGATGCGTGCTAAATATACCGTGTGAGACCGTTTCATTATATATAATCTTATTTGTCACTCAATATCGGGTGGAGTTTTACTTTTTTTCAATTAAGTGACAACAAAGAACGTTAACCTTATCCTAAGTCGCCCGCATAAAAAATAATGTAGTGTTAGTTAAGATATTATACACTGCGACCACAGTATGCTCGTCGCCTGGAGACAAGATGTCTCGTTACCGCAGTATTTTCGCTAACTGCATGGTCATAGCAGTAATGTATGCACACTACTGTTTGTCTGTGTCGGTACCTACCTAGACGGTCACCATACACTATTTATTTGGTTCTCATATAATGTTCTGATTTAAAACATCTCTTTATGATTCCCGTGTAATGTTCTGATTTAAAACATCTCTTTATGATTCCCGTGTAATGTTCTGATTTAAAACATCTCTTTATGATTCCCGTGTAATGTTCTCATTTAAAACATCTCTTTTATGATTCCCGATGTAATGTTCTGATTTAAAACATCTCTTATGATTCCCGTGTAATGTTCTGATTTAAAACATCTCTTTTATGATTCCCGTGTAATGTTCTGATTTAAAAACATCTCTTTTATGATTCCCCGTGTGTAATGTTCTGATTTAAAACATCTCTTTATGATTCCCGTGTAATGTTCTGATTTAAAACATCTCTTTATGATTCCCGTGTAATGTTCTGATTTAAAACATCTCTTTATGATTCCCGTGTAATGTTCTGATTTAAAACATCTCTTTATGATTCCCGTGTACGTTCTGATTTAAAACATCTCTTTATGATTCCGTGTAATGTTCTGATTTAAAACATCTCTTTATGATTCCCGTGTAATGTTCTGATTTAAAACATCTCTTTATGATTCCCGATGTAATGTTCTGATTTAAAACATCTCTTTATGATTCCCGTGTAATGTTCTGATTTAAAACATCTCTTTATGATTCCCGTGTAATGTTCTGATTTAAAACATCTCTTTATGATTCCCGTGTAATGTTCTGATTTAAAACATCTCTTTATGATTCCCGTGTAATGTTCTGATTTAAAACATCTCTTTATGATTCCGTGTAATGTTCTGATTTAAAACATCTCTTTATGATTCCCGTGTAATGTTCTGATTTAAAACATCTCTTTATGATTCCCGTGTAATGTTCTGATTTAAAACATCTCTCTTTATGATTCCCGTGTAATGTTCTGATTTAAAACATCTCTTTATGATTCCCGTGTAATGTTCTGATTTAAAACATCTCTTTATGATTCCCGTGTAATGTTCTGATTTAAAACATCTCTTTATGATTCCCGTGTAATGTTCTGATTTAAAACATCTCTTTATGATTCCCGTGTAATGTTCTGATTTAAAACATCTCTTTATGATTCCGTGTAATGTTCTTGATTTAAAACATCTCTCTTTATGATTCCGTGTAATGTTCTCTGATTTAAAACATCTCTTTATGATTCCCCGTGTGTAATGTTCTGATTTAAAACATCTTTATGATTCCCGTGTAATGTTCTGATTTAAAACATCTCTTTATGATTCCCGTGTAATGTTCTGATTTAAAACATCTCTTTGCGATTCCCGTGTAATGTTCTGATTTAAAACATCTCTTTATGATTCCCGTGTAATGTTCTGATTTAAAACATCTCTTTATGATTCCCGTGTAATGTTCTGATTTAAAACATCTCTTTATGATTCCCGTGTAATGTTCTGATTTAAAAACATCTCTTTATGATTCCCGTGTAATGTTCTAATTTAAAACATCTCTTTATGATTCCCGTGCTTAATGTTCTGATTTAAAACATCTCTTTATGATTCCCGTGTAATGTTCACGATTTAAAACATCTCTTTATGATTCCCGTGTAATGTTCTGATTTAAAACATCTCTCTTTATGATTCCGTGTAATGTTCTGATTTAAAACATCTGCTTTATGATTCCCGTGTATGTTCTGATTTAAAACATCTCTTTATGATTCCCGTGCTTAATGTTCTGATTTAAAACATCTCTTTATGATTCCGTGTAATGTTCTGATTTAAAACATCTCTTTATGATTCGTGTAATGTTCTGATTTAAAACATCTTTATGATTCCCGTGTAATGTTCTGATTTAAAACATCTCTTTATGATTCCCGTGTAATGTTCTGATTTAAAACATCTCTTTATGATTCCCGTGTAATGTTCTGATTTAAAACATCTCTTTATGATTCCCGTGTAATGTTCTGATTTAAAACATCTTTATGATTCCCGTGTAATGTTCTGATTTAAAACATCTCTTTATGATTCCCGTGTAATGTTCTGATTTAAAACATCTCTTTATGATTCCCGTGTAATGTTCTGATTTAAAACATCTCTTTATGATTCCCGTGTAATGTTCTGATTTAAAACATCTCTTTATGATTCCGTGTAATGTTCTGATTTAAAACATCTCTTTATGATTCCGATGTAATGTTCTGATTTAACACATCTCTTTATGATTCCGTGTAATGTTCTAATTTAAAACATCTCTTTATGATTCCCGTGTAATGTTCTGATTTAAAACATCTCTTTATGATTCCCGTGTAATGTTCACGATTTAAAACATCTCTTATGATTCCCGTAATGTTCTGATTTAAAGCATCTCTTTATGATTCCCGTGTATGTTCTGATTTAAAACATCTCTTTATGATTCCGTGTAATGTTCTGATTTAAAACATCTCTCTTTATGATTCCCGTGTAATGTTCTGATTTAAAACATCTCTTTATGATTCCGTGTAATGTTCTGATTTAAAACATCTCTTTATGATTCCCGTGTAATGTTCTGATTTAAAACATCTCTTTACTTGATTCCCGTGTAATGTTCTGATTTAAAACATCTCTTTATGATTCCCGTGTAATGTTCTGATTTAAAACATCTCTTTATGATTCCGTGTAATGTTCTGGATTTAAAACATCTTTATGATTCCCGTGTAATGTTCTGATTTAAAAACATCTCTTTATGATTCCTGCAATGTTCTGATTTAAAACATCTCTTTGCCAGTTCCCGTGTAATGTTCTGATTTAAAACATCTCTTTATGATTCCCGTGTAATGTTCTGATTTAAAACATCTTTATGATTCCCGTGTAATGTTCTGATTTAAAGCATCTCTTTATGATTCCCGTGTAATGTTCTGATTTAAAACATCTCTTTATGATTCCGTGTAATGTTCTGATTTAAAACATCTCTCTTTATGATTCTCGTGTAATGTTCTGATTTAAAACATCTCTTTATGATTCCCGTGTAATGTTGTCATTTAAAACATCTTTATGATTCCGTGTAATGTTCTACTTAAAACATCTCTTTATGATTCCCGTGTAATGTTCTGATTTAAAACATCTCTTTATGATTCCGTGTAATGTTCTGATTTAAAACATCTTTATGATTCCGTGTAATGTTCTGATTTAAAACATCTCTTTACTTGATTCCCGTGTAATGTTCTGATTTAAAACATCTCTTTATGATTCCCGTGTAATGTTCTGATTTAAAACTTATCTCTTTATGATTCCCGTGTAATGTTCTGATTTAAAACATCTCTTTATGATTCCATTGTAATGTTCTGATTTAAAACATCTCTTTATGATTCCCGTGTAATGTTCTGATTTAAAACATCTCTTTATGATTCCCGTGTAATGTTCTGATTTAAAACATCTCTTTATGATTCCCGTGTAATGTTCTGATTTAAAACATCTCTTTATGATTCCCGTGTAATGTTCTGATTTAAAACATCTCTTTATGATTCCCGTGTAATGTTCGATTTAAAACATCTCTCTTTATGATTCCCGTGTAATGTTCTGATTTAAAACATCTCTTTATGATTCGATGTAATGTTCTGATTTAAAACATCTCTTTATGATTCCCGTGTAATGTTCTGATTTAAAACATCTCTTTATGATTCCCGTGTAATGTTCTAATTTAAAACATCTTTATGATTCCGATGTAATGTTCTGATTTAAAACATCTCTTTATGATTCCGTGTAATGTTCTGATTTAAAACATCTCTTTATGATTCCCGTGTAATGTTCTGATTTAAAACATCTCTTTACTTGATTCCCGTGTAATGTTCTGATTTAAAACATCTCTTTGCGATTCCCGTGTAATGTTCCTGATTTAAAACACTTTTATGATTCCCGTAATGTTCTGATTTAAAACATCTCTCTTTATGATTCCCGTGTAATGTTCTGATTTAAAACATCTCTTTATGATTCCGTGTAATGTTCTGATTTAAAACATCTCTTTATGATTCCCGTGTAATGTTCTGATTTAAAACATCTCTTTATGATTCCCGTGTAATGTTCTGATTTAAAACATCTCTTTATGATTCCTGCAATGTTCTGATTTAAAACATCTTTATGATTCACGTAATGTTCTCATTTAAAACATCTCTTTATGATTCCCGTGTAATGTTCTGATTTAAAACATCTCTTTATGATTCCCGTGTAATGTTCTGATTTAACACATCTCTTTATGATTCCCGTGCTTAATGTTCTGATTTAAAACATCTCTTTACTTGATTCCCGTGTAATGTTCTGATTTAAAACATCTCTTTATGATTCCCGTGTAATGTTCTGATTTAAAACATCTCTTTATGATTCCCCGTGTGTAATGTTCTGATTTGAAACATCTCTTTATGATTCCGATGTAATGTTCTGATTTAACACATCTCTTTATGATTCCGTGTAATGTTCTAATTTAAAACATCTCTTTATGATTCCCGTGTAATGTTCTGATTTAAAACATCTCTTTATGATTCCCGTGTAATGTTCATTTAAAACATCTCTTTATGATTCACGTGTAATGTTCTGATTTAAAACATCTCTTTATGATTCCCGTGTAATGTTCTGATTTAAAACATCTCTTTATGATTCCGTGTAATGTTCGATTTAAAACATCTCTCTTTATGATTCCCCGTGTGTAATGTTCTGATTTAAAACATCTCTCTTTATGATTCCCGTGTAATGTTCTGATTTAAAACATCTCTTTTATGATTCCCGTGTAATGTTCTGATTTAAAACATCTCTTTATGATTCCCGTGTAATGTTCTGATTTAAAACATCTCTTTATGATTCCCGTGTAATGTTCTGATTTAAAACATCTCTTTATGATTCCCGTGTAATGTTCTGATTTAAAACATCTCTTTATGATTCCCGATGTAATGTTCTGATTTAAAACATCTCTTTATGATTCCCGTGTAATGTTCTGATTTAAAACATCTCTTATGATTCCCGTGTAATGTTCTGATTTAAAAACATCTCTTTATGATTCCCGTGTAATGTTCTGATTTAAAACATCTCTTTATGATTCCGTGTAATGTTCTGATTTAAAACATCTCTTTATGATTCCCGTGTAATGTTCTGATTTAAAACTTATCTCTTTATGATTCCCGTGTAATGTTCTGATTTAAAACATCTCTTTATGATTCCCGATGTAATGTTCTGATTTAAAACATCTCTATGATTCCCGTGTAATGTTCACAATTTAAAACATCTCTTTATGATTCCGTGTAATGTTCGATTTAAAACATCTCTTTATGATTCCGTGTAATGTTCTGATTTAAAACATCTCTTTGCGATTCCCGTGTAATGTTCACAATTTAAAACATCTCTTTATGATTCCCGTGTAATGTTCTGATTTAAAACATCTCTTATGATTCCCGTGTAATGTTCTGATTTAAAACATCTCTTTATGATTCCCGTGTAATGTTCTGATTTAAAACATCTCTTTATGATTCCCGTGTAATGTTCTGATTTAAAACATCTCTTTATGATTCCGTGTAATGTTCTGATTTAAAACATCTTTATGATTCCCGATGTAATGTTCTGATTTAAAACATCTGCTTTATGATTCCCCGTGTGTTCTGATTTAAAACATCTCTTTATGATTCCCGTGTAATGTTCTGATTTAAAACATCTCTTTATGATTCCCGTGTAATGTTCTGATTTAAAACATCTCTTTATGATTCCCGTGTAATGTTCTGATTTAAAACATCTCTTTATGATTCCCGTGTAATGTTCTAATTTAAAACATTCTTTATGATTCCCGTGTAATGTTCTGATTTAAAACATCTCTTTATGATTCCCGTGTAATGTTCTGATTTAAAACATCTCTTTATGATTCCCGTGTAATGTTCTGATTTAAAACATCTCTTTATGATTCCGTGTAATGTTCTGATTTAAAACATCTTTATGATTCCCGTGTAATGTTCTGATTTAAAACATCTCTTTATGATTCCCGATGTAATGTTCTGATTTAAAACATCTCTTTATGATTCCCCGTGTGTGTTCTGATTTAAAACATCTCTTTATGATTCCCGTGTAATGTTCTGATTTAAAACATCTCTTTATGATTCCCGTGTAATGTTCTGATTTGAAACATCTCTTTATGATTCCCGTAATGTTCTCATTAAAACATCTCTTTATGATTCCCGTGTAATGTTCTGATTTAAAACATCTCTTTATGATTCCCGTGTAATGTTCTGATTTAAAACATCTCTTTATGATTCCCGTGTAATGTTCTGATTTAAAACATCTCTTTATGATTCCCGTGTAATGTTCTGATTTAAAACATCTCTTTATATGATTCCCGTGTAATGTTCTGATTTAAAACATCTCTTTACTTGATTCCCGTGTAATGTTCTGATTTAAAACATCTCTTTATGATTCCCCGTGTGTAATGTTCTGATTTAAAACATCTTTATGATTCCGTGTAATGTTCTAATTTAAAACATCTCTTTATGATTCCTGTGTAATGTTCTGATTTAAAACATCTGCTTTATGATTCCCGTGTAATGTTCTGATTTAAAACATCTCTTTATGATTCCCGTGTAATGTTCTGATTTAAAACATCTCTTTATGATTCCCGTGTAATGTTATCATTTAAAACATCTCTTTGATTCCCGTGTAATGTTCTGATTTAAAACATCTCTTTGTGATTCCCGTGTAATGTTCTGATTTAAAACATCTCTTTATGATTCCCGTGTAATGTTCTGATTTAAAACATCTCTTTATGATTCCCGTGTAATGTTCTGATTTAAAACATCTCTTATGATTCCCGTGTAATGTTCTGATTTAAAACATCTTTATGATTCCGTGTAATGTTCTGATTTAAAACATCTCTTTATATGATTCCCGTGTAATGTTCACAATTTAAAACATCTTTATGATTCCCGTGTAATGTTCTGATTTAAAACATCTCTTTATGATTCCGTGTAATGTTCTGATTTAAAACATCTCTTTATGATTCCCGTGTAATGTTCTGATTTAAAACATCTCTTTATGATTCCCGTGTAATGTTCTGATTTAAAACATCTCTTTATGATTCCCGTGTAATGTTCTGATTTAAAACATCTCTTTATGATTCCCGTGTAATGTTCTGATTTAAAACATCTCTTTATGATTCCCGTGTAATGTTCTGATTTAAAGCATCTCTTTATGATTCCCGTGTAATGTTCTGATTTAAAACATCTCTTTATGATTCCCGATGTAATGTTCTGATTTAAAACATCTCTTTATGATTCCCGTGTAATGTTCTGATTTAAAACATCTCTTTATGATTCCCGTGTAATGTTCTGATTTAAAACATCTCTTTATGATTCAAGTGTAATGTTCTGATTTAAAACATCTCTTTATGATTCCCGTGTAATGTTCTGATTTAAAACATCTCTTTATGATTCCCGTGTAATGTTCTGATTTAAAACATCTCTTTATGATTCCCGTGTAATGTTCTGATTTAAAACATCTCTTTATGATTCCCGTGTAATGTTCTGATTTAAAACATCTTTATGATTCCCGTGTAATGTTCTAATTTAAAACATCTCTTTATGATCCCCTTGTAATGTTCTGATTTAAAACATCTCTTATGATTCCCGTGTAATGTTCTGATTTAAAACATCTCTTTATGATTCCCGTGTAATGTTCTGATTTAAAACATCTGCTTTATGATTCCCGTGTAATGTTCTGATTTAAAACATCTCTTTATGATTCCCGTGTAATGTTCTGATTTAAAGCATCTCTTTATGATTCCGTGTATGTTCTGATTTAAAACATCTCTTTATGATTCCCGTGTAATGTTCGATTTAAAACATCTCTTTATGATTCCGTGTAATGTTCACAATTTAAAACATCTCTTTGCGATTCCCGTGTAATGTTCTGATTTAAAACATCTCTTTATGATTCCGTGTAATGTTCTGATTTAAAACATCTCTTTATGATTCCCGTGTAATGTTCTGATTTAAAAACATCTCTTATGATTCCCGTGTAATGTTCTGATTTAAAACTTATCTCTTTATGATTCCCGATGTAATGTTCTGATTTAAAACATCTCTTTATGATTCCTGTGTAATGTTCTGATTTAAAACATCTCTTTATGATTCCCGTGTAATGTTCTGATTTAAAACATCTCTTTATGATTCCCGTGTAATGTTCTGATTTAAAACATCTCTTTATGATTCCCGTGTAATGTTCTGATTTAAAACATCTCTTTATGATTCCCGTGTAATGTTCTGATTTAAAACATCTCTTTACTTGATTCCCGTGTAATGTTCTGATTTAAAACTTATCTCTTTATGATTCCCGTGTATGTTCTGATTTAAAACATCTCTTTATGATTCCCGTGTAATGTTCTGATTTAAAACATCTCTTTATGATTCCCGTGTAATGTTCTGATTTAAAACATCTCTTTATGATTCCCGTGTAATGTTCTGATTTAAAACATCTCTTTATGATTCCGTGTAATGTTCTGATTTAAAACATCTCTTTATGATTCCCGTGCTTAATGTTCTGATTTAAAACATCTCTTTATGATTCCCGTGTAATGTTCTGATTTAAAACATCTCTTTATGATTCCATTAATGTTCTGATTTAAAACATCTCTTTATGATTCCCGTGTGTAATGTTCTGATTTAAAACATCTCATGATTCCCGTGTAATGTTCTGATTAAAACATCTCTTTATGATTCCCGTGTAATGTTCTGATTTAAAACATCTCTTTATGATTCCCGTGTATGTTCTGATTTAAAACATCTCTTTATGATTCCCGTGTATGTTCTGATTTAAAACATCTCTTTATGATTCCCGTGTAATGTTCTGATTTAAAACATCTCTTTATGATTCCCGTGTAATGTTCTGATTTAAAAACATCTCTTTATGATTCCCGTGTAATGTTCTGATTTAAAACATCTCTTTATGATTCCCGTGCTTAATGTTCTGATTTAAAACATCTCTTTATGATTCCCGTGTAATGTTCTGATTTAAAACATCTCTTTATGATTCCCGTGTAATGTTCTGATTTAAAACATCTTTATGATTCCCGTGTAATGTTCTGATTTAAAACATCTCTTTATGATTCCCGTGTAATGTTCTGATTTAAAACATCTCTTTATGATTCCCGTGTAATGTTCTGATTTAAAACATCTCTTTATGATTCCGTGTATGTTCTGATTTAAAACATCTCTTTATGATTCCCGTGTAATGTTCTGATTTAAAACATCTCTTTATGATTCCCGTGTAATGTTCTGATTTAAAACATCTCTTTATGATTCCCGTGTAATGTTCTGATTTAAAACATCTCTTTATGATTCCCGTGTAATGTTCTGATTTAAAACATCTCTTTATGATTCCCGTGTAATGTTCTGATTTAAAACATCTCTTTATGATTCCCGTGTAATGTTCTGATTTAAAACATCTCTCTTTATGATTCCCGTGTAATGTTCTGATTTAACACATCTCTTTATGATTCCCGTGTAATGTTCTGATTTAACACATCTCTTTATGATTCCTGTGTAATGTTCTGATTTAAAACATCTCTTTACTTGATTCCCGTGTAATGTTCTGATTTAAAACATCTCTCTTTATGATTCCCGTGTAATGTTCTGATTTAAAACATCTCTTTTATGATTCCCGATGTAATGTTCTGATTTAAAACATCTCTTTATGATTCCCGTGTAATGTTCTGATTTAAAACATCTCTCTTTATGATTCCCGTGTAATGTTCTGATTTAAAACATCTCTTTACTTGATTCCCGTGTAATGTTCTGATTTAAAACATCTCTTTATGATTCCCGTGTAATGTTCTGATTTAAAACATCTCTTTATGATTCCCGTGTAATGTTCTGATTTAAAACATCTCTTTATGATTCCCGTGTAATGTTCTGATTTAAAACATCTCTTTATGATTCCCGTGTAATGTTCTGATTTAAAACATCTCTTTATGATTCCCGTGTAATGTTCTAATTTAAAACATCTCTTTATGATTCCCGTGTAATGTTCTGATTTAAAACATCTCTTTATGATTCCCGTGTAATGTTCTGATTTAAAACATCTCTTTATGATTCCCGTGTAATGTTCTCTCATTTTAAAACATCTCTTTGCGATTCCCGTGTAATGTTCTCATTTAAAACATCTCTCTTTATGATTCCCGTGTAATGTTCTCTCATTTAAAACATCTTTATGATTCCCGTGTAATGTTCTGATTTAAAACACTTTATGATTCCCGTGTAATGTCTCTGATTTAAAACACTTTATGATTCCCGTGTAATGTTCTGATTTAAAAACATCCCTTTATGATTCCGTGTAATGTTCCTGATTTAAAACACTTTATGATTCCCGTAATGTTCTAATTTAAAAACATCTCTTTATGATTCGATGTAATGTTCTGATTTAAAACATCTCTTATGATTCCCGTGTAATGTTCTGATTTAAAACATCTCTCTTTATGATTCCTGTAATGTTCTGATTTAAAACATCTCTTTATGATTCGATGTAATGTTCTCATTAAAACATCTCTTATGATTCCTGTAATGTTCTGATTTAAAAACATCCTTTATGATTCCGTGTAATGTTCTCATTTTAAAAACATCTCTTTGCGATTCCCGTGTAATGTTCTGATTTAAAACACTTTATGATTCCCGTAATGTTCTCATTTTAAAACATCTCTTTATGATTCCTGTAATGTTCTCATTAAAACATCTCTTATGATTCCCGTAATGTTCTCATTTTAAAAACATCTCTTTATGATTCACGTAATGTTCTCATTTAAAACATCTCTTATGATTCCCGTGTAATGTTCTGATTTAAAAACATCTCTTTATGATCTCGTGTAATGTTCTGATTTAAAACACTTTATGATTCCCGTGTAATGTTCTCATTTAAAACATCTCTTTATGATTCCCGTGTAATGTTCTGATTTAAAACACTTTATGATTCCCGTAATGTTCTAATTTAAAACATCTCTCTTTATGATTCCCGTGTGTAATGTTCTAATTTAAAACATCTCTTTATGATTCTCGTGTAATGTTCTACTTAAAACATCTCTTTTATGATTCCCGTGTAATGTTCTGATTTAAAACATCTCTTTTATGATTCCCGTGTGTAATGTTCTAATTCTAAAACATCTCTTTATGATTCCCGTGTAATGTTCTCATTTAAAACATCTTTATGATTCCGTGTAATGTTCACAATTTAAAACATCTTTATGATTCCCGTGTAATGTCTCTAATTTAAAAACATCTCTTTATGATTCCCGTGTAATGTTCTAATTTAAAACATCTCTTTATGATTCCCGTGTAATGTTCTCATTTTAAAAACATCTCTTTATATGATTCCCGTGTAATGTTCTCATTTAAAACATCTCTCTTTATGATTCCCGTGCTTAATGTTCTGATTTAACACATCTCTTTATGATTCCTGTAATGTTCTCATTAAAACATCTCTTTATGATTCCTGTGTAATGTTCTGATTTAACACATCTCTTTATGATTCTCGTGTAATGTTCTATTTAAAACATCTCTTTATGATTCCTGTAATGTTCTAATTTTAAAATATCTCTTTATGATTCGTGTAATGTTCTCATTTAAAACATCTTTATGATTCCCGTGCTTAATGTTCTGATTTAAAACATCTCTTTATGATTCCCGTGTAATGTTCACAATTTAAAACATCTCTTTATGATTCCTGTAATGTTCTCATTAAAACATCTCTTTATGATTCTCGTGTAATGTTCTAATTTAAAAACATCTCTTTATGATTCCCGTGTAATGTTCTCTATTTAAAACATCTCTCTTTATGATTCCCGTGTAATGTTCTCATTTTAAAACATCTCTCTTTATGATTCACGTAATGTTCTCATTAAAACATCTCTTTATGATTCGATGTAATGTTCTCATTTAAAACATCTCTTATGATTCCCGTGTAATGTTCTCATTTAAAACATCTCTTTATGATTCCCGTGTAATGTTCACAATTTAAAACATCTCTTTACTTGATTCCCGTGTAATGTTCTGATTTAAAACATCTCTTTATGATTCCCGTGTAATGTTCTAATTTAAAACATCTCTTTATGATTCCCGTGTAATGTTCTAATTTAAAACATCTCTTTATGATCCCCTTGTAATGTTCTGATTTAAAACATCTCTCTTTATGATTCCCGTGTAATGTTCTAATTTAAAACATCTCTTTATGATTCCCGTGTGTGTTCTGATTTAAAAAACATCTCTTTATATGATTCCCGTGTAATGTTCTGATTTAAAACATCTCTTTATGATTCCCGTGTAATGTTCTGATTTAAAACATCTCTTTATGATTCCCGTGTAATGTTCTGATTTAAAACATCTCTTTATGATTCCCGTGTAATGTTCTGATTTAAAACATCTCTCTTTATGATTCCCGTGTAATGTTCTGATTTAAAACATCTCTTTATGATTCCCGTGTAATGTTCTGATTTAAAACATCTCTTTATATGATTCCCCGTGTGTAATGTTCTGATTTAAAACATCTCTCTTTATGATTCCCGTGCTTAATGTTCTGATTTAAAACATCTCTTTATATGATTCCCCGTGTGTAATGTTCTAATTTAAAAACATCCTTTATGATTCCCGTGTAATGTTCTAATTTTAAAATATCTCTTTATGATTCCCGTGTAATGTTCTAATTTAAAACATCTCTTTATGATTCCCCGTGTGTGTTCTAATTTAAAACATCTCTTTATGATTCCCGTGTAATGTTCTAATTTAAAACATCTCTTTATGATCCCCTTGTAATGTTCTGATTTAAAACATCTCTCTTTATGATTCCCATTGTAATGTTCTGATTTAAAACATCTCTCTTTATGATTCCCGTGTATGTTCTAATTTTAAAATATCTCTTTATGATTCCCGTGTAATGTTCTAATTTAAAACATCTCTTTATGATTCCCCGTGTGTGTTCTAATTTAAAACATCTCTTTATGATTCCCGTGTAATGTTCTATTTAAAACATCTCATGATTCCCGTGTAATGTTCTGATTTAAAACATCTCTTTGCCAGTTCCCGTGTAATGTTCTTGATTTAAAACATCTCATGATTCCCGTGTAATGTTCTAATTTAAAACATCTCTTTATGATTCCCGTGTAATGTTCTAATTTAAAACATCTCTTTATGATCCCTTGTAATGTTCTGATTTAAAACATCTCTTTATGATTCCCGTGTAATGTTCTAATTTAAAACATCTCTTTATGATTCCGTGTAATGTTCTAATTTAAAACATCTCTTTATGATTCCCGTGTATGTTCTAATTTAAAACATCTCTTTATGATTCCGTGTAATGTTCTGATTTAAAACATCTCTTTATGATTCCGTGTAATGTTCTAATTTAAAACATCTCTTTATGATTCCCGTGTAATGTTCTAATTTAAAACATCTCTTTATGATTCCCGTGTAATGTTCTGATTTAAAACATCTCTTTATGATTCCCGTGTAATGTTCTAATTTAAAACATCTCTTTATGATTCCCGTGTAATGTTCTAATTTAAAACATCTCTTTATGATTCCCGTGTAATGTTCTAATTTAAAACATCTCTTTATGATTCCCGTAATGTTCTCATTTAAAACATCTTTATGATTCCCGTAATGTTCTCATTAAAACATCTCTTTATGATTCCCGTGTAATGTTCTGATTTAAAACATCTCTTTATGATTCCCGTGTAATGTTCTAATTTAAAACATCTCTTTATGATTCCGTGTAATGTTCTAATTTAAAACATCTCTTTATGATTCCCGTGTAATGTTCATTTAAAACATCTCTCTTTATGATTCCCGTGTAATGTTCTGATTTAAAACATCTCTTTATGATTCCCGTAATGTTCTGATTTAAAACACTTTTATGATTCCCGTGTAATGTTTTGATTTAAAACATCTCTTTATGATTCCGTGTAATGTTCTAATTTAAAACATCTCTTTATGATTCCGTGTAATGTTCTGATTTAAAACATCTCTTTATGATTCCCGTGTAATGTTCTAATTTAAAACATCTCTTTATGATTCCAGTGTAATGTTCTGATTTAAAACATCTTTATGATTCCCGTGTAATGTTCTGATTTAAAACATCTCTCTTTATGATTCCCGTGTAATGTTCTGATTTAAAACATCTCTTTATGATTCCCGTGTAATGTTTTGATTTAAAACATCTCTCTTTATGATTCCGATGTAATGTTCTAATTTAAAACATCTCTTTATGATTCCCCGTGTGTAATGTTCTGGATTTAAAACATCTCTTTATGATTCCCGTGTAATGTTTTGATTTAAAACATCTCTTTATGATTCCCGTGTAATGTTCTAATTTAAAACATCTCTTTATGATTCCCGTGTAATGTTCTGATTTAAAACATCTCTTTATGATTCCCGTGTAATGTTCTAATTTAAAACATCTCTTTATGATTCCCGTGTAATGTTCTGATTTAAAACATCTCTTTATGATTCCGTGTAATGTTCACAATTTAAAACATCTCTTTATGATTCCCGTGTAATGTTCTGATTTAAAACATCTCTTTATGATTCCCGTGTAATGTTCTAATTTAAAACATCTCTTTATGATTCCCGTGTAATGTTCTAATTTAAAACATCTCTCTTTATGATTCCCATTAATGTTCTGATTTAAAAAATCTCTTTATGATTCCCGTGTATGTTCTGATTTAAAACATCTCTTTATGATTCCCGTGTATGTTCTAATTTAAAACATCTCTTTATGATTCCCGTGTAATGTTCTGATTTAAAACATCTCTTTATGATTCCGTGTAATGTTCTTGATTTAAAACATCTCTTTATGATTCCCGATGTAATGTTCTGATTTAAAACATCTCTTTATGATTCCCGTGTAATGTTCGATTTAAAACATCTCTTTATGATTCCCGTGTAATGTTCTGATTTAAAACATCTCTTTACTTGATTCCCGTGTAATGTTCTGATTTAAAACATCTCTTTATGATTCCGTGTAATGTTCTGATTTAAAACATCTCTCTTTATGATTCCTGTAATGTTCTGATTTAAAACATCTCTTTATGATTCCGTGTAATGTTCTGATTTAAAACATCTCTTTATGATTCCCGTGTAATGTTCTGATTTAAAACATCTCTTTATGATTCCGATGTAATGTTCTGATTTAAAACATCTCTTTATGATTCCCGTGTAATGTTCACAATTTAAAACATCTCTCTTTATGATTCCCGTGTAATGTTCTAATTTAAAACATCTCTTTATGATTCCCGTGTAATGTTCTAATTTAAAACATCTCTTTATGATTCCGATGTAATGTTCTGATTTAAAACATTCTCTTTATGATTCCCGTGTAATGTTCTAATTTAAAACATCTCTTTATGATTCCCGTGTAATGTTCTAATTTAAAACATCTCTTTATGATTCCGTGTAATGTTCTGATTTAAAACATCTCTTTATGATTCCCGTGCTTAATGTTCTGATTTAAAACATCTCTTTATGATTCCCGTGTAATGTTTTGATTTAAAACATCTCTCTTTATGATTCCGATGTAATGTTCTGATTTAAAACATCTCTTTATGATTCCGTGTAATGTTCTAATTCTAAAACATCTCTTTATGATTCCCGTGTAATGTTCTGATTTAAAACATCTCTTTATGATTCCGTGTAATGTTCTGATTTAAAACATCTCTTTATGATTCCGTGTAATGTTCTGATTTAAAACATCTCTCTTTATGATTCCCGTGTAATGTTCTAATTTAAAACATCTCTTTATGATTCGATGTAATGTTCTGATTTAAAACATCTCTTTATGATTCCCGTGTAATGTTCTAATTTAAAACATCTCTTTATGATTCCGTGTAATGTTCTAATTTAAAACATCTCTTTATGATTCCCGTGTAATGTTCTAATTTAAAACATCTCTTATGATTCCCGTGTAATGTTCTAATTTAAAACATCTCTTTATGATTCCCGTGTAATGTTCTGATTTAAAACATCTCTTTATGATTCCGTGTAATGTTCTAATTTAAAACATCTCTTTATGATTCCCGTGTAATGTTCTGATTTAAAAATCTCTTTATGATTCCCGTGTAATGTTCTTATTTAAAACATCTCTTTATGATTCCCGTGTAATGTTCTGATTTAAAACATCTCTTTATGATTCCCGTGTAATGTTTTGATTTAAAACATCTCTCTTTATGATTCCCGTGTAATGTTCTAATTTAAAACATCTCTTTATGATTCCCGTGTAATGTTCTAATTTAAAACATCTCTTTATGATTCCCGTGTAATGTTCTGATTTAAAACATCTCTTTATGATTCCCGTGTAATGTTCTAATTTAAAACATCTCTTTATGATTCCCGTGTAATGTTCTGATTTAAAACATCTCTTTATGATTCCGTGTAATGTTCTAATTTAAAACATCTCTTTATGATTCCCGTGTAATGTTCCTAATTTAAAACATCTCTTTATGATTCCCGTAATGTTCTAATTTAAAACATCTCTCTTTATGATTCTCGTGTAATGTTCTAATTTAAAACATCTCTTTATGATTCGTGTAATGTTCTGATTTAAAACATCTCTTTATGATTCCCGTGTAATGTTGTCATTTAAAACATCTCTTTATGATTCGTGTAATGTTCTGATTTAAAACATCTCTCTTTATGATTCACGTGTAATGTTCTAATTCTAAAACATCTCTTTATGATTCACGTGTAATGTTCTGATTTAAAACATCTCTTTATGATTCCGATGTAATGTTCTAATTCTAAAACATCTCTTTATGATTCACGTGTAATGTTCTTGATTTAAAACATCTTTATGATTCCCGTGTAATGTTGTCATTTAAAACATCTTTATGATTCCGTGTAATGTTCTAATTCTAAAACATCTCTTATGATTCCCGTGTAATGTTCTGATTTAAAACATCTCTTTATGATTCACGTGTAATGTTCTCATTTAAAACATCTTTATGATTCCGTGTAATGTTCTAATTTAAAACATCTCTTTATGATTCCTGTAATGTTCTAATTCTAAAACATCTCTTATGATTCCCCGTGTGTAATGTTCTGATTTAAAACATCTCTCTTTATGATTCCCGTGTAATGTTCTGATTTAAAACATCTCTCTTTATGATTCCCGTGTAATGTTCTATTTAAAACATCTTTATGATTCCCGTAATGTTCTCATTTAAAACATCTCTTTATGATTCCCGTGTAATGTTCCTAATTTAAAACATCTCTTTATGATTCCTGTGTAATGTTCTCATTTTAAAACATCTCTTTATGATTCCCGTGTAATGTTCTTGATTTAAAACATCTCTTATGATTCCCGTAATGTTCTAATTTAAAACATCTCTTTATGATTCACGTGTAATGTTCTATTTAAAACATCTCTTTATGATTCGTGTAATGTTCTGATTTAAAACATCTCTTTATGATTCCGTGTAATGTTTTGATTTAAAACATCTTTATGATTCCGTGTAATGTTCTTGATTTAAAACATCTCTTATGATTCCCGTGCTTAATGTTCTGATTTAAAACATCTCTTTATGATTCACGTGTAATGTTCTATTTAAAACATCTCTCTTTATGATTCTCGTGTAATGTTCTCATTTAAAACATCTTTATGATTCCGATGTAATGTTCTGATTTAAAACATCTTTATGATTCCGATGTAATGTTCTGATTTAAAACATCTTTATGATTCCTGTAATGTTCTGATTTAAAACATTCTTTATGATTCCTGTGTAATGTTCTCATTTAAAACATCTCTCTTTATGATTCCCGTAATGTTCTAATTTAAAACATCTTTATGATTCCGATGTAATGTTCTAATTTAAAACATCTCTCTTTATGATTCTCGTGTAATGTTCTCATTTAAAACATCTCTCTTTATGATTCCGTGTAATGTTCTCATTTAAAACATCTCTTTATGATTCTCGTGTAATGTTCTCATTTTAAAACATCTCTTTACTTGATTCCCGTGTAATGTTTTGATTTAAAACATCTCTCTTTATGATTCACGTGTAATGTTCTAATTTAAAACATCTTTATGATTCCGTGTAATGTTCTGATTTAAAACATCTCTTTATGATTCCCGATGTAATGTTCTCATTTAAAACATCTCTTTATGATTCACGTGTAATGTTCTCATTTAAATATTAAGTCATTGCTGCATGCCGAGATTCGAACCCGCGACCTTCGGAATGAAAGCCGCACGCTCTAACCGTTAGGCCAGTGAGCTATAATTTTTTTTACTGGTTCCCCAAAAATCCCCCGCGCGCCCGCTACCGCGCCGTCCGCCCCGCGGCACGCAGACGGCGAGCTGGTCGCGACCCCGTTGACCTTTGCGCAATCACTAACAGCACCACCGCGCCTACAGACTTCACTTTTTCCTACTTAACCATCGAAGAAGAAAGTTCGCCGACTTGACGCAACTTATGAGTAAGAACAAGTTGACATAGTGACTTATGAAGCGTGAAAGAGATAGCAACATATGTATGAGGGAACGCTTTGTCTGTATAGTATGCTTATCCTCCTGCCACCGCGCCGCGGTTCGCAGCGACTCGCCTGTTCTATCGCGCTCTATCTCTATCTCACTTTGAATATAAGAGAGAGAGAGAGAGAGAGGGAGTGAAAAATAGTTAAAATCTATACAACAGTATTTTACTGTACTCGCGTTCTCTCAAACTTTAATTAATCGATCGACTAATCACTCCCTCTATCTCTCTCTTTCTCTCTCTATAGCTTCCGCATTATATCTGTCTCGTTCTCACACAAATTAACTAGAACACGGTTTTACTTCTCCCGCGAGACAGTGGATTGTTTATGTATTAGTCAGTACTGTTAGAGATATTGTGTATGGAGTGATTATTGCAGTGCCTGTGCGGTTATTACTCTGTGACGTATTGACTTGTAAAGGTCAGGGATGTGCATTACTGGTCTGTCCTATATTTTTTTTGTCATATTGAGAAATGTTCTTTTTGTCATCCTTAACATATTTATATAATGGTTTATATTAATGACTCTTGAAGCATCTGCCGCTTTTATTTTTCATTTCTATACGTTGCTAGAATCGAACCTGGATGACGATACATCTAGACATTTACTGGCGGTAGTGTCTCTGTCGCCGGAGACCGTCTAGGTACCGCCGCTGCTTCTGTCGCAGCCGGCACGCGGTGCTGTGCGGACATTGCTGTGATCCGGTTTGAAGGACCTATAGCTATCACTGGCGGTAGTGTCTCTGTCGCCGGAGACCGTCTAGGTACCGCCGCTGCTTCTGTCGCAGCCGGCGCGGTGCTGTGCGGACATTACTGTGATCGGTTTGAAGGACCTATAGCTATCACTGGCGGTAGTGTCTCTGTCGCCGGAGACCGTCTAGGTACCGCCGCTGCTTCTGTCGCAGCCGGCACGCGGAGCTGTGCGGACATTACTGTGATCGGTTTGAAGGACCTATAGCTATCACTGGCGGTAGTGTCTCTGTCGCCGGAGACCGTCTGGTACCGCCGCTGCTTCTGTCGCAACCGGCACGCGGTGCTGTGCGGACATTACTGTGATCCGGTTTGAAGGACCTATAGCTATCACTGGCGGTAGTGTCTCTGTCGCCGGAGACCGTTCAGGTACCGCCGCTGCTTCTGTCGCAGCCGGCACGCGGAGCTGTGCGGACATTACTGTGATCCGGTTTGAAGGACCTATAGCTATCACTGGCGGTAGTGTCTCTGTCGCCGGAGACCGTTCAGGTACCGCCGCTGCTTGTCGCAGCCGGCACGCGGAGCTGTGCGACATTACTGTGATCCGGTTTGAAGGACCTATAGCTATCACTGGCGGTAGTGTCTCTGTCGCCGGAGACCGTTCAGGTACCGCCGCTGCTTCTGTCGCAGCCGGCACGCGGAGCTGTGCGGACATTACTGTGATCCGGTTTGAAGGACCCATAGCTATCACTGGCGGTAGTGTTCTGTCGCCGGAGACCGCTCCAGGTACCGCTGCTGCTTCTGTCGCAGCCGGCACGCGGAGCTGTGCGGACATTACTGTGATCCGGTTTGAAGGACCTATAGCCATCACTGGCGGTAGTGTCTCTGTCGCCGGAGACCGTTCAGGTACCGCCGCTGCTTCTGTCGCAGCCGGCACGCGGAGCTGTGCGGACATTACTGTGATCCGGTTTGAAGGACCTATAGCTATCACTGGCGGTAGTGTCTCTGTCGCCGGAGACCGTCTAGGTACCGCCGCTGCTTCTGTCGCAGCCGGCACGCGGAGCTGTGCGGACATTACTGTGATCCGGTTTGAAGGACCTATAGCTATCACTGGCGGTAGTGTCTCTGTCGCCGGAGACCGTCTAGGTACCGCCGCTGCTTCTGTCGCAGCCGGCACGCGGTGCTGTGCGGACATTGCTGTGATCCGGTTTGAAGGACCTATAGCTATCACTGGCGGTAGTGTTCTGTCGCCGGAGACCGTTCAGGTACCGCCGCTGCTTCTGTCGCAGCCGGCACGCGGAGCTGTGCGGACATTACTGTGATCCGGTTTGAAGGACCTATAGCTATCACTGGCGGTAGTGTCTCTGTCGCCGGAGACCGTCTAGGTACCGCCGCTGCTTCTGTCGCAGCCGGCACGCGGTGCTGTGCGGACATTACTGTGATCCGGTTTGAAGGACCTATAGCTATCACTGGCGGTAGTGTCTCTGTCGCCGGAGACCGTCTAGGTACCGCCGCTGCTTCTGTCGCAGCCGGCACGCGGAGCTGTGCGGACATTACTGTGATCCGGTTTGAAGGACCCATAGCTATCACTGGCGGTAGTGTCTCTGTCGCCGGAGACCGTTCAGGTACCGCCGCTGCTTCTGTCGCAGCCGGCACGCGGTGCTGTGCGGACATTGCTGTGATCCGGTTTGAAGGACCTATAGCTATCACTGGCGGTAGTGTCTCTGTCGCCGGAGACCGTCTAGGTACCGCCGCTGCTTCTGTCGCAGCCGGCACGCGGAGCTGTGCGGACATTGCTGTGATCCGGTTTGAAGGACCTATAGCTATCACTGGCGGTAGTGTCTCTGTCGCCGGAGACCGTCTAGGTACCGCCGCTGCTTCTGTCGCAGCCGGCACGCGGTGCTGTGCGGACATTACTGTGATCCGGTTTGAAGGACCTATAGCTATCACTGGCGGTAGTGTCTCTGTCGCCGCAGACCGTCTAGGTACCGCCGCAGCGCCTGTTGCAGCCGGCACGCGGTACTGTGCGGACATTGCTGTGATCCGGTTTGAAGGACCTATAGCTATCACTGGCGGTAGTGCCTCTGTTGCTACAGACCGTCTAGGTACCGCCGCAGCGCTTGTTGCAGCCGGCACACAGTGCTGTGCGGACATTGCTGTGATCCGGTTTGAAGGACCTATAGCCATCACTGGCGGTAGTGTCTCTGTCGCCGCAGACCGTCTAGGTACCGCCGCAGGGCTGATTGAAGCCGGCACACAGTGCTGTGCGGACATTGCTGTGATCCGGTTTGAAGGACCTATAGCTATCACTGGCGGTAGTGCCTCTGTTGCTACAGACCGTCTAGGTACCGCCGCAGCGCTTGTTGCAGCCGGCGGACATTGCTGTGATCGGTTTGAAGGACCTATAGCTATCACTGGCGGTAGTGCCTCTGTTGCTACAGACCGTCTAGGTACCGCCGCAGCGCCTGTTGCAGCCGGCGGACATTGCTGTGATCGGTTTGAAGGACCTACAGCTATCACTGGTGGCAGTGTCTCTGTCGCCGGAGACCGTTCAGGTACCGCCGCAGCGCTTGTTGCAGCCGGCACACAGTGCTGTGCGGACATTACTGTGATCCGGTTTGAAGGACCTATAGCTATCACTGGCGGTAGTGTCTCTGTTGCCGGAGACCGTCTAGGTACCGCCGCAGCGCTTGTTGCAGCCGGCGGACATTGCTGTGATCGGTTTGAAGGACCTATAGCTATCACTGGCGGTAGTGTCTCTGTTGCCGGAGACCGTCTAGGTACCGCCGCAGCGCTTGTTGCAGCCGGCGGACATTGCTGTGATCCGGTTTGAAGGACCTATAGCTATCACTGGTGGTAGTGTCTCTGTCGCCGGAGACCGTCTAGGTACCGCCGCAGCGCCTGTTGCAGCCGGCGGACATTGCTGTGATCCGGTTTGAAGGACCTATAGCTATCACTGGCGGTAGTGTCTCTGTCGCCGGAGACCGTCTAGGTACCGCCGCAGCGCCTGTTGCAGCCGGCGGACATTGCTGTGATCCGGTTTGAAGGGCGCTGTGGGCAGGCGTATCACTTAACATCAGGTGAACGTCCCGCCTTATCAGTATTAATCTCGGTCTATATATAGCTTTGTATTTCCTCCGTTGGTAAGCGGAGGTCCCTGGTTCGATTCCACATCATCACCGCTGCGTTCCAGCTGTCGGCGTAAGACCTGGACTGTACTGGCCAAGCATCACCATCCAGATCCTCAATACCACCATGTGAATATGTATGGTATTGAGGTCCTCGTATGGTCACCGCGTACCGGAAGACGCAGTTGGCAGGCTCACCACCAGGTTGTCCGATCTGGTGAAGATTGCAGGAAGCAGCTGGATGCTGGCAGGATCGATCTATGTGGAGATATTTGGTGGAGGCCTATGTCCAGCAGTGGGCCTCTGATGATGATGATGATATACAGTAGAATATTTGTATGAAGTTTTTTATGGTGCTCATATTGATGAAGAGGATATCATCATCATCAGGCGATAGATGTCCACTGCTGGACATAGGCCTCCCCCAATAACCACTCCAATAGTTTAACTTATTATACTACTACTAAATGGTACTAGCACAGTGATGCAGTGTAAACATTGTTTTCGGCTCATATTAATACAATTACTGGAGTATAACAACATGGTCCTTTGAACCGGATAATAGTAATTAGTACAATTTGGTGGTATGAATAGTAGCTGCAGCAGTAACTACGTCACACAACGACTTAAGTAACGATCTCATGACGTTGTGTATATCATCCTAACTAGCGCCGTAATACATGAACGCTCCGCCTGTTTAATCGCTCCGTCAGGTCAGGTTCAGGTCTGGTAAGGTTAAAGCCCGTCGGTCCGGAGCTCGCGGCCGGCCGGCGCGCGTTGCGACATGTCGCCGAAAGGAGCGGGCGGTCGCGTCGGTGAGGCATTACGGTGCGCTTGCGCAACCGGACCGCCGCTTCTTACTCATTGAATGATGTACACCACCACACAGGTGAGGGTAGGTAAAAAAAATATATAAATAGATAATTTATAACTGCGACAGCGATGGTAGTTATCACTGCAATACCAACAAATGGTACTGTGTAGAAATTACAATATTCCGGTTTGAAGGATCCTGTGGCTGATGTAATTTTTATCGTAACGAGACCCATTAACTTAGGTGGCAGGGAGACGGGTCCAAAGTGATGTTGTGTATAACATCCTAACTGGCGCTGCGCTGTTGTAGGAAGGCGTATCACTCATTATTAAGTGATCTTACTCTCACTTGGACAAAAAAGCCTGAGTTCCTCTACTGTCTAATCTGACTTCATGAGAGCGGTGCGAACACGCCGGTGAACCAGTCCAACGCTTCCGGTTGTGCTGCATGCGGTTGACATAGATATCTAGAAGTCTGATTTGGATCTAAGACCTAACCTTATCGTAGGAATTCCAAATCATTACCAATAACACTATTTACTGATTCGAATCACCTGATAATTCAAGAGTTATCGGTTCCGTCGGACTGGAAAAGCGTTATTACGTATACAAACTACATAACAATTATCATTATCAGATGGAGGATGTCCACTGCTGGGCATAAGCCTTTCCCAGTTATATCTAAACTGGTCCCACAGTCTTCTCATTCAACGGTTTCACTGTCTTCAGCAGTTCAGCGGTCTGCGTTATGGTAGGCCACTCGAAGCCTTCACATTGCAATTGTAATACACTTCCGGACAAAGTGACTAAAATGTGAAAATAAAGTCGACTAAATTTGAAATATCTTTCTTCTGAAGTCTCGAGGCTGAAAGCAATGGATGAGGCACAGTAGAGCCGATGGACGTTGGAGACTAAGAGCTGGAGTGGTGACCTCTCACCGGAAGGCACAGCCTTGGTACACACCCACTAGAGCCACTTGAAACCACTGGACTCATAAAGCACCAGATCGTACTGTGTGGACCATGACAAGAAGCCTATGTCCAGCAGTGGGCCTCTGATGATGATGATGATGATGATGATGTAGAATATTTGTATGAAGTTTTTATGGTGCTCATATTGATGAAGAGGATATCATCATCATCGGACTATAGATGCCCACTGCTGGACATAGGCCTCCCCCAATAACCACTCCAATAGTTTAACTTATTATACTACTACTAAATGGTATTAGCACAGTGATGCAGTGTAAACATTGTTTTCGGCTCATATTAATACAATTACTGGAGTATAACAACATGGT
Source organism: Troides helena (assembly GCA_029286815.1). Lineage (NCBI taxonomy): Eukaryota > Metazoa > Arthropoda > Insecta > Lepidoptera > Papilionidae > Troides > Troides helena. The sequence goes on from JAGSMV010000034.1 coordinate 335,695, forward strand.
CCTTTGAACCGGATAATAGTAATTAGTACAATTTGGTGGTATGAATAGTAGCTGCAGCAGTAACTACGTCACACAACGACTTAAGTAACGATCTCATGACGTTGTGTATATCATCCTAACTAGCGCCGTAATACATGAACGCTCCGCCTGTTTAATCGCTCCGTCAGGTCAGGTTCAGGTCTGGTAAGGTTAGAGCCCGTCGGTCCGGAGCTCGCGGCCGGCCGGCGCGCGTTGCGACATGTCGCCGAAAGGAGCGGGCGGTCGCGTCGGTGAGGCATTACGGTGCGCTTGCGCAACCGGACCGCCGCTTCTTACTCATTGAATGATGTACACCACCACACAGGTGAGGGTAGGTAAAAAAAATATATAAATAGATAATTTATAACTGCGACAGCGATGGTAGTTATCACTGCAATACCAACAAATGGCACTGTGTAGAAATTACAATATTCCGGTTTGAAGGATGCTGTGGCTGATGTAATTTTTATCGTAACGAGACCTATTATCTTAGGTGGCAGGGTGACGGGTCCAAAGTGATGTTGTGTATAACATCCTAACTGGCGCTGCGCTGTTATAGGAAGGCGTATCACTCATTATTAAGTGATCTTACTCTCACTTGGACAAAAAAGCCTGAGTTCCTCTACTGTCTAATCTGACCTCATGAGAGCGGTGCGAACACGCCGGTGAACCAGTCCAACGCTTCCGGTTGTGCTGCATGCGGTTGACATAGATATCTAGAAGTCTGATTTGGATCTAAGACCTAACCTTATCGTAGGAATTCCAAATCATTACCAATAACACTATTTACTGATTCGAATCACCTGATAATTCAAGAGTTATCGGTTCCGTCGGACTGGAAAAGCGTTATTACGTATACAAACTACATAACAATTATCATTATCAGATGGAGGATGTCCACTGCTGGGCATAAGCCTTTCCCAGTTATATCTAAACTGGTCCCACAGTCTTCCCATTCAACGGTTTCACTGTCTTCAGCAGTTCAGCGGTCTGCGTTATGGTAGGCCACTCGAAGCCTTCACATTGCAATTGTAATACACTTCCGGACAAAGTGACTAAAATGTGAAAATAAAGTCGACTAAATTTGAAATATCTTTCTTCTGAAGTCTCGAGGCTGAAAGCAATGGATGAGGCACAGTAGAGCCGATGGACGTTGGAGACTAAGAGCTGGAGTGGTGACCTCTCACCGGAAGGCACAGCCTTGGTACACACCCCACTAGAGCCACTTGAAACCACTGGACTCATAAAGCACCAGATCGTACTGTGTGGACCATGACAAGAAACCTATGTCCAGCAGTGGGCGTCCATCAGCCCAAATGTTGATAACGACGATCTCTCTCCCAACGTCATAGTGAAAAATTTCGAAGAATTTATGTAAGCTTTATTAAGTCTATGAAACCGTATATACAATGTGCAAATATGATATTGCGAGTCTAGACTATTTGTGATATTCTAGACTTGATCACCGTCGTAATACTTCATTAGGTGCTGGTTCGTTTTGTAGAACAGGTCCCAAAAGGCCATACGGCCGTGGAACGGTCGCCGCTTGGCGGCCAGCTCGCTGTTTATGTCCAAGTAGTTCATGACGTCGGCCGTCGCCGGGCTCCACCTCACCTGGAGCAGTTCCGTCGTCTCCGGCGTCGGGTCCCTGGGAGCAATAACGAAATTGGAATTTCGAAACGTGTCCCATGTAAATAGTTCGTAGAGAATATAAAATATTAGACCGAAATCCTCATTCAAGGCTTTTAGGAGCCATTTGGACCTTTTGGTGGACCGACGACCTGCTCAAGGTCGCTAGCAACCATTGGATGCGGGTGGCCCAGGACCGGTCTGAGTGGAAATCTTTGGGGGAGGCCTTTGTCCAGCAGTGGACGTCTTCCGGCTGATTGGATTGGATTGGAGGAGCCATTTTCCTACAGACAGTCCCCGATCATCATTATCATCAACATCATTGCAGTTTAATGGCCGCCGATCCTGAACTCGAGCTTCTGTAATTTCTGTAACGTTCACACGAAAAGCTGCCGTCTAAACTCTGAAATTGTTTTCTATAAGATATCAAGATATTTTGGGGGTTTGGGAATTCTATATCGAGTTATCAAATTCCCAAAACAACAAATTGAATATTTTCGATTAAATCGTGATAAGATAAGGGGATTAAACATTTAGTCTAATTACTTTAAAGTGATGAAAGATTACGGGTACTTGAAGAATTAAAACAAACGCGTGGAGTTGCAAGAAGGTCCACGAGTGGTGGAGACGATTAGGAATATCCCCACTATCACACCGCTGTTGGTGTAAAATTTTAGCCCAAGTTGCTAATTTTTCCGAACCCTTTACTGCTGCTGTCAGACAACTACCAGGGTCGGCGGGTATAGATATCACAACTGTGACCAAAGCTGATCATCAAGCTGTAACGTCCAGACCCTGTTGCACTGCTGGAAGAGCAGCACGTCTTATTTCTTCAGTTGCGATATCAGTCAACAAATCAAAACGCCGTGAAATTGTCACCTGTGTTGACATAAACATAAAAACGGGCAAAGTTTAGCGCACTCACCCATATTTCACGAAATTAGTCCACAGTGTGGTCATCCTGTCGATGATGAGCTGATCCTCCTCTGAGGGCTCTTCTGTAAACAATGAGACGTCAAATAGGTAGCCGATCTCGTCGGCATGAACCGCACCGCCCTCTGTCACATTTCGCCGGGACTTCACGAAGTTCCTGCCACCGGTGTACGAGAAGATATAGTGGTAGACTTTACCCCCGTTTTGGAGATACTTCTGGATGCTTCTGTGGGTCGGGTGATTAAATGTAAAGTCCGAGGCGAAATCTATTAGATCCCATTTCAGAGCAGCGCCTTCTTCCTCATCGCCGACGTAGAATCGACGAACCAGCGTCTCCAGATCTTCATCATCAGTTAAATCAAACACCGTCGCCAAGTTGCTTTCGAACACATCAAAGGTATAAATGTCGCCTGGTCCGGTGCCGAACAGATACATTTCATCGTCATTGTACCCTGTGAGTACCGGGATGCTTTTAGCTTTCGGTATCGCGCTGTTAACGGGATGTTTGCTTATGAACTTCTCTACACCTTCAAAATCTTTTTCTACACACGGCATAAATCCTGCTGACTTTGTCGCTGATGCTATAATGAGTTCCGGTTCCACCGTTGTTAGGAATTTCAATGCATCTTCAACGTCTTCTGTTTCGTAACCTAAATTCTCAGCTAATATTATTGGAGCGTTCTTATTAGATTCTTCTACGGTCCAGGGCCCTAGAGCTGCCCCGCTCTGCATTATGACTTTATCGAACAGCTTCTCCTGCTCCGACAGAAGATGAAAATCCACAGAAGCAGCGCCGGCGCTCTCTCCGAATATCGTGATTTTACTTGCATCGCCACCAAACGCTTCAATATTTTGTTTGATCCACCGCAGAGCCCTAAGTTGATCTTTGAGACCTTGATTGCCAGGTACCTCGGGTGTGTCCAGGCACATGAAGCCGTACGGCCCCACACGGTAGTTGAGGGTAACGAGGATTACATCGTGCCTAACCAAATATTTAGGCCCGTAAACGAAGCGTCCGGCGAAGCCGAACTGAAAGCTACCGCCATAGATCCAGACCAGGACGGGGAGTGGGTTCCTCGTGGTGGCTTTGTTAGGGACGTAGACGTTTAGGTGCAAGCAGTCGAGGGTACCGACAATCTGATTATCAAACTCCTCGACTTGTGGACATATGGCGGTGTCGTCGTATGCCTCGAAGGTTTCCTCGAAGTCCGGATAGGGTAATGACGGCTGAAATATTAAATATCGTTTAGTTAATAAACTTATAATTCGATAACATTTCAAATTAAAAACTAGAAACATATATTTTTGATCCTGATAAAGAAACTTATCGCGATACGAGCTTCGACATATTTTGTTAGACAACAATAAATCATGCATTTGAAATGTCAAGTTGTCAAAATAAGCGATGTTTAATTAAATCATATATTTAACTGACTGTGCGGATGAAATCATGATTGCATTTAAAATTATCATTTCCGCGAAGACGTGCATGTGGTGATTGAAGAAATGTTTTCGCCATTTCCAAGTATTTTCCGAATTTGATTCAACCGTAAACAGGTGAAGCTATGCGTGCGGAGTTCCACAAGGCACTACTTTAGGACCACATTTATACATACATTACAAGCTGTCCTAAGGAAACAGCATTAGTAATTAGTATTTCTAAATGCATTTAAATTTATACATTAAACTTCAATATTACATGTTACAGATGTCTAGAATCATTCTTAGAATGTAATTTTATAATATTTTATCTGTACTCTGTACGAGATTGATTAAATTACCTCTATTTCTATCCTTTTAAGGATATCTCGGATGTTGTGCCGAACTTATTCTATTAATTTCACTAGCTACATTGTCTTTCAAACCGCTACAAATCAATGATCATCATCGTTAGTTTGGCGATCACGCTATTCTTTTTAACAGACGGTATTTAAACCCGGTCCACTCCGACAAAGCATTATTTGCACACTACTGTTTAACCTAGACTTTCGTTGTCCGCTCACCTGGGTTCCAACAGCGCAGGACCGTGATTTGTGGAAGACATTACAAGAGACCTATGTCCTGCAGTGGATGTCCATCGGTAGAAATGATGATGATGATTTAGAGTGTTCGGCGTCAAAGACATTGTGGACGTAAGGTTCTTCATTATGTACTATTGAAAATTAAATTGAATAGTTTCAAGTACAAATGTGTTTGAAGGAGTTTAATTATTTTTTTGTCTTTTTAAATGGAGTGAGAAGAAGAGTTTTACAAACTTACCCCGAACGGGTTGCATTCGTTGAGCTTAGCGTAGGGTATGCCGAGGAACATTGAGTAGTCACCGTCGGATGCCTGCAGGCCCCTGATGAGACCTCTCTCGGTGGAGACCAGCGGGTCGGTTCTCTGCGCAGCCCACACTGCACATAAGCAGTGTAAGATCAGGGCGCCGACCTTCATCGTCCTGATCGACATATTGGATTGCTTTGTGGGCTGCAAGATGTCGTGTGAAAGATAAGTACATTTATCTTGCACTTTTATATAAATATTCCAGTTTATCTTTTTCAGCGGCCGCTTCACGTGAAGTTGCTGAAACAACGTGGATAAGGTATCCTCTGTGGGGGAAAGCTATTGTTTAGGCAAAGGAAATAGAAATAGACTTTATGTGGAAATAGTAAATAGATATAACGACATGCCGGTGTTACGTGTTGTACAGGAACATGCCGTTGGGGAATAAGATTTACATAAGGATACAATAGCTGATTTTTTTAAATCGACAAAGTTAGCGCTTGTCCACGATCACACGTGATGTTAAGTGGCGATGTGGTCTATATAACATAGTAACAACCTATACACTCACGTCCTATTTGTACGGGAAGATCGCACCTGCAAGTTGTCCCACTCCTTTGCGGTTATCATGAAGAAAGATAAGCTGATAGAGAGATGATAACATCTTCTCAAGTTTTATTCTTCCTTGATCGTTATGTTCAGTTTTGGAGGACTTTATACTCTCATTCCTCATTACAGCAATGATATTAAATCATAATTGGTACTAGGCGGGCAGTAGATAATTTCTACAGTATCGATTCCGCAGCAGCAGCATGTCTTCTATTCTTTGGTTTCCTTTCCATATTTTACTTCACTGGACAAATAAGCTCAATCGGGAACTAGACGAAGCCTCTTTAAACAGGATAACATGTACGAATGAATTTAAAACAAATCAACGTTTCTATATATCTTTACTAACAATAAAATAATTTTATTCCTATTACCATTTTATTAGTACAATGCCTGATGCAACCATTGGATGCGGGTGGCCCTGGACCGTCTGAGTGGAAATCTTTGGGGGAGGCCTTTGTCCAGCAGTGGACGTCTTCCGGCTGATTGGATTAGAATGCTTGATGTTGATATTGATATTGATCGAGATGAGAGAAACCGAATAAATGCAGGATGGATCAAAAGGCGACAGGTCACTGGGACGACTTGTGATCTACGAATGCACATAAACCTAAGGGAAAGATCTACAAGTCGGACCTTAGATCTGTCCTATTGTATGGAGCTGAATGTTGGGCCACCAAGGGTTTGAATGAAAGGAGATTACATATGGCTGAGATGCGAATGTTAAGATGGATGTGCGGTGTAACAAGGATGGATAAAATTAAGAATGAGTATATTAGAGGAGCCTGAGAAGTATAACTGGAGTGAAACGGATGGACAAAGTGAGGAACAGTGTGATAAGGAAGCGGTGCGGCGTGGTTGAAGATGTAGCGACAAGGATAGAGAAAGGAATTCTTAGATGGTTCGGCTATATCAAAAGAATGGATGAAAGAAGATTAACGAAAGAAATATACAAGGTAAGAATGATTGAATAAATCGGTGCAGGTCGACCTAGGCGGACATATTCTGATCAAATCGGAGATGTCCTGAAGAAAGGCCGGGTCCAAAGCACTCGCAACCGACGAGCGTGCATGAAGACGCTTATGAAAGTGGAGGAAGCGAGAGAGGTGTGCCAGGATCGTAGCAGATGGATATAGGTGGTCTTTCCCTACCCCACTGGGAACGAGGCGTGATATATTAGTTTGGCAAATATCTCCCTTCCGCTTTTTTGCTCTTTATTCAATGCTTTATAAAAAGTGTTACAGTGATCGGATTTAGTTCAAATATGCGCCGTTTTGTTCGATAATCTGTTTCCATCTAGACGGCAACTTCATAATACCTCCCTCGTAGAAGCCCCCCTCCTTATTTGCGAAGAACTCGGACAGCCACTTTTCACAAGCCTCTTTTGAGTTCAACTTTACACCACCAAGGGCGTTCACCATGGGCAGGAACAGGTGGTAATCACTTGGCGCTATGTCCGGGCTATATGGTGGATGCGATAAAACCTCCCATCCGAGCTCCCGTAGCTTCTGACGAGTCATCAACGAAGTGTGTGGTCTGGCGCTGTCCTGGTGGAACACTACACCCTTCCTGTTGGCCAATTCTGGACACTTCTGGTCGATCGCCTGCTTCAAGCGGTCCAGTTGTTCGCAGTAGATGGTAGAATTAAGCGTCTGGCCGTATGGGAGCAGCTCATAGTGGATGATTCACTTCCAATCCCACCAAACACACAGCAAAAACTTCCTGGCCGTCAATCCCGGCTTGGCCGCTCGACCACGACCGTTTTCGCTTGATATTGTCGTATGTGATCCATTTTTCGTCGCCAGTCACCATCCGCTTCAAGAATGGGTCGAGTTCGTTCCGTTTCAGCAGCATATCGCAGGCGTTGATTCGGTCCAGAAGGTTTTGCGTCAAATCATGCGGCACCCAAACATCAAGCTTTTTTGTATCCAGCCTTCTGCAGATGGTTTAAAATGGTTTGGTGACTAACTCCCATCTCCTGGGCGATGTCACGAGCTGCCACATGCCGGTCTAACTCGATGTAGTCCATGATTTGATCGGTATTTGTCGTCACAGGTCTTCCGCCGGCTGGCTTATCTATGGTGTAGTTTTCACCGGCTCTGAATCGTCGAAACCATTCCTCCGCGGTTCGAAGTGATAGAGTACCATCCCCCAAAACACCATTAATCTCACGGAACGTTTCTCTAGCGGATTTGCCTTTAACGAAGGAAAACTTTAAAATAGCGCGAATTTCGGCGTTAGTGAACTCAATGTTTACACGTCTATAACTGTTGAACGCAATATCCAAACTAATTATGCATAGCGTCGTTTTGTAGGTTATGTCAAGACCTTTCAAATTATTTATAGTATTGCCAGATACGAGCTCTGTAGCGCTTTGTACATAGCCGCGAAATTAAAAAGACAAAAAGGCGGAAGGGAGATATTTGCCAACCTTATATATGTATGTATGTATATTAGAGGAAGTCTGAAAATTCATCCAGTGACAGAGATGTTGTGCGGAGAGATGAAGGACATACAACAAAGAAAGTAATGAGAATGAAAAGGGATGGTTTTGAGGGTAGAGGAAGACCTAAGAAAGTGTGGATGGATTGTGTGAAAGATGACATGTGTAAGAAGAGTGTGAATTCCGATATGACAGCTGATAGAGGGATGTGGAAGAGAAGTACGTACTGGGAAAGGGGTAGGAGGAAGAAAAAGAATGTCTTATGTTGATTGGAATTTTTATTTGGATGAACGCCTCTCCCAGCTCCATCCATCGGTTTCTATTTCTGTTAATATCTGTTCTGTTTAAGATGTTCAGCCTATTGTATCATCATCCTGCACGAATTCCGCAATGGTCCTTCCAATTTTGTAGTCTTTAAATTCTCTTCTACCCTTTGGTAACTCGATCAGCCAGTAGCCATTTAACTGACAGAGCATATCTAATTGTCTTAGAAACTTTTATACTCTTTTTTCATATTTTAAAAATTTTAATGAAATAAACAATTTTTTATCAAAATTAGGTGTAATAATCTAGATGATTTATTCAAATCTAGATATAATTATATCTAAATTCGAATAAATTAAATCTGTCTGTAACGATGACTAGTGGATAGCTAGCTACCGCCAGTGCGATTGAATTGTTTTTCGCTTTAATCTTATCTTGATACGAAAACAAATAATATGGAACCGATTCTGAGATAAATAAACAACGAAAAACACAAGTTTCAATAGACATTATTTTTATATATACAGTGAGGTTGCGGACGTGGATTACTGCTGGCAGGTCTCTGATGCCGGAGACCGTGCAGAACTAGAGCGGCAGCGCCTATAGCAGCCAAAAAACAGTAATGTGCAAATATTATTGTTCCGGTTTGAACGGTGGTGTAGCTAGTGAAAATACTGGGTTAAGGAGATTCAACATCTCATGTCTCAGGCGACCAGCACAATGTGGTGCTGTATATAGCATACTAACTAGCGCCGCGATGTTACAGTCAAGCGTATCACCGTCAGAACGATCCGCTAGTCTCGTTGCTTGATTTAAAAAAATGTAACCTTCTATTGATGTCAAGTGACACTCATAACAATGTGACGCTAGTTAGAGTTAAACGTAAAAAAAACTTGTTACTTTGGAAATTATCTACGCCGTCCTTCGAACAGGAACACGGTAATGTTTGCGGACTACCGTTTGGCGGCGGTATAATAATGACAATGGCGTGTGCTAAAGCTACAGAAATCTATCTCATCAATATTAAGGTTGAAATTTTTCCGAACAATTTTTTAAATTCTGAAAAATATGAATATCTTCAAGGTTATGAATTAATTTTCAAAATTGCGAATCTCTTAGAAAAAAAATCTTCATGCTCATGTATTGAAAATAATAAAAAAGCATGTTTTGTCAATATTAAACATTTATTTGCAAGTCCGCCTGATGGATCATTCATCTCTAAACTTGGTTCCGGTCGTAATACTTGAGCAGGTGCTCGTTGCTCTTGTAGAATAGGTCCCAGAAGGCCATGCGGCTGTGGAACGGTCGCCGTTTCATGTTCAGCTCGCTATCTATGTCCAAGTAGTTCATGACCTTCTTCATCACCGGGTTCCACTTCACTGGGAGCAGTTCCGTCGTCACCGGAGTAGGGTCTCTGAAATATTAAAAATTTTAAAATCCATCTTTCAAATAGGCGCTTGATGTCCACTGCTAGGCATAAGCATCAGCTATCTCGGCAGTTGGAGCACAGAGGTGCTGTATAACAGCTGATTTACATTATGTGGGCAGAGTAAATAAGGTTTTTGCTTTAATATCTAAGCTCCACCTCAAATGGTCTGAATTTGTCTCAGTACAAAGCAAGCGGCAGTAGAAAAAAGGCAGTAGTAGTGCTTATCCTCTACTGACTAATATATGACTTCAAAATGGAGGATGTTGTATGTATCCAGCTTGTTATATTATCCAGAGCTGTTCCATTTTTCCAATTCGACGGGAATCTTTTTTATAAACTTTGCCACTGTGAATAAAACCAATCCACTATCGAACAATGTCATCAGTGGCAAGTTTAGGTGTGCCAAAGTAATCTCAAGTGATTGTTTGCACTCGTTATCATCAACTTGAAGTTATCTACTACGCGAATTTGTTTTTTTACACAATAGAACACTTTACATGTTTTTTATGTAACATACTGCAAGTCTTATCGAGTAAGGTATGGTCATGTGATGGATGCTGTTTCCTTGACATTGGAGTCATCTGCTGTTAAGGCAGAGATAATTATTGCTCTCACCACCACGAGTGCCATCAGTCAGTATCCTACTTAGGGTCGTTTCTCTAAAGATGATGACTGATTGTGTCCACGAAGATATTGGGATTTGTTTCACGTTGTTATAGAACTGAGCCTCCCCTATGGTAGAGGATGACCACCGAAATATTAGTCAATAAACATTTCTCCACAACCCTGACTGGTCCGAAGACAGGGTATACCCTATATATAATTTCGTTAAGATATATCTTAACGAAGATTTCCCATCCGTTAGCGATAAAAAAGTATTAAATGACATCGCAGAATTTTTGAATCTAAGAGCTGTGAAGTTTGTAGGACATGATAACGTCACGGACTCCCACTAGGACAGTTATCTAACGGCACCGCTTATCGAGATCGGATGCTGATGTAGGATCGTGCAGTATCTGCAGAACTGCTCATTTCTGATACCTCCGGAGGAGATTACCAGCGATAACACCTTACCTTGAAGCAAATTTAGTACACAATTTAAGTACCACTCAAAAAGTTTGTATTTAGAAGAAGGCACTTCGTTCAGAGCACAACAAAATGAACCCGATAAGCGTTATACTGCCGGTTCATGATTATTATAGGTGATAAAGGAACCCTAAAGTGTTTCCCACAAATACAAACTCTTCCCAGTGAAACTGATCTCTATCAGTCAGTGGAAAGTCGACAGCCGGTACACAGTACCGTAATGGGGACAGAACTAAAATAGAAAGTCTGGGTGTGTTCCAAATATCCCATCACCGTGTAAACTTTATCACACTTGGCTCCGGGTATGAATCTTGCAGGATTGTAAGGAATGGGGAAGTCGCCGCGATAAAAGTCAATTAACGCATTCAACACTTACCCGTATTTCACGAAATTAGTCCAGAGTGTTGTGATCCTGTCGATCATCAGCTGATCCTCCTCTGAAGGCTCGTCCAAAAATGAAACGTCGAATAGGTAGCCCTTTTCGTCGGAGTGTGCCGCGCCGCCTTCCGTAACATTCTTCTGCCACTTCACCATGTTCCTGTCGCCGGCGTATGAGAAGATGTAGTGGTAGACCTTGGCATCGTTCACCAAATACTTTCGGATCGCTCTGTGGATTGGGTGATTGAAGGTGAAGTCCGATTCGAAATCCGTCAGGTCCCACTTCAAGTCTGCGCTTTGCTCTTCATCGCCGACGTAGAACTGGCGAACCAGCGTTACCAGATCTTCGCTCTCCGTCAAGTCGAAAGAAAGGTCCATGTTCATCTTGAAGATGTCAAAGCTGTGATTACCATAGGTACCATTGCCGTAAATGAGCAACAATTCCTGGTTATTGTATCCTGTAAGTATCGGGACGCTTTTGGCCTTCGGTATTGCGTTGTTGGATATGGGATGTTTGCTTAAGAACTTCTCCACACCCTCGAAGTCCTTCTCGACGCAAGGTTTGAAGGTGAGACCTAACTCTCTCACTGACGCAATTATCAGTTCAGGTTCGATTGCTGATAAGAAAGCTATCGCCGCCTCGGTGTCGTCCGATTGGAAACCGAGATGCTCTGCCAGTTTTATTGGAGACTCCCTGTTGGACTCCTCGACCGCCCAAGGGCATAGTGTTGTCCCGCTCTGCATTATTACTTTATCGAATAGTTTCTCCTGCTCCGACATTAAGTGGAAATCGACAGAGACTCCCCCGGCGCTCGAGCCGAATATAGTTACTTTCCCACCGTCACCTCCGAACGCTTCGATGTTCTCTTTGATCCATCGCAGAGCGCTCAGTTGATCCTTCAAACCCTGATTGCCGGGTACTTCGGGAGTATCCAGGCACATGAAGCCGTACGAACCGACGCGGTAGTTGATAGTGACCAGTACAACATCGTGCCTCACTAGGTACTTCGGGCCGTTCACGTGGCGGCTAGCGGACCCGTACTGGAACCTGCCGCCGTAAATCCAGACTAGGACCGGCAGGGGGTTCCCTCTGCTCGCCTTGTTGGGGACGAAGACGTTCAGGCGCAGGCAGTCGAGCGTGCCGGCGACTTCGTAGTTGAACTGCTCGATTTGCGGGCAGATGGCGGAGTCATCGTACGCTTCGAAGGTTCCATTGAAATTGGGATACGGTAGTGACGGCTGGAATTGAAGGTGGATCATTTTACTATCTGATGGTAAGTGATACGTACATCCGATCTATGAACTTACTGGTTAGTTGCTGTCTCGGGGCCTTTCATTGCTACGATTTTTTTTATACTCAGGCGTCACGAAACGAGCGAAATGTTCGCTTGATGGTAAGATCACTTACCATATGTTCCCGTTCGAAGGACGTTGTAATTCATAATTTCCAAAGTTACAAATTCCTATGCGATGAGCGCTAACACGGTAATGTTTGCACACTACTATCTCAGCTGCAATAGCTGCGATGGTACCTACTTAGACGGTCTCCGGCAACAGAGACACTATCACCTTGGTTCCCCATCATCACCAGGCTTATTTAATGGCCGCTTAATGCCATCTGTCAGCAGCCCATGTCCAGCAGTGGACGTCTATCGGGTAATAATGATAGTGCCATCTTTTAGTCGCCTTTTACGACCGACCGGGTAACTATAATTATGACTGGTTCTGGATATCGACTCACCGCGAACGGGTTGCTTTCGTTGAGCTTAGCGTAGGGTATGCCGAGGAACATGGAGTAGTCGCCGTCGGGCGCCTGCAGGCCCCTGATGAGGCCCCTGCTGGTGTCTACCAGTGGGTCGAGCCTCGGGGAGGCGAAACCAGCGGCGCGAGGAGCAGGTGGATCAGCGATGGCTGCATGCCGGCTTTTGGACGCCTGTGGACCGAGACACTCGTCTGATAACTAATCTCCGATAAAAACAATCGATTGTCATCCCCGGATCGTACACAAAATAACAAGATAAGCTCATCACCTTGAGACATATGTCAAGTCATTTCAACAGGCACAGCTCCCTTCAAACCGGAACACAGCAATATTCGCACAGTACTGATCGTCGGGCTGTAATGAGCACCGGGGTAGTACTTAGACCGTCTCCGGCAATGGAGATATACCAGCAGGAACAGTAATGATTGTATGATCATCTTCAGCTGATGGAGTCCCACTGCTGGACATAGGTCTTCCCCAAAGATGTCCACGCAGATCGGTCCTTCACTGCCCGCATCCAGCGATTTCCCAGTAATTGTGTACATTGGACTGTTTTCTAGTGGAAGCTTCAGGTATCACAGCAACTATCATTCTGCCATCAAACTGTGCATACATTACTATTATCCGGCTCGAAGGACCACCTATATAGTGAAATAACTCCACACAAGTCCAAAATCGACTAGTGCTCTGTGTTCCCACTGCAGCTGCTATTTAAGCCGCCAAACAGTATGTATAAACATTTCTGTGCTCAGGTTTGAAGGGCGCTGTAGCTAGTAAAATACTGTAGTATCGAACCTTGTTACTTTAGTCTCATGAGCGCAATGTTGTATTGTGTATATCATCCTATCGCCACATTGTTATGGGCGTGTGTAACAAAATGCTAACGGAAATGCACACCCCGTCGCCAAATTGGGCCGGCGATTGTGGTAGTGTCGGACTCCAACCGACTAAAAAGCTTCACACGGTATTCCACTCTCATCCACGTGTTCGTGGGGTCGCGGGATAAAGTATTGCAGTTCAATCCACTACCCCCCGAACCGCGCCCGAATGACCGGGCTCACCTCGAGGAGGGGTGTGAAGCACCCCTCCTGTTAAAAATCCCTACGTGGCGACGCGTCGGAATACGAGACGCATCACCATATCCACCCCAGGAACCCTCTCCAAGGGGGGCACCGGCCCGACGGCCCTTGTCGGTCGCGGCGCCAGGTTCCTGCCTCGTCAGGCGACGGAAGCGAGCCCTCCCGCTCGAGGGCCCTCTTCCGCCGCCAGTAGAGGCGCGCCAGCGACTCCGCTTCGAGTTCCCACGGCGGTGTCCCGGCGAGGACGCACGCCGCCTCGAAAGAGATGGTACGGTAACCTCGTACGACCCGTATGGCCATGACGCGCTGCGGCGAGCGCAGCAGCGTCACGCCACGGGTCGACGAGCGTTGCGGCCCATATGGGCGCACCGTAAAGCACCATAGAGCGCACCACCCCCGTGTAGAGTCGCCGATTGACGGCGTGTCACTTAAAATCCAGTGAACACAGTATGGCCTGGTAAAGAGAACATTAATAATACATTTATTAAATAAACACATCATTTATTTTCACGTGAATTTGATTGATGAGCTATTCATATATTCACAATAATGTGCTTTTACGCTGTATATTGCTAAAGCTTTTTATCCGTTTCAAAACTCTGCGCGTGTACTGTGTTCCACAGCTGACACGCAGAAACGAGTGAAGCGATTGTGTAAAAACTTTCACTGGTCGATAAATATATATATACGGAACCACTTGAGTTATATAAATTAATAAAACCAGCGTTCCGCGCGGATATATTCAAACTCAAAAATGGGTACTCGCACCTCATTTGGTTGTGTAAAATAAATAATTACGTTTAATTCTGAAGGTTGTTGTAGTGTGAAGCATCCGAACTAGTGATGTACGCGACACTACTATCAGCTGATAGACGTCCACTGCTGGACATAAGCCTCCCAAAATACCCACATCGATCAGTCCTGTGCTGCCTGCACCAGGGGCAGTCGTTTGTAAGGGGCTCGTATGGGGGGTACTTTAGCCATTTCCCAACACACTGGGAGTCGGAGTTGATTTGTACATGGCAACACCAAATTATCGTATACGATACCAGACCGTTTCATTTCTGTTGTTCGTTTTTTTTCATAATTATGTAAATATTACATAAGCCCCACGCGTTCGTGTCAAGGATCCGACCTCGGCGCCGCGCGGTGCGCTCGCGAATATTTTGCATTAATAAACGTTTAACGAATTATGTAGTATCCAATGTGAACTAGTAAATAACAAATTTTATTGGGATTATCATCTTCCTGGTTTGAAGGGCGCTGTAGCTGGTGAAAGGCGGTGTTGATAATGAACTAATGAAAACTGTATAGCTAGTAAACTTCTAAAGGAATTTGTAGGTAGCTATTGAGCTAGCGAAGAACGTTGTAGTTATCTGTAGGTAGCTATTGTGCTGGCGAAGGACGTTGTAGTTACCTGTAGGTAGCTAAGGATCAAGCGAATGACGTTCTAGTTAACAGGCGGTGTAGCTAGTCAGCTAATAAAAACAGTATAGGTGTCAACGTAGTGAAAGGACCTGTAGCTAGCTAAAGAGCTGGTAGACTTTGTAGGTGAATTAGTTTGGGACGTAGCTTTTAGTGAGCCAGTTAAGAGTACCGTAGCAAGTGAAATTGTGGAAAGCGCTGTAGCTTTTAACCTAGTGAAGGACCCTGTAGCGGCTAGCTAAAGAGCTTCAGATAAGCCTTGCAGCTAGTGAGCTATGGAAGGGCGCTGTATAGCTACAAGCTAATAGTAGTAACATCCCGTGCCGTCCCATCTCGCCCGCGCGCAGCAGCTCACGATGTTGTGTAACTACTTTGCGGTAATGTAGTCAAGTATTTATAATATTTCTTAATTCTGTACGTGTGTTTGTTATTTTTAAAAGGTTAAGCGGATGTTTTTTTTTCTCGTTTGATGTCACGAGAGTCGACGTGGCGGACGGCGGCTGAAGGTCACCAGCGCGAGCGTTGGGACGCCGCCGCCGCCCTTGATCTTTGCCCTATCTCATGCTGCGCTTCGAATACTAATACCATTGATTCATACATACGGATGTACGATCACATATTTATATATGGAAGAGAACGGCTTCGATGATGATGATGATGAATAGGATAGTAAAAAAATATATATATTCCACATATAAAGAAAACTTTTAAATATACCCACCCCTGCGACTAAGCATTTGGGAGATATCGGTTGAGAGAAGTAGGAAGGCTGTATCTGTTAGTTCGGACTTTACGAGAGCCTTCGATCAGGTCAAGCACAAAATGTTGCTTCAGATGCTACCGTCCTACTCGCTTCCGGATAGGCTGTGAGAGTGATCACCAGCTGGTCCGCGAACCGAACGATTGTGGCCGTCATTGACGAAGCTGGCTCCAATCCCAACCTTGGATACTCTGGCGTACCACAAGGTTGTGTACTGGCGCCTACATTATTTATTCTGTATATTAATGACTGATGGCAGATCTCTGTTGTTGCAGACAGTTGTGTGCAAATATTACCGTGTTCCGGTTTAAACGACGCTGTAGCTAATGTAGTTATTGAGAGAAACGAGAGTAAACGTCTAATGTTTTACGACGACCTGCATAATTTGGTGCTGTATATACTATCCTAACTAGCGTCACCTTGTTATAGGCAAGCGTATCACTTAAAATCCGGTGAACGTGTCACTTGTCTCTTCGCTTCGTTAAATAAACAAAAATCTCTCCAACTGATTTCATTCAGAAATGTAACCCGGCTTCGGTGTTAAATAAATAAACCGCCGCGTCACTTAGGTTGTTGAAATAGGAGTCAATAGTTCCTTATTACATTAGGTGCAGTGGTTGCGTGTTGTGTGCTCGCGGGAGTGTGCGAACTGGTACGAATCTTACACAACGTCAACTAATTACGGCCGCTCAGAACAAATAAGTGGGCAACGTTTGAGCGTTGCGACATCAGCTCCACGCCGGCGCGACACAAGCGGCACATACGTCAGTCCTGTTAGGATGATTACACTGCAACACATTATACAAATCAACTTGAGACAAGATGTGTTATAACTTTAGTAATATCATTACCTACATGATCTTTGCAACCGGATAACAATGCATTCTACTGGCGACAACTAATACCTGTGGTGTTATTTGGTTAGTAGCCTCAATGGTGCAGTGGTTATGCCTGCACAGAGGTCCCACGTTCGATTATGGACCACGTATTGTGTAGTCTAGGTAGTCTAGGTGGTCATCATATAAATCTGTCGTCTTCCTTCCATCATCTACCAGCTCAGTAAAATCTCCTATTATCGTGTTATCTGAGCTCTGTTATCGTTTGATGCTCGATGGGGCTGCGCCCGCGCGTGGGCGTCGCCGTATCCGGGTCACGGCCGCCGCGCCGCCGGGGTCGCGGATCCGAATTAATAACCCCTCATTAGCATATCACGGACATTTATAATACATACATAATTCGGTTTATTTTTATGCCTCTAGTAATGCTTGCATTCTTATGCAGATTGGGGTCATGACCTTTGACTGAGAATGGGGGAGGTGGGGGTGAGTAGTTATTGATGATGATTAGCCGCGGAGGATAGGGTTGCCGTTTTAATGCGGTTTCATTAAAATTTTTTAGTGGATTGAAGCTGATCAGCTAATGTTCCCACTGCTGGGACTCGATACCATATAAGCATGAACAGCCCAGGTAATATACCCATTGTTGAGGCTTAATACAACATAAGCTTAAGGACCCCAGTTTACATTCCCACTGTTGGGATTTGATAGTACATAAGCCTAAGCAGGCCAGTTTCTATTGCTATTGCTGGGTTTAGGTTCTTCAACATAGCAGTCTGGCTGTTGGGTCTCGGTGATCTTCGGAAGACGGTTCAGCGCGATGGTCGAGTGCCAGTCGGCTGGTGTTACTCCGGTAAATGTTTCCTCTCTCTTCTAACGTGCAGCTGTCTCTCTCTCTCCCGCAGTGATGTCGAAGTTCGCTGTGCGCGTGGACGCGGCCGTGTCGGCGCTGGGCAGCGGCGCGGGCGCCGGCCTCGACGAGAACGACTTCATAGACGCCTCCCGGCTGGTGTACGACGGAGTCCGCGAGATCCGACGCGCCGTGCTGATGAACAGGGTGAGCTCACCACCACCACCACCACCACCGCGACATCTCCTCTGTTCTAACACCACATATAACAGAAACAATTGGAGCGGCAGATGATGATGACATGAACAGATATCTTGGATGAACGGCCGATGGAAGTACTGTAGACGCCATTTTTTTTTATTTCACTGCCAAATTTTAATTCTCCCAGTCACTACCCTGTCTCATGGTAACAGAATTAAAGAACAGTTCACCCGATGGTAATGATCCTCAAATCTGGACCAATTGGAATATTTACACAACTGTTAATGTTTGTATCTACTGCCGGAGACCGTCTAGGAGACTACCGCAGCTCGTATTTCTGCCGCCGAACTGTATGAAGATATAGCTGCGATCCGGCTCGAAGGACCCGTGTCCGCTATTGAATTTAATGAGATAGCGAGATTCGACATCTGTTGTAATGTTAGGAATATAATGCAGTGTCTACTTCCTGGCTAGACGGTCTCCGATGGAGGGGAGGAGATGGGAGGGTGCGCAGTTATAGATTGATTGACGGTTTAGGACGATGAGGATCTGGACCCCGAGGACGTGGAGCTCGACGAGCATTACACGCTGGAGACGAGGAGCAAATGTGAGGGCACGACGCCTGTAGACGCGTACCCGCCTGCAGTGGTGGACGCGTCTAACGCGCCCCTCGGATCTGTCACTCGAATTTCAGTAACCGATACACACACTTGGAACCTTAATCGTTCCAATTCAACCCCAAAACCTTGTCTATGGTTACTAGATTTCATAGTTTGCTATTGGATCTGAAATTATTGACACATCCTCTTTACGTTCACCTGTCTGTGTTTCGTCGCCATTTTGTTTAACTTGTGTGTTTATCTCGCATGTTTCATTGATTGCATCTGCAACTGGATTTGGATCTATTGCAACGTTAACTTTGTTATCAGTGTTGCCATTCACAAAAATCTTAATCTTTTTTTTAATCTCTCATTCATCGATTTTATCGAATTTATGTCTTGGCGACACTGTATAATCAATATTTATTAATTGTCTGATGATTTTAAAATATTTTTCATCTACCCTCTATAGTCCTTTGTGCCGGATATTTTTTATCCAAATCCAATTTTGGTTGCAATCGTTTACATTTCCCATTTCGTTATTTGTTGGGTTGTCATTGTTTTGTAATGGTAACGTGGCGGCGATGACTTCACCATCAACTTCCCCATCGTTACTTAAAATCAAGTGTCATCAGGTACTACTCGAGGGAAAATTTCTCTCCCTACCCTCTTTTATGTAATCCATCACTGTCACCGTCACCGTCGCCACCGTTCCGCCGCCATCGCATGCTATATGTCCCGTGTCTGTCCGCTTGCATGTGTGCGTGTAGAGCAGCGACGACTTAGACACCGACACCGAGTTCGAGCCGGTCGAGGACATGACCATGGAGACCAGGAGCAGATGTGAGTACCGACAGAACTCCAACGGGCGATGGAGATCAACACTTCTTGATACTTTAAACTCTATACTCGCCATTTAGGATGATGCATAGCTGTTGTCGCCGTTCTGAGATATATAACGTATAGTCTCGCTACCGCAGTAATCTCACAAGCTACAGCGCCTTTAAACCGGATAACAGTAACGTTCGCACCCTACTGTTTAACGCTGCAATTGGTGTATATAAAGTTGGACTGCGCCAACAGAGATCTACTACCAGTAAAAAATGCTGTTACTATCTACATGATCCTTCAAGACGGATAACAGTAATATTTGCCTACTACGGTTTGGCGACGGAAGTAGTCGCCGCGGTAGTATCTAGGCGGTAACTGGCGACAAAGACCTGTCACGTATAAAATATGTAGTAAAATGTCATTAGCTTA
Organism: Troides helena; assembly: GCA_029286815.1. Lineage (NCBI taxonomy): Eukaryota > Metazoa > Arthropoda > Insecta > Lepidoptera > Papilionidae > Troides > Troides helena. The sequence continues at coordinate 355,521 of JAGSMV010000034.1, forward strand.
CGTGATCCTTCGAGCCGGATAATAGTAAATGATTCCTACTATTCGCCGGCAGTGCATTGCCACACAATACGGCGATTGGAATCCTCATTCATCATCCAGCAATGTGATGATGAACTCACCGGATTGGCGAATGCAACAATCACTTCCGGTTCAATATGGCGATCCTCGCTGACGTGTCGCGTGTGGATCGCTTCACAATCGCGATTAATTTTAAACGAGATTGTTGTGTGAGGTGTCCTATGTTTATTGTCAACTAACACAAAAGGGTTCCGTATGTAAATCAATGAATGTAAAGGTACCCGCACAATAACCGACGGGATCCAAGCCAACCTCACCAGCTCGTGATGCAGCCTGATTATTAGCAGATCAGGCTCTGGCTTCCACTAACCCGTATTGGGCCAGCGTGGTGGGTAGTGGCCCAAATCCCTCCCCAAATGAAACCCTACAAAGGACGAACCCTTGTGCCAGGTGATGCAGACGGCATAGGAGCGATCGATGTAGGAATCTTGGGGATGTCTATATCCAGCAGTGGACTATCAGCTGATGGTGGTGGTAAATTACAATCCAAGGACCAGTTCAGCCGGATTTCTCAATGCTATCATTCACCATGAAATATAATGTTAGTCTCGATACGGCGGTAAGTTCATCAGCTACATGGTCCAAACCGGATCATTGAAATATTGCTCTGGTGATGCGCTTTACCGGAAACCACACACATGTATCACAGCTTCCATTTCCTCCGTCGAACTATAGTGTGCAAACATTAGCGTTATACGGCTCGAAGGATTCGCTACTAGAGTGCTCTACAGGCGGTAGGTCTTTGTCGCCGGAGATCCTCTGGGTTAGTACCGTCGCGATACTTATTTCCATCAGCAGACAATGGAGTCAATAATTTACTATTGTACGGTTTGAAGGCCCATGTAGGTAGTAAATTCCGTGATGGTTTAATATCTTAAGTCTGTAGTGTGTATATTATCCTAACTAGCGCCACCTTGCTGTGGGTAAGCGCGTCACTTACCTTCAGGTGAACCCTAATTTACATTATTATATATCTATTGTGTAAGTGGTTCCGCACAACACCTCACGGGAGCCAAGCTAACCTCACCAGCTCGTGGTGCTGCCTGCTCATCAACAGACGAGGATCTGACTCCCACTAAAATCCGCATTGGGCTAGCGTGGTGGGAAGTGGGGGATTTTGGTCCTGTGAACGACGACCCCTAGTGCAACGAGAGACCGATCGATGTGGAGATCTTTGGGGAGGACTATGTCCAGCAGTGGGCGTCTATCGGCTGATGATGATGATGATATATCGATTTGCTTCTTCAAGTTAAAGTCCTACCTAAATCGGTTAAGCTGTACCTGAAATTTGTAATACATTATATATAATGAGAGATGACACATTAAAAATCGCTACAGACAGACATTTTTATTTGGAGAGCAATTTCAAATCTAATTTACCATTCTGTGGGTAGTATTAAAAACATTAATAAATAATATCAACGCTTTATTTATTATTTGTATGTGTTGTTTATTGCATGTGTGTAAGCGATGTAAATTAATGTTGCAAGAGAAGGTAAGATGTGCATGTTTAATATGTTTGATCCTTAGAACCGGATTTTTAATATAATGAAATCAAAAAAGGCGGGAAAGTTAAGGCTTATATACACTGTCGGAATCGAATCTGGAACCAGTAGGAGATGGTTATAGGGACTGCACATCTAAGTAGCCTAGCTTAGTTTCTAAACGGCTGAACCGTATTGAATATTGAATTAAAAAAAAGAAGAGTAAGAGTTCATTTATAGTACTACGTTTGGAGGGTACTTTAACATTTGACTTTGTTAGGGATTTGTTTGTTTATGATGTTATCACCAGGGGTGCATTTGTGTCGACAGCGAGCGCGCACACCGGCGAGCACGGCGTCGACGAATACCCCGACATCAGCGGCATCACTAACGCAAGGGTAAGTGGTTATTATAACCTAACCTTTTTTTTGTTTCGAGGGGGGAAATCTTCCAAAAGTTTGCCCTTTGGGGAGAAGACTCAAACGACCTCGGTGGTCACTTTCTGCGTTTGCTGAGGTCACGGGATGTATGTCCCACACTGATGTATGGTAGTGAATGTTGGGTATGGCAGAAGAAACATGAAAGTAGGATTAATGCTGTGGAGATGAGAAGCCTGAGAAGTATAACTGGAGTGAAACGGATGGACAAAGTGAGGAACAGTGTGATAAGGAAGCGGTGCGGCGTGGTTGAAGATGTAGTGACAAGGATAGAGAAAGGGATGCTTAGATGGTTCGGCCATGTCGAAAGAATGGATGAAAGAAGATTAACGAAAGAAATATACAAGGTAAGAATGATTGGAAAAATCGGTGCAGGCCGACCTAGACGGACATACTCTGATCAAATCGGAGATGTCCTAAAGAAAGGCCGGATCAAAAGCACACGCAACAGACGAGCGTGCATGAAGACGCTCATGAAAGTGGAGGAAGCGAGAGAGGTGTGCCAGGATCGTAGCAGGTGGAGAGAGGTGGTCTCTGCCAACCCCGCTGGGAACGAGGCGTGATATATATGTATGTATGTACGGGATGTCCGTTCGGGACACAACCGCAAATCATAACCTAACCTAACCTAACCCATCCACTCGGTAACAATCATCTGTCGGGCATGTGTTATTGCAATGGTATTAAACCAGTTAGCGCCAGGACAATTTAACGGCGCAATGTGAAGAATGTCTATGGTGTATCTAGAGGCAAGTTATTTATAAGCTTACTCACCTGATGTTAAGTGTATACCCGCGAGGTCAGTTTCCGACGAACTGTCTAAGTCGATCAATGATCTGCGATTACTATACGGCGTCACAGTATAGAGAGAAAGAGACAAAGCTCGTTAAAATGGAAATACAGTTACACAAATAACTTCATTAGCAATAACGCCTTTCAAACCGGAACATGCAGTGATCTATTCAGAGTTTTGATTAGTAAAATAGATAAATAGTGTATAGATTCTATTGTATCCTTCGTTCGTTGAACAACAGGAGGCGATGCGGAAGATGACGGAAGAGGACAAGCGCAAGATCCTGCAGCAGGTGGAGCTGTTCCGCCGCGAGAAGATGACCTTCGACAACGAGGTGGCCAAGTGGGACGATGCGGGCAACGACATCATTATGCTCGCGAAGCACATGTGCATGATCATGTTGGAGATGACGGACTTCACCAGGTCGGTGGTCATGCAAAAGTGAGCGGCGATGGGGCTTCGATTGCGGCAACACCAGCTACACGTTTTTTTTGTGTCCAGAGGGCGCGGTCCGCTGAAGACCACCATGGACGTGATCAACGCGGCGAAGAAGATATCGGAGGCCGGCACCAAGCTTGACAAGCTGACGCGGGAGATTGCTGAGCAGGTGGGTAGCAGGATGGGAAGAGAGGGGCTCGTGTAAATTTGTCGGAACCTAGAGCTCAGAAAATCACGTTTAATCGCAGAAGACGGTGATCGTGTCCTCATCCAGTCCATCAAGACCAGGATCAGAACCGAAGACCTTTCCCCGTCATTTGTACCATGCACACAAGAACAGAGATGTAACCTCCAATTCTGGAACCATATATTTAATAGCTTTACAATGATGGTGTTGATAACACCGCTGCTGCTGATGATGGTGCTGATGACCCAGATGCTGGTGATGATGACGGTGTTTCTGTCTGTCTGTCAGTTTGTGAAACAAACTCCGCGCGTTCAACTTATGAAATCTTTTATTTGTGATTGGAAAATAAAATTGCATCACAGTAATTTTACCTTCGATGCCTGGTGCCTGCTCCTCGGTGATCACGTGATCATCCACCACCATCATCATCACGAAGAAAAATAATTCGATCGATCTTTTTAACTCTTTTAGCTTTTTTTTTTCATCCCTTAACATGTTGTTCGACAGTGTCCAGAGTCGTCCACGAAACAGGATCTGCTCGCATATCTGCAGCGCATAGCGCTCTACTGCCACCAGATACAGATCACCAGCAAGGTTAAAGCGGACGTGCAGAACATATCCGGCGAGCTCATCGTCAGCGGGGTGAGTGCATCCCCAGGGTTCTGTCGAACTCACCAAACTCTCTTCTCTGGTTGGAAGACTACCATTTTTTTTATTCTATGAAGCGATAAGCTGAACGGGACGTTCACTCAATAGTAGGTGATACGCCTGTTTAGACGTGGCGCTAGTTAGTACGATATACACTGCACTATATTATGCTCGTTTTATTAAGACAAGATGCTAAATATCGTTGTCCCAGTAATTATTCTAGCGTCAGGTCCTTCAAGCCGGATTACAGTTTTATAATCCATAAAACGGTAACGCTTGGCGGTGGAGATAGAAGCTATGCTGGTACCTACCTAGATGATCTCTACATCAGGTACTTTGTTCTAGGCTCTATACATACTACCTTTAGTTTCAACGAAGTCACAATATCCTAATGGTATCTAGTCTAGATTCTAAAAATCCCCACCACCAGAAGCAACAATAATTGGTAAGATTATTTCTATCGTATCCTCTGTGAGCAGCTGGACAGCGCGACATCCCTCATCCAAGCGGCGAAGAACCTGATGAACGCGGTGGTGCTGACGGTTAAGGCGTCGTACGTCGCATCCACCAAATACACCAGGCAGGGCACCATCGCTGTGAGTACAGAATTAATTCGCGGAACGTTGGCAGCGCGACAACTCGACGGACGCGACCTTTGACTGCTCCAAGCTTGTACTCTGTACCGAGGTCGGCATTCATTCTGTTTGCTGCGTTTGAATTCAATTTTGCTGTTCGGCTAACCTAACCTAACCTAACCCTAACCTAACTCTAACCTAACCTTTTTTTTTTGTTTCGGGGTGAATCTTCGAAAAGATACTCTGCTTCCTGAGGGGAAGTCAGAGTTATGTGGAGATTTTTACCTACTAAAACCCCCTCGGAGGTCACCTTCGACGTTTGGCGGGATTTCCGTTCGGAACACAACCGCGGCCTCGCTAACGCTATGCTGGCATAGCTCGTCCCGGGGTCTGCTTATACCGACTCTACCAGCCTCGCGAGTATTACTTCAATGACCGGAGACCACGTCAAGCCATTGTCCTCCTCAGGGTCGTTAAGAAGGCGATGGGAAACCCTCATCCTCATCGCCAACAACCCCAAATGCTCCATTATGGTAGGGGAGCACAATTCACCGGTGCGACGTGTTGACGCACGGTAGCACCACACCGGTTTCTTCTCCGAGCGGGATCTGTCCTCTATCTAGCCCGCTCGAACCTAACCTAACCTTTTTTTTTTTTTTTGTCGAGGGGAAAAAATGTCCTGCGGCATACACATTCGCCTAGGGCACGACGAATGGATATGTGGGGTTCTCACCCACTAAAACAACCCCCCGGTGTCCTTTACGGCCTGAGTGCCGGGTTGGTGGGATCGATCGATGCATTCGCCACCTTCCCGGCCGGCCTTGACCCTCTTCGGGTCCCTTCCTTGAGGGGCCTTGCCCCTATCCTCCTAATGTGAGCACTCCGGACACTGGGTGCTCACCGCCATGGCCTGTCACTGGTCGGACGACGGGTTGCCCTCCTAATTCTTGATGTAGACAGGGCTGCAAGCTACGAACCTAACCTAACCTAACCCAAGAATCGAAACTGAAAGCTCTTAATACATAATCCAAAATGTCGCCTTTATCTTTAATCTATACTTGTTAGAGGATTATATATATATATATATATATATGTTCATTGGATGATAAGTCATACCAGCGACGGAGTCTAGAGTGCGATGACGTCACCAGGAACTGTCCCATATATGGTAGAGATGGTACATGGTGCTGTCAGCTGTTATCATATAATCAGCTGTGTATTGATGAGATATATATATATATACAACTATTGAATGCTTCGCTACGGGCTGGCGCGGCAGGGCGGCTACGTGAGTGGACTGTCGCATGTTCTGTGCACTGTGCATGCCGTAGTGTGCATGCCCTAGCGTGTAGCGTGCACGTTTGTACTTTCATATTACGACGAGACGAGCGGCACGTCCACCTGATGCGGTCACACTTCACTAAATTGTGCTCACCGTATAACATCACTAGCCACATAGTCCTTCAAGCCGGATAAGTTAATGTTTGCTCTGGCGGCAGATATAGGGTTGTAGTACTTAGTCTCCGACAACAGAGACCTATCAGTGCTGTGATGGAAGTTCACCAACATTTCTGATGATGAACTCCGGCTCATATGTGGACATTGCAATGGTGACCAGCATACCGGTTCCAAGGACTACCACCGACCAAACTTAACAGCGGTATCGAACCAGAGACCTGATTCAAGGAAAGTTGAGACTACTCCAACTGAAGTAGTACGGACAGGAAGGAGTGGTCGTACAGATGATTAGTAATTTTTTCCAACTACCCACACCGGCTCTGTAATGTGCACGTTGTGTGTATATCCTGCCTGCATGACATTAACTATTGTATCAACGATCACTGCCATCTTGCACTTGTACGACACAGTAGTAGATTGTACACATAAAGGCCCAAAGTCCCAGCGGTGGGAATAAAATCACCAGGCTATGCTTTCTGTTTTAATTTTGTATATGACTGAAAAATTTTTTTTTTCATACCTTTTCGATTATGTTAAAGAATATTCTAGAAAAATATTTGAAAATAGAAACAGTTTTTGTTATCCGTGTAACGGTTGCAGTGTTAATGTTGCCAGGTAGATGACGCGGATGATATATTTTAGATAAATAGAGGTGCTGCCAGTATTGTGGTGGCCGCAGCTATTTCGTAACTACCGATAGTCCAGTGCCGGTATTAACATAACTTATTCAACAATAATTTCGTACTACCCACTACAAATAATATTTTTTCATCTAGCAACATTAATTTCGCTGTCACAAATATTATGAATGGGTCGACTTAAAGACAGTTTCTACGATAAAAACTGCTTCAGCGCTGAACATACGAGTGTATATAATCTCCTCCTCTTCCCTGCTCCCCATCTTCCTCGTACCCGCAGTCGCCGATCGTGGTGTGGCGGATGAAGGCGCCGGAGAAGAAGCCGCTGATCCGGCCGGAGAGGCCCGAGGAGGTGCGCGCGAAGGTCCGCCGCGGCAGCCAGAAGAAGCAGCCGAGCCCCGTGCACGCGCTCGCCGAGTTCCAGAGCCCCGCCGAGAGCGTCTAGGTGAGCGGCGGTGGTCACCACCTGCTCCATGACCATCACCCCTGACGTAAGGTTCCGGGTTCAAGATGAGCAGCTCGTTCACCTGATAATAAGTGATGCGACCATCCATAGCAATATACTAATTAGAATGATATATGCTGCACTATAATGAAGTTCTCGCCTTGATGCATAATGTAGTCTCGTTACTCGAGCACCTCCGCTACCTGTACGCTCCTTCGAACCGGATACTAATATCACTGAAGTAATTATTGTTTTAAATAGAAGCACCAACAATAATCTAAGATTAAAGTCTCTCCCATTTATATATATTGTGCATTGATTACAGACGCGGGGCAAGCGGCGAGTTAGACCACGAAAACTGTTTAATTTTAGTTATTATAATATGAATGACGTTTGTAATGAAACGTGTGTATACATATATACATACACCCTGTATACTCGCTGACACACTGCGCCGCCGTTCCATCGTGTACACACACACACACACACACACACACGCACGCGTATATACGCGCGCCGCGCGCGGGGGCCGGACGCACACTGACAGCTGTCTAAACTAAAACGTTGCATTTACCGCGGGTAGCTGTGAGGGTAGTTGAATAAAACGCCATGATTTATTGCCTCCCAAATAATTGCGGCCATGCGATCAGCTGATGGATATTAAAATGCGACTCCACGCACCTCAGCAAGCCACTACACATATTGTAGGTACGTTCAAGCGCAGTGTGTCACAACCTTAGACCGCCATTTTGTTTTATTCCTACCCCTCTTTTTTTTATGAAGCGTCAGTTACAATCCTGTCATGAGTCTCGCTTCGGCGACTAAGTTCTGATTTTTGGCGGGAATTTTGTGGATTTGAAGTTGTGACGCCATCAGTATTTTCATTTTGGCGGGAAAGTGTTGATAATTTGAAAATGGAGGTGAAGTTTATAAATTATTTAATGAAAAATGAGATGACTGTTCTCAAGGTTTCGATTGCGGGCTTTTGGCCAAACTATTTAAAAAAGATATATTTATTTCTTTTATTTTTTTTAATGTTTGAAAAATTTTGAAGGCAGTGATAAAATTAATATCAGCTGTACAGGTACAGGCGAGTGCGGTTCGCGGCGGCGGCCGAAATTAATTACTAAATTAAGATATTTACACTGCGTTTTGTAATCTGTACGGTTCAGTTGTTAGTAGTTTGTCTGCGTACCCGCAAAGTTGAATGGCAGATTGATCTTTATTCGTGCACGGGACGTGTCTCGGAAACGTCGCGTCGCCGAGTCAAGATGGCGGCTAATGTATTAATACCCTCGGTAACCACCTCACTGGCAACAGACCTACCACCAGTGAACCAGGTATCATCTAGGTAGAAGTACTGTGATCCGGTTTGAAGGACGCTGCACCGTTGAAAATTACTGGGGTGACGACGCCTAATATCTTATTGTCGGTACAGTGTTATGGCGGGTATCACTTACTATCAGGTGTCCGCCTTCGCTCGTTCGTGTAATAAAAAAAAAATCAAAAAAGATATGTTCAGTTATATTGTGTTAACAATTATTTCTTTTTATGCATACCCTATTTTTTTTTTAAATAAAATATTTATGGCCAAACCAATGCATATTAATTAAAAAGAATTCTAATTTGGAAATATTTCATTGCCTTGATTTATTTTTTTTTTTTCAAGGCAAAGGTATTAAATCGATACAGCCTATGTCAACTTTGTGGCGACGTGACATAAAGCTAGCGAGTAGAGTTAGAAGTAAATCACAAGTATTATAGATATATACATATATATATATATATGTAGGTAATATTAATCGGAATGGAGATTTTCTTGTGTGATCAATTTTTCACATGGCAACTCTGAATAGTCTTTATATATACGCTCCAGCTTTTGGAATACCTGCGCTTGAAGAGTCATCTACTTCGTTGCGGGAGTGTTTACATTTTAGTTTTTTTTTTTTTTTTAAACGATGAGACGTTCACCTGATTGTCGGTGATTCGTTCGGCCGTAACAACGCGGCGCTGAACAGGGCAAGCTACCGCATTGCACGGATCGCGTTGGGGTTCTATATGTTGAATCTTGTTCTGCTAATCACTAGCTACTGGTCCTTCGATCCGGATATTTTTTTTTTTTTGCAAGCTATGATATAATGGCGGTAGTTTGATTAAAACACTTCATTGTATTATGGGCGGTTGCAGCATTAACCATCAGGTGAACGTCTCGCTCGTAACTTTGACGAATAAAAAAAAAAAAAAATGGTGGCATATTGCTGACAAGGGAATCTCCGTTCGATATGTTTACACTGCACGTTAAGTTACATCAAGTTGCACACTCAACTTAAAGGTAACTAATGTATGCGTACGCGCAATGCCAACGTTGGCGCGCGGGCAGACGTCAAGTATTTTTTTTTAATTTTTCACATCACAGACAAAAGTCTTCACCGTTGAGCCTATAAATGAAATTGAACCTAGTTCAATTATATCTATTTATTAAACTGTTTTTTTTTTTAATTTATCGCAGCACAGACAAAAGTCTTCACCGTGGGACCTATAAATAAAATTCAGTCCTAACCTATTCTACGTTTTTTTTTAATCTGTCTCTATGTGATTTTCAAATAAAGAACATAAATAATTCAGTTGTTAGACAATAATGTTGTGTCGTTTATTGTGCGAGTTGTTTGAACTTGATTTTGGGAATTAAAATGTTAACCGGGGAATTTTTTTTTTTTAATTTATGCTTTAAATGAATGAGATATATATTTTAAGATATTCAATCGGAACATTTCTCACTCGAGCCCAATGCGAGCTGGTGGAACCAGAGCCTCGTTGATTATCAGGGTGCACTGGTGAGGTTGGTTTGGGTTTTGTGAATTATGCGGAATCTGTTATACACCCTATTAAAAAAAAAAACGTTTGATGGAAATTAAAAAAAAAAACAATTATACCCTACATCGTGCTCGGGACAGACGTCGCGCGCCATCGCCGGAAGCATTTTGACAGCTGTTTCATTAGTTTGTAACGTTAACAATTAGAATACTCTTTAGACTCCTGTAACGGACTTTTTACATTTCATACGGTTGTATTCGGTATGGCAACATATTACAAACGAACAGTTTTTTTTTTTTAATCGACCCGCAGAAGCATATCCGTTGACATTTGGCTGAACGCATACAATTTTTAAAAACAGAAATTCAAAAATTTAACACTCCGCCATCTTGTCCTTTATCACGGTTCGTTTGTAAATGTTGCCGTATTAAAAAAAAATTAATAAATAAATAGAGACGTAGTATCGATTTTTGTAAGCGAGTAACATTTTTCCAGTTTTCTACAGATTTTGGAATAATTAAATAGTTTTTAGTGATGGTGTTTAATAAACGAAATGTGTAACCAAGCGGCGTTTCATTTGTGACGTCACAGCCCAGTTACCGGTAACGTGCGATTGTGTGTTTACATCAAAGGACAACGAGTGGTGAGAGCAACGGCTGAGGTAGTTAGGATGCTTACACGACATCGTGCTTATCAGTCTTGGGATCCGATGGAAGTAGATCTATATGTTAAATAATTTTATAATTACCTTTACATGTTTGAAGAGAAACTTTTGTTAGGGTGTTCATTGGATTATATAGAGTGAGAGAGACAGCTGTATATGTGTCTACAACGCGTGGGAGCGAGACAATACGCTGTATAATAACATTCCCCGTCTGCGACTGATCACACGTACACGCCGCGCAGGCTAGTCTCTTCAATGCATCTCTCACTCCGAATGTATGGAGAGCGAGAGAGAGAGAGAGACAGCTATATCTGTGGGAGCGAGACGGAATGCGCTGTCTGTATAGTATTTCTATCTATCGAATAGTGAGAGAGACAAACTCATCTTTCACCTTCGATACTATTTCAATCTGTCAATCAATCGAACTTGTTCTCTCTTTCTCTCTCAGCAGTTTCCGCAGTATATCCGTCTCTTTCCTTCACAGTACAACCCGAGCAGTTTGACTTGCGAGCCGGAATCTACTTTTAATATCACACTAATGTAGGGCAAAGGAAACGGGTAAAGGAGTCACGGCAGCAGATTACAGATTAAAAAAAAAGACCAACGTTCTTACAGATTATTAAAATTTAATCACAAATCAAAAATTATAAAAAATCAATAGCAAACAGAAACAATCGTAGAAACAAAAATGTCTTCTGCTCGTTAAACAAAAAAAAAAAAAAAACATTTAATACCGACGCGGGAAATTAACTTCAACTTAGTCGAGTTAACTTAGCCCCGTGACGATGGCGAATTGCGGAGCTTTTGTTACATATAATATCACAGTTACCGGTAATACCTAGCCTAGACCGTACAGAACTTCGGAGACGTTAAAAATCTAGGCCCATTTCAGGACGTCCCGATGACCAGCAGAGCGATAGAGAAGAAAATGTTAATAAATGAAAAAATCTCAGGCTCCACGTTGTAATGCCTTTTACAGTTTAAAAAAAAAAAATAACCCGCCAAAAATTGGTGCGAGAAAGGAAACTAGAAAATGGCGGGAAAAGTCATATAGTAGTACATCTGAAATCACATAAGAGAGTGGGATTACCGTTAATTTGGTGTTGCCGTATACGTAATTAATATGAATTTTGTCTTATTTTAGTATTGCCATATATAATATAGCGTTACTTTTACTTTGGTGTTGCCACGCACAAACTTCGTAGTAAATTACCCTTATTTTTGGTGTTGTCATATGCATGTTTAAAAAAAAATCTTTTATTTTAGTATTGCCATATACATATATATGTTGTCAGTTGTGTCCTGGTGTGAACAAATATCGTATTAAATTACTCTTAATTAAAGTTCTATGCATATTTAGGATTGAACATGGCAACATTTAAACGTATAAAAATACCGCCATTAATATTGTCGACGGGCCCCGTGCGAAAGGAATCTCGGAGGTAATTTTAAAAAGTAGATTTTCAAACTACCCTCACATTAAATTGTTACTAGTAATATTAAAGGGTGGGTTGAAACTTAAAAATAACTTAGCTGCACTAACTCCAACCAGGTCTCCTTTAAGCACTAAGTCGCGAGCAGCTCAGCCGTGCAGCGACAGTCAGAGACAATTAAATCTAGATAGGAACATTCCATTTGCACCATGGTCCAGTCTGACCATAGACAAGTATTGTAACGATCCAGAGACAACCAAAGAGAATGCTTCGGAGAAGACACTTCGACCAGTGTTCGGAATTCACCATGTGATTTTAGATACTTCATCATGGTGAAGATGTGGAATATGATGAAGACAGCAACTGATGAACGCTGTACTGGCCCTCTCAATATCTTTGCACTACTTTGTCTATGGTCGATATAAATTATGATGGAAATGAAACGATTGAGACCATGCATTGTGTTCAAGTTGAACTCAATCCGATGGTGATTCCTCAGTCTTGGTCCTCTTGCTCGGATGCTCGACATCCTCGTCGGTGCCGCTCTCATCGAGGGTCCTCTTCAGGTTGTGTGCGCTGCGCTCTTCGTTGTCCTTGGTCTTCTTACCCTTACCCTTGTTTTTCTTCAGGTAGTACTCGTCGATCTTGTGGCTGTTCTCGCCGGTCAGCGGCTCCAGCGGTATGGAGTCGTCCAGCTCCGTGTTTTTGGGTGTGTCGTCATCGTAAGCGAGCGGCGCTTCGCCCTCCTCGCCGTCGGACTCGATGACGTTCTGCCTGGGTTTCCCTTTGATCGCTCCTGCATGATTATACATCTACATATAGTTGGATCTACTCCACTCACTCTCTTGTTCTACTCCTCAGGATGTTCACAGAAATTGAAATTATCCTTAATGTTCTTTATAGATCTCATTGAGAAATGGGTATTCACAAGACGGAGAGACCAGCTCACGGCACTAGTTACGATATTACTACAGCACACTTGATGATTATAACAGTAGCCATTTTCATGTAAGGAGACGAGCTACACCTGATATTAATTGATATGCCCAACCATAGCAATGTGGCACCGCACATCACCACACTGAGTTATATCTCCGAGCTCGGTTAATATTTTCACGCTACTACTTGGTGACAGAAATAGTCTACATCGATGACGGGTAGAAAGCAAAACTTAAAAGCTTACATATGCAACTTAACTGACCTAACTCTTCATCAGTTCCATCTGTATCGGAGTCCTTGTAAGGTCGTTTGGATTGAAAGAAATTGGTTATGGGCCTCTGCCATATCGGAGTCTCTCTGGGGCAGACGGGATTACCACCAACGTAGCTTCTGGACGAGCCCTTGCGTTCAACTGATGAACATTTTAGTAAAAGCTAATCAAATTAAATAATAAAAAACTTGAAATTATTTTCAAATACTCGGAACAGCTTGGAATGTTAAATATTGGTACATCGGTTATAGCACGAGCTGAGGACGACCTTCATCAAAGGCAAAACAACATCTATAGTGTACTGATAATAAAACTGCAGCAACACAATGATTAGAAACTTTTGGAGAGCATTGATTGGAAATTATTATTTATAAAAATTTAAATAATCCACTCTTAATTAAATATTAAATTCACTGCTTTTCTTGTTGGACAAGCAATCGAAACCTTAAATCCTTATATACAGAATATTCTGGATATGTCTCCGTAAAGACTTTCAGAGGAATATAATAAAATATGTCTCTAGTATTATCATAGAAGCATCAACGATTAAAATTGAATTATGCTAATCAACATCTATCTTCTAGAAACTATGTTTAAAGAATATCTATATATTACCTGATGGGCCCGGATAAAAATGTGGTGTAACATTACTTCTTGCCTTACTGCTTTTACCTGACGACACTGGTGAAAGTAAAATTATATTAGCTTCAAGAAACTTGTACATACTAATACAATAAAACTAAAAAATTAGTGTGTACATGTAATTAAACAACTACCTTTAATTATGTTGAATACAAAACACTATAAAGCTTGGTCACATCAAATTCAGGCACAGATTGGTAAGTAAAGAATGTTCTAAATTATTTAAAGTTAAATATATAACAGTATTATATGCCAAAGCTTGCTCTTCTGTATTATGATTCCTATTAATATCCTATCCTATTATAATCCTACATAAACAACTTTTTTAACATTACTTTTCATATTTATATCCATTTTACAAATAAAAAATATGCAAATAACTTTGTATTGTTAAAAGTGTTAATTATAACACGTTTAGATCTTATTAAACTTATTGTTAGATATAAATATACAGTGACCTACAGTGAATTGACAAAACGAATATTCAAACACAAGTGTTATTTGTTTAGTGATTACCTTTAGCAGCTACTGAAGCTCTGGTTCTTACCATTGTGTTGTCTTTAACATAAATACAGTATAATCTTGAAAATCAAATGAATCTTGAAAATTATGAAAACAACGAAAATAACGAACGCAAGACACTTAAAAGTTTTTGACATTAAACAAATGTTTTGGCGCCAACCGCGAAACGAATGTACGACTTTTTGATCACATGCAAACGCCCAGCGTACAGTTCTTTCTGCCACTTAAGTTCAATTTTAATAATTTTATTGCTACTTATTTATTTATAATTTCAACTTAAAATGTACTAATTTTTTTTTTGTAATATTTTTTACTTCTAAAGATATTATTTTTTAGTTTTTACGTAATAAAAAAGTTTAACATAATATCATTTGTGTAATTTAACTGCTGACACCTATAAACAATAACAAATAAAACATTTAATTTTTTTTAATTGAATTTATTAGATTAAATATATTTTCATTATTTACATGTTGAAATTAAAACAATATTATTTAGAGATTATATGGATTATTAATGTAAAAATTATTATTATTTTCTTTCCGTTACACTGAAGTTATTTATTTTTGGTTTCTTTGGAGTTTTCTTAAGCGAACAACTCTGATCGCGCCACGCCTCTAGGTTGGGTCGGGGAATACTCGAACAATCGACAATCTCGTTCCTTAAATAATATTAAAATATTATAACTTAAATAACTGCATCTGAATATATCTATGTACATACTATAGAAAATCATCAAAGGAATAATACTCGTGCACGTTTCCAAACCCTATAAAAAAACCACATACAGGGGCTTTCTGCCAAACGGAAATTATTGAAGTAGTACAACAATAAGTTGTACTAAATAAGGTAGCTAGTGTAATTACTGGGGTAACGAGACTCAACATCTTATGTCTCAAAGTGACAAGCGCAATGTGGTACCATTTCAACTAGTACCACACTGTTATGAGTAGAGGCAACACTTACCATCAGGTGAACGTCCTACTCGTATCTTTGTTTAATGGAATAAAAAAAAATGGAAAAATAAATGTGGATTTATGATAAGTTATCTTCGTCCTTAACGGATTAAAAAAAAATCCAAATAACGTGATACCCGGCAGTCGGCAGTAGGAAGGCGTACGGCTGTATGCGTTGCACGGAGTCCGCGCGCTCGCACATCAGCCGCGCCATGCTCATCTTCCTTATTTCATTAAGTTGTTCTACAAATATAAAGATATGTCTGCTGCTAGTGATGATATATTTACTGGTGGTAATGATACATTTACTGGTGGTAATGATACATTTACTGGTGGTAATGATACATTTACTGGTGGTAATGATACATTTACTGGTGGTAATGATATATTTACTGGTGGTAATGCTACATTTATTGGCAGTAGGTCTGTGCTGCCATAGCCCTCTTGTCTCGGGCTAGTCAGAATAAGGCTAAGGGAAGCTCTGACTCTCGTAGAAGTGAACTAAAGAGGTTCTCTGATTCGTGGTCTTTGAAGGTGGGGACCCTGGTTGTCCACTGGGCGAGTCCGGCAACAACAAGTACGGAGTGGTCTAGCTCCTGTCGTACCAAAGCGAGGATGTACAGGGTCTACATCCATCTCCCGGGACTTGCTTCAGGTGTAGTGGCGGTAGACACCGGTGCGTTCCCTACCACACTCGAGGGCTTCCCGTACTGAAGATCACCACTGGGGGGATTTTAGCGGTGACCCACACCATATAACCTGGTCTTCCCTCCAGAAGAGTAATTTTTTAGATTTTCCCCACGATGCAAAAAATAGGTCTCGGTAAGAACTATCGCAATGCCTATTACTGTCGACTAATGGTACTCTGCAGATATTACTGTGTTCGGGTTTGAAGGGTGCTGTAGCTGGTGAAATTAATGGACTATCGATACTCAACATCAAGGCGACGAGCAGAATGTGGTGTAGAGTATATCATCCTAACTAGCGCCACTTTGTTTTGAGCGGCGGTATCACTTATAGTCAGGTGATCGCCACAGTCACGTGCGAATGCCGTTCATCCTTAACATGATTCGAAGGTGCTGGTGGTGCGGCGGTGACAGGCTCACCTGGCGTGAAGGCTCCGGGGTGTATCGAGTTCTCGTACCAGAACCTGTCGGCCCTGCGCCAGCGCAGCAGCTGGTCGATCATGATGCAGGCGAGGGTCGGGCCCATCACCGCGCCCGCCATCGGCTCCTCCACGAGTACCGCGGCAACCAGGTCCACGTCCTCCACTGACTCGTAGCTCCTCACCATGACGTCCGCTTGCTGGGGGTGGCGGTGCGGACAGCGGTGCGGATAGCGGTGCGGATAGCGGTGCGGATAGCGGTGCGGATAGCGGTGCGGATAGCGGTGGGGTGGGGAGAATAGAAATTCATTTCATTATTTATTATTGATCAAGAAATTTGTCCATTTATCAGCCTACCCTCAAACCGTTTATATACCTACCCTCAAACAGTTTATTTACCTACCCTCAAACCGTTTATATACCTACCCTCAAACAGTTTATTTACCTACCCTCAAACCGTTTATTTACCTACCCTCAAACAGTTTATTTACCTACCCTCAAACCGTTTATTTACCTACCCTCAAACCGTTTATTTACCTACCCTCAAACAGTTTATTTACCTACCCTCAAACCGTTTATTTACCTACCCTCAAACAGTTTATTTACCTACCCTCAAACCGTTTATTTACCTACCCTCAAACTGTTCGCATCGTCACCCTCAAAGTGTGTATCTGCTCACCTCGCAGTCTATTAATCTGCCTACCCTCAAATTTCATTTGCTCACCTTCAAACTATTTATCTGTCTACCCTCGAAATGTTTATTTACTCACTTTAAAACTGTTCATCTGCTCACTCTCAGAGTATTTATCTGACTACCCTCAAACCAGCTATCATTGTTATTTTCTGTTGCGAAAGAATGCGTTTAAAGTTCCTCTTTTTCTTGCAGGAAGTCAGGTCTGTATGTTTCTACTTCAACCCTTGAGGGTGTTACGAGGAGCATCATCACTACTTCTAGAACGGACCATTGCCTCTTTTCACTACCTGAACACATAAGAAAAAGGAAGTTTTACAAAGTAGTGACGTTACTCTAGTAATTTCACTATTTACATCGCTTTTCAAACCGGATCACAGTAATATTTGCACACAATTATCTGGCGGCAGAAATGGACGCTGCGTTGGTATCTGCTTAGACGGGCTCTGGCAAGAGTGACCTACTTAGTAATAGCCATTGGTCCTTCAAACCGGATTACGCAGAGAGCAAGAGAGACGTGACGTACGGCGTATACAAGAATAGACTAATAATGTGGTGCCTTGTGTACGCACATCTTTAGGTATCCATTTGTAGAGGTCCTCGAAGGTCTTCGCGACGGGTAGGCCGCAGTGCTTCCGGTAGTGGTTGTAGGGGGGAAGTCCCACGTCCCGGCCCTTCATGATGTCGCTCGCGCTCACGTCGGAGACCCTCTGCAGCGGTCCGAGGATCCGCTCGCCGATCTGGTGGTGATGGATCCGGATCAGACTCCAATTTGGAGCATCTCTCATATCGCTGGTGGTAAGTATTGACGGATCGTCTGGGTAGGTACCATCGCTGCTCCAATTTAATTGCGTTCATCACTGTCATCCGGCTCGAAGGACTTCGTAGCTAGAGAATTGTTTTTTTTCAATGAAACGAAGAGACGAGTTCTCCTGATGCTAAATGAGACGCTGTAACATGGCGCTAGTTGATGATGAGCCTTCTTACGTTTTTAATTATACTAACAGCGCCCTTCAAACCGGATCACAGTAATGTTTGCATGGTACTGTCGACAACTTAGGTTTCTATATAACCTAACCTCAGGATCGAAGAAGTGATCGTTGTCGGCGCTCGGCTGCCGGAAGGCGCCCTGCGTCATGCCGGTCATCTTGGTGCTGTTCCGCAGCGCGCCGGTGCGCAGGATGTAGTCCCCCATGTGGTGCTGCTCGATCAACCTGCCCTGGACATCGAACAGCCTGCGGAAATAGTCCAGCATCAGCTCAGCCACTTGGTGCACGCTCCATCCCAACTGAACGTATCAGCTGTCACTGGTGGTAGTGTCTCTGTCGCCGGCACACAGTGCTGTGATCCGGTTTGAAGGATGCTGATGTATGAGGCCCGTATCGTTGGACACTCACTGGAGGCGGCCCTCCTGCATGGTGTGGAACCACCTGGTGCCGATCACGTACTCGATGCTGACGGACGGCACCAAGGAGTCGTCGTAGTCCTCCACGTGGTGGTGAGTGTGGAAGATCACGCCGTTCTTCAGCAGCACCTCAGCACCTGGACCCATTCAACAAAGTGACAGCAAGAGCTGAACGTTCACCTGGTATCGAGTGATACGCCCACCTACAACACGGTGCTAGTTAGGATGGTATACACTGCAGCGTACAACGTTTATAGCTTTGAGACATAAGATGTTGAATTCACCGTACCCCAGTAATCTCACTAGCTACAGCGCCCTCCAAACCGGATCACAGTAACGTTTGCACGGTACTGTTTATCGACCGCAATAAGCGTCTGCGTACAACCGCAGCTCATTTTGCAGCCGACACACCTTGCTGTGCCGACATTATTGTGATCCAGTTTGAAGGGCGCTGTAACAAGGAAAATTACAGAAGTAACGAGGCTCAATATCTTGTCTCAATTCTATGAACGTAATACGCTGCAGTGTATACCATCCTAACTAGCGCTGTGTTGTGTGTCAGGTGAACGTTCAGCTCGTTCGTCGCTTGATTTAATAAAAAAAAACAATAAATTCTCGATATCTCTCTCTGTTTATGATCTGTACAGTATATACGGTTTCCATACTAGTATCTATACTATCTCTCTCTCGCTCTGAATATATGGAGGGAGAGAGAGAGATATATTGACATGTGTAGCGCATAGACTCACCTCTCTCATTCGATATTATTTGAATCGATAAAGCGTCCGTCAATCAATCGAACAATCGCTCCCTCTCCCTCTCTCTCAGCAATATAAGCTGTATATCCGTCTCTTTCCCACACAAATTAACACAGAACAGTTTCACTTCAGCCGCCCGCGTATTTTTCATGATAATTATTTCATAACTGCGTAATTGCGTTCAAAATAATTTATTGATAATTAATCACTTCTTCGACAAAATGGCGGCTTCGTGATTCTGGTGGCGGTTCAGCCGCTCGCGCGCCGGCTCAGCTCGGAATGACTCACCGAGTATCGTGGGCATCAGGTCGTAGTACACGATGTGCTGGTAGTAAGCGATGTTGATGTCCCTCGCCGCGTGGAACAGCCGCTCGTCGCCCCAGCACGGGTTCATCAGCTGCAGGCTCCTCGCGAGCTGGTTGTGCATGCGGTAGTGCCACAGCGTTATCAGCTGCAGGCCGACGAGAGCGTTCATGCCGACGTGGCCTGTTGAGGAGTCAGCTAATTACGGGCTTGCAGGGTGCTGACACGAGGATATCATCACGAGGGATATCTTGGAGGTGGATGTAGAAGGCGGGACACATTTACCAGTATTGTAACAGTAATTCTCTTCGGGCAGCTGGTTCAGGAAGCAGAAGGTGCCGCCGCTGGGGGGCCACTCCTTCCCCTCGAAGAGTTCGGAGCGGAGGAGCCCGCCGGTCATCAGCCGCATGCGCTGCACGCTGTCCCGGTCGTTGCCGTACATTATGGACAGATCCAACATCGGCGGAGACGTGTTGATCTGGAGACGAGGTCAGGGCATCAGCGCTTCGCAGAATAAATGTTTAAATTGAAATGGGGAAGGCACTGACCCTCTCCGGCGGGAGGGCGGTGGACGCGCAGCCGAGGTTCTGGTAGGTGATGGCTCTGGTGAGGTTGAGGCAGCGCGTGGTGCTGCTCCTCAGGTGGATGTCGTCGGGCGGCACGTCGATCGGCATGCAGGACGGGTTCAGCCGGCCGCCCGGCGCGCAGCAGCTGGTCGTGAAGATCACGTAGTTGACGGTGTCGTGCACGGAGGTGACGTCGCCGGTGATGACGACGCCCATGTACGTCATGAGCTGGGTGTGCCGGCGGCTGTGGGCGCGGCCGTCCGACATGAGCCCGACGCGCAGCGCCCTGCTGTTGGGCAGCGGCTGGCCGGCCGCGGAGGCGCGCGGGCGGCCGTCCATCGCGTGCTGCGGCGGCAGCAGCCGGTGGTAGGGGGTGAGGGTGGCGCCGCGCGGCGGGTGCCGGAGGCTGTTGCAGCTGCCGTCGACCCTCCGCGGCTCGAACGGGGAGCACTCCGGCACGTCCAGCGTGCACCAGCTGCGGTCAACGGCTCTTTGTGTCAGGGGAACAGAGTAACGACCACCCCCACAAAACCTCATCGATCCCACAGTTTCAAGGAAGAGTTGGATTTTGCGAAGGTCTTTTTAGTCGCCTACCGCGCCCAAGCGAGGTGACGAGTGAGGCTTTCACCTGATTGCAAGTGACGTACTCACCTGTGACCGTGATGCTAGTTAGGAAGATAAAGATTGCACTCCACTGTGCTCATCCAGCGGTCCCAGCTGTCACATCAGAGGAAGATGGATCAGCTATTGCAACAGCCATATCAGAGGATGATAGTTCATCAGCTCCAGCTGCTATATAGGAAAGAGATGGACCAGTAGTTCCAGCTGCCAGGTGTTCCACCGTCGAAGCTACCTCACGGTCTACTCACGGCCTTATCCCGAAGAACATCCGCATCTGGTCGGACAGGCCGCCGGTGCCGTTGGTCATGGGGCCGTGGGTGGGCGCCGGCCGCCCGCTGAACACGTCGTAGATGACCGCCCCGGCTGCCGGCAGCAGCACCAGCACCACCAGCAGCACCAGCAGCAGCCCCAGCAGCAACCAGCGCGCCATCGAGCTGACGGTGGACTGACCCTCCGTCCGAGTGAAACTGAGCTGCTGCAATTAAGCATCGCGTGACCGCCGCTCAGCGACCGCGGTCGCTGGGTCAAGTTACCGGCGCCCGGGGATTTTCCACCCGCTCAAGGCTTAGCCGTGAGCGGAAACGGAAATGGAAAGGGTGGGGATAACGGATGTGCGCGTAACCGGCCCGTGAGCGGGGGTCGATGACACGACCTAGAGGATCGAACCGGGGAGCGCGAGTAGGCGTGCGCATCAACAGATGGGCATTACACTAGTCTTAACCTATGCCGTGTTCCGGTTCGAAGGGCGTTGTGGCTGATACTGTAGTAAAAACTGAAGATGCTACACAGTTGACGAACGCAATTCGGTGCGGTGTAACCTAACTAGCTCCGCGCTGTGGGCGTATCACTTAATATCAAGTGTCCCGATCTTGTCGCATCTAGATTACATATTAATAAAAAAAAGCATTTGCTATATTCCAGTCGTCGATACACGAGAACTAACGAAACAAAGAACAAGTGTTTTTTTTTTTTTAATAATATTAGCTATGTTAAAGTTATTATCGCGTGTCTAAGTTTAAAAGGCCTTCAGCGGGCGGGGAATCAGGTTAAAGACTGATTCATCCCCCGCGGCGCAGCGGTCGACAGCCTCACAACGATGTCCAGGATTCGAATACCGACCTAGTTATAAATCCGTCGCCGTTACTCACTACTAATCAAATATAATGTCTTTACTAGTGTATCGCAGTTTCGTAGAAAAAAAATATATCCGGTTCGAAGGACCTTCACAACACGGATCTTCATCCTCACTAACGCCACGTTGTTATCCGCAAGCGCCACTTCCCAACAGGTGAAATTCTACCTTGCCTCGTCGCTACGTAAAATAAAATATATCCGGCTCGAAGGACCATCACTATACTGTACAACGTCCTCACTACCGCCGCTTTGTTATGTTTAAGCGTATTACTTTCCATCAGGTTAAAGTCTTGCCAGTGTCGTCGCTTCGTAGAATACGAAATATCCGGCTCGAAGGACCATCACTATACTGTACAACGTCCTCACTACCGCCGCTTTGTTATGTTTAAGCGTATTACTTTCCATCAGGTTAAAGTTTTGCCAGTGTCGTCGCTTCGTAGAATAAGAAATATCCGGATCGAAGGACCATCACAACACTGATCTTTGATAAAGAAAAAAACATTCGTGAATTGACACGCGAATAACGGCCACAGACTGTTAAAAATCGATTTTGATATAAAATAAATCGATGATTTAAAACAATTAAGTAAAGTTGCATCAAGGTTAAAATAAGTTTTTAAGACTTATTAAATTAATTAATTAACTAAGTAATTAAGTAACTTTTATAAAAAAAATTGTAATTGATTTATTCGTGCAATGAAAAGGAACATCATCATCATTTTAACCAATGGACGTCCACCGCTGGACGTAGGTCTCTTGTGATGTGTCCCACAAAGTCAAAGTCCAATGATTTCAATCGATTCTTTCTGTCTGTAAACTTAGTGGGTGGAGAGGGGACTTCCGGTGCGCAAAAACATCATGTAAACAGGGTCCGGTGGAGGCTGATCATCCACTCCAGACAGCAACCCTAGCGCTGATCGCGATCCTAATACTTAAATAATAAAAAACCTTAGAAAAAGAAACAATGACATAAAAAAAATCGATATTGCAATTTGATTACAGAATAATTATGCATGTATCGATAACGTATTCTGTGGAAATAATAATCGATAATCGAATAGTTTCATTAACGATTATAAATTACGATTATAAACTATCTAGTCGTTGCCTAACATAGTTTAACAAGTCCGTAATAATGAAGTTACAAACAAGATGGCGCTGTGGTATTGGTTCATTTTGTCAACAGATGGCGCTTTTATCAAAAATCAATAATTTAAAATATTTGTTAGAAATATTGATGGTAGGATTAGGTGAAGCTGGTAACTAGACGGTCACCGTCAACAGAGATCTACCCTCAATGAATTTTGTACGGTGATCAATAATTTAAAGTAAAATCATAACCGTTTCACCTACACTGCAACATCAGTTGTATACACGACGTCTATCTAAACGATAATTAGCTATTAATATTCATCAATTAATATACAGCATTAAAACAGATAAAACGAAATTCGTTTGTGTCGGTAAACTGTCATCATATTTTTAAATTAACAAAACAAAAAAAAAACCTGCGTTTGGGTGGTGGGAAATGGCCCAAATACACCCACAATGAATTCCTACCCGATCTTTGGGGGAGACCTATCGCCACTGGTGGGCGTCCATTAGCTGATGTTAATGAATCCGCGTTTAGGATGTGTCAAATCAAAGTGACAACTTGGCGGTGACACTGTACATAATGCGGAGCTAGTTAGGTTAGGTTCCCGCCGAATAGGTTCCCGCCTTATTCTGACGATGGGGCGCAGCTGTGGCTTGGTTAGGTTAGATTAGGTTGAAGCTGCTCTGCCTTTCGCTGCCGTATGACGGTCGGCGGCGATGTTCAACACCAGATCCGCCTCAGGGTTCTCTTTCGGCACCCATGGCATCCGCGTAACGGATTCGCAGGGATCCACTGACCAGGTGACGATAAGAGGCTGAGAGGAACGCGCGTTGTATTTCCCGGGAGTGGGAGTCGTAGGTGGAACATCGTGGGGGGATTTCAGTCGGTGCAAGTCCGACATGACCTGTCTCTGCCCGCACGAAGGCAGGTATGCGAATACATTTTCCAACTACTAAAAAAAAAAAATTCAATGTATATAAATATATGCATGAACACTTTTTTTTTCCTTAATCTGTTGCGCAAGAGCAAAGCCGCGTGCAAAAAAAAAGGATGAACATCTGTTGGAACAGCTGTTACTTCAATGACAAGTTTTGCTCTGTATATATACTGTACGTGGGTTCCGCACATATATATATATATATATGGCACGAGTAGGGCATCACCTGGTTTCCGGTGACATGTCTTTATTGCCAAGGACCATCTAGGTACCGCCGCAGCGCCTGATGCAGCCGACAGACAGTACTGTGCAAACATTACTCTGATCCGGTTTGAAGGGCGCTGCAGCTGTCACTGCTGGTACTGTCTCTGTTGCCGGAGAGCGTCTAGGTACCACCGCAGCGACAAGTAGTACTGTGCGATTATTACCGTGATCCAGTCTGAAGGGCGCTGTAGCTAATGAAAGTAATGGAGTAACGTGACTCGGCATCTTATATCTTATGACGAGTACAATGCGCTGCTGTGTATATCATCCTAACTGGCAGCACGTTGTTACGGACGGTATCACTTACCATCAGGTGAACGTCCCGCTCGTCCGTAGCATGAGGGTATAAAAAAAAAAAAAAACAAACCTAGCTACATCCTGTTTGTTGTCACCTCGACGACACGCACGTCCACACACAAGTCGCTACAAATAAAAATAATTCATACACTACTCCATTATCGTACGAATAAAAGAAATGTGAATTAAAAAAAAAAAAAAAAGTATATTTCATACTATCTCCACTTTATTAAGATATTTCTAACGGTTCCGTAGTACGTTCTTTCAAATACAAGTTGAAATTGACGCGGCTCCTTTTTTCTTGTCTATGGCATGAGGCGACGGACGTTTGACAGTTGTGCCAGCGCACCAAACCATAAACTAGTTTATATACTATTGACGATTATCATTACTAAACTAAAATTAGATTTAGTTATGCGTAATTTTTTTTTTTTGGTACTCCATCGATGTGGGAATCTTTGAGTGCCTCTGCCCAGCTGTGGGCATCTATCGGATGATGATGATGTTATTATATATACTTATTTATTAATTATTTTATTTACATACAGGTTATTTGTTAATTAAAAATACTATCTATAATATATCCTATTATAAAAATAAAATAACACTATTTCAACACTGATACTAATAAGAGAAAAATACCAGATTAAAAATACTACTTTCCCGCCAAAAGTGACAGCTGTACTCTGTGCAATGGGAAAAGGATCAATTGCTGATTGCATTATAATATATATATTATATATATATATATGTGTGTTCAGCAACATCACTAAAAATCACGTGACTCAAGCATTAATTCAGAGCACAATATAAATAAATAACAATAGATATAAAACACAGAATTCACAATTTCAGATTTCCCTCCATAACTGTTTTTTTTTTTTTATTTCTATAGGCAATAACTCAATGTGTAGTGACAAAAAAAATTATATATTGTTTTAATTACTAAAATTAGTGGTTTAAAGTATTTTGTTTTTTTTTAATAACTGGTTTGGATCAAATTAAGACTCGATTGTATGTCGTTATCCGGTTGGAAGGTGCAATAGCTGTTACCGGTGCTATGTTCTGGTTGTAGACAGGGCTGCAAGCTACAGCGGCTCTTACAGCTCATCTGACACTGGGCTCGTCGACCCGGATCCACGGCCTGAGTTCCTATAAACTAAATGCGCTACGCGGGATGTAGCTGTCTGGCGGATGATTATGTGTGTGTCTGGTTCTTGTAGTTCTTTATCTGGCGATTCTACTCGGTCGTCGAGGCCGGGCACGGGCCCGTTCCCTGACTTCCTTCGCCTGTATCCGAATTTCTGGGCGGTGAGGACCGCCCACGACGCGGGCAAAATTTAGTGTACGCGGTGTGTGAGTAGCTGCGGCGCCGCGTTCTGAAGCGAGGGCGGCGTGATGCTGATATTCGGAGCATGTTGGTAGTGTCGAAGCGTGTGGTGACGTCGGTGCTGTCGGTGGCTGTGGGCGTGTGTGTGGTTTTGCGGGACCCCTTGGGATGTCGGAATAAGCGCGTGCCGCGGTCTGCGATTTTCGTCCTGGGATTCGGAGGTAGCTCGTAGTTGGCCGCGCTGGCCACCAGAGGGTTGGGATGATACGCCCTTGGCGAAGTAGGTCGCGAGCACTCTCTGAAGTGCTCCTTGATCGTTGGGAGTTTAAGGTCGCTGTGGATGTCCACATTGCGCTGGTACCATTCGGCACCAGTCGCGGCGGCGAAACGGTTCTGGAGGTCTGTAGAGATTTGAATTTGTCTGATGGAAGAGATAACGCTTGCGTAAGACATTATAGGTCTTACGCATACCTTGTAAAGGTGAAGCTTGTGTCTGAGAGAGCTTACTCTTCTTACACATCAGGGGTATAGCTTGCCCAGTACTTGGGCCGATTTCTTTCGCGCCTCACGGATGTGGGCGATGAAATTGAGTCTGGAGTCGAGCGTGACGCCGAGATATTTGACCGATTTTTCCATGAGAT
This sequence comes from Troides helena, assembly GCA_029286815.1. Classification (NCBI taxonomy): domain Eukaryota; kingdom Metazoa; phylum Arthropoda; class Insecta; order Lepidoptera; family Papilionidae; genus Troides; species Troides helena. The sequence goes on from JAGSMV010000034.1 coordinate 382,091, forward strand.
GGACTGGCCGAAGAGAGATTTGACCGAGTTCATGGCCGCGTTTTCGCCAACTTGACAAGCGTCGATGGCTTTCGGTGGGTGAAGTGAATGGCTACACTTTTCTCCGGGTTTACGTCGATTCGCCACGTCCGGAACCACTCGCCTAGGCGGGTGGTCGCTTCGAAGGCGCATCGTTATAAGACCCGGATATCTGCCGGAGTGATAGAGAGCGGTGTCGTCCGCGAAAAGGGCCATCCTGACAAAGGGTCTCTAGGTATGTCGCTCGTGTAGGCAGAGGGAAGTAGTGGGGAGGAGGGCAGGCAGCAGGGGACACCGGCTTTAATCGGCCGGGGCGAGGAGAGTGCGTGCTCGGCGCGAAAGCGGAATGAACGATTCGAGAGGAAGTCTCGAATGACGGTGACTAGACGGTCTGGCACTTTGAGGTGTGAAGCATAACAAGCCTTCGTGCCAGACTTTGTCAAACGCCTTGGCGACATCGAATAGGACGGCGCAGGTGTCGATCGTAATTTGTGCCTGTGACCGGTCTGGTGATGTGCTCGGTCAGTCGGTGCACTTGGTGAACGCAAGAGTGGTTGCTCCTGAAACCGAACTGTTCGTCGGGGAGGAGGTTGTTCTCTGCGGTGAATTGGCGCAGACGCTCTAGGATGATGCGCTCGTACAGTTTGCCCAAGGTGTTCAGTAGGCTGATCGGACGGTAGCTGTTGGGTAGGTTCCTCGGCTTTCCGGGCTTCGGAATACCTATCACTACGGCCTCTTCCAGGCGTCTGGAAGGAGCAGTCGCATAGCAGCGCAGCATTGAATATGGCCAGCTCAGCAATGACGACGGGGGCGGGAGACCTTTCACAACTCTATTGGAGATGTTTCGGGTCCCGGGGCTGATCTGGTTTCAGCCTCTTTATGATGTCAACGACCCTCACCGGCGGAGACCGGTTTTAGTGGAGGACCCTCTGGTGGGAGAGCTACGGCGTTCTCGTCCTCGACCAACTTAAGGTGATCGGAGTCCACTGGTGCGGTAGAGGGAGTGCATTGGCTCTCTAGACTGTCGGCGAGACAATCCGCTTTTCGGCATCCTCCGACGCAAGGGAGGAACCATCGCTCGTTACAAGGGGAGGCATGCGGGCCATGTTCTCCGCTTTGAGACTGCGAGCCAAACGCCAAAAGTTGGCGCTCGAGGCTCTAAGTCGCAAAGCAGGTTGTCCCATCTGTCGGATCTGAGATCGGATATGCGCTCTTTACCTGCCTTTGAAGACGACGCAGTTTTATCCTGAGTTCGGATCTGTATTGTGAGTAGTCTCGTCAGGCGTTTTCGCTCTTATCGCCGACGAACTGCCGGGAAGGACCCGAGCAGGTCCGACTCGTTACCCGTTCTCGATGATTCCTCGACGGCTGCGGCGATGTGCTTTGTTAACGAGTCGATCGCTGGTTCGCAGCGCCGAGCGAGTCGATCGTAATGGGCTCCTTCCGTCTAGATGCTGCTCCGCGGCCTTGAGTTTGACCTCGAGGCTGCGCCAGTTGACGATGGTTTTGGTCAGAGTGGTTCGCCAGCGGGCCGGCCCAGCTCATAAGAACCGGGCGGTGGTCGGATCTGAGATCGTCTATGGTCTCGGATCGAGTGCAGTGATGGTGACACATTGCTGAACAACGCAATGCCCAATGTAGATGGTTGTGAGACGCGACGGTAGGGTACCGCGTTGGGGTTTGCGGAGTTACAATGTTAAACTTGAGCTTATCCGCGAGATTGAGGATTTTACCATTCCGGTTTGACTTGTTCGGGTCCCAGGTGCTATGCCTGCTGCTGAGATCGCCAGCGAGGAGGTCACCAGCCAGGGCCTGGGTCGAGAAGGTTCTCATGTCTGTTTCCTGCAATTTTTTGTCGGGGACACAGATAGACGGACGCTAGACGATCGGTTGGATGACCGGTGAGGGAGATTTTACACGCCGAGACTTCTATTTTGGCGAGGTTGACTAACAAGCGGTACGCAGTGCAAGGACCGCTTGAAGTAATGAGTGTGCCGCCTCCTGTCAGCCTGTCGGCGGATGATGTTAGTAGTTTGCGATTTTAGGTCGGTGGAACGGTTTGAGAAACGTTTCCTGGATGAGCATGACGTCGACGTCATGGTTCCTGGAGAAATAGGCTTATTTCCTTTGAGAGTTGATGCTGTCCGCGTTGAAGTACGCGAAGTAGTCAGAGAGCGTGGTTTGATTCTTCCTAAGACCTTGTGTATATTCATTACGTTTGAGTGAGATGGAACACTGAAGGTCGCGGACAGAGTCCTGGGCGGTGGCGGCTAGACGAAGGTTCTTCTTAGCGCAGCGAGGTCGGCGTGCTCGATGCAGGCCCTCAACCTATCATGCGAGCTTTTCGCGGCTCGCGCCTTTTCCTCCTTAAGAGAGAATGTCTCGTATGCTCACCTTTTGTATATAGGCGAGAACATTGAGCCTGTAGTCGGAAGCGTTTGGCTGGGAGAGAACGGCCCTCGACAAAGGGCGGTTTTGGAGCCCGGCGGCTTTACCAGGAGCGGATTGTTCATGTCGACACCGCCGGCCAAAACGGCTGGCTGTGCGGGCGGTATTTGACGTGAGGCAGATGGTTGCGGTGCAGCCTTGTGGGGGCGGTGGTGCTGCCGCGGCCCCGGGCTGCCTACGCGGGCGCACCCGCGATACCGCGGGTGTCCCTCGGCCTTTGCAAAGGACGCAGCTCGGCGGGTTTGTCGCTTCCGCGGTGCGAAACGCTCCATCGTCCCGTGGTCCCCGGTGCATTTGACGCACCTCGTTGGCGAAGCAGCAGCGGGCTGAGTGGCCGTAAAGTTGGCATCGGTGGCATACAATGATGCCTTGTGTGGGGACCTCAACGCTTACGCTGGTGAGGCTTTCGTACGGCGGGTGATGAAAATCTTTACCCTCCGGAGAGACTTCGAGACTTGTCATTATCAGCGCGGGAGTGTGGCCTTGTTCGCGTATGCTAAGTCATGCGACGGGCTTCCAGCACTGGGAAATTTTGCTTTTCAGGTTGTCGACGACCTCGGAGATGTCGATCTCCGTTGGGATTCCACGTGGTCATAACACGGAGGTGCCCCGGGGAGAGGTTGATGCGTGAAGCCGAGTCCGGCGTTCCGCAGGTGCCTGGTGGCAGCCCGGAAGTCGTCAACCGTTGTTAGGTTGATGCGGATACCCTGCGCGGTGTTTTGCGCTTTGGGGCATGTGATTTTGTGGTTCATGAACCATCGTGAAACATCGTTTCTGTCTGTAAACTTATTGGATGGAGAGGGGACTTCCGGTGCGCAAAAACATCATGTAAACAGGGTCCGGTGGAGGCTGATCATCCACTCCAGACAGCAACCCTAGCGCTGATCGCGATCCTAATACTTAAATAAAAAAAAACCTTAGAAAAGAAACAATGACATAAAAAAATCGATATTGCAATTTGATTACAGAATAATTATGCATGTATCGATAACGTATTCTGTGGAAATAATAATCGATAATCGAATAGTTTCATTAACGATTATAAATTACGATTATAAACTATCTAGTCGTTGCCTAACATAGTTTTACAAGTCCGTAATAATGAAGCTACAAACAAGATGGCGCTGTGGTAATGGTTCATTTTGTCAACAGATGGCGCTTTTATCAAAAATCAATATTTAAAATATTTGTTAGAAATATTGATGGTAGGATTAGGTGAAGCTGGTAACTAGACGGTCACGGTCAACAGAGATCTACCCTCAATGAATTTTGTACGGTGATCAATAATTTAAAGTAAAGTCATAACCGTTTCACCTACACTGCAACATCAGTTGTATACACGACGTCTATCTAAACGATAATTAGCTATTAATATTCATCAATTAATATACAGCCTTAAAACAGATAAAACGAAATTCGTTTGTGTCGGTAAACTGTCATCATATTTTTAAATTAACAAAACAAAAAAAAAACCTGCGTTTGGGTGGTGGGAAATGGCCCAAATACACCCACAATGAATTCCTACCCGATCTTTGGGGGAGACCTTTCGCCACTGGTGGGCGTCCATTAGCTGATGTTAATGAATCCGCGTTTAGGATGTGTCAAATCAAAGTGATAACTTGGCGGTGACACTGTACATAATGCGGAGCTAGTTAGGTTAGGTTCCCGCCGAATAGGTTCCCGCCTTATTCTGACGATGGGGCGCAGCTGTGGCTTGGTTAGGTTAGATTAGGTTGAAGCTGCTCTGCCTTTCGCTGCCGTATGACGGTCGGCGGCGAAGTTCAACACCAGATCCGCCTCAGGGTTCTCTTTCGGCTCCCATGGCATCCGCGTAACGGATTCGCAGAGATCCACTGACCAGGTGACGATAAGAGGCTGAGAGGAACGCGCGTTGTATTTCCCGGGAGTGGGAGTCGTAGGTGGAACATCGTGGGGGGATTTCAGTCGGTGCAAGTCCGACATGACCTGTCTCTGTCCGCACGAAGGCAGGTATGCGAATACATTTTCCAACTACTAAAAAAAAAAAAATTCAATGTATATAAATATAAATATATGCATGAACACTTTTTTTTTCCTTAATCTGTTGCGCAAGAGCAAAGCCGCGTGCAAAAAAAAAGGATGAACATCTGTTGGAACAGCTGTTACTTCAATGACAAGTTTTGCTCTGTATATATAATGTACGTGGGTTCCGCACATATATATATATATATATATGGCACGAGTAGGGCATCACCTGGTTTCCGGTGACATGTCTTTATTGCCAAGGACCATCTAGGTACCGCCGCAGCGCCTGATGCAGCCGACAGACAGTACTGTGCAAACATTACTCTGATCCGGTTTGAAGGGCGCTGCAGCTGTCACTGCTGGTACTGTCTCTGTTGCCGGAGAGCGTCTAGGTACCACCGCAGCGACAAGTAGTACTGTGCGATTATTACCGTGATCCGGTCTGAAGGGCGCTGTAGCTAATGAAAGTAATGGAGTAACGTGACTCGGCATCTTATATCTTATGACGAGTACAATGCGCTGTGTATATCATGCGTATATCATCCTAACTGGCAGCACGTTGTTACGGACGGTATCACTTATCATCAGGTGAACGTCCCGCTCGTCCGTAGCATGAGGGTATAAAAAAAAAAAAAAACAAACCTAGCTACATCCTGTTTGTTGTCACCTCGACGACACGCACGTCCACACACAAGTCGCTACAAATAAAAATAATTCATACACTACTCCATTATCGTACGAATAAAAGAAATTTGAATTAAAAAAAAAAAAAAAAAGTATATTTCATACTATCTGCACTTTATTAAGATATTACTAACGGTTCCGTAGTACGTTCTTTCAAATACAAGTTGAAATTGGCGCGGCTCCTTTTTTCTTGTCTATGGCATGAGGCGACGGACGTTTGACAGTTGTGCCAGCGCACCAAACCATAAACTAGTTTATATACTATTGACGATTATCATTACTAAACTAAAATTAGATTTAGTTATGCGTAATTTTTTTTTCTTTGGTATCCGATAAATAACGGCATTGGGCCTACGTACACCATATGAATCCCTACTCGATCGATGTGGGAATCGTTGAGTGCCTCTGCCCAGCTGTGGGCATCTATCGGATGATGATGTTATTATATATACTTATTTATTAATTATTTTATTTACATACAGGTTATTTGTTAATTAAAAATACTATCTATAATATATCTTATTATAAAAATAAAATAACACTATATCAACACTGATACTAATAAGAGAAAAATACCAGATTAAAAATACTACTTTCCCGCCAAAGTGACAGCTGTACTCTGTGCAATGGGAAAAGGATCAATTGCTGATTGCCATATAATATATATATTATATATATATAAGTTTGGCAAATATCTCCCTTCCGCTTTTTGCTCTTTATTCAATGCTTTATAAAAGTGTTACAGTGATCGGATTTAGTTCAAATATGCGCCGTTTTGTTCGATAATCTGTTTCCATCTAGACGGCAACTTCATAATACCTCCTCGTAGAAGCCCCCTCCTTATTTGCGAAGAACTCGGACAGCCACTTTTCACAAGCCTCTTTTGAGTTCAACTTTACACCACCAAAGGCGTTCACCATGGACAGGAACAGGTGGTAATCACTTGGTGCTATGTCCGGGCTACATGGTGGATGCGATAAAACCTCCCATCTGAGCTCCTGTAACTTCTGACGAGTCATCAACGAAGTGTGTGGTCTGGCGTTGTCCTGGTGGAACACTACACCCTTCCTGTTGGCCAATTCTGGACGCTTCTGGTCGATCGCCTGCTTCAAGCGGTCCAGTTGTTCGCAGTAGATGGTAGAATTAAGCGTCTGGCCATATGGGAGCAGCTCATAGTGGATGATTCCCTTCCAATCCCACCAAACACACAGCAAAACCTTCCTGGCCGTCAATCCCGGCTTGGCCACTGTTTGGGACGATTCACCGGCCTTCGACCACGACCGTTTTCGCTTGATATTGTCGTATGTGATCCATTTTTCGTCGTCAGTCACCATCCGCTTCAAGAATGGGTCGAGTTCGTTCCGTTTCAGCAGCATATCGCAGGCGTTGATTCGGTCCAGAAGGTTTTGCGTCAAATCATGCGGCACCCAAACATCAAGTTTTTTTTGTATCCAGCATTCTGCAGATGGTTTAAAATGGTTTGGTGACTAACTCCCATCTCCTGGGCGGTGTCACGAGATGCCACATGCCGGTCTAACTCGATGTAGTCCATGATTTGATCGGTATTTGTCGTCACAGGTCTTCCGCCGGCTGGCTTATCCATGGTGTCGTTTTCACCGGCTCTGAATCGTCGAAACCATTCCTCCGCGGTTCCAAGTGATAGAGTACCATCCCCAAAACACCATTAATCTCACGGAACGTTTCTCTAGCGGATTTGCCTTTAACGAAGGAAAACTTTAAAATAGCGCGTTTTCGGCGTTAGTGAACTCCATGTTTACACGTCTATAACTGTTGAACGCAATATCAAACTAATTATGCATAGCGTCGTTTTGTAGGTTATGTCAAGACCTTTCAAATTATGTATAGTATTGCCAGATACGAGCTCTATAGCGCTTTGTACATAGCCGCGAAATTCAAAAGACAAAAGGCGGAAGCGAGATATTTGCCAACCTTATATGTGTTCAGCAACATCACTAAAAATCACGTGACTCAAGCATTAATTCAGAGCACAATATAAATAAATAACAATAGATATAAAACACAGAATTCACAATTTCAGATTTCCCTCCATAACTGTTTTTTTTTTTATTTCTATAGGCAATAACTCAATGTGTAGTGACAAAAAAAATTATATATTGTTTTAATTACTATCATCAGTAATATGTTAAATTGTATATTATTTAAATTACTAAAATTAGTGGTTTAAAGTATTTTTTTTTTTTTTTTTTAATAACTGGTTTGGATCAAATTAAGACTCGATTGTATGTCGTTATCCGGTTGGAAGGTGCAATAGCTGTTACCGGTGCTAGGTCTTTATTAGTAGATTGTGTAGGTACCGCCGCGACGCCTAGTGCAGGAGAGAGACAGTACTGTGATCCGGTGTGAAGGGCGCTGTGGCTAGTGTGATTACTGCGAGATACAAGTTATGTGTTACGAGTGCGACATGATGCAGTGTATATCATCCTATGTAACGTCGCGTCACAGACGGGCATATCACTTGATTTCGAGTGAATGTCTCGCTCGACTTGTGCATCAGTTTACGGAACCCTTATGATGATCAGCTAATTCAACACGAGCGTGTCGCGCGGTGGGCACACGTCCGCCGCGCTGACAGCAGTCGGCAGCCGCAGCTCGTGCAGCATGGAGCAGTGCCGGTACTCCGAGCTGGTGGTGAAGGGCGACGGAGGCGAGCGGAAGTACTTCCTCAGACAGGTGAGCACCGTCAACGTCGGTGGCGACGACGTGACGCTGGGATTACGACGACACAGAAATCTGAACGACCATGGATTTTTTTTTTTGGTCTTGGGCTTAGTCCCATATTCGTAATACGTCATTGCAAAGGTCTTCCTCTTGCGTAATTGGTCTTGGTCTCGCTGTTGACCAAGACCACACATCAACCGGCATTGGGCCAGCGTGGATGGGTCATGGCCAAAGTCGCCTCCTCATGCGATCCCCTATGAAGGTCGCAAGAAGCAGCTGGACGCGGGCAGTATATGACCGATCGACGTGGACATCTTCAGTGTAAGCCCATGCCCAGCAGTGGACTATCGGCTGATGAAAAAGACCAAGACCAAGACCAATTTTACTCACGCTCCAAATCAAAGCCAAAAAAACCTTTTAAAATATGAGCTCTTTAGTTCTAGATAGTTTAGAATACTAGAATTTTTAAAACCTGACTGATTAGCGTAACACTCACTATCAGGTGACCGCCATTTTGTTTTCCGTCATAACACCAACGATGCATTCCAACTATCAATATGTCAGATAGCTGGAATGATTTTGGCTGGCTTCCTCTTTCCTCACTTCTCCTCAGAGCTGGCGGTTCTGATGTCCGTGAGCTAGATAACCTTTGGCACTTAATACCGAGTGTTGCTTTTGATTGGTGATAGTTTCCCATTGATGTTCACCATCAGACGGTCTTCCAGCTGTACGTGAGCACCGCCGTCTGGTCGACGTTCTTCGTGATCGGCCAGAGCATCGGCGCGCCGACCGTCTACATACCCCAGCTGAGGAAGGAGGCCAACTCCACCGCCTTCATCACCGAGGAGATGGCGTCCTGGTTATGTGAGACGACATCCATGTTATACAACCCCCAACCACCTGCGAGCTGATAGTCTCCACAGGAGGATATCCTCATTCACGAACACTTCCACCCGGACTGTCTCCTTGAGACCACCAGCTCTGATAACTGTTATAGGCAGCTTAACCAAGTTACTCATGAACTCCTCTCCAGGCTCCGTGGCAGGTTTCGCCGCTCTGCCGACCCTGTTCGCGCTTGCCGTCGCTTCGAGGTTCGTCGGCCGCAGAACGATCTTCATCGTCACAAACTTCTTCAGCATAATCGCCATCATCCTCTTCTACACCAGCCGGAGCCCGGTCCAGCTACTGATCAGCCAAATCTTCATGGGAATGAATTTCGCGACCTCGTTCACTAACAACATCATCCTGATCACCGAGTACACGAGCCCTGGGAACAGGGGCATGTTCCTCGCCATCAAGTCCACGTCGATTATATGCGGGATCTGGGCTTCCAACGCCATCGGCACCTTCTTCCACTGGAAGTGTATCGCGTACCCTGGCATCATCCTCTCCTTATACGCCTTCGTCTCGCTTAGCTGGCCTGAATCTCCTTACTGGCTCGCCAGTAAAGGAAGATACGACGACTGCAGGAAGGCCTTCGTTTGGCTGTACGGCACCAGTGACAGCGCTCTGAAGGAACTGGAGTGTCTGATAGAAATGGAGAAGGAGAACAACAGTTGCACCAAGTCCAAATGGAGAGAAAACAGTTTGAAGACGTTCACCAAGAAGGAGTTCTACAAGCCACTGATGATATGCTTTTTATTGGTGATCCAGTACCACTTCTCCGGCAAGTTCGTCTTCAACATCTACGCGCTGGACATCATCAAGAAGATGACGGAGAACGAGTCGGCCGCGTACGTCGGCATGCTGGTACTGGACGGGGTGACAGTCTTCGGAATGTACATCGGCTCCTTCCTGGCCAGGATCTTGAAGAGGCGAACACTGTTGTTCTCCTCCTCCGGAACCGGAATCGTGTTCCTCTTCCTCATATCTCTTTACCTGTATCTAGTTAAGGTGTCCATCATCAAAGAGCACAAGGTTGTGTCAATACTGCTGCTCGCCTGCTATTCGATACCGATCAGCTGCGGCCCGATGACCTTGAACGCTTCCATATACAGTGAGCTGATACCTTCCAAGTTCAAGTCCTTATCGGTGCTGCTTACTGCCTTACTGTTCCAGTTACTGCTGGCCAGCACTTTGAAGGTCGCGCCGCTGATATTCAGGACGATGGGCCTGGACGGCGCGTTCCTGTTCTACGGCGCGGTGACCGGCGCTTGCTTCCTGCTGCTGTGGCGGTACCTGCCGGAGACCAAGGACAAGACTCTGACGGAGATCGAGGAGCTGTTCACTGGGAACGGAGCAAAGTAGGCGGTGTCCATGCGGCTGTACGGAGAAGAGAGACGTGCGCCTGTCGCCGGAAACGGAACTAGTTAATTCATAAACTCCATTAGAATGTTCTAGACTCATTTAATTATTTCTTTATCCTGGTGATAGTGTCTGTTGTTACGCACCGTCTAGATAGGTGCAGACATTACTGTGATCCGGTTTGAAGTGTAATAACTGCGGCGACGAGACTCAACGTCTAAATCTATAGCGAAGAGCTACCTACCTTTCTAACTAGCGCCATATTATAGTCAGGCCTATCACTTGAGGAGTAAGAGCGAACAATGAGTACGAGTTTTGTGTTTTTTGTTAAAGATAGTAATTATAATAAATTGTTTTTTTAAGCGAAAAATTGTTATTTCTAATAATAAAAGAATAAGTTAGTTCTCATTGTTTTATGCTAATTATTCATTCCTGGCGCTGAACGACAAAATAAGCGGCGCGTTCGCGTTTCGGTAGCTACACGCTTTCAAAACTTGTTTACTATATCCTAGTAATTTCACTAGTTACAGTGCCTTTCTTATTAGTATATAGTGATGTTTGCTTACTACACAGGTGCTGCAGGTCTACTCTGTGCAGTAAATTGTAAACAAAACAACAGTTTGATAATTTAAAGAGAGTTTATCAAACAAGAAATAATCATTACGTTTTACTGTAATAGAGTAATTATTATTTATCATGTATATAAGTTAGAATCAATTTATTTTACTGTAATATGTACAAATTATTTATACAGAGTACCAATAAAGGTAAAAAGTAAAATATATACCTCAATAATTATAATCAATACAATTGATCACATGTTTCCGTTTTGATACTTTACAACGTTCGTTTTAACTTCACTGTGTTAGTTAAAATCAAAAGATTAAGGATTAAAACTTGTTTATTTTCTCATTAAATATATCTTTCATAATTATTAAATAATATCAAATAAGTAGTACTTAAATTAAACAAATTATAATTAACAAAACTATTTCTTTTCGCCTGTTTCGCAATTTGGTAGCATTGTACCTGAAATCCCGCACTTGTATTCCGTGTCGTAAGATCGCGCCGCCATTTTAGTTTGTTGTAGAGATAGGGCGGCTGATGTTGTTTAACTACCAAATAGAACAGTTGCTAAATGACACACAGAATCTCGCGCAAGCATTTTGTACACGTTGAATGAGCCTTTTCGTATTAACCAACAGCCTAGCGGCATAAACAACGTCTCCATAGTTTGGTTTAGACAAAACCAAAGTTCCACAAAGCTTTTTTCTTATTTCTACATTAAAAAAATTACGCACACAATATAAAGCTTTAATTCTATATAAAGAAAATAAAACCTATTTCCTTTGCTGTTGATTTTTTCGATCTGTCATATTCAATGTCAGTCGATTGAGAGCTTTGTGTAGAAATAGTTTTGTAAAATAGAGATATTTCTTTCTTAGTAATTGACGATTATTAATTACATGTAAAAGAGAATTTAAATAAAAAACATTAAATGTCGTTTCTCTGTTATCAAAAGAAACTCATGGTTTATTTTATTGGATTCAAGTTCAAATAACTATCTTATATACATAAAAACAATTGCGAACTATTTCAAAACGCAGCGCTATTTCGTGCCTCAACTACCTGCTCTATTTGTTTACCATGAATTAATATGTTATACTTGTTTTTTGTACCTATTACTAAAGATTTTGATTTTGATAGGTTAAGAACCAGTGCGTTTCTCTGAGCCCATTCAGAAATGCGATCCATATCCTGGTTAAATTTCATAACTGCAGCGTTAATATCTTCGGCTTTAGAAGATATGTAAACTTGTATAGATGTGTGATTAATGGTAGAAATGACGTCAACAATGTACAAAATAAATAATAGTGGTCCAAGATAAGATCCTTGTGGTACACCTCTGACGACCGGTTGTGCGGAAGACACGACTTTCGTCATTATTATATCTCATTCCTACCCCCTGTGTCCGATTTAATAAATAGCTATTGAATCATTTAACGACAGATATATTAAAGCTATAATAAGTTATTTAGACAAGAGTAGAGCTGTATTTATGGTATCAAATGCGCGGGATAAATCAAGAAGGGTTAATGTTGTACCCCGCCAGAATCCTGATCACATAAAACGTCATCAACTATCTCTCTCTCAATCACCGTTCAGAAGAGGTGTTTCTTGACTTTCTGAAAACTGATTGAATTGAAGGTGGAATGTCGGTGGTGTCTAAGAACCCAGTAATTTGAGTGCGAGTAACCTTCTCAAGTATTTCAGAAATACGGGGTAGAATACCCACAGGTTTTAACATTTCAAAAGCTGTCGGATCTGATGTCTTGGGCAATGACCTGGCAATTGCCTTTCTCCACGAGTCAGAGAATGAGCTGCTCGTTACAGACCTGTTAAAAGTACTATGTCTAGCGTAATACAATCAGATCCCTCCGTTTGATTTTAACTCTTTTTATTATACTTATTTATAGTTTTTCTTCTGTATATCTTCTTTTTTTTAATCTATCACCTCCCAGCTGAAGGAACGTGACACTCCTCAAATGGAGAACAGCCTCCCTGGTGGACTGCGCGTCGTCAGCAGTGACGTAGACGATGATGAATCCGAATCATCCCGCCCGCGCCGCCGAGCGCGGGAATGCGGGCCGCGTTACACGAACACCCGCCCGCGCATTGTGCGCGGACACAATTGAAATTCCGCCGCCTGGAGCTGAACTGGTGGAAGGGCACAATGGGAATAGGTGGAAGTACTCGCGGCGCAGACAATCGCGCGCCGGAATGCTGCAGCTGCGCGCCGCGAGCTCCTCGGTGACGCGATCACCGACACCAGCACTATAAACCTATGGGTTGTTGTTCAATTAGGTGACGAGACGAGCTGGATGTTCACCTGATGGTAAGTGATACGCACATTACAACGCGGCGCTAGTTAAGATGGTGTATTACTAGCGCTGTTGCTTGAGACATAAATCGCGACTCGTTACCGCAGTAATTGCACTTGCTACAGCGCCTTTGTGTGAACGCCCAATGTTAGAACTATACTGTTCGGCAGCGGAAGCAGACGCTGCGCTGCTCTTCAGCAGTATTGAGATGCCAGCAGAAATATCAGAGCTATGCGATATCCTTTATCGCTAGCCGACGGATGCCCATTTCTGGACACCAGGCTCCACCAGGTCTGCACTGAGCTGTCCACACAGATGAGGATTTGAGTGATTGTCACTGTTCAGCTGATGGATGATCAGCACAACCAGGTGATGAACGATCACCAGATAACGACAGTTCGATCCGGTTTAGCGGACTATAGGAGTCGGTCGCTAGCGGTAGCTGGTTCCTGCACTGCGATGTGGTGACTGTGTAAACATCTCACCCTTCGTTGAGCAAACCCTCATCCTTCCATCACACCCTCAACACCGTCCTCATTATTTTCCTGATCGCAACAGAAGTTTCTCCGTTCCCCGGAAAAGCGCTCGACCATAGTAGAAATATTTGCGGAGAGTCCTCGATGACGTACTGCCTGGCTGACCAGGACCCAGGTGGTGAGAAGCAGCTTCATACGACACCGGAATGAGGACCAGGGATAGCAGAAGAACATCATCAGCTGATGGACGTCCACTGCTGGGCGTGGGCTTCTACCAAAGATTCCCACATCGATGGATTTCATACAGGGTTTCATACAGTGGGATTGGGGACATTCCCCACCACGCTGTCCCAATGCCGGTCGGCTGGAGCCAGGGCCTGGTCTGATGATCAACCAGCTGCACCGCGAGCTGGTGAGGCTGGCTGATGCTTTGGCTGCATCCGGACAATCGTTCAACACTTAAATAAGTTTTTTTATTTTCAAATGCGTGACTTTGAAAAAAATATCACAATATATTCACTGCCGACTCCTTATCAATAAGAACCAGTTAACTGGTTCCGTAGTAGTAAGGTGATGAGGATCCTCCTACAGAACCGATCCTCAGCAGCTGGTGGGAGGCTCTGGCTCCAACCGACCCGCTTTAGGTGTGGCGAGAAGTGGCTTGATTCCCTCCACGTGAATCCTCACTGGATCGAGGTGAGGATCCCCGTGGGAGTCCCACGCTCAGCGGTGGACGTCGGCTGATGGTGATGATGTATAACGGAATCTCTTTATTTATGTTATTTTGCGGAACCTTTTTTTGTACCCTTTGCTAGGTATATATATATATATATATATATATATATATATATATATGACCTAGAAGAGACGCGGTGATGGTGACGGTAACAGAGCACCACTTCACCACCAGCGGCCTCATCCGTATTACTGTTTGCATAATCAACAATGTTGTATTATTCAATATATATATATGTTTGCCGTTTTCCCTCCATTATTGTAGCATATGTTTTTTTTTAATTTTTTAAGCAACAGCTCCGCAAGATTTGTTATATATAAAAAAACTACTAGATACTTTTAAGTGGTAGATGAAAGAAGAAGGAGACGGACGATGGTAGATTATGAGTGGTGGATATTGCGTAATGAATGGTCGGTGGTAGATTTTGGGTGGTAGATGGTGGGCAGCGTGAGTCCGTCGCCGGTGACCGTGTCCGTTGCCCGACGGCAGTGCGCAGACTTCATCATACACCTCGTGCCTGAAGCGATCACGTTAACGTGTTGCAGTGTAAATAACGCATCGCTTACCATCAGCTCGTGGTGAATGATATAAATGAACGTTCCAGTGTCGGCCGACGGAACCCCGAGCGCGGTGAATTAATTAAACGGAAATGTTGCTTCGTTACGCGTCCGCGGTGCCGATAACGATCAGGGAGAGCTCACAGCGCCGCCGCGCCCGGCGGAGTATGGAGGACTGTCGGTACTCCGAGCTGGTGGTGAGGTGCGATGAAACCTGTTCGAAGTACTTCCTGAGACAGGTGAGTTTGTTTGAACACCACGGCGCGATGGCCAAGGTCTATCCATCGAGCTGGTAGCACTTTGACTAGAGGCGACATGATGATTAACGGAATCGTTGGGTGCAAGTAGACAACTATGTAACATATGACCAGCAGTGGGCGGCAACAGGTTGGGACTGTGATGACGATGGGTCTCGCACGACCTTGTTGTGCCAGACACGACACAGCCGTCGTTATCAATAACTTTTCCAACTTAAAGTTACTGCTGTTTCGTTTTACAACTTGTTACTTAACGGCTTGTGTATATAAATTTTAACACACGATCAGGTCCCAACGACGGCGAGACCTGATTTACCGACTTGCTGGCCGCTTTCAACACGGACTGACTGGCAGCGACTGACTTACACCGCACCCGCTGAACATTCAATTCTCATTTACACCGCACTCGCTTAATTTTCAATTCTTACTCTTACCTAGTATTCTTCTCGGACGGTCTTCCAGCTGTACGTGAGCACCGCCGTCTGGTCGACGTTCTTCGTGATCGGTCAGAGCATCGGCGCGCCGACCGTCTACGTACCCCAGCTGAGGAAGGAGGCCAACTCCACCGCCTTCATCACCGAGGAGATGGCGTCGTGGTTAAGTGAGATCATTATTGTATTTGTCACCGTTTCCTGTACTCATCATTTCCACCTGGACTGTCTCTTTGAAACCAGCAGCACTGAATTTTTATATTCAACAGCAGCCTAACTTATTGATGAAATAACTCCTCTCCAGGTTCCGCGTCCGGTTTCGCCGCTCTGCCGACCCTGTTCGCGCTGGCCGTCGCTTCGAGGTTCGTCGGCCGCAGAACGATCTTCATCGTCACAAACTTCTTCAGCATAATCGCCATCATCCTCTTCTACACCAGCCGGAGCCCGGTCCAGCTACTGATCAGCCAAATCTTCATGGGAATAAATTTCGCGACCTCGTTCACTAACAACATCATCCTGATCACCGAGTACACGAGCCCTGGGAACAGGGGCATGTTCCTCGCCATCAAGTCCACATCGATTATATGCGGGATCTGGGCTTCCAACGCCATCGGCACCTTCTTCCACTGGAAGTGTATCGCGTACCCTGGCATCATCCTCTCCTTATACGCCTTCGTCTCGCTTAGCTGGCCTGAATCTCCTTACTGGCTCGCCAGTAAAGGAAGATACGACGACTGCAGGAAGGCCTTCGTTTGGCTGTACGGCACCAGTGACAGAGCACTGAAGGAACTGGAGTGTCTGATAGAAATGGAGAAGGAGAACAAGAGATGCGGCAAGTCCAAATGGAGAGAAAACAGTTTGAAGACGTTCACCAAGAAGGAGTTCTACAAGCCACTGATGATATGCTTTTTATTGGTGATCCAGTACCACTTCTCCGGCAAGTTCGTCTTCAACATCTACGCGCTGGACATCATCAAGAAGATGACGGAGAACGAGTCGGCCGCGTACGTCGGCATGCTGGTACTGGACGGGGTGACAGTCTTCGGAATGTACATCGGCTCCTTCCTGGCCAGGATCTTGAAGAGGCGAACACTGTTCTTCTCCTCCTCCGGAACCGGAATCATCTTCCTCTTCCTCATATCTCTTTACCTGTATCTAGTTAAGGTGTCCATCATCAAAGAGCATAAGGTTGTGTCAATACTGTTGCTCGCCTGCTATTCGATACCGATCAGCTGCGGCCCGATGACCTTGAACTCTTCGATATACAGCGAGCTGATACCTTCCAGGTTCAAGTCCTTATCGGTGCTTCTTACTGCCTTACTGTTCGAGTTACTACTAGCGTGCACTGTGAAGGTCGCGCCGGTGATATTCAGGTCGATGGGCCTGGACGGCGCGTTCCTGTTCTACGGCGCGGTGACTGGCGTTTGCTTCCTGCTGCTGTGGCGGTACCTGCCGGAGACCAAGGACAAAACTCTGACGGAGATCGAGGAGCTGTTCGCGGGGAACGGAGCCAAGAAGGCGGAGTCCATGCGGCTGTACGGAGAAGAGAGACGTACGCCTGTCGCCGGAAACAGTATCAGTTAATCCTTGAAACCATTGGAAGAATGTTCTAGACTCTATTATTTCCCTGTTATGATGATTTTCTTTTAGTTCGATAACTTGTTTCCGTAGAATTTAGTTCAATAATTGTTAATTTTGAAGAGTAAGGGTGACAATGTGTTAAAAGTTTAATGAGAATGTTATTTTGTTTCTGTTGTTAATTATAATTAGGTTTTATGCGAAAAAATGTTATCTCTAATAAAGTAATAAGTTAGTTCTCATTGTTTCATGGTAATTATTCTACATTGGCATTGAACGACGAGATAAGCGGTGCGTTCCGAAGGGATTCCAGCGTATACAAGTCGCAAAAATCTTGCCTTTCTTATTAGTATATAGCAAAAACGATTGTAAGCAAAAACAGTTTGATTTTTAAAGAGAATTTATCAAGCAAGAAGTGATCATCTATTACCACGTTTCACTGTAATAGGGTATAATTATTATTTACTGTAAAACTGTACAAATTATTTATATAGATTACCAATAAAGATTCAAAAGTAGTAAATGAAAACCTCAGTAATTGTGATCAATGCAATTGAATCAATTGTTTCAGTTTAATATTTGAAAACTTTCATTTTAACCACACTGCGTTAGTTAACATCAAACGATTGAAGATTTAAATTTGTATTCTCATGAAATAATCTTTTAAAAATCATTAAATTATATTCAATAAGTATTTAATTAATATCTTAATTATTATAAATAATAGTTGCTGTTAATTAATAACAACATTATTTCTACGCCTGCTTGTTTCATAGCTATAAAAGTTAGCTCGAGCAGAATCAAAAATACAGTCGCTCGAAAAGTGTACATCCGAGATTCCTGACCTCAAGTCCACCATTTTAGAACTCAACCAATAGATTAGCAAGCTATCCCAAAATTACCTAAAAAACTAAAGTTCAACTCATAGAAATAAATGAAAACACCAATGAGAATATTATTTTGACAACAGCCCTTAAATTTGGAATCAAACTTGATGTAAACGATTTAGACTCTGCAATGCGGGTGGGACCGTATCAAAGCGTTAATATGAAGCCAGAGCAATCCATTACAGAGAAACAACCTCATCCTTTAGTTGTGAGGTTTTTAAGCCGGCACAAGAGAGACGAGTTTCTTTGTGCAGGGAAAATTAGGCACAAGTTAAATAGCAAGGATCTTAACAGTGCCCGTCCCGAAAGAAGAATTTATATTAACGAGCGACCAACAAAGGATAACCGGCAGTTATTTCGAGCTTCAGGACACATCAAAAGACGCCGGATATAAATATTGCTGGATTAGAAATGGCATCATACATATCCGTAAGCAAGAAGGAAGTCCTGCGATTGCGAGTCATCTCTTCGGATTTGCTGCACCACTGTCCATGTCCCGCGGAATTTAAATGGCATACAAAATGTCCAAATTAAAAAAAAAAAACCTTTTGTAATCCATATAATTTTAGTCAATATTGCAAAACTATTAAAACATTCGATATTTCTCATGGAAACTTAAAATATACTTGTAGCAGTTGTTATAAATTTGGGTCAAACGCCGCATACAAATATACCTTCGCCAGCCGACAAAATTGTTACTAACTTACACAATAACAATCACACCATAATCACTCATGATAACTCTTCTTGCACTCAATACATATACTACAATTTACATGGTACTAGGTTTAATCGAAATGTATATAACAATATAATAAAAATGGAGTTACGTAATATTGCCGACGACATAGATCATTCCTTTGCTGTATACTGTCGCAGTTCCGACTCAGAACAGTGCAAGAGTGCGGCAATCACGGTTCAAAACACCTTAAAAGTATTAACTTTTAATATACGTAGCTATAGACGTAATTTCGATGAGTTTTTAGTTGCTCTAAAGCGATTGGATTCGGATGATAAAAGCGATGGCATTATAGCTCACATCAAAAACTCGTGGAAGAGCAATACTGCGACTCAAACATGTTCACTGCATGAAGCAGACAGACATACCACAAGTCTAAATGAAGAAAATTTGTTTTTAGGAATTTACCGATCACCGTCTACACGTTTCTTAATTCTCTTGACAGTACGTTAAATAACATTGAGCCTTTGACACTGTCTCAATCTGCTTACTCTTAAAGAAACTAGAGGCCGCGGGTATAAGAGGTACTGCACTCCACTGGTTTGAAACCTATCTGACACACAGAACACAGTGTATAAAAAAAAGGAATTATACCAGCGCCAAAATAGAGGTAAAGTAAGGGATTCCACAGGGGAGTACACTTGGACCTACACTATTTAACTTATAAGTAAACAATAGATCAAAAGCTCCCTAACGCAGATATAGTAGCCTATGCTGCTGACATTGCTATTGTTTTCCTTGACTCAACATGAAACTAAATAATCATCACTGCAGAACAAGGTCTGTATAAAGCAGCCAGGTCATTAAATAACAACATTCTGATATTAAACGTTCAAAATCAGCTTATATAGCTCTCTCTAAATCAAGTCGATCAGCTCCGCCAGTCGCTGCCACTCTAAAAATACATAACTACTCATTTGTTGACATCCCCCACCGTGACTGCAGCTGTACTGAAATTGCGCGAGTAAAACAAATAACATATCTCGGCGTGATCTCAGATGACAACCTTACGTTTAGCAGCCATGTCTTAAATTTATCTTCTCTAGTGAGTCGTCTTATTTACACAATTAGAAGGATACAAGACACTGCGCCTCTCGACATCTTGAGTATTGTTTACTTTGCTCTATGTCAGTCGATAATCCAATACTGCATTGGTGTCTGGGGTTGTGCTGGAAAAAGGTATTTTACAACTCTAGAAAAATCTCAGCGTGCCTTGATCAAGATGGCGCTTAAAATACCGAGCAGGTACTAAACAGACTCATACAAAATTTCAGTTTTAAGAGTGCGCCCGTTATATATCCTAAAAGCTACGCTAAATGTACATAATACAATTAAAAACCGACAAGATTACAAAGAATTAACAGGTAAACGAACATTTCGATTACCCATGCAAATGGCCAAATCGGAATTATACAAAAGGAGCCCGCTGTATGCACGAAACCAAGTATACAATAATGTTCAACAAGAAATTGATGTAAAAGATAGATCCCTGTACACCTGCAAGAAAACACTACAGACGCATTTAAGCAAGCTGAACTACGAGGAAAAGAGCTCGTCAGATAACGTCTATAGCATCATAAGGTGTACTACATCCAAATACATGCACACACACTCAAAACACACCCCAAACACTGACCTATACATAAAAAAGTACCCTATGAACAGTTGTGAACTTCCGATTCAGGGTCCTGAAACAACCTTAGCTTCGTTCAATACCCGCGGCTGTTCAGTGTAAATACTGCTACTGTTAATAAATTATTATTATATAGCAATAATACTTTTCACAACTTTGCTATTCACAATTGACAGGCGCTTAAACGATGAATTAATAATAGTAAGTACGATATAAAAAAAATAATTAACTTTATATGCCCAAGACGGAACAGTCTGAAGATTTTTGTGGGACGCATATGCCCAGCAGTGGGCTTCTATCAGTTCATATTGAAACGACAGGTCATACTTCGCGTTTAATAATCAGCGCATCGTTTGTTTATTAATTTTAATGTCTTTCTAATACTAATTTCACAATTGTATTTATATAGTTACTTATTGTTTTTCTTCTGTTTATCTTCTTTTTTTTAATCTATATCACTTCCCAGCTGAAGGAACAGGATAATCCTCGAATGGAGAACAGCCTCACTGGTATCGGGCGTCGTCAGCAGTGACGCAGGCGATGATGAATTCAAATCATCCCGCCCGCCGAGCGCGGGAATGCGGGCCGCGTTACACGAACACCCGCCCGCGCATTGTGCGCGGACACAATTGAAATTCCGCCGCCTGGAGCTGAGCTGGTGGAAGGGCACAATGGGAATAGGTGGAAGTCCTCGCGGCGCAGACAATAGCGCGCCGGAATGCTGCAGCCGCGCGCCGCGAGCTCCTCGGTGACGCGGTCGCCATCTGGAATTTGCACATGGCGTTCCTCTGCATAGCTCCGTCTCTTTCCCTCTCAAACGTCTCTCTCTAACAATTTCGTTTAGAAATACATATATGTGTATATAATCATCATCAGCTGATGAACTTCCACTGCTGGATATAGACCTTCACAGAAGATCTCCACATACACTCAGTCAGCATGGCCTCCGCTTGTAGAGATTCATATGGGGGGGATTTGGGCCATTCCCTACTACGATGGCCCAATGCAGGTAAGTGGGGGGAGTCGGAGCTTCATCTGTTGATCATCAGGCTGCACCACGAGCTGGTGAGCTTGGCTTGGATCCCGTGAGAGTGCGGGAAAGTGTCGGGGTAGTGTCTCTGTCGCCGGAGACCGTCTAGGTACCGCCGCAGCGCCTGTTGCAGCCGGCACACAGTGCTGTGCGGACATTGCTGTGATCCGGTTTGAAGGACGTTATAGCTAGTGTAATTACTGGGCATGTTACCTTTCTAGCTACGAGCACAATGGGCACACCTACCCACATCGCAGCAGCGTGGTGGGGAGTGGCTTCAAACCCCTCAGATTTCCTGCTAGAACGATGTGGGAATGTTTAGTAGAGACCTATGCCCAGCAGTGGGACGTCTGTCAGCTTCTTAGTTAGTTACACCTAGAGCCCTGTCTGTATTTCTTTTAATAGGATTTTTTTTTTTTTTTTATCCAGATATATACACAGCACCACATCAGGTAATGAGTGGAATTCAAAAATGGTTTAGTTTACATCCTCACCGCGGCGCGGGCACGCCGCGTGTCACGAGCGACTAGCTTTTTCATTAATATGTTAATTATCCCGATATCCGGTTTGAAGGACGCTGTCGCTATTAATGGCGGTAGTGTCTTTGTTACAACAGACCGCCTAGGTCCCGCCGCAGCACTGTCGCAGCCGGCACACAGTACTGTGCGGACATTAATATGATCCGGTTTGAAGGGCGTTGCAAATATTACTGGTGGTAGTGTCTCTGTTACCGGTACCACCGCAGCACCTATTGCAACCTTGTTAGCCGTGTTCAGGTTTGAAGAGCGCTATAATTAGTATATTTATTGGTGTAACGAGACTCAACGCCCTTTAAACCGGATCACAGTAATATCTGCACAGTACTATTTTCCGGCTGCATTAGGACCTGCGGTGGGTACCGGTGACAGAGACACTACCACCAGTAAATGTGTCTCCAGGATTGCGTGCTTCACCACCGCAGTTCTCACCACCACTTACCATCAAGTGAGTACGTGATCAATTGCCCTTTTCAATTAAAAAAAAAAAAAACCAGAAAACGGCTGAGCAATAACAACACTTTAAATCGAGTGACACGCGACACGAAATTCGGTTAAAAAAATCGCTACCTCCTATGACTTGGGAATGAAATCAGCTGAGCTTGAGCGCGCGCAGATCGCATACGCATTTAAAATGGCGTCGACGGTAGGGATGGCGCCGGCGAGTTTTTTTTTTTTCAGTCACTACAAAAGGTTCTCCTTTAAATGCCAATAATAGTCGACTTGCTACTACACTGCGTGGGGTGTAAGGGGTGTCGCTTCACGGCTCACGGGAGCCACGCCAGACCAGTATTGGCCCAGCGTGGTGGGGAGTAGCCCAAATCCTCCCCATCGAATCCCAAGTTATCCGATGTGGGAAACCTTGAAGGAGGCTCATGTCCAGCGGTGGACGTCCACTGATGATGACCATATACACTATTCTATATATACTGCGCCTCCTGATGCAGATGTTTACATGATGATATCAGAACAATCAGATTGAGGAAGCTTCATCATCATTATCATCTCCATTATCATTATTATCACCATCATCATTATCGTCATCATCATGTTCATTATCACCATCATCATTATCGTCATCATCATGTTCATTATCACCATCATCATTATCGTCATCATCATGTTCATTATCACCATCATCATTCTCGTCATCATCATGTTCATTATCACCATTATCATCATAATCATTATCATCTTCATCGTCATCATTATCATCATGTTCATTGTCACCATCATCATTATCATCATCATCATCATCATGTTCATTATCACCATCATCATTCTCGTCATCATCATGTTCATTATCACCATTATCATCATAATCATTATCATCTTCATCGTCATCATTATCATCATGTTCGTTATCATTATCGTCGTCGTAATCATTATCATCATCATCATCATCTTCGTCGTCATCATCTTTTCTCAACCCCCTGCTGGATGAGAAGACATACCCTCACTGGGAAATCTCATGCATCACCACCTAATACCAATTGGGATGGGAGCACTCTGTTCTGGACAACCTCTTCAAAGGTAACAGCAGTTGTGTAAACATTAATGTGTTCCGGTTTGAAGGGCGCCGCAGCTGTTGCAACTACTAGCGTAACGAGATACATCCTATTTCTCATGCGACGTTCGCAATGTGGTGGTATAGATACCAGCACAACCGGGACCATGTTATAGGGTCGCGTATCACTTAACATCAGGTGAACGTGCCATTCGTCTCATTATTAAAAAAAAAAAATTGTTATATTTTTTGACAACCCTAGCGTCCTTTGCATCGTAGTAAACTAGTTTTTCTTCCACAAAGCACTTAAGCATAAAAACCCGATCATTCAAGTATTTAATACCAGTAATGGAAACTAAGTATTGAGATACTTTAAAGTATTTACAATTTTAATATTAAATGGAATATTAAACCTTAAATCCAATAAGTTAAAGAACAAAATCGAGTGTTTGAAACAAAATACTTGAGACACTGCTCCATTTTAATAGAAAAATTCAGGGAAACGACTTGGAGAGATTTACTGACAGGATTGATGGTTAGAGTACGGAACCCTAAACGTTGGACTGATCCGGTGAAGCAACCAATAGAAGTAACAGCATTAAGAACAGGTTACCAACAAGGAGTCGCGGAGACCCTCAGCGTTGAGGAACCGACATAAAGAGAGATACTATGACTGTATAGGTTATTGTTATACTATTATATATATTAAAAAAAACAAGCTTATTATCTTGTTGTTTCACCTCACACATACAGATAAAAAACATTGTTTTTTTTTTTATTTTATATCGATATTATAGATCCATATTTACAGAAAATAGTATTTACGTAACTATGAAAATGGGAGACGGCGTCCTCAGATACAGGTTATATTCTTCGTAAAGCAACCAGCTCCAATTATGGAAGACGTAAAATAATACAATAAATTATCTCTCTCTCTCTATCTCTATCTAAAACGTACATTAAGATAGAGTAGAAGTATAATACATAAAAAAATACTCGTGTCTGTTGCCTATAGAACTCGGCGCGCGCACTAGTGAGTAAATACTAGGTTCCGAAACCTGTTCGCCGTGGAGACGCCGCCGCACGCTCCAGTGACAACTGCGAGCGCGCCAAAGTAACACGTCCGCCATATTGAAGAAAATTTTATTATCCAATTAATTTAATTATTGTATTAATTAATGGGGGTTGGATATTAATTATTATTAGTGTTGTTGTTAAATGTGTTTTTTTTTTAATTATTGTGTGCGTGTGTGCGTGTGTTTGTGTTAGTTTTGATTTGAGTGATCATCACATCACGGAAGAGGAGGGTGAGTTGTTGTATATACTCGTTTATAATTTCAACTAATCTTGATACTTTTTCTTCTATATATACTGCCAGTGGCTCTGTGGTGCAATAGCTCACTGCCTTTAATAACGGACACTAGTTCGATTTCGCGGATATTATTAGTAGTAATTTTTTTTTTTAATTAAACAAAACAAGCGGTATATTTACCTGATGGTAATTTATACGTCAATAACAACGTGGCGTTAGTTGGGATGTTATACACAGCATCGCATTACGCTCATTGTTCAAGTTGAAGTTGAGTCTTGTTACCTCAGTAATTACACTAGCTATTGGTCCTTCAAACCGGAACACAGTACTGTTCGGCTTTAGTACCTAGATAGTCAGCAACAGAGACCTACCACCAGTGAACATTTTACCATCACCGCTTGCTGTATCCTTAGCCAGTAGAATCATCTGTCATTTGATCAATAGTTTTAATTCAATTTAAAAGGCAAAGCCACATACATGATAGAGCCTAAATAATATTGATAAATAAAAAATTGTTAAACTGACACTTGATAATTGACATATGATAAATGTGCGAATATTTCTGTTATCCGGCTCGAAGGAGCATGTGGCTAGTGAAGTTACTGCATTAATGAGATTTAAAAGACCACAATCACGAGGTGTAGTGTAAACATTCTTACTAGAAATACAGATTAATAATATTTCTTTATATGTAGTAGTGTAGTTGCTGTGTCTATATTCGGGGGTTTCCCGTTGTCATGATATTGGAGGATAACTTTTTTTTTTGTTTAAGGAAATTAATGGGCAGAAATATAACCTGCCTTACCACAGACGATATACACTGCAACGTATATATATATAGACTTTTTTTTTTTTATCAAGACTTCATGCAATCACCTGAAGTTAAGTGATACACCTGTCTTGAGATATAAGTTGAGTCTCGTTACTCCAGTACTTACACTAGCTACAGCGCCCTTCAAACCGGATCAGAATAATGTCCGCCCAGTACTGTATTTCGGTTGGAATAGGCGCTGCGGTGGTGTCTAGACGGTCTCCTCTTGACCACTTAACGTCACTTGAGCAACGGATCCGGCCGAATCCGTCAGCCAGACGCCATGGGATCCAAGAGAAAAAACTCTTCCAACTACCCGCGGCGGATGTGGTCTTCAGCTCCGCCGCCAGGTTTTATACGGCCGCGGAGGGTAGTAGCGGCGAAAGGCTTACCGACACTCCTCTCCCACTGCCACTCCACGTCAGCTGCGAAGGTATCCCACACCGTTACCATGGTAACCGGACAGTCGCCGGATATATCACCATATCACCCACCTTCCATCATTTCCCTCCTTATAGCCAATGTCTACTATTACTTCCAAATAATATCATCACCATCATCATCATCGTCAGCCGACACTAGTCCACTGCTGGACATAGTCCACCCCCACACATCCCCACATAGGTCGGTTCATATAGGAGGATTTGGGTCATTCCCCGCCACGCCGTCCCAATGCGCGCTGGCGGGAACCAGAGCCTCTGCTGATTATCAGGCTGCACCAGCTGGTGAGGTTCTGGATCTCGTGGGTTGTTCTACGGAACCCTTTCAATATAAATATATTATTTTGAATATATTTAATATACGGAATATTTTGTATAAAAAAAAAAACTGGTTATACTCGATTTGTTAAATCAATTAATTATACAAATGTCGCCGGCGCCATGTTGGATCGCGCTAAAATGTTCGCTTCTATAATTTGGTCGCTTTATACGACAGAGAGCTTTTTTTTGCGTCTCACTCGTCAAAGATCGTACAGCGTACAGCCTATTGCATTAGTTTTTTCTGGTGATAGGTCTCTGTTGTCAGTACCCGTGTAGAGCCTATTGCAGCCGGCACACAGCACTGTGCGGACATTGCTGTGATCCGGTTTGAAGGGCGCTGTAGCTATTACTGCTGATAGCCTCTGTCGCCGGAGATAAAAGATGATAGTTCCTCCGAAATATTTTTTTTAAATTCGCCTCATTCGAGGAAGACAAAGATTAAAGGTGATACAGCCTATTCTGAAGAACATATATTTATTTTTTTATCCTCATTCGAGAAAGGCAAAGGTTAAACATGCTGCAGCCCATTCTGTTGTATTGTATTTTTTTTAATTAGACGAATTCATTTATTTATTTAATCGTGCCGTAAGAACGAGACTAAAATCTATTGCTTTTTAAAAAAAAATTATTCGTCTCCTTCAAGGTAGGCAAAGATCTTGAATATACAGCCTATTAATAATACTGCCGTCGAACAGTAAAGTGACAACATTACTGTGTTATGATATATAAAAATTAATGGCAACATACTAGCGCCATATAACGGTGAAGCATATCATTAGCAGTAGGATAAAGTACTTTCGAAAAATCGTACAAGAGGCAAAGGACTGCAAATCTTACAGCCTATTTTTTTATATAAATCGTTTCTTTTACGTGGTAATTCATTTAATATGAAATAAAATTTATACACTGCTTCTTCAAAGAATCTGGTTTTTAATGGCTGACATTTTGTTTTTTTTTTTTTTTTATTATCTGTGTTCGTTCAGAAACAGACACAACGTTCATAAATTCTCAAGCGCTACTTATTTAGATTTTAATCTTTATTGTCCGATTTTTTTTTTTTTTATCTGTGTAGTAATGTTGAATACGTAAATGGTTATGTTCCGTATTCAATTTACCGCTTTAGTGTGTCTGGTTTTTTTTTTTTAATTTCTCAGAAGCTAAAGCCAAAGACATGGGTAATCAGCCTTTTTTTTTTTTTTTGTTATTGGTAGCGAAATCGAGGAAATATAGTCAGCTTTTGGGGAAGAGGTTGTGTGGGATTTTTAACCTCCCGGCATATGTTGCGTTACCGCATTTTTTTTTTTTATAAACGAAAGGCAAAGATAAATTTATATTAAGCCTAAAGTATTTTTTTTCCTTTTTTTTCCTGTTAACATGTCCGTGATTTATTTCATTACTTAGTACAATTGGCCGACATAATTGAATAGTTTTTTTTTTTTTTATGAATGAAAGGCAATGACACCTGAGCATATTGAGCCTATAGTAACTTTTTTTATAATTGAATGATTTATTTCATCATAAATCATTTATTTCATTACTTTGTACAATTGGCCGACATAATTAAATTGTTTTTTTTATGAAGGAAAGGCAATGACACCCGAGTATATTGAGCCTATAGTAACTTTTTATAATTGAATGATTTATTTCATGATAAATCATTTATTTCATTAATTAGTACAATTGACCGACGTAATTTTTTTTTTTTTTTATGAAGGAAAGGCAATGACACCTGTGTATATTGAGCCAATAATAACTTTTTTATTATTAAATTATTTATTCCATTACTTAGTACAATTTGCCGCCCTAATTAACTTTTTTTTTTGTTATGAATGATAGACAAAGGTACATATCTACATTGAGCCTATGGTTTTAATTTTTACTATATACTCATTGTAGACAGTATAATTGACTGCGTTAATTTACCTGTTTATTTTTTACTTCTTTATGAACAAAAGACAAAGATGAGTGTATATTGAGCCTATAGTAACATTTTATTATTGAAAATTAAGCTTTGTAGTCGGCGTTTCATTATTTTTTTTTAAACGATGAGACGAGCGAAACGTCACCTGATTATAAGTGATGCGCCCGCCTTCACCACATTGCGCTCCTCAACTTAAGACATAAGACGTAGTCTCGTTACCGTAGTAATGTCACTAGCTACAACGCCCTTCAAATCGGAACACAGTAATATTTGCACAATTCTCTTTAGCAGATCCGCGCTGCGGTGATAATTAATTCAAACGGAAGACAAAGGCGCATATCTACATCGAGCCTATAGTAATATTTCTTTATTACTGTCCCGGTCCGTGTTCACTGCAATTCAAGTGATGATCATGTTCTCGTAATAGCGTTTAAACGAGCATTTTTTTTTCTCCCAGTCCGTCCCACTCAGACGCAGCCGCCATTATATTGTGATTATGTAGTTTAAGCGGCCATTTTGTTTAAATGCGCGCGGATTACATAATACACTATAATGATCTATACGAAGATCTATAAGCCAGTTTAGTCTTACCGACACGAATGTGCCGCTTGTTAGTATGATATACACTGCACCTTTATACATAATGTCTCGTAACCGTAGTAACATACCTAGCCTCACAGCCCTTCGAGCCGGATAACAGAGCGGCGATCGAGCGATGAGTTGCGGGTTACGTTCACCTGATAGCAAGAGAGAATTGATATACGCTGCGTAAGTTTCGTTACCGAACTTCACTGCTTACATGGTCCTTCAAACCGGATAACCGTGACGTATACAGGTTAATTTTCAGCGGTTGGTACAGCGTCTCCGGTGGTATGTAGACGGTATTTTTATTACCAGCAACAGAGAATTTTTTTGAACAAAAAAAAGGGGGGGGGGGTTCCTTATAAGGATCCACTGCTTATGTGTGTGTGTGTGTGTAGCAGTGTACATTTTCTATGTAATACAGATGACTTACTGCAGTGTATATTCATCGGTACAGGGCAAAGTTCGCGATGGTTCATTGCGGTCGGGTGATTGGATGCGGCGGGTGAATCACCAGGGCATTAGTCAACGGTGATGGTGATGATGGTGATGGTGGTGGTGATTGGTCAATGATGTACGGGAGTTTCGGTTGAACCGATTACTAAGCTTTTACAGCCGGCCATCAGCGCTGGACGTAGACCTATACCAAAGATCTCCACACCGATATGACCTGCGCTGCTAGTCTGTAGAGACTCATATAGGGGGAGGGATTTGGGCTAATCCCCACCACTCTAGCCCAATGCGGGTAGGCGGAAACCAGAGCCTCGTTCGTTGATTAGTTCGCTGCTTGCTGCTTGTTTTTTTTTTTTTTTTGGTAGCCTACTTTTGAGGAGAAGTCGGTTTTATGTGATATTACTTCGGAGAGGCTCCAGGATCACTTGCAGAACCGTTGCCTCTGTCAGCACGTCTCTCAGAGGCCAAACCCTCGTAGGCACCATCGCTGTATGATACTGAGCGGTAGCGATAAGGGCCCTGCACACGGCCCGCGATATTCCTAGACCCTTTCCGTCGCTTTCTACAGCCTCCTTCTGTACACTTCTTCACAGAAGGAGACCGGCGCTGCCCGTGCACTTTTGGTCTTCATAACCCTTCCACCCTTACAGTACACAGTTGATATTATATCTCTCTATGGCGTGTCTGCGTGTTTGTGTCTCTGTATGGCGTGTCTGCGTGTTTGTGTCTCTGTATGGCGTGTCTGTGTGTTTGTGTCTCTGTATGGCGTGTCTGCGTGTTTGTGTCTGTATGGCGTGTCTGTGTTTGTGTCTCTGTATAGCGTGTCTGTGTGTGTTTGTGTCTCTGTGGCGTGTCTGTGTCTCTGTATGGCGTGTCTGCGTGTTTGTGTCTCTGTATGGCGTGTCTGTGTGTTTGTGTCTCTGTATGGCGTGTCTGTGTGTTTGTGTCTCTGTATGGCGTGTCTGTGTGTTTGTGTCTCTGTATGGCGTGTCTGTGTGTTTGTGTCTCTGTATGGCGTGTCTGTGTTTGTGTCTCTATGGCGTGTCTGTGTGTTTGTGTCTCTGTATGGCGTGTCTGTGTGTTTGTGTCTCTGTATGGCGTGTCTGTGTGTTTGTGTCTCTGTATGGCGTGTCTGCGTGTTTGTGTCTCTGTATGGCGTGTCTGTGTGTTTGTGTCTCTGTATGGCGTGTCTGTGTGTTTGTGTCTCTGTATGGCGTGTCTGTGTGTTTGTGTCTCTGTATGGCGTGTCTGTGTGTTTGTGTCTCTGTATGGCGTGTCTGTGTGTTTGTGTCTCTGTATGGCGTGTCTGTGTGTTTGTGTCTCTGTATGGCATGTCTGTGTGTTTTGTGTGTCTCTGTATGGCGTGTCTGTGTGTCTGTGTGTTTCAGGTTCTGTATGGCGTGTGTCTGTGTGTTTGTGTCCTGTATGGCGTGTGTCTGTGTGTTTGTGTCTCTGTATGGCGTGTCTGTGTGTTTGTGTCTCTGTTTGGCGTGTCTGTGTGTCTGTGTGTTTGTGTCTCTGCATGGCGTGTCTGTGTGTTTCAGGTTCTGTATGGCGTGTCTGTGTGTCTGTGTGTTTGTGTCTCTGTATATGGCGTGTCTGCGTGTTTCAGGTCTCTGTATGGCGCGTCTGTGTGTTTGTGTCTCTCTGTATGGCGTGTGTCTGTGTGTTTGTGTCTCTGTATGGCGTGTCTGTGTGTTTGTGTCTCTGTATAGCGTGTCTGTGTTTGTGTCTGTATGGCGTGTGTCTGTGTGTTTCAGGTCTCTGTATGGCGTGTGTCTGTGTGTTTTGTGTTCTGTATGGCGTGTGTCTGTGTGTTTCAGGTTCTGTATGGCGTGTCTGTGTGTGTTTTGTGTGTCTCTGTATGGCGTGTGTCTGTGTGTTTCAGGTTCTGTATGGCGCGTCTGTGTGTTTCAGGTTCTGTATGGCGTGTCTGTGTTTGTGTCTCTGTATATGGCGTGTCTGTGTGTTTTGTGTTCTGTATGGCGTGTGTCTGTGTGTGTTTGTGTCTCTGTATGGCGTGTCTGTGTTTGTGTCTCCTGTATGGCGTGTCTGCGTGTTTCAGGTCTCTGTATGGCGTGTCGGTGTGTTTGTGTCTCTTTATACAATATACACAGCAACATGTTCTGCTCGTCGCTGGACACAAGATATTGAGTGTCATTACCCCAGTAATTTAACTAGCTGCAGCGCCCTTCAAACCGGATCACAGTAATGTTCATACATTACTGTGTGTCAGCTGCAACAGGCGCTGCGGTGGCACTTATCCAGACGGTTTGTAGCAACTGACACTTAACAGTAGTAGTAACTAGAACGTCCTTCAAACCGGATCACAGTGGCGTCAGTTCGCAGCATCAGGCGCTGCGGCGGCACCTAGACGGTCTGTAGCAACAGACATTTAAACGAAGTATTAATAAATAATTCTAATATCAACCATTATCGCTGCCTATTCATTACTAACCGCAAATCGGCCGCCATTCATTACGGCGTCGCGAAAATTAAAAATGGCGGACGCAAAAAAAAAAGAAACATTTAATCCGGCGACGAAAAACAATCGTATAGCTCCACTGTACGCGGGCTGACGGCAGATTCCATTTTACCCCTTATTATGAAAACAAAACAAAATCCATAAAAAATACACTTAATTTGTGAGAAAGAGATGGATATAGTATTGATGCTGTAATCAGAAAGAGGGAGCTATTGTTCGTAAGCAGTAGGAGGTAGAGACGGTCGAATAAGACTAGGGGAGAGGTGCTGTTGAAGACACTAAAGATCGAAGATGATGGGATATAGCTTCACTGTGTTATGGTTGATGTGTGGTAGAACGAGACGGATATACTGCGGAGGCTGTAGAGAGAGAGAGAAAGGGAGCGATTCGTTTGACGAATGTTTTATCGATTGAAATAGTATCGAATGAGAGAGACGAGTCCTATGCTATACATGTCAATCTTTCTTTCTCTCTTTCTCTCCATACATTTAGAGTGAGAGAGAGAGATACTGTGTAGAGACTAGCTGCGCGGTGTTAAATACCACGGGCAGTAGGGGAATGCAATAATGTTGCTATGCAAGCAACGCTTTCCGTCTCACTCCCACGCGTTGTAAACACATACAGCTGTCCTACTCTCTCTTCATACATTCAGAGTAATAGAGAAACAGTGTAGAAACTGTTCGGTGTGAGACTGCGCATGCGTAGCAGTTGTCGCTGTGCGGATTATATACAGAGAGCGTGTTCCGTCTCACTCGCACGCGTTATTTACACATATATAGCTGTTTTTCTCTCTCTCCATGTAACCCTTTTAGGGCCGCCATAAAATAATTTTTCATCCAATATGGCGGCTAGTGACAGCTGTGATATTTATATCCTTCACTGTATGAGATGATGATGATGGTGACTCCTCGGTGATGATCAGCTTGTTACACCTTATCCGGTTCTCAGTTTGTTGCACTGGTATACCATCTCTCTTGTATCACTCACAATCAAGTGACGGCATCGCTCAAGAGTTAAACGTATGACATTTCATTCGGAATCTAGTCTTAATAATACTATCGGTACTTTTGATTAACAAAATAAAATTAACAACTACCCTCACCTTTTTAGGGCTTGTTAAGACAATCAACCGGAAGATGTTCGCCTCCATTTTGAAACGTCAAGTTGACCTCCGATTATAATTACTAAATAAATGTCAAAGTTGTGAGGAAGTTGAACGGTGATTCAACTTCCGGCTCAACTTAAACCTATGCTCAATAAGTTAACTTTTAACTGTGAAGTATATAGCCTCGTCCACCGCTGGGCAAAGGTCCCACGTCAATATATACAGTGGGATAGATGGAACTACCACCCCCCTGTTGCACTAAATCGAACACGGGACCTCCTTGAGTCAGCCAACCGCTGCGCCATAATAAATGTAGTTCTACAACAATATATTATCTGTGGTAATGTTTACTGTATATTAGTAAACTAATGTTTACTGCTTGCTCAGTACAGTGGTTCAAGGTAACCCCACGTCCAGCTGTGGGCATTATCCGTCTGGTAATATGAACAGATGAGACTACAGTTTCACTGTATTCGGATGTACCTGTGATAGAAAGAGACGGATATACTGCGGATGGTGTAGAGTGAGAGAGAGGGAGCGATTGTTCGATTCATTGACGAATGCTTTATCGATTTGCATAGTTTCGATTGTGAGGGACGAGTCAAGTGTCCTTATACATGTCAACGTTTCTATCTCTCTTCATATATTCAGAGTGGGAGAGAGATAGTGTAGAGACGAGTTGCGTGGTGTGAGATACCACGGACAGTGTGGGAACGCAGTTACTGACAGCGTGTTCCGTCTCACTGCCACGCGTTGTGAATAAATATATCATACCTTCAGAGTGAGAGAGAGATACAGTACAAAGACTAGACTAGTGTGACGGCGCGGGAAAGAAATGGTGCTTGACAGGGGTAGTGTACAGACAGCGCCTTCCGACTCACTCCCACGCGTTGTAAATAGATATAGCTGTCTCTCTCTCTTCATACCTTCAGAGTGAGAGAGATACAGTACAGAGACTTGACTAGTGAGACGGCGCGGAAAGAAATGGTGCTTGACAGGGTAGTGTACAGACAGCGCCTTCCGACTCACTGCCACGCGTTGTAAATAGATATAGCTGTCTCTCTCTCTTCATACATTCATAGTGAGAGAGATACAGTACAGAGACTTGACTAGTGAGACGGCGCGGGAAAGAAATGGTGCTTGACAGGGTAGTGTACAGACAGCGCCTTCCGACTCACTCCCACGCGTTGTAAATAGATATAGCTGTCTCTCTCTCTCTTCATACATTCATAGTGAGAGAGATACAGTACAGAGACTTGACTAGTGAGACGGCGCGGGAAAGAAATGGTGCTT
Organism: Troides helena; assembly: GCA_029286815.1. NCBI lineage: Eukaryota > Metazoa > Arthropoda > Insecta > Lepidoptera > Papilionidae > Troides > Troides helena. The sequence continues at coordinate 416,161 of JAGSMV010000034.1, forward strand.
GACAAGGGTAGTGTACAGACAGCGCCTTCCGACTCACTGCCACGCGTTGTAAATAGATATAGCTGTCTCTCTCTCTTCATACATTCATAGTGAGAGAGATACAGTACAGAGACTAGACTAGTGAGACGGCGCGGAAAGAAATGGTGCTTGACAGGGTAGTGTACAGAGAACGAGTTCCGTCTCACTCCCACGCGTTGTAAATAGATATAGCTGTCTCTCTCTCTTCATATCTTCAGAGTGAGAGAGATACAGTACAGAGACTTGACTAGTGAGACGGCGCGGGAAAGAAATGGTGCTTGACAGGGTAGTGTACAGATAGCGCCTTCCGACTCACTCCCACGCGTTGTAAATAGATATAGCTGTCTCTCTCTCTCTCTTCATACATTCAGAGTGAGAGAGAGATACAGTACAGAGACTTGACTAGTGAGACGGCGCGGGAAAGAAATGGTGCTTGACAGGGTAGTGTACAGACAGCGCCTTCCGACTCACTGCCACGCGTTGTAAATAGATATAGCTGTCTCTCTCTCTTCATATCTTCAGAGTGAGAGAGATACAGTACAGAGACTTGACTAGTGAGACGGCGCGGGAAAGAAATGGTGCTTGACAGGGTAGTGTACAGATAGCGCCTTCCGTCTCACTCCCACGCGTTGTAAATAGATATAGCTATCTCTGTCTCTCTCTCTCTTCATATCTTCAGAGTGAGAGAGAGATATAGTACAGAGACTAGACTAGCGAGACGGCGCGGGAAAGAAATGGTGCTTGACAAGGGTAGTGTACAGATAGCGCCTTCCGACTCACTCCCACGCGTTGTAAATAGATATAGCTGTCTCTCTCTCTCTCTCTTCATACCTTCAGAGTGAGAGAGATACAGTACAGAGACTAGACTAGTGAGACGGCGCGGAAAGAAATGGTGCTTGACAGGGTAGTGTACAGATAGCGCCTTCCGACTCATTGCCACGCGTTGTAAATAGGTATAGCTGTCTCTCTCTCTCTCTCTTCATACATTCATAGTGAGAGAGAGATACAGTACAGAGACTTGACTAGTGAGACGGCGCGGGAAAGAAATGGTGCTTGACAGGGGTAGTGTACAGACAGCGCCTTCCGACTCACTCCCACGCGTTGTAAATAGATATAGCTGTCTCTCTCTCTCTCTTCATACCTTCAGAGTGAGAGAGATACAGTACAGAGACTTGACTAGTGAAACGGCGCGGGAAAGAAATGGTGCTTGACGGGGTAGTGTACAGACAGCGCCTTCCGACTCACTGCCACGCGTTGTAAATAGATATAGCTGTCTCTCTCTCTCTCTTCATACATTCATAGTGAGAGAGAGATACAGTACAGAGACTAGACTAGTGTAACGGCGCGGGAAAGTGGTACGTGATAGGAGCAGTATACAGAGAGCATGTTCCGTCTCACTCACACACGTTATGAATACATATATAGCTGTCTCTTTCTTTCTCCATATAAAGTAATGAACGCTCGAACAAATGATTTTACGCTTCAATAAAACTATTAATAATGTGAAGTTTGAACGAGTGGGAACAGCTGATACGTTATCTACAGGATGTTCTTGAAACGGGATGTTTTAATATTTTTATACATATGTAGGTAACTAGTCAGGATGTTTACACAGGATTGTGTAGTTCGCTGCGGTAGTCACAGATTAACAGCTATAGAAGTCCACTGCTGGACGTAGGCCCACACCAAAGACCTCCGCATAGACCGATCATGACCTACTTACATGGATCCGGGGGTTGTTGTCTCTCACCCCTACCAACCGACCCAAGCTCACCAGCTCGTGGTACAGCTGATCAGCTGACGAGGCTCTGGCTCCCACTGACCAGCATTGGGGAATAGCCCAAATACTCCCATATGTGATCAGCTCTAGACCGATCTATGCGGAGATCTTTGGGGCAGGTATACGTCCAGCAGTGGGCTTTTATAAACTGATAAAATGCACTTTATTAAGGCGAAGTTATATTGCAGTGTATCAAGTCGTATCTCGTCATCATCAGCCGATGGAAGTCCACTGCTGGACATAGGCGCCCAAAGTCTCCGCATCGATCGGTCTCGCCTTGCTCTATAGAGTCTGTATAGAGTGAGGTAAGTTTCTGCGGATGAGTGGGCGTGGGAATTTCCAATGTTACACGATCCCACTCGTGGGTGTGGAAAAAAAAACAATATGATTTGATATCCAACGTAAGTAAAATAAGGCTTATATTACGAATAGTGGTCATCAGTTTTATATAAGCCCACTGCTGGACATGAGGTTCGGCGTTAATTATTCTAGATAAAACGGCATACAGTAACCTCTATCGACCAAATAATTGTTTTTTTTCCCATTATATGTTCCCACTGCTGGGCATACAGTCCCACACAATTCTGTCCTGCGCTGACTGTTACTGGAGACCCTAAAATTGCTTAGATCGTATAAATACTTTAATTTCCCACTGTGTTCCCACTGTTGGGCATAGTCCTACACTACAAATCTGTCTTGTGTTCACCGCTTCTCTGGGCCCTAAAATTACTTTCATTTCCCACCGCTGGGCGTATACTTCCCACACGATTCTGTCCTGCGCTGACTGCATCCAGCAGCTACCCACGACGTGATAATTACTTTTCGCTATCCCACTACGAGTTCCCACTGCTGGGAATCGAGGATTTTAAAGCATAGGGTCAGAGTCCAGACCAGCATTTGTTAATAGCAGGTCATTTGGTACATATTGTTGCGCGGGACCGATCGGTGTGGGAATCTGTGGGGCATGGCTATGTCCAGCAGTGGACATCTGCTGGCTGATGAACGGTTACTTAAATTGTTTGAAGTAAATTTGATATGCTGCAGCTCAATCTGATAGCGATTTATAAGTGTGGGAGTAGTGTGGGCATGGTTTAAGTGCATCACCTGATTTCGAGTGTTCACTCTCTCCGCAGTTCCGTAAGATGACAATATGCTCCGGGACAGGATCGTCTTGGCCCTCGCCGTCTTCGCCCTGACTCCGGCCGCGCTCGCGCAGTTCTACGGTGAGTCCTGGTCGCGGAGAAGGCAACCGCCCACGCGACATTCCCACACGTGGGACCTTTTCCCACACCATCCAGATTCCGTCCATTTGAACGCTGTTTGACAAGGCAACGAAATGAAAATACTCTTTAAAAAAAAGCAAAACCTGTGTAGAGCTCTACATACGGCTGACCCGGTTTTAAGGACTTTGGTCCAAAATCTCCGGTCCAGCAGCTCATAAACAGCTGATTAGTATGAGATGCTGATGTACACAGCACCACGTTCTAGTCGTTTTGGTAAGTAAAGTGTTAATTCTCGTTACCTCAGCAAGATCAACTACAGAGTCCTTCGAGCAGGATGGTTACACGTGAGGATATATTCCCTCACCTTTCAGATATATTCCAAGCGCTGCAGCCGATCGTCCACTCGTACACCAGCTACACGGAGACCGCGCCGTACGAGGTCCCCGCGACCGGCAGACCGAAACCCTCGAACCGGCCCCGGAGCAACCACCAGAGAGGCACCACGGAGAGGTCGCCAGCCGTCGAAGGTTACGGACGGAAGACCAGGAAACCAGCCGTCGACAAGCAGACCAGTTCGAGGTACACGGCGCGGGAGGTCGCCGCGAACGGCAAGGATGGTCTCCGCGGGAGCGTGCCGTCCAGAGTCAACTACAACGACGCCATAACCTTCCCAGAAGAGAAGAGAAGAGACAACGAGAACAGGTTGCCGACGTACCCAGGCCGCGACGGCAGCAGCAGGCCGGATAAACCCAACCGGCACACCACGCCCAGACCGGGCGTGAGGCCGGCCAGCGTCGACGAGAGGAGACCGCCGAACACCAACAGGCCGCCGACCAGGAGACCAGCGCACGAGACCAAGAAGACCACGCAGCCGACGCCGGCGCAGCTCCCAAAGGACTCCTCGCCGGAGCTGATCTCGGGGCCTGATGAGGATAGCATGAGCGACGTGGAGAGGAGGCGGTACATCGAGATCTCCGAGCGAAGTGAGTGCTCCACACTAACCTGACCTTTCCTCCTTATACCTTCTTTCCTCTTTTCTCTTTGGTCTGTTTACACTTCTTGTGTCTGTTCTTCTTTTTTTCCTCTGTCATTATTTCCTTCTTCCTATTTTCCGATTCATCATCCTCTCCCTTTCCCACTTCGCCCGATTCCCTTCGGCCCACCCGCCCAACGTTTATTCTTCTCTCACTTCCGCTCACTCATTTCCCAGTGTGCGATAAGTACAAGAGCTTGGACACGAAGCAACTGCAAGCGATCCCGCTGCTGCCGTCGCCGGAGCCGGTGCTGGTGAACGTGACCGCGTGCGCGCCGCACCAGGTGCCGCTGGTGGTCGGCGGCGTGCTGGTTTCCGTCAAGGAGTTCCCCCACATGGCGCTCGTCGGCTGGCCCAAACTGAGGGTAAGTGCACAAACTATAAATATATCCAAATTAGAATGTGAACACCCTATACCTAGCGCCATAACGTCACACTGTCCCGCGCTTTTACTCAGCCCACATTAAGACGCCATGTCTATACTCTATAAGTTTTCCCGCGTTTTTTTTTTATCAACAACGCAAACGTACTTCCCGCCTTTCGGTACAGCCGGTAGTGTGGTGTACTATAGTAAAGTTGGTACTTGTGGATGGGGCTCGCCGCCTCAGGAGTCCAATACATACATTGTCAAAGAGAGAACTCGTTTATTGACAACAGCGCCATCTGTGCGCCGCGGACGGAACTGAGTCGAGTTAAAATTGATACGGCCGCGCGAGCGTCGCTGAAACGAACCGTTTCTAATGTAGATATATCTTTACACGTTCAATGATTATTTAAAATTATAATTTTGAATAAATTATTGCAACAACACACTGACGGCTGATGATGATGATGACAACAACAACGACTGTTGCCGGGCGGTTACACGGCGCCGTATAGTCGGCCATTCGAACAACAATGCGCTGTTGAACTACGTACACGGCGCCGTGTGGTCGGCTCCTACAATATATAAAATTTACATAGAGTAATACATTTATAAAAAAAAAATATGTACATTTAAGAATCAGATAATCGCATAAAATGAATACTATCGATATAAATACTAACAGTATTCAAGTAAATATTTAATAATACCACTTAAATTATTACAATTAAAATGTAAGAAATATTCACTATAATAAAAAAAAAACTATAATAAAAACTAATTTTGTTAAATAAAAAAAAAAAGAAGAAATTTGATTTTATTAATTAAAACATTAAATGTTAATATTCGGCGCCATATTTGTTTATGTATTAATACTAGGTAATACTTATTACAGAGATTCGACATCGATACTTAGTGCATTAGGACGAATACTTTACAGTACGTCCTATTAAATTAAAAAAAAAAAATCTAAGTTTCGTATTGCTGATATTTTGCGCGCGTAATTATATAAGCTTTAACGTTCCCACTGCTGGGACTCTGGGCTTAATACAAGAATCCGTGTAAGTCATACATCTCATGTTTTACTTCACCGGAAGTACAAGCTGTGGGCGACTCGCGGCTGCGAAATGTATTTATCCATCTCGGTTGTAAACATTATTTTGTTATAAAGCCCATTTAATTATTCCCAATGCTGGGACTGGGATTACATCTTATAAGAGTAGATATAGATATCATTTATCCAGTATACTGGGGACTCGCGAAATATGTCGGTTTCCTAACAATGTCTGCCGGAAGTGAGACCTCATCGAGTTATACCCGCGACCGCTGCAAGACTTGCAGCCTTATACAGTAATATGAGGGGAGTGTTGTCAATAGAGTATTTACACTACACGAGTTAGCATTAAGTATAGATACACACTACAACGCGTAGTAAATCCTACTTTTACTATTGTGTTATCGAACCACCCCAACCACTACAGCTGGCGGCAGCTTTCGTAAAAATTATTTTAAATAGATTAACTATTTAGTCCACCTGATGATAAGTGATCACAGTGTGCGGGCGCTGGGCGGTGGTATAGTGCGCGCGGCGCGGCCATACGACAGCGCGCTCCACGATACGGGTGGCGACATCTAGAGGCGCGGCGCCTGCACCGCCGCGCCTGTTACATACTGACAATTTGTTATCGGCAACGTCTACAGATGGCGTTGGTGTCACGAAGAAAAGAATATTTATTATTTAATTATAGCGCCACCTACAGGTGGAGTTGGATACTAAAATAATATTGGTATTTCTTTATTTTCTTACAGCGTCATCTAGAACTACTACTTAGTAAAGTATTTATTCATTTAATCTTAATTTAAATTATTTATTTATTTTTAATTTAACTAAAACGCTATAGGTATCGTTTGTATCATATATGTATTTATATTTTTTATTTTTATTGGTACGACTCTCCTCTTTTGAACCACTGTATGCGGAGGTGTATATCTACTGAACAATTAGTTATGAAATAAAAAAAAAAATACTACCTTGTTACTAACATTATGGTCCCAGAGGACGAAATAAAGTTTATTTATTATAACAATTTGTTATAACTTATTCAAATTTTATTCTTTGTACAACGCCATCTACAGATGGAGTTGGTAACTAGAAAAGTTATCCAGAACTATCACTAGTTCGTAACTCATGTAAAAGGAGTGTTATTTGTATTACAGCGCCATCTACAAGTGACGTTTATAGACAATATTCGTGTACAGCGTTTTTTACAGTCGGCGTTCGTAACTAGAAGATAATTATTTGTATTACAGCATTTGTATGCAGCTAAATATTAAAAGAATTTTCTTTACCGAGACGTTTATATTGACAATATTAGTTAATGTACTAAGTATATAATAATTTATATCATTTACAAAATAATGCGTAAATATGTCAAATCACAGTAAGGATGGGGTAGTCTATAATCGTTAATGAAAGATTTCGATTATCGATTAATATTCTCGAGAACTTTTATCGATACTCGCTTAATTATACTTTAATATCTAAATATATTTTGTCACTATGTTAAGTTTGTAGTAATACTATTTACTTGTTATTCTAAACTTAAAACTGGAGCATTCTCATAAGTGTACTATTTATTACAATTATTAAATCTAGACATTTTTTTTTTATAAAAATTATAAATAATATAAATGGCTGCTATTAAAAACCTAAATATTTATAATAACATAACATCTTCAGATAGATATTAGTATTTAATTATCGATATAATTTAATTTCCGAATCGATTTTTTGTGATCTGTGGCTGTTCGCCGCGCGCGTCACTTCATCGAATTGGCGGTAATCTTTACGTCAAGTGTTATTGACAGAAAAAAACCATACGATACAATTAGTTTTTATAACATATTAATATATGAATAATATTAGTATGTAGTGTATATATATTATGTATATATATATATATATATATACATACACATACTTAGCTATGTTCGCCTGCCGCAGTCGAGCGGGTACGCGTGGCGGTGCGGCGGCTCGCTGGTCAGCAGCCAGTACATCCTCACGGCCGCGCACTGCGCCTACGAGGAGAGGGACAACAGCATCGTCATGTAAGTGTCACCGTCATCCGGACTGGCTGAGGGTATGAGGGAAAAACGCTTCTACATTTGAAGACCAGGCCAGTGCTGATGAAGTAGCGCAGTGTGTACATCAACCGGCGGTAATGTCTCTGTTGCTGGAGACCGTGTCCCGCATTATTGTTATCCGGTTTAAAAGACGCTGTAGCTGTTACTGATGGCAGTGTCTGCTGTCGGGGACCGTCTAAGTACAACCGCAGCGCCTATTGCAGCCGAAACACAGGGCTGTGTGAACATTACTATTATCCGGTTTGAAGGACGCTGTAACTGTTACTGGTGGTAGTGTCTCTATTGCCGGTGACCGTCTAGGTACCGCCGCAGCGCCTGTTGCAGCCGATGCACAGTGCTGTGCGGACATTGCTGTGATCCGGTTCGAAGGACGCTGTAGCAAGCGAAATTACTGGAGTAATGAGGCTTTCAATGTCACGTTGCAGGGGCGCGCCGCGGGTGGTGCAGCTCGGCTCCTCGTACCTGGACGACCCCGGCGCGCTGGTGATGCGCGTGTCGGCGGTGGTCCGACACCCCAAGTACAAGCAGCCGAAGTCGTACTACGACATCGCCCTCATCAAGATGTCGTCGACGGTATCGTGAGTACAGCGGCCGGCCACGCCGCCAATACTGCCACTACGGTGGTGAAGTATCCAACTGTTCACCACCGGAATACTTCGCTGTAGTCCTGGTCCCTCACATGCTCCTCACCACCGGCAGGTTCTCGTCGGTGATCAGGCCGGCGTGCCTCGGCAACCCGCCACCACCCAACCAGCCCATAGTCGAATAATATTAGTATGTAGTGTATATATATTATGTATATATATATATATATATATATATATATATATATATATATATAATCCACGAGTTTTTCCCATTTATTATATAATCAACGGGTTTTTTCCCCATTTGTATATATAATCAACGGGTTTTTTCCCCATTTGTATATATAATCAACGAGTTTTTTCCCCATTTGTATATATAATCAACGGGTTTTTTCCCATTTATTATATATAATCCACGAGTTTTTCCCATTTATTAATATATATAATCAACGAGTTTTTTCCATTTATTATATATGTAATCAACGGGTTTTTTCCCCATTTGTATATATAATCAACGGGTTTTTCCCATTTATTATATATAATCAACGAGTTTTTTCCATTTTATTAATATATATAATCCACGAGTTTTTTCCCATTTATTATATAATCAACGAGTTTTTTCCCCATTTGTATATATAATCAACGAGTTTTTTCCCATTTACTATATATAATCAACGGGTTTTTTCCCATTTATTATATAATCAACGGTTTTTTCCCATTTATTATATAATCAACGAGTTTTTTCCCATTTACTATATATAATCAACGGGTTTTTTCCCCATTTGTATATATAATCAACGAGTTTTTTTCCCGTTTATTATATATAATCCACGAGTTTTTCCCATTTATTATATATGTAATCAACGGGTTTTTCCCATTTATTAATATATATAATCCACGAGTTTTTTCCCCATTTGTATATATAATCAACGAGTTTTTTCCCCATTTGTATATATAATCAACGGGTTTTTTCCCCATTTGTATATATAATCAACGGGTTTTTTCCCCATTTGTATATATAATCAACGAGTTTTTTCCCATTTATTATATATAATCCACGAGTTTTTTCCATTTATTATATATGTAATCAACTGGTTTTTTCCCATTTATTATATATAATCAACAAGTTTTTTCCCATTTACTACATATAATCAACGAGTTTTTTTCCCATTTATTATATATATAATCAACGGGTTTTTTCCCATTTATTATATAATCAACGGGTTTTTCCCATTTACTATATATAATCAACGGGTTTTTTCCCCATTTGTATATATAATCAACGAGTTTTTCCCCATTTATTATATAATCAACGAGTTTTTTTTCCCCATTTGTATATATAATCAACAAGTTTTTTCCCGTTTATTAATATATATAATCAACAAGTTTTTTCCCATTTACTATATATAATCAACGAGTTTTTTCCCCATTTGTATATATAATCAACGAGTTTTTCCCCATTTATTAATATATAATCAACGGGTTTTTCCCATTTATTATATAATCAACGGTTTTTTCCCATTTATTATATATAATCCACGAGTTTTTCCCATTTATTATATATGTAATCAACGGTTTTTTCCCATTTATTATATAATCAACGGGTTTTTTCCCATTTATTATATAATCAACGGGTTTTTTCCCCATTTGTATATATAATCAACGGGTTTTTCCCATTTACTATATATAATCAACGGGTTTTTCCCCATTTATTATATATAATCAACGGGTTTTTTCCCATTTATTATATATAATCCACGAGTTTTTCCCATTTATTATATAATCAACGAGTTTTTCCCCATTTATTATATATGTAATCAACGGGTTTTTTCCCCATTTGTATATATAATCAACGAGTTTTTTTTCCCCATTTATTATATATATAATCCACGAGTTTTTTCCCATTTACTATATATAATCAACGAGTTTTTTCCATTTATTATATAATCAACGAGTTTTTTCCATTTTATTAATATATAATCAACGAGTTTTTTCCCCATTTGTATATATAATCAACGAGTTTTTTCCCCATTTGTATATATAATCAACGGGTTTTTTCCCCATTTGTATATATAATCAACGAGTTTTTTCCCCATTTGTATATATAATCAACGAGTTTTTTCCATTTTATTAATATATATATATATATATGATTCGTGGGATATAAGAGACATATGCCCAGCAGTGGACTTCTATATATTGATGATAATGATGATGATAGTATGTCCGGCTCCAAGGACTATATTGATAGTGGTATCGAAGAAGAAGTGAAGAGCTTAAAGGTGTCGTACCACCACTCATCGGTGAGGAGTGTCCGCATACCATCAGGTGAACGGTTCGACCGACTTCGGCTGTTGTTCGACAGGTGGTGAACAGTCGCTCGAGCTGCGCGGCGTGGCGGTCCAGGTGTGGGATTACCGAGAGTGCGCCGACGCGCTGGGCACCTCGCGCAAGCTGCCCGAGGGCCCGTCACCCGACAGCCAGATCTGCGCTGGCGATAGACAAGGAGGAAAGGACACCTGCCAGGTGAGGCCGCAGGGTCGAAATGGAATTGTGATAAACTACCACCACATGGTATCAGTCAAATAGTATTTCCCGCCAAATGGTCCTTCGAGACGGATTACAACTATGTTCAATCGCTATGTAAGCGTAGATATATGTTCAATGGAAATATACTGTTTATCAGTAATTTTATTATTCAATAATACTATTAATCAACGAGTTTTTTCCCGTTTATTAATATATATAATCAACAAGTTTTTTCCCATTTACTATATATAATCAACGAGTTTTTTCCCGTTTATTATATATAATCAACGAGTTTTTTTCCCATTTATTATATATAATCAACGGTTTTTCCCCATTTATTAATATATATAATCAACTAGTTTTTTCCCATTTATTATATATAATCAACGAGATTTTTTCCCATTTATTATATATAATCAACGAGTTTTTTCCCATTTATTATATATAATCAACGAGTTTTTTCCCGTTTATTAATATATATAATCAACAAGTTTTTTCCCGTTTATTATATATAATCAACGAGTTTTTTCCCATTTATTATATATAATCAACGAGTTTTTTCCCGTTTATTAATATATATAATCAACGAGTTTTTTCCATTTATTATATATAATCAACGAGTTTTTTCCCATTTATTATATATAATCCACGAGTTTTTTCCCATTTATTATATATAATCCACGAGTTTTTTCCCATTTATTATATATAATCCACGAGTTTTTTCCCATTTATTATATATAATCAACGGGTTTTTCCCATGTATTAATATATATAATCAAAGAGTTTTTTCCCATTTATTATATATAATCCACGAGTTTTTTCCCATTTATTATATATAATCCACGAGTTTTTTCCCATTTATATATATAATCAGCTTGAGTTTTTTCCCATTTATTATATATGTAATCAACGGGTTTTTCCCATTTATTAATATATATAATCAACGGGTTTTTTCCCATTTATTATATATAATCAACGAATTTTTTCCCGTTTATTATATATAATCAACGGGTTTTTTCCCCATTTATTAATATATATAATCAACGAGTTTTTTCCCATTTATTATATATAATCAACGGGTTTTTTCCCCATTTATTAATATATATAATCAACGAGTTTTTTCCCATTTTTTATATATAATCAACGGGTTTTTTCCCCATTTATTAATATATATAATCCACGAGTTTTTCCCCATTTATTAATATATATAATCAACGAGTTTTTCCCCATTTATTAATATATATAATCCACGAGTTTTTCCCCATTTATTAATATATATAATCCACGAGTTTTTCCCCATTTATTAATATATATAATCAACGAATTTTTCCCCATTTATTAATATATATAATCCACGAGTTTTTCCCCATTTATTAATATATATAATCAACGAGTTTTTTCCCATTTATTAATATATATAATCAACAGTTTTTTCCCGTTTATTAATATATATAATCAACGAGTTTTTTCCCCATTTGTATATATATATAATCAACTTGAGTTTTTTCCCATTTATTATATATATAATCAACGGGTTTTCCCATTTATTATATATAATCCACGAGTTTTTTCCCATTTATTATATATAATCAACGAGTTTTTTCCCATTTATTATATATAATCAACGAGTTTTTTCCCATTTATTATATATAATCAACGAGTTTTTTCCATTTATTATATATAATCAACAAGTTTTTTCCCATTTACTATATATAATCAACGAGTTTTTTCCCGTTTATTAATATATATAATCAACGAATTTTTTCCCATTTATTATATATAATCATAGAGTTTTTTCCCGTTTATTATATATAATCAACGGGTTTTTTCCCATTTATTATATATAATCAACGAATTTTTTCCCGTTTATTAATATATATAATCAACAAGTTTTTTCCCGTTTATTAATATATATAATCAACAAGTTTTTTCCCATTTACTATATATAATCAACGAGTTTTTTCCCGTTTATTAATATATATAATCAGCGAGTTTTTCCATTTATTATATATAATCAACGAGTTTTTCCCATTTATTATATATAATCAGCAGGTTTTCCCATTTATTATATATAATCCACAGTTTTTCCCATTTATTATATATAATCAACGAGTTTTTTCCCATTTATTATATATATAATCAGCAGGTTTTCCCATTTATTATATATAATCAGCAGGTTTTTTTCCCATTTATTATATATAATCAGCTTGAGTTTTTCCCATTTATTATATATAATCAACAGAGTTTTTTCCCATTTATTATATATATAATCCACGAGTTTTTCCATTTATTATATATAATCAGCAGGTTTTTTCCCATTTATTGTATATATATAATCCACGGTTTTTCCATTTATTATATATAATCAACGGGTTTTTCCCATTTATTAATATATATAATCAACAAGTTTTTTCCCATTTATTAATATATATAATCAACGAGTTTTTCCATTTATTATATATAATCAACGGGTTTTTTCCCATTTATTATATATAATCCACGAGTTTTTCCATTTATTATATATAATCAGCAGAGTTTTTTCCCATTTATTATATATAATCCAACGAGTTTTTCCCATTTATTATATATAATCCACGAGTTTTTTTCCATTTATTATATATATATAATCCACGAGTTTTTTTCCCATTTATTATATATATATAATCAACGGGTTTTTCCCATTTATTAATATATATATAATCAGCAGAGTTTTTTCCCATTTATTATATATGTAATCAACGGGTTTTTCCCATTTATTAATATATATAATCAACGAGTTTTTCCATTTATTATATATAATCAGCAGGTTTTTTTCCCATTTATTATATATAATCAGCAGGTTTTCCCATTTATTAATATATATAATCAACGAGTTTTTCCCATTTATTATATATATAATCCACGAGTTTTTTTCCATTTATTATATATATATAATCAACAGAGTTTTTTCCCATTTATTATATATATAATCACAGTTTTTCCCATTTATTATATATAATCAACGGTTTTTTCCCATTTATTATATAATCCACGAGTTTTTTTTCCCATTTATTATATAATCCACGAGTTTTTCCCATTTATTATATATAATCCACAGTTTTTCCCATTTATTATATATAATCCACAGTTTTTCCCATTTATTATATATATATAATCACGAGTTTTTCCCATTTATTATATATAATCAACAGAGTTTTTTTCCCATTTATTATATATAATCCACGAGTTTTTTTTCCATTTATTATATATATAATCCACGAGTTTTTCCATTTATTATATATAATCCACAGTTTTTCCCATTTATTATATATAATCAGCAGGTTTTTTTCCCATTTATTATATATGTAATCAACGGGTTTTTCCCATGTATTAATATATATAATCAACGAAGTTTTTCCCATTTATTATATATATATAATCACAGTTTTTCCCATTTATTATATGTAATCACACTACGTTTTTTTTCGGTTTATTGTTATTTCAACAGTTTATTTGTAATCATCGTTTTATTTTTCTGATTATTACATATAATCATCAACCTTTACCGGTTTGTTTTTTTTTATTTATTTATTTATTATTATTTATTTATTTATTTATACACACAGAAATTACGATACAGTTACAAAAAAAAAAAGCAGAAAAATAAGTGTAAAGGCACTACTTATTCCAATATGGAATTTCTTCCAGTAGACCTGCGGTATGAAAATTTTCCAAGTTACAGTAAGTTCGGTGCACTCAGATAAAACTAAAGCTTATGTACTAAATTTAGACTATTATTGCCTATAAATTGCAGAGCGAAACAGAAAAATGAAATATATATATATAAAATCAAAAATAGTAAAATAATTATAGTAATAAAACAAAAAAAGAAAAAAAAAAATTAATTAAACTATTAATAAAAAAAATTAAAAAAAATTACGGACATTAAGATAACTCAAAATAATGATCTTTGACGCGCTTTTTAAAAAGTGCCACTGTCCTAATCTCACGAATTGCGGGAGGCAGTGCATTCCAGAGTCTGACTGCATGTACGGCGAAAGAATGAGAATAGGATTGGGAACGATGGGGTGGAAATTTTAGAATGGTTTTGAGGTGAGATCTACATTTCTCATTGGATGAATGAGCGAAGGAGAAACCTATTCGTAAATACAGTGGATATGAGGGATTATGAAGGATGTTATGAAGGAAACAAAGAACGCGCGTGTTCCTGCGAAAGCGGATTGGAAGCCACTTGAGCTGCTTCCGATACATAGAAATATGGTCAAACTTTTTGAGTCCGAAAACGTAGCGAATACACAAGTTTTGCAAGCGCTCAAGTTTATTTAGTTGCTCCTCAGTTGCATCCAAAAGCAAATGTCAGCATAGTCTAGGATGGGCATGATAAGAGACTGTACAAGTAGAATTTTTGTATGCATTGGTAAGAAACTCTGCAGACATTTTAGTGAATGCATGCTATAATGGATTTTTGCTTAAATTGGTAATATGTGTTGTCCATGACAAATTCGAATCCATGACTATGCCTAAGTTTTTAGCAGTGTCCGAATAAGGAGGATAGTGTTGTCGATGAGCAATGCTGGAAGAGAGGAGAAATCAAGTGAGCTGCGAAGTTGATAACTGCCAATTATTATAGCCTGCGATTTTTGTGTTAAGTTCCAATCCGTGGTTTCGAGACCATCTACTTATCCTGCATAAATCCTCATTTAGCGTATTAATTGCGATATTAGCTTCAGAAACAGGAAAATGGCGATATAGCTGCAGGTCATCCGCATATAGGTGGTAATTAGACGAGATTACATTAGTAATAGAATTGATAAAGACCGAGAAGAGCAACGGAGAAAGGACTCCACCTTGAGGCACTCCTGCAGTCAGATCCATCCATTCAGAGAAGGAATCATCCCCGCGGACACATTGTGAACGGCCTCGAAGATAAGAGTCAAACCATAAAATTGCAGAAGGCGATATATTAATTGAACGAAGAGTTTTAATAAGAATTTCAAAGTCAACAGAATGGAAGGCGCTACTAAAATCGAGTAAAACCAGAGCAGTTAAATGTTTTGATCTACGCCATAACGTATGTCTTCTGTTATCTTAAGAAGAGCAGATGTCGTACTGTGTCCCTTGCGGACGTTTTTATAACATCTAATAGGCAAACGAGCAAGACGGCTCACCTGATAAGTGATTCACCGCCGCCCACGGTCACCAGCGATGCAGTGTGTATCATTCTTGTTATACATACATATAATAGGGGACCGGAAAGTAATGTCGTTTCTGCGCATGCCAATACTTGATTGTCATTTGTCAGCTCATTGTTTTGTTCAGAGGCGTACCAAAGACATTGTGAGGTTATAGTGATTTCTTTACTTATAGACAATTGAATTACAATTTTTTGTAATTTTGGGTAAAATGGCCAGCCAAATACCAGAAGAGGTACACATCCGGCATTGCATGCTCTTTGAGTTTCGCAAGGGAAATAACGCAACAGTTGCTACCAAAAACATTTGCGATGTTTATCCAAATGCACTGGACATTCGTAAATGCCAAAGGTGGTTTTCCAAGTTCAAATCGGGTAATTTTGATCTTTCCGACTCGTATCGATCAGGAAGACCATCAGCGTTAGACAACGACGTGTTAAGGGCGGAAGTGGAAGCAAATCCGTGTCAGACGATCGAGGAATTGTCAAACAGTCTCAACAAACCTTGGTCGACCATCCAAGAACATTTGAAGCAGATTGGAAAAGTAAGCAGAGCAGGTGTTTGGGTCCCGCATAATCTGTCCGAACAGAATAAGGCTAACCGATCAATCACATGCAACTTATTGCTTCAACGACACAACACAGAAGCGTTTTTTGATCGCTTGATCACAGGAGATGAGAAATGGGTCCTGTATGATAACCCAAAACGCAAAGGCAGTGGCTCTCTCCAAATGAAATCCCTCGGAGTACTGCTAAGCCAGGTTTACACCCCAAAAAGCGCTTTTGTGTGTTTGGTGGAGTATTCGCGGCATTGTTCATTTTGAATTACTGAAACCTGGAGAAACTGTTACTGCAGACCTCTACAGCGAACAATTGCAGCGAGTCAATCAATCTTTAATTGAAAAGTGGCCAGCGATTGTCAACCGAAAAGGCGTCATTCTCCAACATGACAATGCAAGACCGCACTGCGCAAGGCGAACTCTAGAAAAATTAATGAATTGGGGTGGGAGGTGCTGCCTCATCCACCATATTCGCCCGATGTTGCACCATCGGATTTCCACTTATTCCGAGCGCTGCAACACTTTTAAGTGGCAAAACATTTGCAAATTTGGATGATATCCAAAATGCCATCTCTAGATATTTTGCCGAAAACCAATTAATTTTATCGATCAGCGATTGAAAATTTACTCACTAGATGGCAAAAGGTTATTGACAATGATGGGGAATACATCATTGATTCAAAATAAAGACTCGTTAAAATGTATGTGTTTGTATTTAGCGTAAGAAAACGACATTACTTTCCGGTCCCCTAATATATCACCCGGTTTTTTTCGCCGTATTATATGTGACCATAAGATTAATCAAATTTACCGGAACTAAAACTACTTTTGAATTGTTTTTAACCATTAATAGATATAACGATACTATAATGTTTTAAATATATATGTATGTGTGTGTACATGCGCAGGGCGACTCCGGCGGTCCGGCGCAGATCCAAGATGGCTGCCAGTGGCGCGTGGTCGCCGTGACGTCACTGGGGCGCTCCTGCGGCGCGGCCAACACGCCCGCGCTGTACGCGACCGTCAAGATACCGTTCGTTGCGGCGGTCGTGTTCAGCGAGGGCAGCGCCGGCAGCCTGCAGACGGGCGACAGCAAAAGGAACGGTGGCGGCAGGCTCACCACCGACCGACGGCGGCCGATTGCCGGCACCAGCGCCAACACCAACAGCAACGGCAACTCCAACGGCTACCAGCCGAGCTACAACTACAACCAGAACAGCGGCGACTACAGCAACAACTACGACATGTACAACAACCAACCTTACTACAACGAACCACCCACTTGGTTTTAATTTATTTCGCTCTCATTAAAAAAAAAAGGCAAAGGTATTATGAACATACAGCCAGATAATCCGTCTAGGTAGGTACCACCGCTGCGCCTGACAGACAGCACTGTCCGAACACTGCTGTGATCCGGTTTGAAGGACGCTGAAGCTAATGTAATTACAGGGGTAAAGAGAGTCAACATCTTATGTCTTACGTGACGAGCACAATGTGCTGATGTGTATACCACCTTAACTAGCGTATCACTCAATTTTAGGTGAATGGCCCGCTCGTGTCATTGCTTAATAAATTAAAAAAAATTATAATGAACCAAAAAAACAGGTATGTATGGTAAGAGCTAAAATAACCAAGTACTCAAATAGAATTACAAAGTCCTGAAGACAAGATCATGTGGGTCATTAAACTAATAAATTCACTAGCCGCAGTGCAAGGATTCTATTGTGATCTATTAATTATAAATGGCTTGAGAAAGGCAAAGGAATAAAGATCATACAGCCTATTCGGTATTATTAAACGATCAAAAATCAATGTTACCCAATGAAAAAATTTATTAGTCTCATGAAAAAAGTCGACTAACAACAATTAAATAAGACGATACTAACAAATTTTTGAACATATTTTATAGCGTATAAGTTATATTATATTCTCTAAGTGACAGAAAACGTTCACATTTCCTCACGTAATTTCAAGTGACGTATATACATTGATACTTAAGTTATTTTTAAGTTAATATGACATTATTTTATATTTTTATTTAATAAGAAAATGTACTGCGATAATAATAAATTTGTATATATACCAGTTTTTTTTCACACCTCTCATATAACTTAATCATGTTATCTGTATATAGAATAAACTTAAACGTCTTGATTAATAACTTAATTGCTTTAAAGCTAAAATTACGGTTACTTAGATTTTTTTATTCTAGCATTCTTTCATCATCATCAGCTGATAGACGCCCACAGCTGGACACAGGCCTCCCCTAAAGATATCCACATCGATCGGTCCGGCGCTGCTCGCACCTAGCGGCCTCCCGCGATCTTTACATTACTATGGTCTCTGGTACCATTTGGGTCATTCTCACGCTGGTCCAGTACGAGTAGGTTTATCCCATAACGTGGCGTTAGTATCATATACACTGCACCACATTGCACCCATCACCTTGAGACAAAATGTTAGTCTCTTCATCCCTGTGATCAAATTAGCTACAGCGCCCTTTAAACCGGAACACTACTGTCTGTCGGCTGCAATAGGCGCTGCGGTGGTACATAGTCTCCGATAACAGAGACAGTAACAGTGATATTTATTTATTTAAACCTACACACATAAATGTACAAAATGGCGGACTTAATGCTAAAGGGCGTGTTTTCACAAATTCCTTCCTGGATGAACTCGTTCAAACGAAGCTCGCGGGAAGCCGCTGGATGCGAGCAGAGCTGGGGAGATGTGGGAAGCTTTGGTGAAGCCCTATGTCCAGCAGTGTGCGTCTACCAGCTCATCATAATTTTATTAAGCAGCACTACTGAAACCAGTTCATCCCATACTTGAGGTACGATTCAGCAATCGTAGTAATATAAGAATCTAGTAATTACGGTACAAAAATATTAAATTTAATATATTTAATAATAATAAGAATATCTTGTTTTAAATACAAAATATTTTTTTTATAACGTTAAAAATAAACGTTCCGAATGTACAATATGCCTTTGACTGATTACAATAGTTTTTCTATCAAACGTCACTGTCAAATCGAAAAAGAAAAATCGACTGGTTCCGATGTTAAAATATTTAAATGTAGCTTAGCTCATTACTGTTATCTGATAATGTGTGAACGTATAGCGAGCCCGACGCAGTGAACCGTACAAAATGGACTCGCCCGCCGCGGTGAAGTCCAACTGCATCTTCTGCAACATAGTGAACAAGTTGGAGAGCACCGAGGTGCTGTTCGAGGACGACGACGTGTGCGTGTTCCGCGATATAAAGCCGGCGAGCGATTACCACGTGCTGACGATACCGAAGCGGCACATCGAAGACGCGAAGGCGCTGACTGCGGCAGACCGGGACCTGGGTACGTACACACGGGGATACTTGGACACTCACATACATTGGTTAGTATAAGCCTAATGCTGGCAGTAGTCTCTGATGCCGGAGACTGTCTAGGTACCATTGCGGTCAGCAGACATTACTGGATTCCAGTTTGAAGGAGTAATATCTATCACTGGCAGTAGAGTCTCTGATGCCGAGACCGTCTAGGTACCATTGTGGTCAGCAGATATTACTGATTCCAGTTTGAAGGAGTAATATCTATCACTGGCAGTAGAGTCTCTGATGCCGGAGACTGTCTAGGTACCATTGCGGTCAGCAGATATTACTGGATTCCAGTTTGAAGGAGTAATATCTATCACTGGCAGTAGAGTCTCTGATGCCGGAGACTGTCTAGGTACCATTGTGGTCAGCAGATATTACTGGATTCCAGTTTGAAGGAGTAATATCTATCACTGGCAGTAGAGTCTCTGATGCCGGAGACTGTCTAGGTACCATTGCGGTCAGCAGACATTACTGGATTCCAGTTTGAAGGAGTAATATCTGTCGCTGGCAGTAGAGTCTCTGATGCCGGAGACTGTCTAGGTACCATTGCGTCAGCAGACATTACTGATTCCAGTTTGAAGGAGTAATATCTGTCGCTGGCAGAGTCTCTGATGTCGAGACTGTCTAGGTATCATTGCGGTCAGCAGACATTACTGGGTTCCAGTTTGAAGGAGTAATATCTGTAAGCTGGCAGTAGAGGTCTCTGATGCGAGGAGACTGTCTAGGTATCATTGCGGTCAGCAGATATTACTGATTCCAGTTTGAAGGAGTAATATCTGTGGCTGGCAGTAGAGTCTCTGGTGCTGGAGACTGTCTAGGTACCATTGCGGTCCAGCAGACATTACTGGATTCCAGTTTGAAGGAGTAATATCTATGGCTGGCAGTAGAGTCTCTGATGCGAGGAGACTGTCTAGGTACCATTGGCGGTCAGCAGACATTACTGGATTCCAGTTTGAAGGAGTAATAACTGTCGCTGGCAGTAGAGTCTCTGATGCGAGGAGACTGTCTAGGTACCATTGGCGGTCAGCAGACATTACTGGATTCCAGTTTGAAGGAGTAATATCTGTAAGCTGGCAGTAGAGTCTCTGATGCGAGGAGACTGTCTAGGTACCATTGCGGTCAGCGAACATTACTGGATTCCAGCTTGAAGGAGTAATATCTATAAGCTGGCAGTAGAGGTCTCTGATGCGAGGAGACTGTCTAGGTACCATTGTGGTCAGCAGATATTACTGATTCCAGTTTGAAGGAGTAATATTCGTCGCTGGCAGTAGAGTCTCTGATGCCGAGACCGTCTAGGTACCATTAGGTCAGCAGACATTACTGATTCCAGTTTGAAGGAGTAATATCTGTCACTGGCAGTAGAGTTCTGATGCCGAGACCGTCTAGGTACCATTGGGTCAGCAGACATTACTGGATTCAGTTTGAAGGGTAATATCTGTGGCTGGCAGTAGAGTCTCTGATGCAGGAGACTGTCTAGGTACCATTAGGTCAGCAGACATTACTGGATTCCAGTTTGAAGGAGTAATATCTATAAGCTGGCAGTAGAGTCTCTGGTGCTGGAGACTGTCTAGGTACCGTGCGGTCAGCAGACATTACTGGATTCCAGTTTGAAGGTAATATCTATGGCTGGCAGTAGGAGTCTCTGATGCGGAGACTGTCTGGGTACCATTGCGGTCAGCAGACATTACTGGATTCAGTTTGGAAGGAGTAATATCTGTCACTGGCAGTAGAGTCTCTGATGCGGAGACTGTCTAGGTACCATTAGGTCAGCAGACATTACTGGATTCCAGTTTGAAGGTAATATCTGTCGCTGGCAGTAGAGTCTCTCTGATGCGGAGACTGTCTAGGTATCATTGCGGTCAGCAGATATTACTGGATTCCAGTTTGAAGGAGTAATATCTGTCACTGGCAGTAGAGTCTCTGATGCCGGAGACTGTCTAGGTACCATTGAGGTCAGCAGACATTACTGGATTCCAGTTTGAAGGAGTAATATCTGTCGCTGGCAGTAGAGTCTCTGATGCCGGAGACTGTCTAGGTACCATTGCGGTCAGCAGACATTACTGGATTCCAGTTTGAAGGAGTAATATCTGTCGCTGGCAGTAGAGTCTCTGATGCCGGAGACTGTCTAGGTATCATTGCGGTCAGCAGACATTACTGGATTCCAGCTTGAAGGAGTAATAACTGTCGCTGGCAGTAGAGTCTCTGGATGCCGAGACTGTCTAGGTACCATTATGTCAGCAGACATTACTGGATTCCAGTTTGAAGGAGTAATAACTGTCGCTGGCAGTAGAGTCTCTGGTGCTGGAGACTGTCTAGGTATCATTGCGGTCAGCAGACATTACTGATTCCAGTTTGAAGGAGTAATAACTGTCGCTGGCAGTAGAGTCTCTGATGCCGAGACCGTCTAGGTACCATTCGCGGTCAGCAGACATTACTGATTCCAGTTTGAAGGAGTAATATCTGTCACTGGCAGTAGAGCCCTGATGCCGAGACTGTCTAGGTACCATTGCGGTCAGCAGATATTACTGGATTCCAGTTTGAAGGAGTAATATCTGTCGCTGGCAGTAGAGTCTCTGATGCCGGAGACTGTCTAGGTACCATTGCGGTCAGCAGATATTACTGGATTCCAGTTTGAAGGAGTAATATCTGTCGCTGGCAGTAGAGTCTCTGATGCCGGAGACTGTCTAGGTACCATTGGCGGTCAGCAGACATTACTGATTCCAGCTTGAAGGAGTAATATCTATCGCTGGCAGTAGAGTCTCTGATGCCGGAGACTGTCTAGGTACCATTGCGGTCAGCAGATATTACTGGATTCCAGTTTGAAGGAGTAATATCTATCGCTGGCAGTAGAGTCTCTGATGCGGAGACTGTCTAGGTACCATTGCGGTCAGCAGACATTACTGGATTCCAGTTTGAAGGAGTAATATCTGTCGCTGGCAGTAGAGTCTCTGATGCCGGAGACTGTCTAGGTAACATTGCGGTCAGCAGACATTACTGATTCCAGTTTGAAGGAGTAATATCTGTCGCTGGCAGTAGAGCCCTGATGCCGAGACCGTCTAGGTACCATTGCGGTCAGCAGACATTACTGGATTCCAGTTTGAAGGAGTAATATCTGTCGCTGGCAGTAGAGTCTCTGATGCCGGAGACTGTCTAGGTATCATTGCGGTCAGCAGACATTACTGGATTCCAGTTTGAAGGAGTAATATCTGTCGCTGGCAGTAGAGTCTCTGATGCCGGAGACTGTCTAGGTATCATTGCGGTCAGCAGACATTACTGGATTCCAGTTTGAAGGAGTAATATCTGTCGCTGGCAGTAGAGTCTCTGATGCCGGAGACTGTCTAGGTACCATTGCGGTCAGCAGACATTACTGGATTCCAGTTTGAAGGAGTAATATCTGTCGCTGGCAGTAGAGTCTCTGATGCCGGAGACTGTCTAGGTACCATTGCGGTCAGCAGACATTACTGATTCCAGTTTGAAGGAGTAATATCTGTCGCTGGCAGAGTCTCTGATGGGAGACTGTCTAGGTACCATTGTGGTCAGCAGATATTACTGATTCCAGTTTGAAGGAGTAATAACTGTCGCTGGCAGTAGAGTCTCTGATGCCGGAGACTGCTCCAGGGTACCATTGGCGTCAGCAGACATTACTGGATTCCAGTTAGAAGGAGTAATATCTGTCGCTGGCAGTAGAGTCTCTGATGCGGAGACTGTCTAGGTACCATTGGGTCAGCAGACATTACTGGATTCCAGTTTGAAGAGGTAATATCTATCGCTGGCAGTAGGAGTCTCTGATGCCGAGACTGTCTAGGTACCATTAGCGGTCAGCAGACATTACTGGATTCAGTTTGAAGGAGTAATAACTGTCGCTGGCAGTAGAGTCTCTGGTGCTGGAGACTGTCTAGGTACCATTAGCGGTCAGCAGACATTACTGGATTCCAGTTTGAAGGAGTAATAACTGTCGCTGGCAGTGGGAGTCTCTGATGCGGAGACTGTCTAGGTACCATTGCGGTCAGCAGACATTACTGGATTCAGTTTGAAGGTAATATCTGTCGCTGGCAGTAGAGTCTCTGATGCCGGAGACTGTCTAGGTACCATTGCGGTCAGCAGACATTACTGGATTCCAGTTTGAAGGAGTAATATCTGTCGCTGGCAGTAGAGTCTCTGATGCCGGAGACTGTCTAGGTACCATTGCGGTCAGCAGACATTACTGGATTCCAGTTTGAAGGAGTAATATCTGTCACTGGCAGTAGAGTCTCTGATGCCGGAGACTGTCTAGGTACCATTGCGGTCAGCAGACATTACTGGATTCCAGTTTGAAGGAGTAATATCTGTCGCTGGCAGTAGAGTCTCTGATGCCGGAGACTGTCTAGGTACCATTGCGGTCAGCAGACATTACTGGATTCCAGTTTGAAGAGGTAATATCTATCGCTGGCAGTAGAGTCTCTGATGCGGAGACTGTCTAGGTACCATTCGCGGTCAGCAGACATTACTGGATTCAGTTTGGAAGGAGTAATATCTGTGGCTGGCAGTAGAGTCTCTGATGCCGAGACTGTCTAGGTACCATTGCGGTCAGCAGATATTACTGGATTCCAGTTTGAAGGAGTAATATCTGTCGCTGGCAGTAGAGTCTCTGATGCGGAGACTGTCTAGGTATCATTGCGGTATTACTCCTGACAACCAGTAATGTGTATACATAACTATGTTCCGGTTTGAAGGATGCCATGGCTGTTGTAATTACTGGGGTAGTGATGCTCAACACCTCATGGCTCCGGTGATATCACCCTAACTGGCACCACTTGGTTATAGGCAGGCGAGTTCCATACTCTTGAATATTCTAGCTGCTCATCAGCATCAGGTTTCATGGTGTTTGAAGTTCATCACCAGACATCATCAGTGATATATATCATACTTTTTTACTTCTACAGGGAAGTCAGGGTTATCTGATATCCATGGTAAAACCCTCGGTGCTCTGCATCAGTGCTTTCAGTGGCTCCAGGATCTCATAGATCTCACCGATGCCTCTACACTTTGTATTAGCATTTCTCCGATGAAGGCCCTAGCAATGTCCTGACCTTCAGGATCTCTTGCTGAGTGATAAAGGCCTCCACCATGATGGTCCACTGAACTCCTAGACCCTTTCTGTCACCTACATGATCTGATGGCTTCCCGGTGAGTCACTTGCAGTATTGTAAGCACTAACTCGGCTGATGGGTTCAAGTGGATTCCGTCCCCATCTAGACTTTACATGACCTGAGTGAGCTGGTCTTCCATAAGACAAGTTCTGATATTATCACAGAATTGTGCATTATGCTGGTCCGGTTTGAAGGGTGCTGTAGTGTAATTACATCCTAACCCGTATGCTATCATGGTGTGGATGGTTCATCTTGGTCGATGCTGTTTTCCAGTTCAGAAGATGCTGATCGTGGCGAAGGAGCAGCTGGATAAGAACCACCTGAGCGCGGTGGACGCGAGGTTCGGGTACCACTGGCCGCCGTTCCGCAGCGTGAGGCACCTGCACCTGCACACCATAGCGCCCGAGTCCAAGATGGGCCTGATCGCCAGGCTGATCTTCAAGAAGGACTCCTACTGGTTTGTCTCGGTAATGGTTCATATCTCTTATATACTGGAGGTCACGTACCAAGGGAGGTGACCAGCGAGACGGTCACCTGGTTTCTGAACATCTTAAGTCTCAGTAATTTCACCAGCTAAAGTCCTTCAAACCGGATCACAGCAATGTCCGCACAGCACTGTGTGCCGGCTGCAATAAGCGCGTCGGCGGTACCTAGACTGTCTCCAGCAGCTCAGACCTAACCACTAGTAACAGCGTCCTTCAAACCGGATCACAGTAATGTTTATACAGTACTGCTATCCGGTTCAAAGGACCGTGTAGCTAGAAGTTTATAGAGTAATAAGAATGGATCTAACACTTGACATTAAGTGACCGTCCCGCTCATGGCGTCGGTCAATCAAATAAAAAAAAAAAAATATCCAGTGTGTTAATATTGATAGACAACATATCGTCATCAGCCATAGACAACTTTTTTTTTTTTTTTTCAGCCGGATTACGTCGAATCAAGAATATGTTAATGCAGACGAAGCATACGGGGGGAATTTAGTATATTATATATATTATACTAGTTAATGGCGATACGAGTGCGACTGTCACTTGATTTCGAGTGACGCTCCCGTTAGGATGGTATACACTGCACCGCATTGTGCTCGTCGCTTAGACTAAATGTCCAGTATCATTAGAAGCTCAACTAGCTACAAGGTCCTTCAAACCGGATAACGGTAATGTTCAAACAGCGCTGCCAATCTTAATAAACAAACGGTTTCCAACGACGGACATACCGACATTATTTTTTTTTTTTTTATATGAAGCGACGCGACGAGTGCGACGTTCACTTGATTTCAAGTGACGCTCCCGTTAGGATGGTATACACTACACCGCATTATGCTCGTCGTGTTGAGACGATGTGTCGTCACTAGCAACTTAACCAGCTACAGGGTCCTTGAAGCCGGATCACAGTAATGTCTTCACAGTACTGTCTATCGCTGCGGCAGTAACTACCTATTACTAGTAAATATGAATTATTATGTATGCGATGTTTTTTTTTAATTTGACCAATCTTTCGGGCTACGGTACAGAAGTCATACAGCCAATGGACTGTCATTATCTGTGTATACGAAGGTGAGGGTAGTTGTTAATTTAGAATAAATAAATTATTAAAAAAAAAATGGATTTGGATTTTATTTCTGTATCTGATCAATTTGTGAAAGTGAGACGGAAGAGATGTCCACTTGATATTAAGTGATAACCCCTCCCCCATAACGCTCTCCGCATGAAAGATGTTAATCGCTACCAACAGACGGACCATTTCAAACGATTGCAGCCAAACGGCAGTGGCATCACTGATCCGGTTTGAAGGACTGCTGCTAGTGAAAACACTGAGACGATATCTATATACTGATCATGTTATGGTATTTTGTGGGATACAATACACCCATGCCCAGCAGTGGACTTCTACAGGACTTCTTTTCGTTTGGGCCGTGATGTGTGTAATGGGATCCGGCTTCAAGGACCGCATAGCGATTGGAAGTAGTGGGGTAACGGGATTTAAGAGTTCAAAGGTGTTGCAGTGTGAACATCCTGACTGGCACCACAGCGGTCAGTGTCCAGGTCGATATTAAGACAGTGGTCGGCAACCGGCGCCGCCGGGGTCGAGGTCACCACCGGGAGTTCCCGCTTTGCTGGCCGTTATACGGAATCAGACGGCAGGGGACTTTCCATAGCAACCGTTGCCATAGCGACCGCGCGAACAACACCAAATGACAATGTGTATCATGTGATCACCGAATAAAGGACAACCATATCATAGATATCTAGATCTAGATCTCCTGAGATCCGTTCACTCGTCACCCGATCGACGTAAACACTAAACATTGCATAGAAATATTGCTTCTGTCTTCTTTTTTTTTTTTAATTCATTCGGCCATTTATGGGCTGTGCTTTTCCTACCTCATCCTCACCTTCCGTTCTCTTCTATACCATTTAAATCTTCCATTCCTCTCATGTATGCTACTGCCGTTTGGAGGTCAGCTAAGAATGGTCATTACGATACTCCTTCGCCGAAGGGTGTCACAACCATAGAAGCGAAAGGGAAGAAGCTGATAGTATATACACGTCACTTAATACCTTTTTGTTATGAGTACTTCATGTGTATGAATATAGAGAGCCGATACAAAGAACATCCGTGTGTTGGTGTTCTCATCAGCTACACCCTGGTGAAGTGAACTTTGGACTTAAGGAAAGCTAGGTATTGTCTGATGTTACACCAACCACCGGACGTGGGGGTAGTTTTGAAAAACCAGGCGTAAGGGTAAGGGAGCTATATAAGCTCACAAAAAATATGAGAACATGTTCCATGTGGCTCAGCTGAACGAATTCCCGCTAGTTCGTTCCTGAGCGGAAGCTCACGTTCATCCGCCATTTTGTTTTTCGTCGAGATCAACATCTCACCCACTTCCTGCCCTCCACAGGTTCGTGGTGCAACGGCAGCTGGTGATAAAATCCAACATCAGACAATACTCCATACAAAGCTACACCGTTCACCTGATTCCGAGTGATACACTTGCACATAATATAGCATTAGGATGGTATACACTATCACATTATTCACGCCGTCTTGAGACAAGTGATGAGTCTCATCACTAGTAATTTCACTAGCTACAACTGGATCACGATAATGATTGCAATACTATTTGTCTCGTTAATTGAATTAAAAAAAAAAAACCCAAGAGACCTTTCAACGATAAATAAAACAGGTTGTCCGTCATCTGCGCCTGCGCCGCGAGCAAATGTCAAGCGGATAAAAAAAAACACTGGCCATAGATAAAACGAATTATTAAAAAAAAAAACGTAATTTATTTTGAAATACCGCATAATTAATGTTATTCAAACATTAATTTTACATATCGTTTGTATTAATGTATTGAATAGTGTTTTGGTGGTTCTTTTTTTTTTTTTATTAAAAATGAGTGTGACGATCACGCGATGGTGAGTGATACGATCGCTCATAACAACACTGCGCTAGTTAGCTGATATATTAGGGGACCGGAAAGTAATGTCGTTTCTGCGCATGCCAATACTTGATTGTCATTTGTCAGCTCATTGTTTTGTTCAGAGGCGTACCAAAGACATTGTGAGGTTATAGTGATTTCTTTACTTATAGACAATTGAATTACAATTTCTTTTGTAATTTTGGGTAAAATGGCCAGCCAAATACCAGAAGAGGTACACATCCGGCATTGCATGCTCTTTGAGTTTCGCAAGGAAATAACGCAACAGTTGCTACCAAAACATTTGCGATGTTTATCCAAATGCACTGGACATTCGTAAATGCCAAAGGTGGTTTTCCAAGTTCAAATCGGGTAATTTTGATCTTTCCGACTCGTATCGATCAGGAAGACCATCAGCGTTAGACAACGACGTGTTAAGGGCGGAAGTGGAAGCAAATCCGTGTCAGACGATCGAGGAATTGTCAAACAGTCTCAACAAACCTTGGTCGACCATCCAAGAACATTTGAAGCAGATTGGAAAAGTAAGCAGAGCAGGTGTTTGGGTCCCGCATAATCTGTCCGAACAGAATAAGGCTAACCGATCAATCACATGCAACTTATTGCTTCAACGACACAACACAGAAGCGTTTTTGATCGCTTGATCACAGGAGATGAGAAATGGGTCCTGTATGATAACCCAAAACGCAAAAGGCAGTGGCTCTCTCCAAATGAAATCCCTCGGAGTACTGCTAAGCCAGGTTTACACCCCAAAAAGCGCTTTTGTGTGTTTGGTGGAGTATTCGCGGCATTGTTCATTTTGAATTACTGAAACCTGGAGAAACTGTTACTGCAGACCTCTACAGCGAACAATTGCAGCGAGTCAATCAATCTTTAATTGAAAAGTGGCCAGCGATTGTCAACCGAAAAGGCGTCATTCTCCAACATGACAATGCAAGACCGCACTGCGCAAGGCGAACTCTAGAAAAATTAATGAATTGGGGTGGGAGGTGCTGCCTCATCCACCATATTCGCCCGATGTTGCACCATCGGATTTCCACTTATTCCGAGCGCTGCAACACTTTTAAGTGGCAAAACATTTGCAAATTTGGATGATATCCAAAATGCCATCTCTAGATATTTTGCCGAAAAACCAATTAATTTTTATCGATCAGGATTGAAAATTTACTCACTAGATGGCAAAAGGTTATTGACAATGATGGGGAATACATCATTGATTCAAAATAAAGACTCGTTAAAATATATGTGTTTGTATTTAGCGTAAGAAAACGACATTACTTTCCGGTCCCCTAATATTTAGCGTAAGAAAACATTACTTTCCGGTCCCCTAATATATGTAGAATCTCGTTACCGCAGTAATTATATTGGCTACAGCGCCCTTCAAACCGGATCACAGTAATGTCCGCACAGCACTGCGTGCCGGCTGCAACAGGCGCTGCGGCGGTACCTAGACGGTCTCCGGCGACAGAGGCACTACCGCCAGTGATAGCTATAGGTCCTTCAAACCGGATCACAGTAATGTCCGCACAGCACTGCGTGCCGGCGACAGAGACACTACCGCCTTTAATCCCTTCCTTTATTGTCTATGGTTGATTCAGAGAGAGAGAAATTTTTATGGTCACCATATTGTAAATCTACCACCAGAACACCGTTGCTCTATGGATATGGCAGCCGCTGTAAAGTGAAATAAAGTCTATAGAAATACTGTTGTCCGGTTTGAAGGGCGCTGTAGCGGTAAAACAATAAGACGACGACCGCAATGAGTGTATATAAAAATTAATTAGGTAGCTAAATTAATTACACTTGATGAAGTCGGGAGGGTAAATAAAAAAAAATAGAGAAAATTTATTTTTCTTAATAGAAATACCGACAGAAAAAAAAAAAAACTTAAACGTAAGACGATGAGATTTAGCGGGAAGTGGAACCGGTGCGGCGTCACGGCGCGAACTCGAACACGTACGGGTCGCTGCCGCCCCAGCACAGCAGCGCCTGCTCCGGCGGCACCAGCTCGCCCAGGCTCTCCCTGCTCACGAAGCGGAACCTCTCCAGCGCCCTCGCCGGGAACAGCCCCCTGATCAGCCGGAACCCGGCGGACATCAGCCACGGCATCTGGTATATGATGCTGTAGTTCACGAACAGCGGGTAGTAGTCCCTCAGGAGCGCGATCATGAACCTGATTAGGTCCACGTCCATGTTGCTGACGCCGCAGCCGTCCATGTCGAAGAAGAGAGATATCGGCCTCCCGTCCTCCTCCCTCTCCATCCGTTCTATCCAGTAGACGATGATCTTCTTCAACTCCTCGACGTCCCTCTGGCCGCGGACGAACAGCTTCCACTTAAATATGAAGAGGAGGGATCCGTCCACGTCCCGCCCGTGGGGGAAGAATATTCCGGCTCTGAGATAATCCATGTTGACTCTATCTTTGATGTTATAGACATCTTCCTTCTTCCTCCAGATCATGATCTCCCACAGCATCCTCGCAGCATGCTTGGCATCGCCATCGCAGTGATCCAGAACCCTCTTTACATATTTATCGCTGCTCACTCTTTCTAGATCCCTAGGGTCAAATTCACCAGGCGGGTTGGGAATTCCCTTCTTCAGTTGGACTTCGAACAAACTCCTGACTTCCGCCAAATTGTCCATTTCACCAATTCTTCGGTAGCTTCAAAGCTTCTTTATATCTTCGGGTTGTATTAAATCCGGATATCATCAGCGGCAGGCACCAGCTCCATCCGGATCCAGGATATCCGTATTCCAATGTTGTCTCTAGATTTGTCGGCACACTTTTATGATCCAGTCTAGATCTTCTTTCTCCTTCGCTCTGAATCACAGAATTACGTTTACATGTGAATGTGTTATCGTATAGTTGTGTAGGTATGTCGTAACTGCGTCGATTGATTACTTGGTTACTAGTAACCAGTAAACTTATCAGTGCTGCGCGCGTCGTGACCGTTGTGTCAGCGCTCTATCAGTTATCCGAGTCTGCGCGCTGTTTTATATAAACATTAAATCGGCCAAGCGCGTTCTGCTAATATGCTAATGGTTCTGTATAATATTTGGTAAATTCCAATAGTGGTAGATCTCTGCGATTACAACAATGTGCAATAACTACTTTTATCCGGCTCGAAGGACCGTGTAGCTGAAGTTAAATTAGTAATGAGGCATACACTTTGCAACATACAGTCCTAGCTTGGTCTATGGTAGGTAGGAGAGTTGTCCCTATGAATTCCTGACTGGCGCAACATTCTAAAAGCTTATCACTTAAAATCAGGTGAACGTTACAAAAACTGCATTGTTATTGGTTCAAATGTTGGTTGACTTGTTTGGATGGTAGGAACTGCCAACGTATCAGCACCAGGTGAACGATTGAATAATTTGGATGGACGCTCAGATCCTGGCGATGAGCCAGGTGACATGTAGCAGTCATTTTATTGGACTATTTTTTCCCATCTAATGGAAGTCTTGCATAATGATGATGCTAGCAGTTCCTCGCCAGCTTTACTGACTGTAACACCCTCGCCACCACCTCCCCTTGAAGAAGGGATTTTGTTAAATCCATTCTTAGTTGGCCTCTGGTAGAACCAATCTCTCTACCAAATTTTAAGAATTTACCTCTAACTTTCAGAGACCTCGTGAGGAGTCAATGAATATCCGGATATCAAGTATATATATCATCATCAGCTGATAGAGGTCCACTGCTGGACATATGACATATACATACTATAAAAAAAGTCTTTTATATTGAACATTATACAATGTTGCAATTTAACGATAATAAATAGGATTTAATTCTTAATCGAAGCGATACACGAACAGTTGTCTATATTTAAGATTAGATTACATACATTGTAGACTTCGAAAGAAACTGTACATATATATTATATATATATATATATATATATGTGTATGTACAGTTTCTTTCGAAGTGCGTATATATATATATTTGGCAAATATCTCCCTTCCGCTTTTTTGCTGTTTATTCAATGCTTTATAAAAAGTGTTACAGTGATCGGATTTAGTTCAAATATGCGCCGTTTTGTTCGATAATCTGTTTCCATCTAGACGGCAACTTGATAATACCTCCCTCGTAGAAGCCCCCCTCCTTATTTGCGAAGAACTCGGACAGCCACTTCTCACAAGCCTCTTTTGAGTTCAACTTTACACCACCAAGGGCGTTCACCATGGACAGGAACAGGTGGTAATCACTTGGCGCTATGTCCGGGCTATATGGTGGATGCGATAAAACTCCCATCCGAGCTCCCGTAGCTTCTGACGAGGCATCAACGAAGTGTGTGGTCTGGCGCTGTCCTGGTGGAACACTACACCCTTCCTGTTGGCCAATTCTGGACGCTTCTGGTCGATCGCTTGCTTCAAGCGGTCCAGTTGTTCGCAGTAGATGGTAGAATTAAGCGTCTGGCCATATGGGAGCAGCTCATAGTGGATGATTCCCTTCCAATCCCACCAAACACAGCAAAACCTTCTTGCCGTCAATCCCGGCTTGGCCACTGTTTGGGACGATTCACCAGCCTTCGACCACGACCGTTTTCGCTTGATATTGTCGTATGTGATCCATTTTCGTCGCCAGTCACCATCCGCTTCAAGAATGGGTCGAGTTCGTTCCGTTTCAGCAGCATATCGCAGGCGTTGATTCGGTCCAGAAGGTTTTTGCGTCAAAACATGCGGCACCCAAACATCAAGCTTTTTGTATCCAGCCTTCTGCAGATGGTTTAAAATGGTTTGGTGACTCCCATCTCCTGGGCGATGTCACGAGATGCCACATGCCGGTCTAACTCGATGTAGTCCATGATTTGATCGGTATTTGTCGTCACAGGTCTTCCGCCGGCTGGCTTATCCATGGTGTCGTTTTCACCGGCTCTGAATCGTCGAAACCATTCCTCCGCGGTTCCAAGTGATAGAGTACCATCCCCCAAAACACCATTAATCTCACGGAACGTTTCTCTAGCGGATTTGCCTTTAACGAAGGAAAACTTTAAAATAGCGCGTTTTCGGCGTTAGTGAACTCAATGTTTACACGTCTATAACTGTTGAACGCAATATCCAAACTAATTATGCATAGCGTCGTTTTGTAGGTTATGTCAAGACCTTTCAAATTATGTATAGTATTGCCAGATACGAGCTCTGTAGCGCTTTGTACAGAGCCGCGAAATTCAAAAGACAAAAAGGCGGAAGGGAGATTTTTGCCAACTTTTATATATACATGTACGTTCGTTCGTACAGGATTGTTTTCTAAAAACACTGGTCTTTTTTTATAACAGAAAAAGGCATAAGCACATCCGCCACCGCTACACTTATTGCTCTCTAACTGCCTGTATATCTCTCTCGCTCACGCTCATCCATACTCCCATGGTTACGTTTCGTTCCAAGCATCATCAGCATCATCTTTGGTGCATAAGTATATATATGGCAACAAAGATACCTCCACTTTTAAGTAATGTTAAAGATATCATCATGATAGAAAGATATGTGGGATTCCCCGCAATGGACTACCGAGGGTTCTTGTGAAAAACGATAGAAAACCTCTTTTTTATTCTACAAAACGAGTAGGCGACTGAAACCTTCATCTGATGATAAATCATACGCATGTCCATAACGAGGTGCTAGATAGGATGATATACACTGCACCTGCAGCCTGGACATAACATGTTGAGTCTGGTTACCCCAGTAACTTCACTAGTTGTAGCGCCCTTAAAACCGGACCACACACTGTCTGTTTAGAATGTTCTGGTCTCTCAATTGGTAGCAATAATTAATATCTCATGTCCTAAGGTTACGAGCGCAACGTGGTGCAGTGTATATCGGCTGCGACAGTGGCTGCGGTGGTACCTGCACCTAAAAACGGTATGACCTAGGCAAGGTTGGTGCTATTGGTCGCGTTATCGGCGGCCTATCTGATAAAGTCTAGATTACTGAACAGTTAACGGCTCAATGTCGCCCGGCGCGACGACTGAAACGTGTTGCGATAGTACGTGCAGTATCGCCGGAACGCGTCGTGCGCGATTAGTCAAAGGAAACCAGCGCGTTCTGCCTATTGCTAAGAAGATTTAACGATCAAGGAAGTCTATCGATGAAGGATGTCTAACAACTAAGGAGATTTACTGACTACTGTGGTCTAACGATCAGAGACGTTTAATGACTAAGGAGGTCTAGCGATCAAAGACGTTTAACGACTAAGGAGGTCTAGCGATCAAAGACGTTTAACGACTAAGGAGGTCTAGCGATCAAAGACGTTTAACGACTAAGGAGGTCTAGCGATCAAAGACGTTTAACGACTAAGGAGGTCTAGCGATCAAAGACGTTTAACGACTAAGGAGGTTTAATGATTAAAGACGTCTAACGATCAAGGATGTTTAACGATCAAGAATGTTTAATGACTAAGGAGGTCTAGCGATTGAGCACCTTTAACGACTAAGGAGTTTTAATGATTAAGGTCTAACAATCTAGGTCGTTTAACGACTAAGCAGGTCGAACCACTAAAGAGGTTTCACGTTGTTCAAATTGATTGTTCAGTAACAACAATATAAAGTGAAGATCAAACTTAGACTCTTACAAAGTCTAACTTGAACTCATTGTCACTTGAACAACGCGGTGGATAATTGTCCTTGTCTCTTCCGGCGAGTGGGGGTCCAAAGTCCCAGCAGTGGGAACATTACGAGTGCACGTTGTTACGTTGTTGATTATTATTTATCTTTTCAACATTGATAACATTGCAATACGACATTTATCATTTCCGAATAACTTGATGTTTGATGAGGTTTTGTTCATTTTGAAAATATATATATATCCTTTTTATAAACCGAGTATATCTAGTGCTCGTAACATATATATAGATATAGATATATAAACAGTATATCAGGTACGAGCATGAGGAAAGTGGAGGAGTTGCGTTACAAGTTTCAAGAGAAGATGAAGGACGGCGTCCCAGTGCCTCCTGGTAATTTCGACCCAAAGGACCTGAACAGGTTGAAGGACGAGAAATACCTCACGAGGGTGATAGAGCACTGCGATGGGGACGTCGATGGCGCGCTGAAGATGCTGTGGTCGACCATGATCTGGAGGAAGAAGGATAAAGTGAACCAGATCCGTGAGACAGTCAAAATGGAATATGTTAAACGCGGCCTGTTCTTCCCACACGGCAGGGATGTTGACGGAAGCCTGCTGTTCGTGATGAAGTGGAAGCTGTACACCAAGGGGCATAGCACGGAGGAGCTGAAGAAGGTCGTCGTATACTGGTTGGAGAGATTGGAAAGGGAGGAAGCTGGCAGACCGTTGACGCTGTTCTTCGATTTAGACGGCTGCGGAATTAATAACCTGGACGTGGAACTAGTGGGATACATGGTGACGTTACTGAAGTGTTACTATCCGAAGTATGTGAACCACATCATAATATAT
This sequence comes from Troides helena, assembly GCA_029286815.1. NCBI lineage: Eukaryota > Metazoa > Arthropoda > Insecta > Lepidoptera > Papilionidae > Troides > Troides helena. The sequence goes on from JAGSMV010000034.1 coordinate 451,946, forward strand.
CAGATGCCGTGGATCCTGACGGCGGGCTACAGGATCGTGAAAGGTCTGCTGCCGGCGAAGGCGGTGGAGAGGCTGCGAGTTATAAACAAGGACAGATTAAAAGATTTCGTGCCTTTGGATCAAGCTTTGAAATGTTGGGGTGGCGGTAATGATTACGTATTCACGTTCGTACCGGAGAAGACCACGAACGGTTCCAAGAGGGTGACCTTCGCTGACGTAACCAATGGCAACGTGACCGGTATCGTCCGGACCGCGCCTGAAGATTATCTAACCTTTACGACTGATATCCATGTCAAATCCGAGTTAGTCGTAACTAATACTAGTGACGGATATATCGCGTACAAAGTCCGCACAACCGGTCCGGATAAGTTCAGAGTGAGGCCGACCTCTGGTGTGTTAGCGCCGAACTCCTCTCAAAGTATATCCATCGCAGTTTTACCGGAAGTCGATGCATCTGTTGCGATGAACGAGAGGTTCATGGTCGTAGCCGCTGAAGTTTGTGAAGACGGCATAACGCGGAAGCTGGTGGATGAGGTGTGGCTGGGTTCGAGGAAGTACGAATGCAGATTGGAGTGTCACCAATCGGATGCTGACGGCAGTTCCGATACTTTGATGGATTTAGATGTATTTGTAGTTAAGCATTCAGAGCTCCGTCACGGTTTGGATGTTGTCCAGCTCTGCCAGCTCCTGTCGTTTGGTGTTACCATACTCTTGGTTATCATTGAATATCTGATTTTTACAGAAAATAGATATTGGTGTTAATTTCTTTTTGGATATTACCCTCCTCAATCAGGTCTATAAGAATTGAAGATTCAGTTTTTACTATCTCGAGTTCAACTCGGGTATGATCTAGATCGCTGTAGAGTCTAGATTACTCATTTGATTCATCTATAAAAGATTAATGATTGCCGTAACATTTGTATTTTAGATATAAATAATATAATTTCTCAATAAATACTATGAAGATATTTTTCCGCCTACCGTCAACGCAGAGACATCAAAGTGTAGCAAAAATTGGCTGAGAGGGTAGTATAAAAAAAGTACAACTTTCTGTGGACCTTTATTATACTGCACCAACCCAAACGCTAACCATAAGATATACTGCTTGTATCCTTGTTGTACAGGTCTTTTTTTTTTTTTTTAATTAAATGTTACCACTTGACCACGAACCCACTTGATGGTAAGGTGATGAGATCTGTGGTGGTAAGGTGATCTAAAAACTAGGTCTACGATCAACAGTGGGCAGCGGAAGACTGTAAAGAATATATAAAATATTTATATAAAGAAATGCTTACAATTGATAGATTAATGCCAAAGGTCGAGAGACCATACAGCCAATTTCCTATTAAAAAAAAAAAATATTAATTTGCTAGTTAATTGATATATTTAATCCGGCAACAGCTTTTTATAAATAGCCTCGAGGTGTTTTTAAAATGATAGTAGTTCTCATTACAATACTGTAATAGGTTTGCTGACCTTCGCCGTTTACTTAATAAATACTTTTTGGTGAGAGATCACGTTTGTGTAGGAAACAAAATTGTGCGATTTTATTCAACGAACTCAAAAGTTAAGAATTTGAATATCTTTGTGAGTTTATTATGAATAATTATTCACAGATGGCGCCGTTTGGAACTAGATCAATATTCTTTGTTTAATAGAACTTACTATCATGACTCATTTGATTATCTGTGACGACAGTAACGCAAGTATTTAGGTAATTTATGAACGTGTCGTTGAAAGTACAACTTCTTTTTATTTAAAGTAAATATAAAAAAAAAAAAAAAAAATACCCAACTTCACATGGTTACCGATTACCTAATAATTTTTCATTCACCCGATATTAAGTGACATTCGTAGCCATAACAATGTGAGTTTAGGTTAGCGTGTCAATTCCCTTCTCGCCTTCATTCGAGTTGATACAATTGTATAAATAATTAAAATCCCATACACAGAATTTAATTAAAAAAAAAAAAAAAAAAATGAATAATCAAAAACGTTTACTATCAAATAATTTTTAATAACTATATGATAGTATTGTTATGATTAACAACACTGTTATTTTCGAAAGTACTTTTTGAAGGTTGTAATTAAAAAAAAAAAAAACAACAAATACTATGAAAATATCTTACCTTCAGTATTTCAATGATGTAATAAAAAAAAATAATTAAATATTAATATAAGCAAATATCGTTGCGTTCCTCTTCGGTTTCAATACGGTGTGAGTAAATAACTGTAACGTAGACAATGGACGCAGATTTGAGCGAGCAGATACCCAAACCTAGTATTTACTCACAAGTACCCGCACTACACGCCACAGGCGAAAAGCTAGTATTTAATACTTTCGAGTATTTATATTTTATCTTTTCTCTATCGGTATCATTCTTGACATGGTCGTAGTCATGATTTCAGGTGTTGGTGAGAATCTGTACACCACGGCGCCTTTTATCTGGTCAGTCCATCTCAAAGCCGTTCTTCTTCGTGGCCTGGTACCCTCAACCGTACCCTGGACACCCTTCATCTTCATCAGCTGATACACGTCCGCTGCTGTATAAGACCTTCCCCAAAGATGCCCGTAGTCATCATCTCAGGTGTTGGTGAGGATCTGTACACCACGTCGCCTTTTATCTGGTCAGTCCATCTTTGGAGTTCTTCCTCGTGGCCTGGTACCCTCAACCGTACCCTGGACACCCTTCATCTTCATCAGCTGATAGACGTCCGCTGCTGTATAAGACCTTCCCCAAAGATGCCCACATAGCTTAAGTAGAAATTCATATGGAGAGGATTTGTGCTATCTCCCATCGCGCTGGCCCAATGCGGGTAGGTGGGAGTCAGAGCCTCGTCTGTTGATCAGCAGGCTGCACCACGAGCTGGTGAGCTTCGCTTGGATCCAGTGAGCTGTTATATTGGAACTCTTACATCCTCTATACCTTGATCATCTATATATATATGTATATATCGAATTAAATTCAATTGAAAAGAAAGAAAGCCATAACACAAACTCCAAGAGGTATTTAATATTCATTCGGTTCATTTTTACTCTGTATATAATACAATGTTTTTTTTTTTAAATAAAATAAAAGGAAATCAAATTAAAATTAAATAAAAACTAAGGGGAAAGGGTGAAATAACATTGGACAAGAGGGCTTGAAGAGGTGGATAGTTTTAGAAATAGGGTATAAATTAAATACTTATAAGTAAAAATAATGTTTAAATTTTCAGTTATAAAAATACTAGCTAGTATTTCACAACCTAGTATTTGAAGCTTCTGTCGCTGCTCTGTGGATATTTGCAAGTATAACTCTTACTATGTTTATATATACTGTGGCACTCTTATTCATAGTGAAGTTACAAATATAGCTGCGCTATTTATTGAGCTGCTATTTAAGAATTTAAAGCTATAACGTATTAACTGTTGTTAGATTTCTGCTGTTATAGACTGTCTAGATGCCACCGCAGCTGATAAATAGCAGTATGCATACGTTACTGTGATCCGGATTGAAGGACCACTGCCTATCACTGTTGGTAGTTTCTCTGTTGCTGGAGACCGTCTAGGTACCGCCGCAGCGCTTATTGCAACCGACACACAGTACTTTGCATACATTAGTCTGATCCGGTTTGAAGGACCAGGTAACGAGACTTAGCATCTTGTCAATAAAACGGCATCTTAACTAGTGCTAAAATTAATCATCATCAGATTATTTATCATCAGCAAACAAATTTCCTGGAAAAAAAAAAAAACAATAGCGTTTTTTACATATAGGGAATTCAGTTATACATCATCATCAGCCATTGTTCCTACACTGCTGGATGTAGACCTTCAATGTCTTCCACCAAACGTGATCCTCGGCTCCTCGCACTCACCTACTTCTGACCGCCCTGATGATGTCAATCTACCTGATGGAACACTCCCCAATGGACGGGAAACCTTATACATCATCATCAGAATAGATGTCCACTGCTGGACATTACCCAAACCTTCCCCAAACATTCCCACATCGATAGAGTGGGCACTCATATTTTCAACTTCGCTGGTAAATGCGGGTAGGTGAGAGCCAGAGCTGGTGAGATTGGCTCCCGTAATTTTTTTTTTTTTTTTTTTATGGTGATGTTCTCGCCGCAGTTTTATTGACAACTATAGCGGCTTCATCGGACTCAGGGCTCGAGCTAAACGGAAATAAATTTGATATATACATATATATGTAGATGTAGTAGTGTGTATGAGGGGAGAAAGATGAGAAGATATTGGATGTGGAAGGGTTGAAGAGTAGGACAGTGCTATGAGGGAAGAGAAAGGGGTGTGTTAAAATATATATATGTGCGGGTACCCTCACATCCTTTATACGTCAATTAGCATTAGTTATCTGCTATTGCTAAATTTAATTATCGTCATGCTAATAAAGCTATTTTTATTCATTGGCAACACTACCACTTGCCGATGTTCCCTCTCAGCTGACATTCGGGTATGTCTATGGTGTCGTGTTAGTCGACTTTATTGTTGCGGATATCACAAATCGAATTCAACATCGACCGAATATTGAAACGCGTTTAATCGTGGTGGTAAATTGTTAGGTTGCCATGGTAACAACGAACGAACTCCGAGCGCAGTTCGAGGCGCGGCTGAAGGAGTCGCCGAATCACGGCTTCCACCCTTTGGACTTGGACCGTTTGAAGGACGATAAGTATCTGAAGCGGGTGCTGAAGCACGTGGACAGCGATGCCAAGCAGGCGGTGGAGATGCTGTGGGACATCTTCAGCTGGCGGAAGGTGGTCGCCGCCAACGACATCAACGAGAGCACCATCAGAATGGATTACGTGAACGAAGGTATATTCTTCCCGAGGGGGCGCGACGTCGACGGATGCCTGTTGCTGATAATCAAGTCGAAGATGCACGTCAAGGGTCAGAAGGAGTTCGAGGAGATAAAGAAGGCAATCATATACTGGTTCGACCGCATCGAGAGGGAGGAGAACGGCAACAAGATAACACTGTTCTTCGACCTGGACGGCTGCGGGCTCAGCAACATGGACATGGAGCTCACCAATTACTTGATATCCCTATTCAAGTGTTACTACCCGTTCTTCCTGAACTACATCATCATATATCAGATGCCGTGGGTGATGTCCGCTGCGTTCAAAGTCATCAAATCCCTGCTACCGGCTAAGGGTGTGGAGAAAATGAAATTTGTCAACAAGGACACGCTGAAGGATTATGTAACTCCTGAACAGGCGCTGACCTGCTGGGGTGGTAAAGATAATTACACATTTGAATTTGTTCCTGAAAACAGAAGTAATATGGAGAGTACATCGAAGAAAGTTACCTTCGCTGAACAAGGTGACAGTCAGCATTCACCCGGTGAGATGCTGCGGATTAACCCCAACGACACCATCATGTTTAAAGCAGACAGCGATGAGATCTCTGGACAGTTCACTATAACCAATATGGATGAGAGTGTTGTTTCTTTCAAAATCCGCACAACAGCACCAGAGAAGTTCAGAGTGCGACCAAGCAGTGGTGTGCTCCCAAGCGGAGCATCACAAACGATAATTATAGTTGTACAAAGTGGGTTTCAAATGAAAACTGTCACAAAAGACAGATTCCTTGTGATGTCAGTGCAGATACCAAAAGCCGATCTAACACCGAAAGAGATCGCTGATATCTGGCAGAATTCATCCGGCAGTAAAGTAGATGAGTACAGGCTGAAGTGCAACTTCCCTGAGAAGAGCATCCAGAAGAACGGCAACATGTTCGATAAGGGTACGGAGAAATCCGACTCGGTAACGAATGCCCTGAACAACTTGCAAATGAACTACGAGACGCTCCACCGGCAAGTCAACAAGCTGAAAGTCTACCAGCTCCTCACGCTCATACTGACTGCAGTGGCGGTGCTGCTCGGTTTCCTGGTATACAAGAACTCGAGCAACCAGGACAGATACTGTGAGATGATATAGCCGTTAAACCTAGTGGTATATAATACCACTGTGGACACTGCCTCCGTCCTGGACGGACTGGTCATTGTTATACTAATTATAAACACTGTAATGTACGTGAAATACTGTCAGTTGATCCGCAAAGTTGAATCTTTGCATTTTGCTAAATAGTCGATTAAGCGGAGGATTTCTATTGTTTATATAAATAAAGGGGGGTAAGTGTACATATACATATTTTAGGGAATGGGTTCGGGGAGGTCTTTGTTTGGTTCAAAATTTATTTGTTAGTTAAACATTGATATAACAAAAATGTATATCGATCGACTTGTTTTTTCCTCGTCTCAAAGAGTTACATTTTCACATGTTTATTGATAATGATCATCGAGGGTGATCTCTATCATTACTCTAGCTTTCACAACTCGGCGGCTGAAAGACATTATTGTGCTGGCAAGACGGTAGGGAAACAGTCTATTAACGACCAATTCTATATGTGGCACTCAAATCAAACCCAAGTTAAAGTCTTCATCTTAAAGACATTTTCACATGATGTTAATTGATAATGTCACTGTCGAGGGTCGTTAAAGCTCTCATTACATACTGTAGCGTTTATATGTTGGCAGTTGAAATATATTAATGTTGTTATAGCAGTGAATTTACAATGTGGTAGTTAGTAAGGTGGAAGGGAAACATACAAATGATCAATTCCATATATGGCACCCGAATTAAAGACAAAGTGCTTATGAGGCGTTCAAATGTATCAACCGAAGGAGATTTTGAACGCTACTCGAATATAAAATACATAGTTGTCATGTTAATATTTGCAATAATGTAAATTGTTAGGAAATTATCTCTCATGCAGTGTTATACCATCAGACTAAACCAGTCACCAGTCTTTATAAAGAATATTCATTTCTCATGCAAAATTAACTTTTAAATATATATTTAAATGAATAAAGACCATCATCAATTATTATTAAAAAAAATCTAAAGTCTTTCCATACAATGTGATTCTACTCAAGATCCTTATACTGCATCACATTGTTCATTATATATAATTGTAATACCGAGTGTGCTCAAACATATACCTACATAGATAGTTTCTAGTTATCGCTGCCATTGTTCATGCAGCTGCAACTATATAGTATTACAATGTATGTCGAGATGTTTGGTAGAAGGCTGTCTTGCCATGGACTTCTATTGGCTGATATGGAATGTTCTAATACTAAGAATGACATCATTACCAATATATAAGTAAAGTTAAATATATTTCTCCTGTGTTCCATAAACAAATGTCAAGCTCTCTAAAACAGGATTTACAATTGCTAATAGAGAAATAGGTATTGCCGAGTTAAATTAACTGTTAACGTTGTATTAAGGGAGCAGTTAAGTGCTTGCCTGTTAACACAGCTCTCTAGTTGGATAGCACCGCCTGACTATCTACCACCATCTTTTTATATATTGGCTGCCATAACAACATAACTTCTGATTGTCAACATTAAGGGCCTGAATTTTCTGGACAACTTTCACCATTCACAGCCTCATTGTCACTTAACATATAAAATTGAGGTCATGAGTAAGCCTATTATAGATAAACAATAATGTAAACACTGTACAATGTCCTTTAAAATCACCTAAATTCAAAATATTTGTTTATATTAAAGTTCTTGTTGGCATAACTTTTTCTTTAATCATGTTTATTTCTATATAATCTTGATAATTGTTTTTTTTTTGGTTTTGTTGTTAATTTTGTCGGTTATTATATTTTGTATACATTAGATACTAAGAATAGATTTTTACCTGTAACAAACTATTTGGGCCGTTATTCGACGAGGCTATTAAAGAAATATGTTTACCTTTATGGGTGTTTGGGGAATGGTGTGAAGGTTGAAGTTTCGCTTTATTTGGAATATATTTGATACTTTTCGGGCATAAACATTACACATTTTCACTAAAACGTACACTGTTTAATAATATAACAAAGTATCGTTGAGTACAATAGATTTTAAATGCGCGCGCTTTAAGTATAAATAGAAAAAATGTCAAAAGCATTCAGAAATTCATCCAATATACGATTAGAAAAAAAAGAAACATTAATTATTTAAATGAATTAATGCGAATAATGTATGATACACGGCTGAATTTTTTTTATTATATCCTAAAAAATTCCAGATCGAGTCAACGAAATTGATAATAATAATAATGAAAAATCGATTTAGCCGCGTAATAACTACAGGCATTTAATATAATCGATAAAGTTATAAAATTTTGTTTTTGCGTAAATGTATAAAACATTCCATAAATTTTGTTATGAAAGAATTGCAAGCTATTAAATTTTTTTTTAATTAGTTTGTAGCAGTCTGATTGGGACACGCCAATGATGATATTGCTCGGATTAACTATATTCTTGTTGTAGACAGGGCTGCAAGCTACAGCGGCTCTTACAGCTCATCTGACACTGGGCTCGTGGACCCGGATCCACGGCCTGAGGCTCGGATTAAGATGATGTACACTGCACTACATTGTGTTCGTCGCCTTGTGGTAGCTGAGACTAGTTACCGCAGTAACATAACTAATTAAAACTACATTCACGGTACTTCGAGCCGGATAACGGTAATGTCCGGTGATGTACTAGTACATAAATTTATAAAAGACAGTTTTTGAAGACTGAGCGGTTTACTATGAAATATTCTTACAATGTATTAATAAACTGTTTGTGTATAAATTAATAAATATGTGGAAACTGTTATTTTTTTTTAATTTATTGATTTTTTTTAAAATATTTAGTTTGTTGTGATATCGTTGGTAGTTTTATTGCCCGCCAAAATATTATTCGTGTACCACATCACCTTGTGTAATATTTAGTCATAGTTTATGCATAACCATTGTTAATACTATCTTCACTTCAAATAAAATGAACTTGTGTATTTATATCTTTCAATTTCCACCCTCATAAATTAATGGTGAGAGGTTCCTCCTTATTAGAGATGAAATATACTGCTGGACGATCTTTATTTTTTTATTCGAGATGACGAGAGTGGAATTGATGAAATGCGCGGGACGTTCACCTGATGGTAAATGATCCGCCTGTTTAAAACATCGTAGCGCTATTTAGAATTATATATGCTTCAGCGCATTGTCTCGCCTTGCGACATAAGATGTAGTCTGCTTATCCCAGTAATTACAGGTACGACCTTCAAACAGGAACACAATCATGTTCGCTGCTGGTAATGTCTCTGTTGCCGGAGATGAGTATGCAATGTGGTGCAGTATATGACATCCTAAATAGCGCTTTGTTGTCGTTGGCGGGCGTATCACTCACCATCAGGTGAACGACCCAATCGTCTCGTAGCTTAATTGTATAAAAAAATATATATAAATTTGTAATCGATGTTTACAAAAATCTATTAATGGCCAAACGTTTATTTTATTTATGTATCTCTAATACGTACTGAACCCTTTACAATCAACCTGTTTGTTTTTAGTAATATCCTCCTTTTTATTTTACCAAGTAGCGATATGATGGTAAATGATACGCCCATAAAAACATGACGATAGGATTTTATATACTGCAACACATTGTGCTCGTCGCCTTTAGACATTTTAAGTCTCATTATTCAAACAACGACCTTCAAACCGGAACATAATAATGTTTGTAATGTTTAGTAACAGAAATAGGAGCCGCGGTGATACTTACCTAGACGGAGAGGTACCACCATTAAATTTTTCACTTTTAAAAGGGGAAGCTCCTATATACAAAAAAGGGGAATACCCACAGGAAAATTTCATTCGACGGCCGACGCAGGGACTTTCCCACCGAATATATTTATATAAAATAATGTTTTATTGAATTACAAAGGTATATAACATAGAAAGGTAGTTTAAAATTATTCTCTGATGATGATGGTAGCCATTTTGACTCTTACAACTCATCTGATAGTAGACTCACGGACCTGGCCACAGCTGGACATAGGTCCACCTCTAAGATCTCAACATAGATCATCGGATCACCTAGTGGAAGGTCTAACACCGTCTTCCGGTGTGCGGCCGCCATTCTAGGACCCCGCTGACCATGCTGCTCCATCTGCCGTCATCCCTTGGAGTGATGTGTCTTCCACGGCCTGTTAGTATTAATTTAGTTTTTCTCTTGACATTTTAAGCATCGTTCACAAATTGTATTGATTTTTGTTTTTGTATTCCATTTTTAAAATATTTCAATAATGGCGACCCCGGCCTTAGACTTGTATCCTGTTTAAGCTGTTGGTGTATAAAACAAATTCGTGATATACACCGCAGCAGGCTGACCTTTGATGAAGTCGACCCCAGTCCGACAGCGAGCCGCAGCTCCCCCCCTGACATTTAACCGACATTCCAGCTGTAGTTCCGTCCTATTTAACTGAAGCGTTGAACTGAATTGGTTAACGCGCGTTAAGGGACAACTAGGTTATGTTGACGGAGACCGTCTAGGTACCGCCGCAGCGCTGTGCGGACATTGCTGTGATCCGGTTTGAAGGACCTATAGCTATCACTGGCGGTAGTGTCTCTGTCGCCGCAGACCGTCCACATCGACGAGTACAATGCAGTGGTGTGTATAACATCCTAGCTAGCGCCGCGTATCACCTTACATCAGGCGAACGTCCCGGCGCCTAATTGAATAAAAAATAACAATAATATTATTAACCTGATTAAATGACCTAGACATATAAATAAAATGGCTGACGGGTTTAGGCAACACACCCTCCGACAACCCCTGGGGAGTATTCACTCATTACTATCGCTTCTAATGAGAATATGACCTAATAACTAAATAATTTGTTTATTTAATTATTTACACTACTTCTGTAATGGGTTCAGCCTGACATCTTTACAGAGGCCTAGTCAGCATCACCAGCGCGCGGTGCACCAGCTGCTGAACAGACGAGGCTCTGACCGCCCACCAACCGGCAATGGAACTGGGTGGTGGGCTAAGGCTCTATTCCCCTCAATAAACTCCGTGGAAATGTATGTAAGACCTATGTCCAGCAGTGAACTTCTATGAGCTAATGATGATGATGATGATGATGAGTCCATCCGTACTCCGTTGGTCTCCATTCCATCATCATCAGTCTTTCTTAATCCACTGCTGGATACAGGTCTATCCACCTGTCACCATATGATATCATCAGATTGACATATCCATCCACTTGCGACTGTACTGGCGATGCCGCCGGCCCATGTGGATGGAGAGCGTCCTTCATCTCAAGACTTTCCTCCCCCAATCTGGTAGGTATTCCAGCGTTAAGAGGTCAGCTAAGAAAGGACTGTAATAAATTCCTCCCCCGAAGGGAGTTGTGGGGGTGTTACGGACAGCAAAGAGGGCAATAAAGGGATAAATAAATACGAATAGTTCATTCCTGTCTGGTCACATTGCCAGCGAGATTCTTCATTGGTTCAGCAGCTGTAATAAGAGCTGGATATCGACGATAATAAATCATAAATATCATAAAACATGAAGCTCGTCGAGCTGTACCCATATATTCTCTAAATTCTATGAAGCAACGAGACGAGCGGGACATACACCTGATTTTAAGTGATACACCCGTTCATAACATAGCGCTAGTAAAGTGAATATATAATGCACCAAATTGAGCTCATCGCTATAGGCGTATGTTATATCTCGTTATCTCAGTTATTTCACTAGCTACAGTGCCCTTTAAACCGGAACACATTCAGTACCGTCTTAGTCTTCGAGCAAGTAAACGCCCTCGTTTTTCGTCCAGCGATGAAACTAATGGAGTTACACTTTTTATTTATTTGCACAAAAAAATACAAAATGGCGGGCTTAAAGCCTAAGAGCATTCTCCCCCAGCCTACCTTAAGTTTGAGCTGAGAACAAGTGCTTGTCAACCGGTTTAAAGTTGCTAGCTCTACTGATTCATCGTCGGCGATAGGACACGTGACTAAGTGCGAGCAGTGAGTGCGCAGCTCGGACAGTTCTAGACGGACTGACTAGGTGATGGCCTTCAATAGCTCAGAGCGGACGACAAACTATATAATACATTCCTTTGCAAAAAGCAAAGGAAAAATGATTATCGCACGCCTGTTTGATCGATTAGTTTTCTGACTACAAGCGAGCATCGCTCGTTCGGTTAGTTATCTGACTACAAGCGAGCATCGCTCGTTCGGTTAGTTATCTGACTACAAGCGAGCATCGCTCGTTCGGTTAGTTATCTGACTACAAGCGAGCATCGCTCGTTCGGTTAGTTATCTGACTACAAGCGAGCATCGCTCGTTCGGTTAGTTATCTGACTACAAGCGAGCATCGCTCGTTCAGTTAGTTCTCTGACTACAAGCGAGCATCGCGCTCGTTCGGTTAGTTCTCTGACTGCAAGCGAGCATCGCTCGTTCGGTTGATTATCTGACTACAAGCGAGCATCGCTCGTTCAGTTAGTTCTCTGACTGCAAGCGGCATCGCTCGTTCGGTTAGTTATCTGACTGCAAGCGAGCATCGCTCGTTCGGTTGAATTATCTGACTGCAAGCGAGCATCGCTCGTTCCGGTTAGTTATCTGACTACATACGAGCATCGCTCGTTCGGTTAGTTATCTGACTACAAGCGAGCATCGCTCGTTCGGTTAGTTATCTGACTACAAGCGAGCATCGCTCGTTCGGTTAGTTATCTGACTACAAGCGAGCATCGCTCGTTCGGTTAGTTATCTGACTACAAGCGAGCATCGCTCGTTCGGTTAGTTATCTGACTACAAGCGAGCATCGCTCGTTCGGTTAGTTATCTGACTACATGCGAGCATCGCTCGTTCGGTTAGTTATCTGACTACAAGCGAGCATCGCTCGTTCGGTTAGTTATCTGACTACAAGCGAGCATCGCTCGTTCGGTTGAATTATCTGACTACAAGCGAGCATCGCTCGTTCGGTTAGTTATCTGACTACAAGCGAGCATCGCTCGTTCGGTTAGTTATCTGACTACAAGCGAGCATCGCTCGTTCGGTTAGTTATCTGACTACAAGCGAGCATCGCTCGTTCGGTTGAGTTATCTGACTACAAGCGAGCATCGCTCGTTCGGTTAGTTATCTGACTACAAGCGGCATCGCTCGTTCAGTTGAATTATCTGACTGCAAGCGAGCATCGCTCGTTCCGGTTAGTTATCTGACTACAAGCGAGCATCGCTCGTTCCGGTTGAATTATCTGACTACGGCGAGCATCGCTCGTTCAGTTGAATTATCTGACTACAAGCGGCATCGCTCGTTCGGTTAGTTATCTGACTACAAGCGAGCATCGCTCGTTCGGTTAGTTATCTGACTACAAGCGAGCATCGCTCGTTCGGTTAGTTATCTGACTACAAGCGAGCATCGCTCGTTCGGTTAGTTATCTGACTACAAGCGAGCATCGCTCGTTCGGTTAGTTATCTGACTACAATCGAGCATCGCTCGTTCGGTTAGTTATCTGACTACAAGCGAGGCATCGCTCGTTCGGTTATCTGACTACAAGCGAGCATCGCTCGTTCGGTTAGTTATCTGACTACAAGCGAGCATCGCTCGTTCGGTTAGTTATCTGACTACAAGCGAGCATCGCTCGTTCGGTTAGTTATCTGACTACAAGCGAGCATCGCTCGTTCGGTTAGTTATCTGACTACAAGCGAGCATCGCTCGTTCGGTTAGTTATCTGACTACAGGCGAGCATCGCTCGTTCGGTTAGTTATCTGACTACAAGCGAGCATCGCTCGTTCGGTTAGTTATCTGACTACAAGCGAGCATCGCTCGTTCGGTTAGTTATCTGACTACAAGCGAGCATCGCTCGTTCGGTTAGTTATCTGACTACAAGCGAGCATCATCGTTCGGTTGAATTATCTGACTACAGGCGAGCATCGCTCGTTCAGTTAGTTATCTGACTACAAGCGAGCATCGCTCGTTCAGTTGAATTATCTGACTACAAGCGAGCATCGCTCGTTCGGTTAGTTATCTGACTACAAGCGAGCATCGCTCGTTCGGTTAGTTATCTGACTACAAGCGAGCATCGCTCGTTCGGTTAGTTATCTGACTACAAGCGAGCATCGCTCGTTCGGTTAGGTTCGGTCTAGTAGAATAAAAACAAAAAATTTAATCGGTTGGTAAAGTTTAAAATAAAATAAAAAAAATATTATTTAACATTGGCAGAAAGACAGCGACCGTTGTCATACTGTTCGTGTGAAAATAAAACATATGTCATTCCAGATTTATTTCTTGACAAAGACAACGGACGAGACCATCCCGCCGACTTTCCCGCCAAACGTGAACTGCGGCGTTGGTATCACGCACTTCAGCTTCATCTTCTCGGAGAACTGCCTCAGGAGCTCCTCCTCCGTCCAGTTGCAGGAAGTGATGACGAACAAACCTGAGAGGAAGTGGAGTAATATTATTTATTTATACAATGAGGCCACGAGACGAGTAGGACGGTCACTTGATGTTAAGTGATACGCCCGCCTATGATAACGTGGCGCTGGTTAGGATGGTATACACAGCACCACATAGCGCTCGCCGCGTTGAAACATATAAATGTTAAGTCTTATCGTTCCAGTAATTTCAGTAGCTATAGGTCCTTAAAACCGGATCACGGTAACGTCCCCACAGTACTGTGTGCCGGCTGCAACAGGCGCTGCGGCGGTACCTAGACGGTCTGCGGCGACAGAGACACTACCGCCAGTGATAGCTGTAGGCCCTTCAAACCGGATCACAGCAATGTCCGCACAGCACTGTGTGCCGGCTGCCACAGGCGCTGCGGCGGTACCTGAACGGTCTCCGGCGACAGAACACTACCGCCAGTGACAGCTATAGGCCCTTCAAACCGGATCACAGCAATGTCCGCACAGCACTGTGTGCCGGCTGCCACAGGCGCTGCGGCGGTACCTAGACGGTCTCCGGCGACAGAACACTACCGCCAGTGACAGCTATAGGCCCTTCAAACCGGATCACAGCAATGTCCGCACAGCACTGTGTGCCGGCTGCAACAGGCGCTGCGGCGGTGCCTAGACGGTCTCCGGCGACAGAGACACTACCACCAGTGATAGCTGTAGGCCCTTCAAACCGGATCACAGCAATGTCCGCACAGCACTGTGTGCCGGCTGCAACAGGCGCTGCGGCGGTACCTAGACGGTCTCCGGCGACAGAGACACTACCGCCAGTGACAGCTATAGGCCCTTCAAACCGGATCACAGCAATGTCCGCACAGCACTGCGTGCCGGCTGCCACAGGCGCTGCGGCGGTACCTAGACGGTCTCCGGCGCCACTGTCTCTGTTGCCACATACAACTTAATACATTTCCTTGCCGAGTCAATCACCTAATCCCAGCGCTGGGAATACCCGACGAGCCTGATTATTGATTAGCATTCGACTGACCGTTCTCATCCATCATATCCGCCGCCCGCTCCACGTACTTCCGGCGGTCCTCGCCGCGGTTGTCCGGGTTCAGGCTGATCGCGTCGTACGTGCCCTTGTCGTGCACCAGCCCGAACTTGCGCCCGAGGCTCGTGACGTCATCGTTTATTAAGTCGAACACCTGGAACGATACAAACACCTGATGACGTCACCACCTTCCTCCACCCTCACCTGATAGTAAGTGATACACCTAAAACGATACTCCGCTATATAGGATGATATACACTTCACCACATTGTGCTCGTCGCTTCATACACAAACATCAAGTCTCATTACCTTAGTAACCACTCACTCAAAGGTCCTTCAAGCCGGATAACCGCAGCTACCTACAGTCTTCAGCGATAGAGACCTAGCAGTACAAGTTCTTCACATTTACTGTTGGGACTAAGAGGACATCGCTTTGTTTGGTTTGGTGATTACTCTGTTCCCTCAACTTTAGTAACTTCACTAGCTACAAGGTCCTTCGAGCCGGATAAGCGCAGTGTATCAATACTGCTTGGCGGGAGAAAGAGGAAATGCTGCAGCCAACCAGTATAACAAGTTCTTCAACTTTCCCACTGTTGGGCGTTAAAAGCCCAACACTTTATATCCTGCTGATATGTCTGTTTCCAGTGACCTGTGGTCGCAGTCTTTATCAACGGTCAAACAGTAGTTAGAGAATGTTACTGTGATCCGGTTCGAAGGGCCATGTAACTAGTGAAATTGCTGAGGTAATGAAATTAACTAGTTATGTTCCAACGCGATCTGGTGCAGTGGAAACCATGTTTACTTCCTTTCCTATTCCTGGTGGACAGCGGAAGAAACGGTATGTATATATAAAGGAGTGGATCGGGTTTGAATGCCGTCAGTTAAAACAAATAGCTGAGGATCGAATTGGTTTTTACAATCTGATCGAAGTGGGCACCTAATGATGATGATGGTATTAACCATAATTTTTTTTTTTGCGACTTTTTTTTTAATAATGTGATAATTTTGTCTAGTACAGTTAAAAAAAAAAAGGGTGAGCGAACGAGGGAACAGTTCACCTGGTGGTATGTGATCACTGACGGCCATGTCCGGTAGCAACACCAAAGGGGTCACGGCTAACCTAACCTAACCTAACTTTTGTGTCGGTAGTAACATTTATGGAAGAAATCCGACCTTTGTCTTTTTATGAAAAAAAAAAAAAAAAACGTACTAATGACATGATTGCTTCGCGCGTTTTTGATATAATAAGTATGATCACCATCATCATCAGCCCTCTGACTTCCACTGCTGGACATAGGCCTCCACTAAAGATCTCCACATCAATCGGAACTGCGCTGCCCGCATCGAGCTATTTCCTTCAACCTTTACCAGATTGTAGCACCACCTGGTGGAGACCTGCCAGTGCTGCGTCTATCGGAGAACCTTGTTACCCCATCCGCTGTCAGTCCTTCAAGAGATCCCAATCTTTAGGACTATGTCGGTGACACAAAGTAATGATCAGCGGAATGATATATTCCATATTGATGGAAACTAAATATATTCACTTCATTTCTCATAATATATATATCATCATCATCAGCCACGGGGGGTCCACAGCTGGACATAAGCCTCGCCCAAAGATCTCCACATAGATTGATCCTGTGCTGCCCGCAAAGCCAGGCATTGAGTCGTCATCTGTAGATGTTACTGAAGGGATTTGGGCCTTTACTCACCACACTGGCTCGATGTTGGTTGGTGGGAGCCAGAGCCTTGTCTATTGATTAGCAAGGTGCACCATGAGCAGGTAAGGTTGGATTGGGTCCCATGAGCTGTTATCCGGGATGTTCCTCTATATATATAATTTCAATACATATATATATCAAAAATACCTGAAACCTTATCATTGGGAATTCCTTCTGTGCGACCTTCTCGGCTAGGATTATGGCCTCCTCACAATAGTCCACACCGAGGAGATTTGTGAAGCCTTCCCTCGCCAGCTCTGTAAGTGTGTAGCCGTTGCCACATCCTGGAAATAATATTATTGGATATTAATGCAATTCTTTATATTAATCTCTGTATCTAAAGTCCAAATTCCACATCGAGGTAATGAGACTGTTCTTAATAGACACTGATGTTTGAAGAATTATATGTGGGATTTTAGGCCTTGAAGACAGTGGGTGCAATGAGCAGGACATTCAATATGAATTGCATATATAAGACCTAAGAGCTAAGATGAGATGGACTCCTCTACATAGAGTAGGCTAATGGAGTTGGTGTAATGGAAAATTGTTTAATATGCTCATAGTTAAGAGTCGAGGCTCAGGTGAGAGTTAAAATCATATTCAACAACACTCCCCAAGTACCAGCAAACAGAACTTGAATGTGTATCTCATGGAGGCTGTTCTTGATGAAATTCGAACTTGGGTTTAATAGCATACCCAGAAGGGAAAAGGCTATACCCTAACAGTTGTTTTATTGTCAGTAAAAGAATAATAAAAACATATATAAATGTCAAGTCTACGTTGTATAAGGTTTTGGAATTGAAATGCTCAATATTATAAATGTAAGTTAGGTGTTAATTACTGACCTAAGTCAATTACGGCTGTGTCCCGTGGTATCCCGCATTGGCATATCCACTTGATAACGCGAAACGCGCTGTCTTCTCCAAACCAAACATCTCCAGGATCGCCGTGATCTTCAAAATTAATAATTTCTTTCAAATATGCTTTCTGCCAGTAAGCTTGTGTTCCGAGTTCAGACGGCTCTAATTCTGTGTCTTCCATCTTATCAGATTTATTTAATAGTAATTTTAATATATCTTCGTTAAAAAATTAAACTTTATTTTGTAACTTGGAGGTTATCAAACATACAAACTGTCAAAACAATCGACATAAGTAATGACATCCAGTACAAAAAAAAAACAGCGTCATAGTTCATAGGACAAAACTCTCAAAGTCATAGCAATACATAAATAAAATAATATAATTCGAAAAATTATCACTTTTCCTTATCTTCAAAACTTTATTAATGATTTTAATATTTTACTCCCGAAGTGTTATTAAGAGTATTTCTAAAAATTATTTTTCATAACATAACATAACTAAAAATAAAATAATTTTTTCTTTGTATTCATAATAAATTTAAACATTTTATAAGAGAATACATGGATTCAAATTGAGAAACTAACGTAATTATTATTTTCTTATATTATTGAAAAACACTGATTTAAATTTTTATACAAGAGAAACAAAAAGTAATGAACATGTAGAAAAAAAGTGATAATCATTATTATTTTTTCCGAAATATGCACGTATTTAAAATAAATAAAAAAACTGCGCCGTTAATGTTACGTTTATAATTTATTAAACATCTGTTGTTAGCAAATTTATTTACTAGCAACACAAAATCGCTAAACGTCAAACGTCAAATTGGTTTGGAACAAAAAATTAACCCGTAGAGTTTTGATATCGGCAGAGGAGTAACTGCGAGTTGCGGTGCGGTGTCGTCTGCCGTTATCGCCGCGACGAAGACTCTTATCCAATTAACCGTTTATTCTCAATAAACATGACTTGAGTGACGACACGGCCTAAAATAGACAGTTTTATGAATTAATCCTCGCAACTGTACACTGCATACCCGTTACATATGATTGAATAAATTAATTTTTGCCGTAGGTGGCGAAGTGCGCTAATCGATAATTGTGTCATAGCATTAAGAAATAAACATAAAAGTATACACTCTCTAGTTGCGTATAAGTGTTGTATTTATATTGGTGCTGGTGTCTGTGATAGTGGAAGCGGACTATATACACAACTGTTCAGGAGGAAAATTATCATAGTTTACGAAATTAACTTTGCGAAAGATAAATATCGGCCCGGAAAGATAAATATAACTTTCAGATGCGATAGCAAATTTCTAACTATCGGTGAGTAAACTTTAAAGTATTTTTTTATGAACATTTCAGTGTCTAAATGAAAAAGTTATGTAATTTATGAATCGTAAATGATTTTTTTTTCACGCCATGTTTTGTTTTATTTAAACCAAACATTTGTGTTGCAATATAACTAAATTGTTTAATTTTTTTTTTTAATTAAATGGAAATAAAAAATAATTTATTATGACTAATGCCAAAATAATTAATTTTATTAATTTTTTATATGATTAACTACAGTAGTGGACAACCCTAATATACAACTGTGTAAAAAGAGTTTTTAACAAAACTTGATTTTTTAATTTTTACCATTATTCTGTATTAGACAAAGAACAAAAGAACATAGAACCAAAGCTTTTCAATTTGTGTCATGGAAAATGTTTCCGATTACCATGTACTCACAACTGGAGATCTGTTATTTTTATCTATCGTTGAAGGTTGTGCTAATCTGTTTAAATTGCACAAATGCGAAAACAAACATTGTTTTTAATTGGACAAATTAAACTTCACAACGCTATTCGCCGGCCGACGGTAACAAGGTCACAAAGTTTTGCCGATGTTGCTTACATCATATTATTCGCTTACTCCATGTTCTGATTCCCCGGCATGCTTACTAAGCATAACTGTCACGTATTTAAAAACACAGCGAGTCTGTTAACTCCTCGAATGGATGAAATTTAAATTGTTACATATCATCATCATCAGCTGATAGACATCCACTGCTGGATATAGACCTCGGACCATATCAATTGCTCCTGATATTCTTAATGATATCCAATATCCAGCTGTTGATGACCATCAGCCGATGAAAAGATGATAAAATATATAACCAAAATCATGTTTGCTGTAAGCTGAAGATGGAGTAGTCAATTCTTGACCAGCACTTGACAGTGAAGCCACCTGATGGTAAGCAGCAATATAGCCGAGTTCTAATTGTGTAGATTAAGGGATGGGTCTCTTACACACTCGCACACTAGTCTTCTCTTTAATCCGAGTTATAATTAGTAGCATTTTGTCCAGCAGTGGATGTCTGCTGGCTGATGATCATGATGATGATAGGTCACGATGAACCATAAACAATATGAAGTACTCACCTCTCTCTATGGGTGAACAGATTAAATAGACTTGTGTGAAAGTTATCATATAACTCACAGTTATTAAGTTTCTCTTCTATTTGGTTAAATAATCACTGGTGGTAGTGTCTCTATCGCTACGGACTGTCTAGGTCTGCAGGGTCTATTCCAGCCGACATACAGTATTCTGGGGACACTACTGTGGTCCGGTTTGAAGGGTGCTGTAGCTATAGCTGGTTATAGTGTCTCTGTGGCTGGAGACCGTCTAGGTGCCACCGCAATTCCTATTGCAGCAGTCAAACAGTACTGAGGGAACATCACTATGATCCGGTTTGAAGGACCAATAGCTAATACTGGTGGTATTCTCTATTGCCAGACACCCTCTAGGTGCCTCCGCAATTCCTATTGCAGCTGTCAAACAGTACTGAGGGAACATCACTATGATCTGGTTTGAAGGACCAATAGCTAATACTGGTGGTATTCTCTATTGCCAGACACCCTCTAGGTGCCACCGCAATTCCTATTGCAGCAGTCAAACAGTACTGAGGGAACATCACTATGATCTGGTTTGAAGGACCAATAGCTAATACTGGTGGTATTCTCTATTGCCAGACACCCTCTAGGTGCCACCGCAATTCCTATTGCAGCAGTCAAACAGTACTGAGGGAACATCACTATGATCTGGTTTGAAGGACCAATAGCTAATACTGGTGGTATTCTCTATTGCCAGACACCCTCTAGGTGCCACCGCAATTCCTATTGCAGCAGTCAAACAGTACTGAGGGAACATCACTATGATCTGGTTTGAAGGACCAATAGCTAATACTGGTGGTATTCTCTATTGCCAGACACCCTCTAGGTGCCACCGCAATTCCTATTGCAGCAGTCAAACAGTACTGAGGGAACATCACTATGATCTGGTTTGAAGGACCAATAGCTAATACTGGTGGTATTCTCTATTGCCAGACACCCTCTAGGTGCCACCGCAATTCCTATTGCAGCAGTCAAACAGTACTGAGGGAACATCACTATGATCTGGTTTGAAGGACCAATAGCTAATACTGGTGGTATTCTCTATTGCCAGACACCCTCTAGGTGCCACCGCAATTCCTATTGCAGCTGTCAAACAGTACTGAGGGAACATCACTATGATCTGGTTTGAAGGACCAATAGCTAATACTGGTGGTATTCTCTATTGCCAGACACCCTCTAGGTGCCACCGCAATTCCTATTGCAGCTGTCAAACAGTACTGAGGGAACATCACTATGATCTGGTTTGAAGGACCAATAGCTAATACTGGTGGTATTCTCTATTGCCAGACACCCTCTAGGTGCCACCGCAATTCCTATTGCAGCAGTCAAACAGTACTGAGGGAACATCACTATGATCTGGTTTGAAGGACCAATAGCTAATACTGGTGGTATTCTCTATTGCCAGACACCCTCTAGGTGCCACCGCAATTCCTATTGCAGCTGTCAAACAGTACTGAGGGAACATCACTATGATCTGGTTTGAAGGACCAATAGCTAATACTGGTGGTATTCTCTATTGCCAGACACCCTCTAGGTGCCACCGCAATTCCTATTGCAGCTGTCAAACAGTACTGAGGGAACATCACTATGATCCGGTTTGAAGGACCAATAGCTAATACTGGTGGTATTCTCTATTGCCAGACACCCTCTAGGTGCCACCGCAATTCCTATTGCAGCAGTCAAACAGTACTGAGGGAACATCACTATGATCTGGTTTGAAGGACCAATAGCTAATACTGGTGGTATTCTCTATTGCCAGACACCCTCTAGGTGCCACCGCAATTCCTATTGCAGCTGTCAAACAGTACTGAGGGAACATCACTATGATCTGGTTTGAAGGACCAATAGCTAATACTGGTGGTATTCTCTATTGCCAGACACCCTCTAGGTGCCACCGCAATTCCTATTGCAGCAGTCAAACAGTACTGAGGGAACATCACTATGATCTGGTTTGAAGGACCAATAGCTAATACTGGTGGTATTCTCTATTGCCAGACACCCTCTAGGTGCCACCGCAATTCCTATTGCAGCAGTCAAACAGTACTGAGGGAACATCACTATGATCTGGTTTGAAGGACCAATAGCTAATACTGGTGGTATTCTCTATTGCCAGACACCCTCTAGGTGCCACCGCAATTCCTATTGCAGCAGTCAAACAGTACTGAGGGAACATCACTATGATCTGGTTTGAAGGACCAATAGCTAATACTGGTGGTATTCTCTATTGCCAGACACCCTCTAGGTGCCACCGCAATTCCTATTGCAGCAGTCAAACAGTACTGAGGGAACATCACTATGATCTGGTTTGAAGGACCAATAGCTAATACTGGTGGTATTCTCTATTGCCAGACACCCTCTAGGTGCCACCGCAATTCCTATTGCAGCAGTCAAACAGTACTGAGGGAACATCACTATGATCCGGTTTGAAGGACCAATAGCTAATACTGGTGGTATTCTCTATTGCCAGACACCCTCTAGGTGCCACCGCAATTCCTATTGCAGCAGTCAAACAGTACTGAGGGAACATCACTATGATCTGGTTTGAAGGACCAATAGCTAATACTGGTGGTATTCTCTATTGCCAGACACCCTCTAGGTGCCACCGCAATTCCTATTGCAGCAGTCAAACAGTACTGAGGGAACATCACTATGATCCGGTTTGAAGGACCAATAGCTAATACTGGTGGTATTCTCTATTGCCAGACACCCTCTAGGTGCCACCGCAATTCCTATTGCAGCAGTCAAACAGTACTGAGGGAACATCACTATGATCTGGTTTGAAGGACCAATAGCTAATACTGGTGGTATTATCAATATCAGTTCTACAATGTGCGGGTAGAAAATTAATACACCTACCCTCATATTTATACATCTATTTTAAACGATTTATAAAGGTTAAAGTAAATATAAAAGTTAAAGTATAGTTGAATGTTCAAAAAATTTCTTAAAAAACAATTTAATTTCATACAGCATTGACGGGGGATTCCCTCATAGTTCCTCAGGGGATTCCCCGTAATGTGAAATGCATTGTATATAGGTGGTTTTTGTTTGACACAACGTGACGAGCAAGAGGTTCATGACGGTAAGGATGGAGTATGTTTGATGTAAATTGAGGAACGGCTGTAATCTATTTCCGGTTCACCGGATGATTCATCATTACTCAACCTCGTTACGTGAACGATTTTATCATTATTGATATATTTAATGATAAATATATATATTAGTTATTAATTTTATCGTTAATCTAATCGATAACTGGTGTGTGGTTTTATAAATTAAAAAAAAAAAATTCTACACCTATATAGTGTAGAAATGGTTTATAGTTATTCTCCATGTCATGGTCCTTCGAGCCGGATAGCATTAATGTATGCACACCACTGTCCTACACTTGACGTCCATTTCGCATGTGATAGGCAAAAGGAAATTATCACATTAAAAAAAAACTTAATATTCCGTCTCTCAGATGGTGTAGAGGTCGTTCATAGTGATTTTCCATGTTATGGTCCTCCGAGCCGGAGAGCATTAATGTATGCACACCACTGTCCTACACTTGACGTCCATTTCGCATGTGATAGGCAAAAGGAAATTATCACATTAAAAAAAAACTTAATATTCCGTCTCTCAGATGGTGTAGAGGTCGTTCATAGTGATTTTCCATGTTATGGTCCTCCGAGCCGGATAGCATTAATGTATGCACACCACTGTCCTACACTTGACGTCCATTTCGCATGTGATAGGCAAAAGGAAATTATCACATTAAAAAAAAACTTAATATTCCGTCTCTCAGATGGTGTAGAGGTCGTTCATAGTGATTTTCCATGTTATGGTCCTCCGAGCCGGATAGCATTAATGTATGCACACCACTGTCCTACACTTGACGTCCATTTCGCATGTGATAGGCAAAAGGAAATTATCACATTAAAAAAACTTAATATTCCGTCTCTCCAGATGGTGTAGAGGTCGTTCATAGTGATTTTCCATGTTATGGTCCTCCGAGCCGGATAGCATTAATGTATGCACACCACTGTCCTACACTTGACGTCCATTTCGCATGTGATAGGCAAAAGGAAATTATCACATTAAAAAACTTAATATTCCGTCTCTCAGATGGTGTAGAGGTCGTTCATAGTGATTTTCCATGTTATGGTCCTCGAGCCGGATAGCATTAATGTATGCACACCACTGTCCTACACTTGACGTCCATTTCGCATGTGATAGGCAAAAGGAAATTATCACATTAAAAAAAAACTTAATATTCCGTCTCTCAGATGGTGTAGAGGTCGTTCATAGTGATTTTCCATGTTATGGTCCTCCGAGCCGGAGAGCATTAATGTTCGCACGTTACTGTCCAGCACTTTACCACTTCTCACCTACAACAGCCAATTCGCATGTGATCTGGCAAAAAATGCTACAGGCATAACGTTTATAACCTATTGCCGCTATTTAAAAAGAAAATGGCGGCGGACGTTATTTTTGGCGCGAATCCAGAACGTCAAACTGTACTTAATTAAATGACAGCTGTATTGTGTTGGATAATTCAATGTTTCTTAAGTGATAGACTTAGGAAGCATACACTATATGTATACTTATACTCTATCACATATATACTATATGTGTGGAGATATTTGTGGGCGACCTATGTCCAGCAGTGGGCGTCGGTCAGCTGGTGATGATAATTCACTTGTGGTAGTCTATGTTGCCGTAGACCTAGTACCATCTACGTACTAGGTCTAGGTACCACCGCAACATCTATTTCTGTAGCTAAATAGTAGTGCATGCATTACGGTGATCCGGTTTGAAGGACCCTGTAGCTATTACTGGTGGTAGTGTCACTATTGCCGGACGGTCCAGGTATCAGCACAGGTTAGATTTCTGCCGGTAAACAGTAGAGTGCAAGCATTACGGTGATCCGGTTTGAAGGACCCTGTAACTATTACCGGTGGCAGTGTCACTATTGCCGGACGGTCCAGGTATCAGCACAGGTTAGATTTCTGCCGGTAAACAGTAGAGTGCAAGTATTACGGTGATCCGGTTTGAAGGACCCTGTAGCTATTACCGGTGGTAGTGTCACTATTGCCGGACGGTCCAGTTATCAGCACAGTTTATATTTCAGCCGCTAAACAGTGTGAAAATATTACTGTGATCCGGTTTGAAGGGCGCTGTAGCTGATGAAATTACCGAAGTAACGAGACTAAGATCTTGTTTCTATATCGACGAGCGCAATGTGGTGCAGTGTATATCATCCTAACTAGCGCCATGTTGGTACTTGGATATCACTTATCAGGTGAACGCCTTGACCGTTTAATGGTTTCTTCGTATGAAAAAAAAAAAAACATTTAAACCTTAACGAATGAGGAAATTTAAAAAGAAATCGTCAGCGTGTGTTAGGGAAAAACGTTGTCTATGCTCAGCCTTGTATTCGCTGTGTCATCACTCAACATGCGGTGTTACCGCCGTCCGTAGGCTACGTAGGTATATGTTGAGGAGTGGAGAGAGGAGGGTAGATTGAAAATTATTACTATGATGATTCATCGTCATCATCAGCCGATACACTTCCAATACTGGATGAAGCCCTACCACAAACATACCCACACGTTCGCGTAGTGATTCATATGGGGGGGGATTTGGGACATTTCCCACCACTGGCCTAATGAGGGTAGGTGGGAATCGGAGCCTCGTCTGTTGATTACCTGCGCCCCGAGCAAGTGAGCTTGGCTTGGGTCATGTAAGTTGTGCGGGTAGCCTCACGTTTTTTTCTACATATGACGATATACATTCTTCCGCCCCTCTCTCTCTCTCTCTCGCTCATACAGTTCAGTAACGGGACGTACCCCTGATGGTAAGACACTCCTGCCCATAGTTAGAATGGTATACACTGCATCACATCACGGTCTACAGATACAATATCTCAAACCTCATTGCCTTAGTAATATCACTAGTCGCATGCTCCTTCAAGCCGGATAACATTTATTCTAGCACACTACAGTTAGATTGCAATAATAGCTGCGTTATCTAGACGGTCAGGTAAAAGAAAATCGTAATCGTGACCGTGCTGATGTTGACCTTTTTTTTTTTTTTTTTTTTCCCAACTCGCCGGTGACATTACAACCGTTTCCGATCAATGGATCCGGCGCGCGACCTTCGCATCGATTCGTCGCGAAGGTCGGCGCTACCATTGTTTAAGGAGCGACCTGCAGCCGCGCACTGACGTGTGCTCGTTGTCCACACACACACACACACACACACACACATCCATACATATACATCATCATCAGCTGATAGACCTCTACTGCTGGACATAGGCCTCCCCAAAAGATCACAGAGTTCTGGTTGGTGGGTGGTCAGAGCCTCGTCTGTTATTCAGCAAGCTGCGCCACTTGCTAGTGAGGTCGAGGTTGACTTGGGTTCCATACGATGTTGGGCGGAACCCCTCACACCCCATACTACATATAAATACACACACACACACACACACATATATAAATATATATAGTAGTCGTAGGCTTACTTCAGAATTTAGCGAAAATTTCTTCCATTGATGAACTGGGTGCGGGTACATTTTAACGGGAATCCCCTAACATAGATAAAAACAGCTTTCCCTTTTTTAACCAAACTATGAGACCAGTACGTGGCGCTAGTTAGGATGATATACCCTGCACCATATAGTGCTCGCTGCCTGAGACATAAGATGTCTAGTATCGTTACCTCAATAATTACACTAGCTTCAACGCCCTTCAAACCGGATCACAGCAATGTCCGCACAGCACCGCGTGCCGGCTGCAACAGGCGCTGCGGCGGTACCTAGACGGTCTCCGGCGACAGAGACACTACCGCCAGTGATAGCTATAGGTCCTTCAAACCGGATCACAGCAATGTCCGCACAGCACTGTGTGCCGGCTGCAACAGGCGCTGCGGCGGTACCTAGACGGTCTCCGGCGACAGAGACACTACCGCCAGTGACAGCTATAGGTCCTTCAAACCGGATCACAGCAATGTCCGCACAGCACTGTGTGCCGGCTGCAACAGGCGCTGCGGCGGTACCTAGACGGTCTCCGGCGACAGAGACACTACCGCCAGTGATGGCTATTGCTCCTTCAAACCGGATCACAGTAATATTGGGGAATGCTGCAGAAATATCAATCGGGGCACTGGTAGTCTTAAAAACCATACATAGACACATTGGTAGCTTTTAATTATATTAGAGGGAAATTATGGTATTGTCCATGGCCGGGGATTCCCATTAAAATCACTGCATGCAATTCACTAACGGGATGTCACAGTGTTGCCAACACAATAATTCACTAAATTTTGGGAATTTATTAGTAAGCCCACACTTTTTTACTTATCGAAGCGAGGAGACGAGTGGGACGTTCACCTGATATTAAGTGACTCGCCTGCTCATACTAACGCGCTAGTTAGGATGGAATACACTGCAATGTATCGTATACATCGCTGTAGATATAACATGTCGGGTATCGTTGCTGTAATTTCATTAGCTACAGAGCCTTTCGAGCCGGATACGAGTAACGTTTGCATATAGACGGTGAGAGACCTGCCATCATTGGGAGGGTATACAGAAATTGTTTAATCACACAAAGTAATATGTACGTCGCCGGCCGCCGGTCGCCGTCCGTGCGAAAGTATCGGGTGACGTTCGGCGAACCGGTGCCGATTTATAAACAGTCCCGGGTTCGAATTACTAATCACCGGC
Source organism: Troides helena (assembly GCA_029286815.1). Lineage (NCBI taxonomy): Eukaryota > Metazoa > Arthropoda > Insecta > Lepidoptera > Papilionidae > Troides > Troides helena. Next base: position 479,967 of record JAGSMV010000034.1, read on the forward strand.
CGATGCAAATATATTGCGCATAACACCCGCTCTGTTGTTTTGCGAAACCTATTGCGTTACGTGCACGTGCACGTGTGCTCGGCTGCAGTGTGCGAATGTAATACGAATCGGGATCCCAGTGCGTTAGCGGTTGGGCGCCGGCCCGGATTATCGAAGCGGCAATGTAGCATCGCTGCCGGAGACCGTGTGGGTACCGCCGCAGCGCCTGTTGCAGCCAGCATACAGTGCTGTGCGGACATTGCTGTGATCCGGTTTGAAGGACCTATAGCTATCACTGGCGGTAGTGTCTCTGTCGCCGCAGACCGTCTAGGTACCGCCGCAGCGCCTGTTGCAGCCGGCACGCAGTGCTGTGCGGACATTGCTGTGATCCGGTTTGAAGGACCTATAGCTATCACTGGCGGTAGTGTCTCTGTCGCCGCAGACCGTCTAGGTACCGCCGCAGCGCCTGTTGCAGCCAGCATACAGTGCTGTGCGGACATTGCTGTGATCCGGTTTGAAGGACCTATAGCTATCACTGGCGGTAGTGTTCTGTCGCCGCAGACCGTCTAGGTACCGCCGCAGCGCCTGTTGCAGCCAGCATACAGTGCTGTGCGGACATTGCTGTGATCCGGTTTGAAGGACCTATAGCTATCACTGGCGGTAGTGTCTCTGTCGCCGGAGACCGTCTAGGTACCGCCGCAGCGCCTGTTGCAGCCAGCATACAGTGCTGTGCGGACATTGCTGTGATCCGGTTTGAAGGACCTATAGCTATCACTGGCGGTAGTGTCTCTGTCGCCGCAGACCGTCTAGGTACCGCCGCAGCGCCTGTCGCAGCCAGCATACAGTGCTGTGCGGACGTGCTGTGATCCGGTTTGAAGGACCTATAGCTATCACTGGCGGTAGTGTCTCTGTCGCCGCAGACCGTCTAGGTACCGCCGCAGCGCCTGTTGCAGCCAGCATACAGTGCTGTGCGGACATTGCTGTGATCCGGTTTGAAGGACCTATAGCTATCACTGGCGGTAGTGTTCTGTCGCCGCAGACCGTCTAGGTACCGCCGCAGCGCCTGTTGCAGCCAGCATACAGTGCTGTGCGGACATTGCTGTGATCCGGTTTGAAGGACCTATAGCTATCACTGGCGGTAGTGTCTCTGTCGCCGGAGACCGTGTGGGTACCGCCGCAGCGCCTGTTGCAGCCGGCACGCAGTGCTGTGCGGACGTGCTGTGATCCGGTTTGAAGGACCTATAGCTATCACTGGCGGTAGTGTCTCTGTCGCCGCAGACCGTCTAAGGTACCGCCGCAGCGCCTGTTGCAGCCGGCACGCAGTGCTGTGCGGACATTGCTGTGATCCGGTTTGAAGGACCTATAGCTATCACTGGCGGTAGTGTCTCTGTCGCCGCAGACCGTCTAGGTACCGCCGCAGCGCCTGTTGCAGCCGGCACGCAGTGCTGTGCGGACATTGCTGTGATCCGGTTTGAAGGACCTATAGCCATCACTGGCGGTAGTGTCTCTGTCGCCGGAGACCGTCTAGGTACCGCCGCAGCGCCTGTTGCAGCCGGCACGCAGTGCTGTGCGGACATTGCTGTGATCCGGTTTGAAGGACCTATAGCTATCACTGGCGGTAGTGTCTCTGTCGCCGCAGACCGTCTAGGTACCGCCACCGCAGCGCCTGTTGCAACCGGCACGCGGTGCTGTGCGGACATTGCTGCGATCCGGTTTGAAGGACCTATAGCTATCACTGGCGGTAGTGTCTCTGTCGCCGCAGACCGTCTAAGGTACCGCCGCAGCGCCTGTTGCAGCCGGCACGCAGTGCTGTGCGGACATTGCTGTGATCCGGTTTGAAGGACCTATGGCTATCACTGGCGGTAGTGTCTCTGTCGCCGCAGACCGTCTAGAGTACCGCCGCAGCGCCTGTTGCAGCCAGCATACAGTGCTGTGCGGACATTGCTGTGATCCGGTTTGAAGGACCTATAGCTATCACTGGCGGTAGTGTCTCTGTCGCCGCAGACCGTCTAGGTACCGCCGCAGCGCCTGTTGCAGCCAGCATACAGTGCTGTGCGGACGTGCTGTGATCGGTTTGAAGGACCTATAGCTATCACTGGCGGTAGTGTCTCTGTCGCCGCAGACCGTCTAGGTACCGCCGCAGCGCCTGTTGCAGCCAGCATACAGTGCTGTGCGGACATTGCTGTGATCCGGTTTGAAGGACCTATAGCTATCACTGGCGGTAGTGTCTCTGTCGCCGCAGACCGTCTAGGTACCGCCGCAGCGCCTGTTGCAGCCGGCACACAGTGCTGTGCGGACATTGCTGTGATCCGGTTTGAAGGGTGCTATAGCTTATTAATGGTGTAACAATATTCAACATCATACATCTGTAGTACAATGTGATCCGGTCTATATCATCCAACTATCACTTAGAACGAGGTTAACATACTTCTCGTGGCTTTTTTAAAAAAAAAAAAATATAGGTTGTCTAATATCTCCCTTCCGCCTTTTTGTCTTTTGAATTTCGCGGCTCTGTACAAAGCGCTACAGAGCTCGTATCTGGCAATACTATACGTAATTTGAAAGGTCTTGACATAACCTACAAAACGACGCTATGCATAATTAGTTTGGATATTGCGTTCAACAGTTATAGACGTGTAAACATGGAGTTCACTAACGCCGAAAACGCGCTATTTTAAAGTTTTCCTTCGTTAAAGGCAAATCCGCTAGAGAAACGTTCCGTGAGATTAATGGTGTTTTGGGGGATGGTACTCTATCACTTGGAACCGCGGAGGAATGGTTTCGACGATTCAGAGCCGGTGAAAACGACACCATGGATATGCCAGCCGGCGGAAGACCTGTGACGACAAATACCGATCAAATCATGGACTACATCGAGTTAGACCGGCATGTGGCATCTCGTGACATCGCCCAGGAGATGGGAGTTAGTCACCAAACCATTTTAAACCATCTGCAGAAGGCTGGATACAAAAAGCTTGATGTTTGGGTGCCGCATGATTTGACGCAAAAAACCTTCTGGACCGAATCAAAGCCTGCGATATGCAGCTGAAACGGAACGAACTCGACCCATTCTTGAAGCGGATGGTGACTGGCGACGAGAAATGGATCACATACGACAATATCAAGCGAAAACGGTCGTGGTCGAGCGGCCAAGCCGGGATTGACGGCCAGGAAGGTTTTGCTGTGTGTTTGGTGGGATTGGAAGGGAATCATCCACTATGAGGTGCTCCCATATGGCCAGACGCTTAATTCTACCATCTACTGCGAACAACTGGACCGCTTGAAGCAGGCGATCGACCAGAAGCGTCCAGAATTGGCCAACAGGAAGGGTGTAGTGTTCCACCAGGACAACGCCAGACCACACACTTCGTTGATGACTCGTCAGAAGCTACGGGAGCTCGGATGGGAGGTTTTATCGCATTCACCATATAGCCCGGACATAGCGCCAAGTGATTACCACCTGTTCCTGTCCATGGTGAACGCCCTTGGTGGTGTAAAGTTGAACTCAAAAGAGGCTTGTGAAAAGTGGCTGTCCGAGTTCTTCGCAAATAAGGAGGGGGGCTTCTACGAGGGAGGTATTATGAAGTTGCCGTCTAGATGGAAACAGATTATCGAACAAAACGGCGCATATTTGAACTAAATCCGATCACTGTAACACTTTTTATAAAGCGTTGAATAAAGAGCAAAAAAGCGGAAGGGAGATATTTGACAAACTAATATATACATGTACCGCGGCCGCGCGGCCGTTCAATGTTGATTCACCTACATAACACCTTTCCGCCTCCGCTTTTACCTTATTATATAAACCGGTATTAAAAAAAAAAAATCTGCATGGATACCTTCAAGTGATGTCCAAGTATTCGAATGTACGGAACCGTACCTTTTCGGCCAGTTTATTTATGTACCAGTGGGACGGTGGTATTAGTGTCCCAGCAGCGGACGTCCTTCAATTCGGATGATGATGATTATTTGTTCACGGTTTTAACTTTTATATTATTAGTGCGGAACCCTAATTGTTTATGTGAATGTGATGTGAAACCGGAGATGTGGGCTATTTTTTTTTTTTTAATATTGGTGATTCTGTTTGAAAGACGACGCCATGAGGGTATGTGTGTATAAGTAGCCATTTTGAAAAAAATTTTTTTTTTTTAGAAAATAGGGATGATCACCCTGATGGTCAGTGATACGCCCACTTACTTCTTTGTGATCGTCGGCTGAGATATGAATTGTTGATTGTCGTTACCCCTGTAATTACACTAGATACAGCGCCCTTCAAACCGGATCACGGTAATGTTTGCACAGTACTGTTTCGCGGCAGACTGTGTTTAGACTATTTCATTGGATATTAAAATATTGTTTTATTGTTTTACCGGAAATAAAATTATTATAAAATATATTTGAAACAAGTATAGAAACCTAGTATCTGCGACCTAGTACTCATACCAGGTGCCCTTGTAAAAAACTAACAATAAAAAATATACAATATGGCCGACACGATTCATTGGCGCGCGTAATTGCTCTTATAGTGTTAAAATCAGACCTACTTACAACAGATTTCGAAACCTAGTATCATCAAACAAGTATATTTACTAGATACCGATGTAACAAACTCCCAACAATAAAAATTATTCAAAATGGCTGACACATTTCATAGGCGTGATCGTAATTGATATTAAGGGTGTAGATGAGAGAAATTTATACTACGTTTCAAGACGTAGTATCTTCACCCTAGTACTTATACCAGGTGACCACGTAAAAGTCTGAAGAAAATAAATATCAACATGGCCGACACATTTCATGGGCGTTATTGACAATAGTGTAAAAATGACACATTTAAAAAGGTTTCGAAACCTGGTATCCACACCCAAATACTCATACTAGGTGCCCTTGTAAAAAACTAACAAAAAAATATATACACTATGGCCGTCGCGATTCATTGGCGCGCGTAATTGCTTCTATAGTATGAAAATCAGACCTATTTACATCAGGTTTCGATACCTGGTATTTTCATCCTAGTACTCATACCAGGTGCCTATGAAAAAAATATTCATTATCGCCAACAAATTTTATGGGCGTGACCGTAATAGATACTATAGAATGTAGATAAAAGATATTTATAACAGGTTTCAAGACCTGGTATCTTCACTCAAGTGCTCGTACTGTGCCCATGTAAAAAACTCCAAACAATGAAAAATATTCAATATGGCCGACTCATTTCATGGGCGTGATCGTAATTGATACTAGTATGAAAATGAGACGTAATTAAAAAAGGTATCGAAACCTAGTATCTTTACCCAAATACTCATATCAGGTGTCCGTGTATAAATCTTAATAAAATATATTCAAAATGGCCGACGCGTTTCATGTTACGACGATACTATAGGGTTTAGATGAGAGGTATTTATAACCTGGTACAACTCGAGTACACGTACTATGTGCCCGTGCGACCAACTCAAGTATTTAATACTTGAAAATATTTACTCTAATGTAGTACTATGTTCAATAATATGGTCGTACAACAACATCCAAACAATTTTGTTCTTTATTACATTGGGATAAGGTTCATTTCTCCAAGCTTCGTATCGCGAGCATTACAAAAATACTTGAAAGTATTTTTTAACCTAGTTTCTTGAGCTGTTATTTAAAATACTTCACCGCGGTATGATATATATTGATATTGCGAGCGAGTCCAGGGAGTGTGATGAAGATGATGAGGTGTCTTTTTTTGTTGTAGTGTAGTGATGGGGTTGGGCAGGGAGGTGTAACACCAAGCTCCCCCTTAAACGTACTTAGACGGTTATACTAGGTACTTTCTGTCCCCCCCCCTGAAGACGGCTATCTCGATGATTACCCATCACCAAATGAAAGGGTACTTACACAAAATACCGTACGGTACTTTCACTGTCGATACCTCCCCACTGCTCATTTGAAAGTATGCGATTCGGATTAAACAAATACTAGATAGTATATTTGTGTACTACCCACAGTCGAGGTGAAACATTTGATTTATAAATACCGACGTCTACGGTCCGATTCCGAATCATGCGGAAATTGGTTTAATATACATAACTGCATCTCAATTCCGGTTGCCAACATGTGACAGTTGGAGCATTTCGTGCGAGTTCGCTTCACTGAAGACCCTAGTTTGAAACATTTTAATTCACTGAAGCGGAACCCTAATTCGAAATAAACGGAACCTATATTATTGCTCATATCCTCAGCTATCACCAAGTGAAGTTTTTATCAAAATCGGTTCAGCCGTTTCGGATTATTAGCCAAAATAAAAAGAATAAAAAAAAAAAAACATATGACAGTTGGAGCATTTCGTGCGAGTTCGCTTCACTGAATACCCTAGTTTGAAACATTTTAATTCACTGAAGCGGAACCCTAATTCGAAATAAACGGAACCTATATTATTGCTCATATCCTCAGCTATCACCAAGTGAAGTTTTTATCAAAATCGGTTCAGCCGTTTCGGATTATTAGCCAAAATAAAAGAATAAAAAAAAAAAAACATATGACAGTTGGAGCATTTCGTGCGAGTTCGCTTCACTGAATACCCTAGTTTGAAACATTTTAATTCACTGAAGCGGAACCCTAATTCGAAATAAACGGAACCTATATTATTGCTCATATCCTCAGCTATCACCAAGTGAAGTTTTTATCAAAATCGGTTCAGCCGTTTCGGATTATTAGCCAAAATAAAAGAATAAAAAAAAAAAAACATATGACAGTTGGAGCATTTCGTGCGAGTTCGCTTCACTGAATACCCTAGTTTGAAACATTTTAATTCACTGAAGCGGAACCCTAATTCGAAATAAACGGAACCTATATTATTGCTCATATCCTCAGCTATCACCAAGTGAAGTTTTTATCAAAATCGGTTCAGCCGTTTCGGATTATTAGCCAAAATAAAAGAATAAAAAAAAAAAAACATATGACAGTTGGAGCATTTCGTGCGAGTTCGCTTCACTGAATACCCTAGTTTGAAACATTTTAATTCACTGAAGCGGAACCCTAATTCGAAATAAACGGAACCTATATTATTGCTCATATCCTCAGCTATCACCAAGTGAAGTTTTTATCAAAATCGGTTCAGCCGTTTCGGATTATTAGCCAAAATAAAAGAATAAAAAAAAAAAAACATATGACAGTTGGAGCATTTCGTGCGAGTTCGCTTCACTGAATACCCTAGTTTGAAACATTTTAATTCACTGAAGCGGAACCCTAATTCGAAATAAACGGAACCTATATTATTGCTCATATCCTCAGCTATCACCAAGTGAAGTTTTTATCAAAATCGGTTCAGCCGTTTCGGATTATTAGCCAAAATAAAAGAATAAAAAAAAAAAAACATATGACAGTTGGAGCATTTCGTGCGAGTTCGCTTCACTGAATACCCTAGTTTGAAACATTTTAATTCACTGAAGCGGAACCCTAATTCGAAATAAACGGAACCTATATTATTGCTCATATCCTCAGCTATCACCAAGTGAAGTTTTTATCAAAATCGGTTCAGCCGTTTCGGATTATTAGCCAAAATAAAAGAATAAAAAAAAAAAAACATATGACAGTTGGAGCATTTCGTGCGAGTTCGCTTCACTGAATACCCTAGTTTGAAACATTTTAATTCACTGAAGCGGAACCCTAATTCGAAATAAACGGAACCTATATTATTGCTCATATCCTCAGCTATCACCAAGTGAAGTTTTTATCAAAATCGGTTCAGCCGTTTCGGATTATTAGCCAAAATAAAAGAATAAAAAAAAAAAAACATATGACAGTTGGAGCATTTCGTGCGAGTTCGCTTCACTGAATACCCTAGTTTGAAACATTTTAATTCACTGAAGCGGAACCCTAATTCGAAATAAACGGAACCTATATTATTGCTCATATCCTCAGCTATCACCAAGTGAAGTTTTTATCAAAATCGGTTCAGCCGTTTCGGATTATTAGCCAAAATAAAAGAATAAAAAAAAAAAAACATATGACAGTTGGAGCATTTCGTGCGAGTTCGCTTCACTGAATACCCTAGTTTGAAACATTTTAATTCACTGAAGCGGAACCCTAATTCGAAATAAACGGAACCTATATTATTGCTCATATCCTCAGCTATCACCAAGTGAAGTTTTTATCAAAATCGGTTCAGCCGTTTCGGATTATTAGCCAAAATAAAAGAATAAAAAAAAAAAAACATATGACAGTTGGAGCATTTCGTGCGAGTTCGCTTCACTGAAGACCCTAGTTTGAAACATTTTAATTCACTGAAGCGGAACCCTAATTCGAAATAAACGGAACCTATATTATTGCTCATATCCTCAGCTATCACCAAGTGAAGTTTTTATCAAAATCGGTTCAGCCGTTTCGGATTATTAGCCAAAATAAAAAGAATAAAAAAAAAAAAATATGTATTGAATAAAATACTGTAGTTTATAATTTCTTATTTGTTTGTATGTAAATAAGTTGCCCACTGATTTTCCCACTGCTGGGACTCGTGGGATTTTCCGTAGGAGAGACTTACGGTTGGTAAACCACTGGTTAAGTGCGAGTTGGTGTCATTATTGTGATTAATCGATGTATGCCCACCGCTGGACATGCGCGTCCCACTACTGTTATTGGACAGTTAAACCGACACGAGGGTGAGTTCCGTTCCGCTCAGTTGCAGGGTGCAGGGGATGGAGCAGCGCCACCTGCCGGCGGTGTGACCCCGCGAGCGCCGGCCGCGGTGCTGCCATGCTGCTAGCGCCACCGATCTGAACGATGCCTAGGCTAAAATATGCCTCGATCCTACGCGTCGTGGTCATCCTGGCGCTGTTCTGCCTGTGGGTGCAGATCATGCTGTCCGCCTCCAACGGCGGCATCGACAGGGATGGTGGTAAGTACACCACCACGACACTCGCCACTTCACTGCTGGCACTGTCTCTGTTGTCGGAGACCGTCTAGGTACCGCCGCGGCGCCAGTACTGTGCGGACATTGCTGTGATCCGGTTTGAAGGGCGCTGTAGTTATCAATGGTGGTAGTCTCTGTCGCCGGAGACCGTCTAGGTACCGCCGCAGCGCCTGTTGCAGCCGGCACACAGTGCTGTGCGGACATTGCTGTGATCCGGTTTGAAGGGCGCTGTAGCTATCAATGGTGGTAGTCTCTGTCGCCGGAGACCGTCTAGGTACCGCCGCGGCGCCAGTACTGTGCGGACATTGCTGTGATCGGTTTGAAGGGCGCTGTAGTTATCAATGGTGGTAGTCTCTGTCGCCGGAGACCGTCTAGGTACCGCCGCAGCGCCTGTTGCTGCCGACACAGTACTGTGCGGACATTGCTGTGATCGGTTTGAAGGGCGCTGTAGCTATCAATGGTGGTAGTCTCTGTCGCCGGAGACCGTCTGGGTACCGCCGCAGCGCCTGTTGCAGCCGACACAGTACTGTGCGAACATTGCTGTGATCCGGTTTGAAGGGCGCTGTAGCTATCAATGGTGGTAGTCTCTGTCGCCGGAGACCGTCTAGGTACCGCCGCAGCGCCTGTTGCAGCCGACACACAGTACTGTGCGGACATTGCTGTGATCCGGTTTGAAGGGCGCTGTAGCTATCAATGGTGGTAGTCTCTGTCGCCGGAGACCGTCTAGGTACCGCCGCAGCGCCTGTTGCAGCCGGCACACAGTGCTGTGCGGACATTGCTGTGATCCGGTTTGAAGGGCGCTGTAGCTATCAATGGTGGTAGTCTCTGTCGCCGGAGACCGTCTAGGTACCGCCGCAGCGCCTGTTGCAGCCGACACACAGTACTGTGCGGACATTGCTGTGATCCGGTTTGAAGGGCGCTGTAGCTATCAATGGTGGTAGTCTCTGTCGCCGGAGACCGTCTAGGTACCGCCGCAGCGCCTGTTGCAGCCGACACACAGTACTGTGCGAACATTGCTGTGATCCGGTTTGAAGGGCGCTGTAGCTATCAATGGTGGTAGTCTCTGTCGCCGGAGACCGTCTAGGTACCGCCGCAGCGCCTGTTGCAGCCGACACACAGTACTGTGCGGACATTGCTGTGATCCGGTTTGAAGGGCGCTGTAGCTAGTGAAATCATTACAGTAAGGAGACTTCACATCCTGTCTCAAGGCACTAGTACAATGTGGTGCTGGGTATAATATCATCATAACCAGGGCCACTTAGTAATGGGCCTATCACTTGATATCAAGTGAAGTTCCCACTCCTCCCATCGCTTCATTGAAAAAGGAGGATATTGGCCTTCGGCATCGTGGTGGTATTACAACGTCCCAGGTTCGATTCCGGTGGCAGTATGAGGTAGATGTTGAGTAGGTGGTGATGCCAACATTATGGTGAAGAAGTACTAACTAAATGTATTGATCAAGACCCGGAATCGAACCCGGTGCTCGGCGCTGCGGCGGTTATCCGCTGCGCTGTAAAGGTGCTTAGTTCTCGCAACTCCACATCGGTGTCGAGGACCGGAGATAGGTGACGTCACCAATACGCCTCTCGCGATCGGAAGCTGTTATCATCGGATCCGACTTCCGGATGTATATATATATATTTATTATCAAAGTCAAAACTTCATTTGTGAGAGTGATAATTGGACTGTATGGAGAGAGAAAGAGACAGCTATATATGTGTATATATCGCGTGGGAGCGAGACGGAACGCGTTGTCTGTATAGTATCGATATTGTGCTTATCCGCGCCGTCACACCGCACAGCTAGTCTCTACACTGTATCTCCCTCTCGCTCTGAATGTATGAAGAGAGATAGAGAGAGAAGCAGAAACGTTGACATGTATAACACATTTGACTCAACTCTCACATTCTTTACTATTTCAATCGATTAAACGTTTGTGAATCAATCGACTTATGTCTCTCTCTCTCTCTCTCTCTACCAGCCTTCGTAATATATCCGTCTCTTACAAATCAACCCACATACAGTTTCACTTCTGCCGTGAACTCAATTTTGATTTTTTCCTCCACAGCCACTAACTCCGTAGTGAAGGTAGAATTGGAAAATACTAACACGGAGTGGAGTTTCACAGGTTTTTCCCCCTTTGGTATCACTGTGTACTGTTGTCCTTGTCTTGTGCCGTTTGGTGTGGGTAGGTTGTAAATATGTTTGGGAGTGGTGGCTACCTTCTGTTTTTTTTTTTTACCGGATATAGTACTCTTATCCGCCGAAGCGACAAGAGGACCGATACGTTCACCTGATGGTAAGTACGTCTGCTGTATTACCGGTAACACGGTGCTAGTTGTGCTCGTCGCCATGACAGTATCATTACCGTAGTGTTTTCACTAGTTACAGAGCCCTTCGAACCGGATAGCAGTTGTTCAGTGCTGTTCGTCAGGTGTAATAGATGATGTGACTTATGTCTCCGGTAATAGAGATATAACCATTAATAAAAGATGTTGGTCCTTCAAACCGGATAACAGTAATGTTCGCACACTACTGCTTGTCACTGGTAACTATATAGGCGCTGGCTCTTCATTTAGGAGTTAAACATTACTGTGTTCCGGTTCGAAGGGCGCTGTAGTACAAAATTACTGGGGTAATGAGACTCAACATCAAAACGACGAGCGTATTGTTGTAGTAATAACATCTTTATCAGCGCCATTTTGTTATGGCTGAGTATCGCTCAACATCAGGTGATGGTTTCGCTTGTGGTTACTATGGCAACGGGACTTTATCCTCGTGTATGCAGCAACGGATCGAATATTGCAGTGTATATCATACCGTATATATCTTACCGCCAGTTGATTTTGATGATCGGTAATAGCGTTGGTGTCTATGCAATCTTTATTACTGCAACACAGTAATCTATCGGTCTTTATCGGCGCCATTTTATCTTACCGCCGGTCTGGATCTTATCACTGTGTCAACTGTATTACGACTGATTGCGACTGTCTATACCGGCTGTTGATCGCAACGTTATCAGCGACACGTATACATTAAACGTTCACTCGATATTGAGTGGAGTAGTTTAATTAGCTACAGCGCCCTTCAAACCGGATCAGAGTAATGTTTGCACACTGATGTCTGTCGGCTGCTATAGGCGTTTCCGTGGTACCTAGATTAATCGGCAGAGGCACTACCACCAGTAATAGTAACAGGGCCTTTCAAACCGGATCAGAGTAACGTTCGCATTACCGTGATCCGGTTTGAAGGACCAATAGTTATTACTGGTGGTAGTCTCTACTGATTCAGACCGTCTAGGTACCACCGAAGCGCCTATTGCAGCTGACAGACATCAGTGTGCAAACATTACTGTGATCCGGTTTGAAGGGCGCTGCAGCTGTTACTGGTGCTAGGTCTCTATGGCCGGAGAGAGTATAGATACGTTCCACTGCCACAGCCGTTAAATAGCAGTGCGCAAACATTACCTGATCCGGTTTTGAAGCGGCGCTGCAGCTGTTACTGGTGCTAGGTCTCTATGGCCGGAGAGAGTATAGATACGTTCCACTGCCACAGCCGTTAAATAGCAGTGCGCAAACATTACTCTGATCCGGTTTGAAGGACGCTGCAGCTGTTACTGGTGCTAGGTCTCTATGGCCGGAGAGAGTATAGATACGTTCCACTGCCACAGCCGTTAAATAGCAGTGCGCAAACATTACTCTGATCCGGTTTGAAGGACGCTGCAGCTGTTACTGGTGCTAGGTCTCTATGGCCGGAGAGTATAGATACGTTCCACTGCCACAGCCGTTAAATAGCAGTGCGCAAACATTACTCTGATCCGGTTTGAAGGACGCTGCAGCTGTTACTGGTGCTAGGTCTCTATGGCCGGAGAGAGTATAGATACGTTCCACTGCCACAGCCGTTAAATAGCAGTGCGCAAACATTACTCTGATCCGGTTTGAAGGGCGCTGCAGCTGTTACTGGTGCTAGGTCTCTATGGCCGGAGAGAGTATAGATACGTTCCACTGCCACAGCCGTCAAATAGCAGTGCGCAAACATTACTCTGATCCGGGTTGAAGGGCGCTGCAGCTGTTACTGGTGCTAGGTCTCTATGGCCGGAGAGAGTATAGATACGTTCCACTGCCACAGCCGTCAAATAGCAGTGCGCAAACATTACTCTGATCCGGTTTGAAGGACGCTGCAGCTGTTACTGGTGCTAGGTCTCTATGGCCGGAGAGAGTATAGATACGTTCCACTGCCACAGCCGTCAAATAGCAGTGCAAACATTACCTGATCCGGTTTGAAGGACGCTGCGGCTGTTACTGGTGCTAGGTCTCTATGGCCGAGAGAGTATAGATACGTTCCACTGCCAGCCGTCAAATAGCAGTGCGCAAACATTACCTGATCCGGGTTGAAGGGCGCTGCAGCTGTTGCTGGTGCTAGGTCTCTATGGCCGGAGAGAGAGTATAGATACGTTCCACTGCCACAGCCGTCAAATAGCAGTGCGCAAACATTACTCTGATCCGGTTTTGAAGCGGCGCTGCAGCTGTTACTGGTGCTAAGGTCTCTATGGCCGGAGAGTATAGATACGTTCCACTGCCACAGCCGTCAAATAGCAGTGCGCAAACATTACTCCTGATCCGGTTTGAAGGACGCTGCAGCTGTTACTGGTGCTAGGTCTCATGGCCGGAGAGAGAGTATAGATACGTTCCACCGCCACAGCCGTCAAATAGCAGTGCGCAAACATTACTGTGATCCGGTTTGAAGGGCGCTGCAGCTGTTACTGGTGCTAAGGTCTCTATGGCCGGAAGGTATAGATACGTTCCACTGCCACAGAGGTTAAATAGCAGTGCGCAAACATTACTCTGATCGGTTTGAAGGACGCTGCAGCTGTTACTGGTGCTAGGTTCTATGGCCGGAGAGTATAGATACGTTCCTGCCACAGCCGTTAAATAGCAGTGCGCAAACATTACTCTGATCCGGTTTGAAGGACGCTGCAGCTGTTACTGGTGCTAGGTCTCTATGGCCGAAGAGAGTATAGATACGTTCCACTGCCGGTGCGGTGTATATATTAACCGGGGTAGTTTTTTTTTTTTTTGTTGGTACACAGGCAAAAGCGCTAGGTCACCTTATCACGCGTGGTATAGGCAGGCGGTATACTTACCATCACATCCATTTGTGCGTCCGATACATTTATGTAATAAACACACACAAACAACGATGCACAGGACTTACGTATTTTCGAGTGATTGGTTGAAAAAGGTGAGGGTACTATCAAATCGCGTCTGTTTCAGAGGAGCTGATGAACTCCAACGACACGTCGGAACAGGTGCTGGCGCTGGTGCCGCCCGAGCTGCATAAGTACCTCACCGTCCACTCCAAGAATGCGTCTGGTGAGGTTCTTTTTTTTTTTAAAACTATGGCATGTGGAGATGGCGCACGCTTCCTCTGAAGAGTTCAGTTGCCTTTGACCATAAGCCGATGGCACTCACACGCTGCCCAGACCAGGTCGGACGTTAAACGACACCAGCTCTCCAAATCCCACTCACCACGGCCAGGTCCTGACCAGCACCATGTTACAGCCAACAGCACGGAGCGAGCGGGGCCCAAGAACGTGTCGGACATCCGGCTCGCGATCCAGCGCGTCAACGAGGCGCAGACGATCTACAACGAGGACATTTTCGGGCCGGTGCTGAACGACACCATCATCATCGCGATACAGGTATCCCACCAGTGGAAGCTGGTCTCCGTCACCAGGATCTCGAGGAGAAGAAACTGGTTTGGTTTCCACTGAACCTGGACTTCCAGTAGGAAAAATTTCGTAAAGAGACTTACATGTTCCAAGATCAGCTTTCGAGGAGTTGTGACACGTCAACCCACGCTTGTCCATCAGTATCCCACGTCCCAACAGTGGGTCTCATTAAATTGGCTATTAATTTATTTTTATATATAGAAATAGGTTGAAATAAAACCGCATGAATTGTCTGAAGACAGTTTATTTAAGGCAGGAATTTGGGCTTGGGCATCTTCCTCCTCGCCAGGATCAGGTCCTTCCCCTTCAGGCCGGCGAGGCTCAATCTCTTCTTAGTCTCCGGCGGCTTGACCGGCTCGATTATCTCCACCTTCTTCTGCGCCGTTCTCGGCGGGCTCAACTCCTCCATCCATATCATTTGCTGTTCCTCCGTCAGTCCGGTCATAATTCGGAATCTCCGCGGCGTCTGTTGGCAGAGAGATGAGCCCTAAGAAAATCCCATGAAGACACCAAGTTTTTTTTTTTTAATTTTTATAGCAGGATCCACCCCTCAAAGAGAATATCTTGGATCCAGTGGAACTCTGTCAGCAGAATAGGATCAATGACCATCAGTAGAAGAATAGTCTACCATCACCAAAGAAGGACAGTTTTTGGGAGGTAAATCCCAAACTGGTAACGCTGTACTCACCACGCTTGGTGTGAGGGTTTGCAGGTTCAGTATATTGGTGAAGGTCCTGGAAGAAGGTGCTTCCGTCCACATTCTTGTCTCCAACGTTGAGACTTCATCAGATCTTTACAACAATCAACCCTCTAATCGTTCTTGCTAAGAATCCAAACCTTCCACTAGGATACAGTCTAAATCGTTTATCCACCACGCTGATCTGCTGCAGGTTGGTGGATGTCAAATAACCATGAGAACTGTTCTGGTAATTAGATGGTAGAAGCTGATGGTATCCTCCTCCTCCAGAAGACAGTTGGAAGAATCTATAATTTTAATATTCTGTTACTTACCAAATATTCTTTGCTCTTGTACGGTACGTAGTGTGGTATGTACATCTTCGGCCTCGGCACAACGTAGGGTCTGGCAAATAGAACCTTCGGGAAGTCCGGTTTGTGGTACCTGGCAATAAGAATTTAAATTAATTTTGTAAAATATATCTCATGATGATGTGGTCATGGGCGGCCATATGATGACGGCTGGAACAGTATGATGCTGTTCCTGTGATGGGTTTTGAGTATGTGGGTAAATCAGCGGGTTCAACCATTAACTAGCCATCAGAACCCACAAAACAGTTGTACTTAGAGGAATATGATTGTGTAATTTATTTCCGGTTGACAATTTTGTGCTCCCACCAAGCCGCATTGGGCCAGCGTGGCGGAAAATGGCCCAAATCCCCTCCATACGGTCTACAAACGACGATCCCTAGTGCTTAGCGGTGCCGGATGCCATACTGACTGCAGCGCAGGACCGATCGATATGAGATTTTTGAGAGGCCTATGTCCAGCATCGGCTGATGATGATGATGATGACGAATTTGTTACCATCAGATGTAAAGATATATTAAGCATACGATTGTCTAAATCAAACTAGTGTAGTGTAAATAACTCCAGTGTGAAGACTATTCAAATTTTGGTACTGAACGTATACCAGAGAAAGGGCTTCTGTTGAAGTCAGGGTACCTTGGGCAAGGATTCTTTGTTTTCTAATTCGGGCTGGATATCATTATTATGTTATATTAAGGATGAGGTCATGAACCATCACCACCAGCCAATAGACGTCCACTGTTGGACATAGGCCTTCCCCCCAAAGATCCACACATTGATCGGTCCTGTGCCGCACGCATCACCGGCCACCGGCCGCCGTTCGTAAGGCTTCATATGGGGAGGAAATTGGGCTATTTACCACCACGCTGGCCTGATGTGAATTGGTGGGGACCAGAGCCTCGTCTGTTGATTAGCAGTGTGCACCACGAGCTGGTGAGGATGGCCTGGGACCCGTGAGTTCTAGAATTTTTTGATGGTACTAATATCTTACTGGTGGGTAGGCCTTTTGCCGGAAAGTAACACCATAGCTCCAACTTGTGCTGGCAGGCAGTAGTGTGCAAATATTCCAATTGTGGATTTGATCACAGTCCAGTGTAAATTTTTGTAGATTTCATTTACCACCAGGTGAAAGTCCCAGTGGTGATATGGTGCGCGGATAAATAGAAGACCGTACCACACAAGATCCCAGTGGTCCCGATACACAGGCTCCGGCATTATGATCTTCATCCATCGCAGTATATCACATCTGCAAAGGATAGAGAACACATAAAAAAGAGCAATTTTAAAAATTTCCAAAACTGGTCCATCTCAATTTAGAAATGCCCACCGCTGGGCATTTAGATACTGATTTGGGCTCGGTATATTAGTAAATGTCACAGAAACCTCTACTTATTCTCTTTTGTCCTCCTTCTCTCTTAGTCATCTATTAAGACACCTAGGGTTGTTCTCTAAATGGGTTGTCTAAAATATGTCATTCTCATCAAACTCTTCTTTCTCCAATACTTCTATCTTCATCTCTTTTCGTTCTTTTCTTAATATTTTTGTTAGTAGTATAAGTAAAGTATTGTTGGTGATCGTCTGGTTAGGATCCGCGGTTTTGTTCCGAACCTAGATCCTGAGACCTGTCCAGGTCACGGGGACGGCCTGGCGAGGACGATTACTAAGGGAGTAGTGGGCGAAAATTTCAACATAACCCTGACTTTCCCCCAGAAGATTATATCTTGAAGATTAACGCCTCTATCCCTTTCCCTCTCCAAATTGCAAATGAAGAATCTAGGTACCAACACATGATCCACTACTGTCACCAATTTATCTAGTGATAGAAATTCGTAGGAAATGTCCCAGACAATTGGTCTATTCTCTGCTAGTTGAGCTACATTTAAAAAAAAAATTCTTCACCTGGTCCAGTTCCTCCGTATCCCCCAACTGGGTCCGGTTCTCGACTTGAACCACGTGCAGTGCGTGAGCGGCTTCCTCGGCGGCAGGCCGATGCTTCTACTGAACTTGATGAACTCCGTGCCGTACAGTTGGTGGACTTTGGACGTTATCATCTACAGCATCAGGTCTATCATCAGACTCGAGGGACGCTGTAGTTTTGGACTCGTGTACCTCATCATCATCTCTTACAAGATCTCTTACCATCAGATCAGCTGCCGCAGCGGTTGTTCCCAGTGTGCATATATTACCATGTTCAAGAGTTACAAATAGAAATTTTCGGGACATCAAGACTTAGCTCTTCATGCGTGTAGCGTGATGTGGTGCAGTGTACCTTATCCTAACTAGTTCATCATTACCATGGACTGGTGTATCATTTACCATCAGGTGAACTATTTTTTTTTGCCATTCCCAATCGTGGGATGGAGTTGTACTGTCACTCTTGCCATGCGGATTGGGTATCGCTGTAAATTTCCGAACTGGCAGTAAAGACAGCTGCTGCTACTTCCCTGGATTTATTCCCTATTTAGTCGACTTTATGCCTTGGTGCTGGTTCCCTACCTTTATATGCTGGAAGTCGTGTATATTTATCATTGGCAGCTTGGACGGATCTTCCAGCATAAGGAGACGAAGACCGTTGATGTCATTCATGATCACGCACTCCTGGAAGCAATTTTTATATCAATTTATATATTTATACCTTCATTAGTAATCACCATCATGACCATTGCAGCGTTGTCCACTGTTGGACATAGACCATGCCCACACTCCTGCCCCCTAATTTCACTATGGCGGAACACCGTGATGATTTATTTGGTGATTGATCAGGGTAACTCTTCCGTCCTCCTACGTTGAGAGGATAGATCTATCATTAGTCCTTCGATCCGGATAACAGCTGTTTAGTTACTCACACTGTACTGCGGCAAAGATACTTCTTTTGCCATCCAGTCGGCCACCTCTGTGGCACTCCAAGCGAATGCTGGTGGCAGCGGCAGACTGTCCACCACCGCCGCTGATAGCTCGTAGAGAGTCAGCGGTGACATTTGGCATTGCTTCAGCTTTCTAGAAGACAGAGTGGAATAGATGATGAGGAGGTGCTTGAAGAGTTGGCTTCTTGACAATCTGGAGACCGGAGGTCTGGTCTAGGCTAGGCTAGGTCATAGATGCTGACCGTCCTCTTCGAGTTGGAGGTGTCCGGAATTTTGTCACTACATACGTTTGGAGAGCTTTCACTTTGATTGATGCTGGAATCTGTGCTACTTCCACCGTTACGTCATCCGGTGTAAAGGATGCTGCAGTTAGTGGATTTACTAGACTAATTATGTGATGAAGATTATAGGAATTTTTTGGGTCCTTTGAAATTTATCATTTCACAATTACTTTGGCAAATTTTCATGTATTATAATTGATTAATGTAAGGAATTGGACTATCATAATCATCATCATCATTACCATCATCATCATCATTCTGCTGATCATGGGCCTCTTAAAATTCATCGAAATCATCATCTAGTTTCATCCAGAGAATGACCGTTACTGCAGTAATTTCCCCCGCTACTAGTTAGCGTACTACTCTATGAGATTGTGCTTATTACTGTGAGACTTGAAGTATAAAGTCTCGTTACCATATTAATTTCACTAGCTACAGCGCCCTTCAAACCGGACCACGGTAATATTAATGCACTACTTTATCACTGTGCTCGACAACTTGAAACTTGAGTAATTAAGTCCCGTTACCATAGTAATTTTATCAGGTACAACATATATAGAAAGATTTGCACAGTACTGTTTGGCGATGGTGGTGGTACTTTTTTTTGGTTTGAAGCGGTGGGGGGAATCTTCGAAAGATACCCTGCTTTTGGGGGGAAGTAAGGGTAATGGGAGATTCTTACTAAAACCCCCTTCCGATCAGCATCAGTGCTCCAGAGGCTCCGGGATCACTTACAGAACCGTTGCCTCTGTCAGCACGTCTCTCAGAGGGCAAGCTCTCGTAGGCACAATCGCTGAGCGATACCCTGTCCGAGGTCCCCTTGTAGCGATAAGGGCCCTGACCCTCAAGACCCTTTCCGTCGCCTTCTACAGGCAGGGCTTACCTTACTCCTACTCTCACCCGTCCGGTACCACAGGGCTGTGGCTATGGTGGTACCTGCTGTAGATACTGATGGTGATGAGATGGTGCTCCAACTCGACCTGATGGTATAGAGAGTACTCACTTGTTCTTCACGTAGGGTTCCTCATCAGGGTAGCAGCCGCATTCCACGCACGTGGTCTTATCAGCTGTTATGTAAACCGGAACCCGTTCCGGTATCACCACGGACGGAGCGCGTCTTGGTATCACGATCTTCTTCTTCGTCTTCCTCCGCCTCCTCGATGACCCTTTGTCCTGGATTTGAAAGTTAAGTTCAACTATGACCGCCAAACGTGATCCGGTTTGAAGGGCGCTTTAACGCGGAATTTCACTAGCTACAACGCCCTTCAAACCGGATCACAGCAATATCCGCACAGTGCTTTGTGCCGACTGCAACAGGCGCTGCGGCGGTACCTAGACAGTCTCCGGAAATAGAGATACTATCACCAGTAATAGTTACAGCGTCCTTCAAACCGGATCACAGCAATGTCCGCACAGTGCTGTGTGCCGACTGCAACAGGCGCTGCGGCGGTACCTAGACGGTCCCCGGCAATAGAGATACTACCACCAGTAATAGTGACAGCGTCCTTCAAACCGGATCACAGCAATGTCCGCACAGTACTGTGTGCCGGCTGCGGCGGTACCTAGACGCACTCCAGCAACAGAGACACTACCACCAGTGATATCTACTGTTCCATGTCCAGCAGTTGATTTGATGATGATGATAATCGAAAGGATAGGAAACAGTTTCCATCATCATCATCAGCCGATAGATGTCCACTGCTGGACATAGGTCTCCACCAAAGATCCTCCACATACAATCAGCCTGGCCTCCGGTCCCGCCGGCCGCTAGGGGCTGTCGTTTGTAGAGGTTCATATGGGGGAATTTGGGCCATTCCCCACCACGCTGGCCCAATGCGCGCTGGTGGTACCCAGAGCCTGGTCAGTTGATCGGCTGCACCACGAGCTGGTGAGCTTGGCTTGGATCCCTTACACCCCACAAACACACAATAGCACATATAAAAAAATCACCTTATCATTTGTCACCACCATTATTTAAAAAAAAATTGTATAAAATAAAAATAAATTATATAAAAATATTGTTGCGGTATAAAACAACAAAATGGCCGTTGACGTTGACGGCCCCCATGGTGTTAATAACGGGCGCATGATACTTGTAAATTGGCCAGGCTATAAAATATTTTATATGAAAATCCTCTGTCGAGGTCCATTATCTCAGAATATATTTGGAATTGGCGAGGGCCAATGTCGCCAGGTTATTAAATATTTTATACATAGGTCCTTTGTCGAGGTCCATTACCTCAGAATATATTTGGAATTGGCGAGGGCCAATGTCGCCGGAGTTATTAAATATTTTATACATAGGTCCTTTGTCGAGGTCCATTACCTCAGAATATATATTTGGAATTGGCGAGACCAATGTCGCCAGGTTATTAAATATTATTTTATACATAGGTCCTTTGTCGGGGTCCATTATCTCCAGAATATATTTGGAATTGGCGAGGGCCAATGTCGCCAGGTTATTAAATATTATTTTATACATAGGTCCTTTGTCGAGGTCCATTACCTCAGAATATATTTGAATTGGCGAGGACTAATGTCGCCAGGTTATTAAATATTATTTTATACATAGGTCCTTTGTCGAGGTCCATTACCTCAGAATATATTTGGAATTGGCGAGGACTAATGTCGCCAGGTTATTAAATATTTTATACATAGGTTCTTTGTCGAGGTCCATTACCTCAGAATATATTTGGAATTGGCGAGGACTAATGTCGCCAGGTTATTAAATATTTTATACATAGGTTCTTTGTCGAGGTCCATTACCTCAGAATATATTTAGGTGGCGAGGGCCAATGTCGCCAGGTTATTAAATATTTTATACATAGGTCCTTTGTCGAGGTCCATTACCTCAGAATATATTTGGAATTGGCGAGGGCCAATGTCGCCAGGTTATTAAATATTTTATACATAGGTCCTTTGTCGAGGTCCATTACCTCAGAATATATATTTGGAATTGGCGAGGGCCAATGTCGCCAGGTTATTAAATATTTTATACATAGGTCCTTTGTCGAGGTCCATTATCTCAGAATATATTTGGAATTGGCGAGGGCCAATGTCGCCAGGTTATTAAATATTTTATACATAGGTCCTTTGTCGAGGTCCATTATCTCAGAATATATTTGGAATTGGCGAGGGCCAATGTCGCCAGGTTATTAAATATTTTATACATAGGTCCTTTGTCGAGGTCCATTATCTCAGAATATATTTGGAATTGGCGAGGGCCAATGTCGCCAGGTTATTAAATATTTTATACATAGGTCCTTTGTCGAGGTCCATTATCTCAGAATATATTTGGAATTGGCGAGGACTAATGTCGCCAGGTTATTAAATATTTTATACATAGGTCCTTTGTCGAGGTCCATTACCTCAGAATATATTTGGAATTGGCGAGGGCCAATGTCGCCAGGTTATTAAATATTTTATACATAGGTCCTTTGTCGAGGTCCATTACCTCAGAATATATTTGGAATTGGCGAGGACTAATGTCGCCAGGTTATTAAATATTTTATACATAGGTCCTTTGTCGAGGTCCATTACCTCAGAATATATTTGGAATTGGCGAGGGCCAATGTCGCCAGGTTATTAAATATTTTATACATAGGTCCTTTGTCGAGGTCCATTATCTCAGAATATATTTGGAATTGGCGAGGGCCAATGTCGCCAGGTTATT
The DNA here is from genome assembly GCA_029286815.1 of Troides helena. NCBI lineage: Eukaryota > Metazoa > Arthropoda > Insecta > Lepidoptera > Papilionidae > Troides > Troides helena. The sequence continues at coordinate 502,429 of JAGSMV010000034.1, forward strand.
AAATATTTTACATAGGTCCTTTGTCGAGTCCATTATCTCAGAATATATTTGGAATTATGAGGGCCAATGTCGCCAGGTTATTAAATATTTTATACATAGGTCCTTTGTCGAGGTCCATTACCTCAGAATATATTTGGAATTGGCGAGGGCCAATGTCGCCAGGTTATTAAATATTTTATACATAGGTCCTTGTCGAGGTCCATTACCAGAATATATTTGGAATTGGCGAGGCCAATGTCGCCAGGTTATTAATATTTTATACATAGGTCCTTTGTCCATTACCTCAGAATATATTTGGAATTGGCGAGGACTAATGTCGCCAGGTTATTAAATATTTTATACATAGGTCCTTTGTCGAGGTCCATTACCTCAGAATATATTTGGAATTGGCGAGGGCCAATGTCGCCAGGTTATTAAATATTTTATACATAGGTCCTTTGTCCATTATCTCAGAATATATTTGGAATTGGCGAGGGCCAATGTCGCCAGATTATTAAATATTTTATACATAGGTCCTTTGTCGAGGTCCATTACCTCACAATATATTTGGAATTGGCGAGGACTAATGTCGCCAGGTTATTAAATATTTTATACACAAATCCTTTGTCGAGGAGACAGTACCGAGACGATCTATGGCAACAAAGATTTACCAGTAAACCAAAAACAATATCCATATTAGATCTCTAGTCAGAGCTTTTACACTACACCTTCATTAGACTCAGCTCAGTGGACATTGACCCTTACGGCATCATCAACTCTTCAAATTGAAGAACTCTTGGCAGGTCTCTGTTATCGGTGATAGTCCACTAGCGCCAAGCGAAGGTGATCGAACGTTAATGTTATCCGGCTCTAAAGACCATGAAAGCTGCTGGTAAAACCACTACGATATCCTAACCAGCGCTATATTAGGAGCAGGCGTAATGCTTACCATCAGGCGATCGTGTGGTAGAAAGAAAATATTATTGGTGGTATAATAAAAGTTTGCTGTCAGGTTCACACGAGGTTGACGTACCTCCGCCACCTGATCGTCTCCCTGGCTCAAGCTCGGGACATCGACAGGACCCTGCTGGTCTTCTCCCACGATTACTACGACGAGGAGATCAACGCGCTCGTGAGGAGTATAGACTTTACCAAGGTCAGCATCACATCAACCGCATGGTCACCATCCTCTCCTGCGATCACGTCACTAGATACGCAAACTCTTCTTCCAGGTGATGCAGATCTTCTACCCATATTCAATCCAGACGCATCCAAACGAATTCCCTGGTGTAGATCCCAACGACTGTCCAAGAGACGCCCGCCTCGAACAGTAAGTTTTTTTTTTATTCCAAGTGTGGTGCAGTGTATACCATCCTAACCATATAACATATCATCGCGATAGTTAAGATACACTGCTCAAATAATTCCACTAGCGGCAGGGCCGTTCTTGGTCCTCCGAGCCGGATAACAGTAAAGCATCTGGGCTCCACCAAATGTCGATGGGAAAAAATTGTGAGTAAGAGTTATGCATTCCCAAATTGGACGGCTTTATATTTTAATCTGTGCTATATCCGGTTTCCAGGGCTATAAAGATGAAATGCAACAACGCCCACCATCCGGACCTGCACGGTCACTACCGCGAGGCGAAGTACACGCAGACGAAGCACCACTGGTGGTGGAAAGCGAACAGGATCTTCAATCAGCTGCAGTGTACGGCGGGCCACACGGGTCAGTTCCGTTTCCTCTTTAAGAAGCTCAGATTTGACCAGGTAGCCAGGTATCGAGGAGCAACGATCGATACATGGTGTCCATCACCTCATAGTCTTCGTGAAGATCTAAACCAAATACTTCATCTGACAATATTGAGTCAAGAATAAAAAATTCACTCGAACAGGTATGGTGGTCTTCTTGGAGGAGGACCACTACGTGGCCGAGGACTTCATCCACATGCTGCACCTGTTGCGCGCCACCGCCGACAGGAGCTGCGCCAACTGCGAGATACTCTGTCTCGGGACTTATCTCAAGACCTACAATTACCATTCGATCGGCGACAAGGTAAGCTCACTCTATCTCTTATAGAATAAAATCGATATTTTATCTATAATTTACGACGACTCCGTTTTATCTAGGGATATATCTCGAGATAAATAGAAGGGTAATTCTGAAAAATAAAAAAGTGGGTATAATTGTTTTTAATTATTTAAAAAAAAATGCTAAAATTCAAAAGTATAGTTAATCCCAAATTAAACGTAAACCTCACAACAGATAATATAATATTAATACTTAAAATTTATTTCTAGCTAAAGTCAAGGTAATTTCTATCTCTCTCTCTCTCTCTTTCTCGTTATATTCTATATTGTGGAGGTCGACCTTAATTTTTCCTTTCCACCTCTATTTTGAAGTATCACCGTTCACCAATAACATGAGGCCCTCATTCACATTGTAATCTTCATTTATAATCTGTGGCACTGAACATTAATGTTTTATGTGTGTTCTGTGAATTAAAACTGTCCGATATATGTGCTAACCGAATTAATTTTTTTTTTAATCGATTAGGATGAACGTACTTTAGACCTGTGCCTTTGACGTTAGGAAAGAAATTGCTGCTGTCAGATTTTGACCGTTACGAAAATATGTTAATATAAAGCTCTCTATTCGGTATAAATGTTTACAAATTTGACAAAATTGTGTAAAATAAATTCAGTGGTGGTAGATCTTGTGCTGGATACCGTCTGGTTACCGTCACAGCTTCCGTATCCGCTGGTGAATAGTTCTGTGCAAATATCGCCGTCGGAACGATGATGTATCAGTCGCATACAGGTGAACGCTTCTATCCAATTTCCATAACGTACTATAATTAGTTATTTTTTTTTTTATATTTTATCTTTATCAAGTATACTTTAACATGTCCGACATATTTTATTATGAAAATAATATTTCACTATAAAATTGAGTTCGGACATATACTATTTATATTATTTTCGTTTTAATATAGTCTCAAAATTATATTAAAATATATCTATTGATATATGTTATATTGTGATGTTGACCAAATTATATACAAATTTGGATATATTATTATATTTAGGTATAAATTCAATACAAAAAATTGTAAAGGTAAAAAAAGAAATATTTAAATCTTGAACATTAAGTATGAAACAATTGAAATCGGTACAACTATTCGAGGAGACTGTTCAGTGAAGGTTGCCACGGTCGGTTAGTTTCACTGATGGTGAGGTGTTGTTGATGAGCAGAAGAAGCACGCCAGCCTGAGCTACGTCAAGCAAGTGAGAGCTGCGGCGGAGGAGCGCCGCAGGCGGATGCAGGATACGCAGTCGTGGAACTACCAAGTGTACCCTTACTTGTACACGAGCAATCAAAAGGTGCAGAGCCGACCGGTTGGCACAGTTTGTGTGGTGGGGATAGTGGACTGGATGTCTCCGTGGGGCTTAGTAGCAATTCCAATTCATAAAGATCAGATCTTTGTTTCACATTACTACATCAGTGGTTGACTAGTAGGCAGTTCCTCATCAGAATTATATCATCATGTTTGTGGTAAGAGCTCGAAGAAGAGCCTCTTCCACATGGATGGATACTGTTGGAAAGCTGGCGTGTGACAATATACACTTAGGTCCTCTCTGCATATGACCACACTCAATGGAGACTGCGAGGCCATGATCCTCAGCAGTGAGGGTGTTTTGAAGCAAAGCATTTTATTAATTATTTGGCTGTATACATTTAACTCCTTTGCATTTCCAAGGAAATAATTAAAAATATAAAATAGAGGTACTTGTGAAATTTAAACAATAATTATATGGCATTATGAACTCTATTCCTTTGTCTTTGCAAGAATAAGACAAAAAACTTATCACTCTTATCGTCTTATTTTTAATATAAACTACATTATGGATGAAAATAACATCATGAATAGATATTTCACTTATTTATCCCACCATCAGTCGGTAGACTTCAGCTGCTAGACAGACCTCCCCCGAAGACCTTGACATTGATTGGTCCTGTGCCACCCGCATCGCCGGGAACCAGGAGCAGATTTGGACCATTCCCATGCTGGCCTTATGTAGGTCAGTGGGAGCCAGAGACTCGTCTGTTGATTACCAGGGTCCACCGTGAGCAGGTTAGGTTGGATCCCATCAGTTGTGGTTCGGGACCCCTTGAGCCCAATGTCTTACTCTAAAGTATATGCAAAATAAATTTAGATTCTTCTCCATCACTCCCTCACTGCTGAGGATTGTGACAACACAGTCACCATTGAGTATAGTTATATGCCATTCTAATAATTTCCATCCATATGGTAGAGGCTCTTCCTTGAGCACATCCACCTTGTCTCCCCAAAATGACTTTCCTCTCCGGACAGCCCATTGGAGAAAGCATTACATACCGGAGAGAGTTGAAGGCTCTTTATTAGCATGCCGAGGTTCTTTAAGATGGACTCATTTGTCCTTTTCTCTGTCCATGGTATTTGGAGAAACCTTCACCAGCACCACATATCGATGACATCAATCCTTCCCTCATCGCAGTTAAATCTAGATTACAATACAACACTAATACAGTAAAACAAAAACTTTTTTAGGTTAGGTTTCTATACATTTATTTTACTGTTGCTGTGTAAATATCCTATATATATGGCATCACTTAAAAACGAGTGATGTTTAACATTTAAGTCACACACAAACTGTGCGAACCTGTCGTTGACATTATAAGCGGTAGTGAGGTAGATAGGTCTTTGGCTACACCTAGTGCATATAAAGCATGTACTAACCTCATGTGAATGACTGGACTGGTGGAGGCGGTGCATCCATGTTGGATGACAAACCGGTGATAAGCATCTAGGATGATCATCACATCCGTTTAGGGAGACGGCAGCTTCTGGTTGTTGTGCTGTATATAGTAACACTTAGTATATATATCACTAGTCCCTACTGCGTATAAATGACGTAATATTTATATATATGTATGTTTCCACGTCCATCCGTGTGAAGATATCTCCTCCTCCAGTCCAGTCGTGACGATGGCGCCTGATGTTATACTGTATATATACTAACATTGATTAAAAACAGAAATATTACGCACTGCGATTATGTATGAAGTTATAAATTTTTTGGCGCCGTTAATGACGTTTGTTTTTTTTTTTTTATTAACGATTACGACGGCTTTGTATTTGTTGATGGAGCCGTTTTTTTTTTTCGTTTCGCGCTTGAAATATTCGAGAGAAGCTTCTAGGTTATGTGAGATTCATGCTAAAACCTCCTCGGTGGTCTCTCTTACAGAACCGCTGCCTCTGTCTGTACGTCTCTGAGAGGCCAAACCCTCGTAGGCACCATCGCTGAGCGATACCCTGTCCAAGGTCCGCTAGTTAAGCGATAAGGGCTCCAACCCTCAAGGCCGGTGGAACCCCTAGACCCTTTTAATCGCCTTCTCAGAGACTAATGACTGTCTCCATAGAGCCTATTGTTCATTATAAATTATTTTTTTTTTAAATAGGAGAAAATAATTTTATTGGAATGATTTAGATACAAGTCCTTTAGCCGAAACTAAAAAAAATAATTATTGCCACTTGAAAAATCTTAATTCTGCGAAATTTTATATTTTTTTTTTGATGCATTGCATGAATATTTCATGAGATGTATTTTTTTTTTTTTTGTCGTCTATGGAGTTTAATTTTTTTTTCCAATATTAATGCAGTCTTTATTTGTAATTGAAAAAAGTATCGTAAAATTTTTTTTTTTTCTAAACGTTTGTTAGCTTAAAAAATTGAGAATAATTTAAGTACCATAGAGTAAATTTTATTTCACATAAAGAACTAAAATCGATTATGATTTTTTTATTATGTATAAAAAAAAAGTTTTATTAAATTCTCTTTAGATTTTTCCAGCGCGCCAAAAGAAATATAACTTTAAAATTTTTCAGTCTATGGCTACAATTGTCTATGGTCTATGCTGCGACATACATTTAGCTAGAGTGCTTAGTGCATGTTAAAGATAAGTTTAGTGCTCTCAGTACTTACGTAGAAAAGCTAGATTTTATCTATTGATAGTATAAGCGACATAATATTAGTACAAGTATTAAAAAAATGCTTATCTCGTTCGAAGCGAGTTCAACCATCAAAACATCTGTATTTTTTATAACCCCAATACATCTGTTCTTTCTCTATCTCACTCTCTCTTTGGTGATGGAGTTAACTTTATTTTTTTTTTTACTTAAATTTTTTTTTTTTTTTGTTGTGATTAAGCGACGATACGAGCGGCTCGTTCACCTGACGTTGAGTGATACGGTAAATCAAAATGGCGCTAGTTAAGATGGTATTCACAGCGCCACATTGCGCTCGTTAGACATGAGATGTAAAGCCCATCCCAGTAATAACATTAACTACAGCACCCTTCAAACCGGAACACAGTAATGTTTGGACAGTAGTTTATCAGCAGATATAGACGCTGCGATGGCATTCCGCATAATATATATATATAAGGCCAACGTGCTCTCCCCTTGTAGTACACTATAGTAGTCCCAGCAGTGGGAATGTACAGTGGGATGGGTACCGATATAAGCAATTCAAACATTTGTAAAGCGATATCAATAATTGTTCAATTGTAATACTATAGTTACTGTCATGACAATTGGCGCGACAAAATGGCGGCTGTTCGAAGTGTTTTTTTTTTTTTATACGATGAGACTACTGAAGTGAGGTCACGCGTCCACTAAATATTTTAATGTATATTTACTAATTTCTATTAAAAAAAATATATTAAAAAGGGGTTAATTTGGGGGGGGATTTGATGAGGCAGTAAGGTTCTCAGGTGGAGGCCGCGTACTGAAGGACGTGGTGTTGAGGCCCCTCCCACAAGGGACGGATGAATGTGGAGATCTTTGGGGGGGAGGGATTTGTCCAGCAGTGGACGTGTGGGATGATGAATTTTTTTTTATATTTTTTTTATATATCATATGCATGTGGTAGTAGTGCATGCACGTCGCACGATTATCTAATATTCAGTCCGTTATGTTGGCAACACTGGTACATTTAGTTTTTCATATTGGCAACACTGTACCGTATTGTATGGAGGGTGTGAGCGATAATTAAAATAACAATTTTATTTATTTATTAGTTGAATAGTAAAATCTCAGTTGCCGGTGACAGTCTGGGTAGGTACATGATAACTATGTTCCGGTTTGAAGGGCGTTGTAGCTAACGTAACTATGGTGACGAGACCTTTTTATACAATTAAGCGAGACGGGAGATACCTGTTTGTTCGTATCGTTACCTAGTAATTACATTACGTCCAACGTCCTTCAAACCGGAGCAAAGTAATGTTCACATAATACTGTTTGTCGGCTATTATAGTATCCACTTAGACGGTCGTTGGCGACAGCGATCTACCAGCAGTAACAGCTATTGGTCCTTCAAGCCGGATCGCAGTAATATCTGCCGGATGCAATAGGTGCTGCTGTGGTACTTAGATGGTTTCAAGGCGACGAGCACGACGTTGCTATGGGCGAGCGTGTCACTCAATATCACGTGAACGTCCGGCTCTTTGTTGAAAAAAAAAAAAAAAAAGTTAACCTCAAAATAGTATTCAACCTCCTGCATGCTGCCGAACGACGCGCTCGCCGTGCTGCAAGCTGCATTCATGCTATAACATTGCCAGCCGTCGGACCGCAGATGAATATTTTTTTTTAATTTAAGTAAATAAGTAATAATAAGTTTTAATTGTTGTGAACTACTGCTAATGTACAAACAAAATTGGAATAGACAATTAAAAAACAATAATTTTGGTGTAAACTATTAAAGAAGTTAATTTCGGTATAGACAATAGAGGAAAATAATTTATCATTCAACGCGACCGTTCGCCGGTGACGCTTGAGCGCCGCGCGCGCCAGTGTTGCCAACGCGGCGCCAGTGTTGCCAACGCGTGCTAGAGTTGCCAACGCGGCGCCAGTGTTGCCAACGCGTGCTAGAGTTGCCAACGCGGCGCCAGTGTTGCCAACGCGTGCTAGAGTTGCCAACGCGGCGCCAGTGTTGCCAACGCGATGCTACAGTTGCCAACGCGGCGCCAGTGTTGCCAACGCGGCGCCAGTGTTATAACGCGTGCTAGAGTTGCCAACGCGGCGCCAGTGTTGCCAACGCGGCGCCAGTGTTATAACGCGTGCTACGGTTGCCAACGCGGCGCCAGTGTTATAACGCGGCGCCAGTGTTAACGCGGCGCCAGTGTTGCCAATGCGGCGCCAGTGTTGCCAACGGCGCCAGTGTTGCCAACGCGTGCTACGGTTGCCAACGCGGCGCCAGTGTTGCCAACGCGCGCGCCAGTGTTGCCAACGCGGCGCCAGTGTTGCCAACGCGTGCTACAGTTGCCAACGCGGCGCCGGTGTTGCCAACGCGTGCTAGAGTTGCCCATGCGGCGCCAGTGTTGCCAACGCGTGCTAGAGTTGCCAACGCGGCGCGCCAGTGTTGCCAACGCGCTAGAGTTGCCAACGCGGCGCCAGTGTTATAACGCGTGCTAGAGTTGCCAACGCGGCGCCAGTGTTGCCAATGCGGCGCCAGTGTTATAACGCGGCGCCAGTGTTGCCAACGCGTGCTAGAGTTGCCAACGCGTGCTAGAGTTGCCAACGCGGCGCCGGTGTTGCCAACGCGGCGCGCCAGTGTTGCCAACGCGTGCTACGGTTGCCAACGCGGCGCCAGTGTTGCCAACGCGTGCTAGAGTTGCCCATGCGGCGCCAGTGTTGCCAACGCGTGCTACAGTTGCCAACGCGTGCTAGAGTTGCCAACGCGGCGCCAGTGTTGCCAACGCGTGCTAGAGTTGCCAACGCGGCGCCAGTGTTGCCAACGCGTGCTAGAGTTGCCAACGCGGCGCCAGTGTTGCCAACGCGGCGCCAGTGTTGCCAACGCGTGCTAGAGTTGCCAACGCGCGCCAGTGTTGCCAACGCGGCGCCAGTGTTGCCAACGGCGCCAGTGTTATAACGCGGCGCCAGTGTTAACGCGGCGCCAGTGTTGCCAACGCGCGCGCCAGTGTTATAACGCGGCGCCAGTGTTGCCAACGCGCGCCAGTGTTGCCAACGCGTGCTAGAGTTGCCAACGCGCGCCAGTGTTGCCAACGCGGCGCCAGTGTTGCCAACGCGCGCGCCAGTGTTGCCAACGCGCGCCAGTGTTGCCAACGCGCGCCAGTGTTGCCAACGCGCACCAGTCTTGCCAACGCGGCGCCAGTGTTATAACGCGGCGCCAGTGTTGCCAACGCAGCGCCAGTGTTGCCAGCGCGGCGCCAGTGTTGCCAGCGCGGCGCCAGTGTTGCCAGCGCGGCGCCAGTGTTGCCAACGCGTGCTAGAGTTGCCAACGCGCGCGCCAGTGTTGCCAACGCGCGCGCCAGTGTTGCCAACGGCGCCAGTGTTAACGCGGCGCCAGTGTTGCCAACGCGGCGCCGGTGTTGCCAACGCGCGCGCCAGTGTTGCCAACGCGTGCTAGAGTTGCCAACGCGCGCGCCAGTGTTGCCAACGCGTGCTAGAGTTGCCAACGCGGCGCCAGTGTTATAACGCGGCGCCAGTGTTGCCAACGCAGCGCCAGTGTTGCCAATGCGGCGCCAGTGTTGCCAGCGCGGCGCCAGTGTTGCCAATGCGGCGCCAGTGTTGCCAACGGCGCCAGTGTTATAACGCGGCGCCAGTGTTGCCAACGCGTGCTACAGTTGCCAACGCGCGCCAGTGTTGCCAACGCGGCGCCGGTGTTGCCAACGCGCGCCAGTGTTGCCAACGCGTGCTACAGTTGCCAACGCGGCGCCGGTGTTGCCAACGCAGCGCCAGTGTTGCCAATGCGGCGCCAGTGTTGCCAACGCGTGCTACAGTTGCCAACGCGGCGCCAGTGTTATAACGCGGCGCCAGTGTTATAACGCGGCGCCAGTGTTAACGCGGCGCCAGTGTTGCCAACGCGTGCTAGAGTTGCCAACGCGTGCTAGAGTTGCCAACGCGTGCTACAGTTGCCAACGCGCGCCAGTGTTGCCAACGCAGCGCCAGTGTTGCCAACGCGTGCTACAGTTGCCAACGCGGCGCCAGTGTTAACGCGGCGCCAGTGTTATAACGCGGCGCCAGTGTTATAACGCGGCGCCAGTGTTGCCAACGCGTGCTACAGTTGCCAACGCGGCGCCAGTGTTATAACGCGGCGCCAGTGTTGCCAACGGCGCCAGTGTTATAACGCGGCGCCAGTGTTGCCAACGCGTGCTAGAGTTGCCAACGCGCGCGCCAGTGTTGCCAACGCGGCGCCGGTGTTGCCAACGCGTGCTACAGTTGCCAACGCGGCGCCAGTGTTGCCAACGCGTGCTAGAGTTGCCAACGCGCGCCAGTGTTGCCAACGCGGCGCCGGTGTTGCCAACGCGCGCCAGTGTTGCCAACGCGTGCTACAGTTGCCAACGCGCGCCAGTGTTGCCAACGCAGCGCCAGTGTTGCCAACGCGGCGCCGGTGTTGCCAACGCGGCGCCAGTGTTGCCAGCGCGGCGCCAGTGTTGCCAGCGCGGCGCCAAGCACAACAAGCGGCTGACGAAGGGCAACGGCGGCTGGGGCGACGTGAGGTGAGCGAGCGACTAGGGGGGACACGGGGTCACGCGGTATCGAGTGACGCACTGGCACCTCCAGTTTAGATGGTGCACCACTATAAGGTCCTTCGAACCGGATCATAGTAATGCCCCCACAGCACTGTGTGTCGGCTGCAACAGGCGCTGCGGTGGTACTTAGACGGTCTGCAGCAACAGAGACACTACCATCGATAATAGTTACAGCGTCCTTCAAACCGGATCACAGCAATGTCCGCACAGTACTGTGTGTCGGCTGCAACAGGCGCTGCGGCGGTACCTAGACGGTCTGCAGCAACAGAGACACTACCATCGATAATAGTTACAGCGTCCTTCAAACCGGATCACAACAAAGTCCGCACAGTACTGTCTGTCGGCTGGCCTGATGGCACCAGCCTGGTCTCCGTCGAGACCATCAATCCTCATGGTCACTCCAAACGTTTCAGGGACCAGGAGCTCTGCGCGAACATGACGCGGCTCGGCAGGCAGTGGCGGAAGTACGCGCCGTTCGCGTAACCGCCGCCGCGCAACAACCGGAACGGCGCGCGTCGGCCATCTTGTCAATCGGACGGTCACGGCGGGCCGCGATTATGGCGCGCAATGTGACATCTGTCGATTTTTCATTTTAAAAAAAAAGTATTTATAACATAACACATTAATTTTTTATGTCATGATCATGTCCAGCTGTGGGCAACGAGATGATTTTTTTTTTTAATTTCGTGAATTTATCTATACCTTTTAAAATGAAATCTTTTTGATGGGACTACGGCATATTCGCATGAACCATAGACATTATTTTTCTGATAGATTTCTTTTTTAGTAATTTTAGAATTTTGTATTGTGCAAGATTGGAGTGAAGTCACACTAGCTGAAGAACAGGAAACCAGATTATTTGCGTATCCAGCAGCTAACCTTCCGGCCTATAAACTTAAGCCTTAAAGATTTTGTAAAAAAAAAAACGTTTTGGCTGTATGTATTTTCGACTTTTGCCTTTAGTACAAAAAAAATGTGTCATAGGCCGTGCGGTATTCGACCATTGCCATGAATTGAGTGCCAGTTCGAATGGTAGTTGACAGGTGTCGCCGTCCGCCGCGGCCGTCGCGACGGTCACCGTCACACCCGAGCGGTGTTGTGCCTCAGACTCCAAAAAAAAAAAAAAAACGAAACGGTGCTTTTTACATATTATAATTTTAAATGATAATAATAATAATTGTATAGGATTTTTTCATCAAATCAACGAATCCGTTTACCGCGTTTTTCTACGTGATTTTTTTTTTTTAATTTCTCCAGCATACGAACCTTTGACTTGTCTATTTTATACATCCTTATTTATTATTAATATATTTTTTTTTATTTATATAATATTTATTTGGATAATTTTCTTGCTACACTTTTTGATTGTACTGGCTGTATGAGCTATTGTCCTTTGCCTTTTCTATGAAGTATGAGGAAATATATAATCTAAATAAATATCTCTTTATAGTTCTGGTGTATCGAAATCGTATGTTGGAGGCAAGACGAAATATAACAATTGTTTGGATTTTTTTTACGGATAAAAGACAAAAGCATTTACGTGATTCGGCTGAAATTTAAAAATATTTAATTTAAAAAAAAAAAAAAAAACTATTTTTGTGATGCACTGCACGAATTGAGTAAGTATTTTGTATATTGTAGGTACGTACGGATAGAATGTGGGAAGTGTCAGAATTAACGCGCGAAATTAATATTGATTATCTGTATCGTAGTTAATGACAGGTGAGTTTTTTTTTTATGAAATAGGTTCGTGCTTCATCAGTTATACCACCGGGTGGTGAGTGGTGCTGAGGCTGAAAGCACTATCCTATCGTATTTTTTTTTTTTTTTAATTGTAACAAAAGTACTTAGGTAAGTGTTGGTTAATTTGATTTGTAACAAAATATAATTAACCGTCAGTGAAGTAGTTCGCTGCAGAAATCGATTCGCAATCGAAATTATTTTTGTAATTTTTTTTTTTTTTTTCTAATTAAATTATTTTTCGACGATTTTATTTTTGGTGTTCATTATTTTTATTAAGATTTTTGCAATTTTGTTTTTGCGTCGCGAAGTAGGTTTATTTTTTTTATTAGAAAAAAAAAACACCGTCTCTAGTGAAAGTTGAATATTATTTATTTTATTTGAATTTGACAGTTTTTTTTTTTTTAGTGAGAAGACTAAAGCTTAGAGCTGTGTTCAATGTAATCGATTTCCTTTTAATCGCATTCAATTATCACATTGTCTATGGAAATAATTAAAAAAAAAACAATGCTCTGCTTTAGTCTTCTTACTATGAGTTTTATAGTTTAAATATTCATGACATTCGATTGTTTAAGCATTCGAATTTGGAACGCTCCGCCATTTTGAATCGACTCCAAAGATTGTTACGAATCGACGCGCAGCGGCGCCATTTTGTTTCCCCGCGGCCCCCGGACCACGCCGCAGGCCGCGCCGCCGCGCGTCCCTAGTTTATTGGTTACTGTTTAATGTAAACTTACGCCTTAATTATAACAGTTTAATAATTATAAGCCGGATATAAAAACAAATAAATATATATATATATACGTTACTCGCTGCATTTCCGTTGTTACACGTGTTACAGAGTTTGTTAACCGGATGTATGACGTACACAAACCAAATAATTTTTGGGGCATCGTTAGAGCTTCCTTACCGACAATCCAATGTAAGTGATGCAAACTATAATTTTTTTGTTGTTATTATTATTGTTTAAATTATTTTAATAACAATCTTTTATTTCAATGAAGTCGTTTTTTATTTATTTTTATATTTGATTTTAAAAAATTTATTAAAATTAACATTTCTTTATATTAACGCCATCTGTCGGCGAAAGCGTTTAGATATATTTCGAAGACTTATTTCCATACAAAATACTTTTTCGGTGAGATCACTTATTTCTTTTGCCTGTGTCTATTTATGTCATAGACAATTTTTTATATATATAAATATTATAAAAAATAAACTATTTTGTCATTTTTTTTTTAATAGTGAAAGCAGATAATTTTTGCCGCGAAAATAAAATGTCGCATCATTAGAATGACAGTGAGTATATATGTTGTATGCAAAAAGCCTCTAAAGGTTGCGCTTAAAAAAAAACGGAGTGAGTGATTTCCAACGTTAGTATACATACACAACGCCCACGCTAGTGTTTCTCGCTCGTATATATAAATGTTGCGAGCCCCGACTCGGCCCGACGGCTGGCGTTCGCATTGAAAGCATCAAACGATAATCCGTCTCGCACTTCGTCTGTACAAAGTTGTTGCACTGCGACCCGGGTATCCGGGTGAGCGGGCGGTGTTACATATTAATACACTGTTAACCGTATACGTCATATTTTGAACCGTGTTAATGTATGTTTTCTGAAATAAAGGCAAAAATCTAATTCGAGCATATTCATTTACATCTCCTTTTTGTGTGAAACTGAATTCTCATTGAGAGAAAGAGACAGCTATATGTGTTTACAACGCGTTGGAGCGAGACGGAACGTGTATGTATAATATCTCTCTCGCTCTAAATGTATGAAGAGAGAAAGAGACAGCTATATATACGTGTTTATAACGCGTCTGTATAGTATCCATCGCGTTCACTGCAGACTAATCTCTGTACTATATCTCTCGCTCTAAATGTATGAAGAGAGAAAGAGACAGCTATATACATGTGTTTATAACGCGCCAATATAGTATCCATTGCGTTCACTGCAGACTAATCTCTGTACTATATCTCTCGCTCTAAATGTATGAAGAGAGAAAGAGACAGCTATATACATGTGTTTATAACGCGCCAGTATAATATCCACCGCGTTCACTACAGACTAATCTCTGTACTATATCTCGCTCTAAATGTATGAAGAGAAAGAGACAGCTATATACATGTTTTTATAACGCGTCTGTATAGTATCCATCGCGTTCACTGCAGACTAATCTCTGTACTATATCTCTCGCTCTAAATGTATGAAGAGAGAAAGAGACAGCTATATACATGTGTTTATAACGCGTCTGTATAGTATCCATCGCGTTCACTGCAGACTAATCTCTGTACTATATCTCTCGCTCTGAATGTATGAAGAGAGAAAGACACAGCTATATATACACGTGTTTATAACGCGTCTGTATAGTATCTATCGCGCTCACCTCTGCACAGACTATTCTCTATACTATCTCTCTCTAAATGTATAGAGAGAGAGAGACAGCTACGTGTTCACAGCGCGGGACAGAATGCGCTCTGTGCAGTATTTATCGCTCTCATTTCTCCCCGCACATGCTTTTTACGCAATCTCTTTCTCACTCTGAATATATAAAGAAAGAAAGAGATAGAAACATCATGTATAGCACATGCGACTCGTCTCACATTCGACACTATTTCAATCGATAAAGCGTTCCTCAATCGAACAATCGGTCCCTCTCTCTACAGCATCCGCAGTATATCTGTCTCTTTCCCACACGAGTCAAGAAGTTTCGCTTATGCGCGATTGTATTTAGAGCAAAGGAAACAGGCAAAGGAGGCATGGCGGAAGATAATAAATAAAAAAAAAAACAACATTCCTACAGATTATTAATATATGATCATGAATTAAAAATAAAAAAAACAGTAGCACACAGAAACAAATAGATAATAAAAATGTTTGAATTAAATTAGAAATTAAAAAAAAAAAAAACTGAATATATAAAACAATTTATTACCACAGAGTAGTGTACTATAGATTAATATATTAATGGTGGTAGTGTCTCTGTGACGGAGACCGTCTGGGTAGGTACCACCGCAGCGCGTATTGCAGCCGGCAGACATTACCGTGATCCGGTTTGAAGGGCGCTGTAGCTAGTCAGATTACTGGATCAACCAGACCTCGTGTCAAGGCGACGAGCGTAGTGGTGCAGTGTACAACATCCTAACTAGCGGTACATTGTTGTATCACTTAGAGTGATAGTCCTTTGTCAAAAAAAAAAAAAAAGATGCGCTAGTTAGAATGATGTACACTGCAACAAAAGGTACTCATCTTTGACATGTAGAATTTCTTTGAGCACACGGTCCTTCGAACCGGACAGTGCGTAACCACGCCCACAGCAATGCTATTAAGATGATATACACTGCAACTTGTGCTCGTCGTCGACGCATAAAATGTAGTCTCGCAACCAGCACTTGGTCCTTCAAACCGGATAGCGCTACCGTTTGTCGCTGCGGTCGTCCTTGTGTCTACGACAACGTGGCTCTAGTTACGACGTCAAACGCGTAACATCCATACAAAAGTCCTTCGAGCCGGATGAAGATTGTTGCACGCTACTTACAGACAGCAACTGCGGTGGTAGGCGGACGATCAACGCCATTAAACCTACCACCAGTGTGACGGTATTTTATTGGGGGTGAGGGTATTTTATAAATAACATTCAGTATAAAAAAAGAAGCAACAAGTTTTTTTTTTTTTTATCGAAGAAATCTTGCAAAGGTATCCCGCTGCTGCCAATCGGTGATTCCTCAATGAAGAGCGCCGGTTTTGCGCCGGTCTATTTTTTTTTTAATTCAACGAAGACAATCGATATCGAGTCTCGTTACCACGGTAATTACACTGACAACATGGTCCTTCGAACCGGAACTACACAGCACCACATCCGCCACGTCCTTAACATAACATGTCGAGTCTCGTTACCGCGGTAATTTCGCAACTTATATGGTCGTTCGAACCGGAACTACACAGCACCAGATCCACCACGTCCTTAACATAACATGTCGAGTCTCGTTACCGCGGTAATTTCGCAACTTATATGGTCGTTCGAACCGGAACTACACAGCACAACATCCTCCACGTCCTTAACATAACATGTCGAGTCCCGTTACCGCGGTAATTTCACAACCTACATCCTCTTCCCAGCCAGAATACACTGCACCATAAACTGTACGTTGCCAATACATCATTACTACAGTAATTTCACTAACTACACGGTCCTTCGAGCCGGATAACTTTTTAAATTACTGTCCGATAGAAATATTAGCTGCTGGTATATCGACGGTAGTAATAGAAAATGGCCGCCAGTGATCTCCAAAGGCTGGCTGAATATGGAACATCCTGTATATACATCAGTGGTGCATGCTCCTCATCTTCAGATATACACACCGGAGGGATCAGCTGTTGAGGAGGATATCCTGGAAATTAAAAACATATCTAATGTCAAAGACAACAGTTCGTAGTGTATAGGCTCTAGTGTTAAGACTTTTGCCTCGAGACGAATTAAAAAAAAAAATGGCCTAGAAAATGAGTATCGTCATCGATCGTCTAGTTAGGATGGTGTACTCTGCAAACGTATTGTACTACCGTCGGTATGTACAGACGATAAGTCTCGTTACCGCGGTAACATCATCGGCTACATGATCCTTCAAGCCGGAATGTTATATAACGGTAGTAATTTTATTTGTTACACGGTCCTTCGAACCGGATAAGGGACGATAGCACATTACCGCATTTCACTCGTTGAGACAAACTAAATCCCATTACCGCAGTAATTTAATTTGTTACAGGGCCCTTCGAACCGGATAGGTGACGTTAGCACATTACCGCATTTCACTCGTTAAGACAAACTAAATCCCATTACCGCAGTAATTTAATTTGTTACACGGTCCTTCGAACCGGATAAGGGACGATAGCACATTACCGCATTTCACTCGTTGAGACAAACTAAATCCCATTACCGCAGTAATTTAATTTGTTACACGGTCCTTCGAACCGGATAAGGGACGTTAGCACATTACCACAATGCACTCGTTGAGACAAACTAAATCCCATTACCGCAATAATTTGTTTTGTTACAGGGCCCTTCGAACCGGATAGGTGACGTTAGCACATTACCGCATTTCACTCGTTAAGACAAACTAAATCCCATTACCGCAGTAATTTAATTTGTTACACGGTCCTTCGAACCGGATAACAGCAATGTTAGCACACTGCACATCGCATCGCAGCGATACCGTTCGCTGCGCGGGAGAGCACAGCCGCTGCGACGGTATGTAGCAATTCAGAACTACCCACCATTTATTTTTTTCAACTACCTACAGATTATTACCTGTCGCCGCGCCGATGAATCCATCAGCGCCGCCGCCCGCGTATCACGAGTCCGCCGCGCCCCGCCGCGCGTGGGCGGACCTCTCGCCCAGCGCCTGCTCCCAGGACTTCGCCACCGTGCAGTACAGCTGCATGGCCGCCCGCGCGTCCTCCACCGAGCTGTGCTCGCCGCGCTGGATGTCCACGCCCAGCACCTCCTTCGCCAAGCGCTTCAACGACGGCGTGCTGCCCTTCGTTATCTGCACACACAGAACCTTCGATAAACCACCGTGATCCGGTTCGAAGGAGCCTGCAACTTATAAAACCAGCACCATAGTCAGGCTTAGCGCATTATGATGGTATACCATAAGTGACATCACTCAAAATCAAGTGTTGTCCAAAAAGAGGTTTAAGTGAACTGACCTTCCTGAACGGCTTGTACTTGGAGGTGTCCCGGATGTTCCTCTTCGGGTGGGACAGGTAGAGCACGGCCAGGTCGTTCTTCAGCGAGTGCCCCACCAGCACCCTGCCGCGCAGCAGCGCCGCGACCTCGCGCTGCACCGCGCCGAACTCCTCGCCGTTGAGCAGGTCCTCCTTGCGGATGCCGCTGACGTCCGTCCTGTAGTCCTTGACCTCCTCGCGGGGCTTCACGAACTTGTCGTACACGCAGTCGCCGAATTTGTTCACGAGGGATATCCTCGCCAGCATGTGATCACCACCTGCAATGGAGAACGGACATTGGGTCAGATGAAAGGTCAGAGTCAACTGGAGGGGTAGAAGGAGAATTTTTTTTTTAACCCCTAATCTAATTCCTATTTCACCAAGTATCGACCTGGACCTCCACCTGAAAGCAAGTGATACTCCTGACCATAACATTCCGCTAGTTAGGATGGCATACACAGCAACACATTGCACTCGTTGCAGACGTTACATATCAAGTATCATTATCCCAGTAATTTCACCAGCCTCAGAGGTCCTTCAAGCAGGATAATAGGAACAGCACAATACTGTTTGACTGCAATAACAGCTGCGGTGGTACCTAAACAGTCTCCGAATAGAGACCAATGGATATGAACACTGATATACATCAGTTTCCCTCGACTCTCACCAGATACATGATGGACGTCCACTGCTGGACATTGGATTTCCCCTGAGATCTCCACATACAGTCAGCATGGTTTCCGGTATCGCTGGGCACTAGGGGCTGTCATATATGCTGGTTCATATTGGGGGGGGGGGGATGGGCAATTACCCACCATACGAACCCAATGCGGGTTAGTTGGAACCACAGCCTCGTCTGTTGATTACCAGGCGGCACCACAAGCTGAAGAGGTTGGCTTGGTTCCCGTAAGCTGTTGTGCGGGAACAATTATCGGATCTTTGAATGCTCTCCATCTGGTGCAATCTGGACTTTGCTTGGAACAAGGTCTATTATTATCCGACTGCCAACTTAGACCAGTCCAGCATGATGAGATGGAACTGAGAGAAAACCCGGAAATACGAATTAAAGACTTTAAAGGTGGTGTGATAGGAGGATCTCTGGTCATAATTGAAAATGGTTCCTGTTAGTCACATCACCGGGTTTATGGTAGAAAATGAAAGCCATATATTATCTGATGCTTCGACTGCTTTGCAGCAGCCAAGGTCATGAGGACACTGAGGCGATAGATAACCCGACTTCATCGACTAATTTTTTATCTATTTCTTACTCTTCATAGATCGGACAACAAATAATAATTGAAGCTGTAAGTGATCTAGGACAGCTATGGAGTCGGGACATATCAGCTCAGTGCCGCTGTGATCATGATGACTACAAAGCAAACATCAGGATAATACATGTTAAACCATCGATTTTTTTTTATTGTGTAATATATACATCACCTCTTACTCGCCACCACCGGTTCGGCTGCGACCTAGACTGTCTCCATCAAATTTGTGAACTTCTGGGACTGACAAACATAATACCCATCTTTCCGCAATAAATCCTCTTTACTATTCTACAGGGTGTCAAGATGAAGGGGACATTTATCTGGTGGTAAGTGATACATCTTCCCATATTGTGACGGTAAAAACAATGGTATACATAGCACAACATGGTGCTCGTCACCTTGAGAAGTAAGATGTTGGGTTTATTAAATTAATTACAGTGCCTTTCCCGCAGTAGTGTTCCAGTTCCAGTGGAGACACTACTATGCTCGCACACTACAGTTCCTCCTTTCCAGCTGCAATAGGTGCTACTGTAATACCAACCTAGAAGGTCTCCGGCAACAGAGCCGGTATATTCGCATGTTAATACTTTGTGTATTTCCTGTCTAGACTATACAAGCGAATACAGGTTGACATGTCATGTCCTGCTGTGCTGTCCTGTTGACATGTCATGTCATGTCCGTCAGCTTTCATGGACATGTACATGTCCATGAAAGCTGATCGTGGAATCCTTTATTTTATCATCAAACAACAGCTCTGACAGGTTTATTTATAAACACAGAGTGTATACACTACCTTCATAACCGATTCCCACCATCTCGCAGTCCATCGCTATGAACTTCGTCAGCGAGCCCTTTTTCTGCTTGACGTTTGGGTTTACTTTATCATTGTTCACAGCCCCGTTGTTTATTTGCAGCGACTCCAGGTTCACGTCCACTGCCAACTGGTTCGCTTTCTGCTTGCGCGCGCGCCGGAACGCGCCCGTGTACTGGCTCTGCTTCACCGCCGGCTTCTCCGCGCTCTTGTCCATTATCAGTTTATTTGATAACAGCTTCTGCCAGTTGGCGTCAATAATGCCGCGCAACACCGTCGTACCCTCTCTCTGCACGTTGGCGCCGTGCTTCCGTCTCTTCGTGGTCTCAGTCATGTTCATGAAACACAGCTGGAGCAGAGCCTTCACGATGTGCAGCGCGACGTGAGCCGCCCCGAATATGATGTACAGTAAACAGTCTACGAGTATCAGCAGTAAATAACACAAGTTCCCCAGCGCATTTGACATCTCCTTTGACAGAGTTTCCGCATGGCAAACCTGGCGCCAGTCGCACAGATTATACAATCGATATAGATTATAAATATCGATTACTAGATGTCATACATCCGATGTTAAACTGTAACGCGATGTATTGACAATTAATAAATTTATATGACACTTGCAAATTTAAATAATTTAAAATAGTAGATTTTCTATTTAAAAAAATTATAATTTTTTTAGGAATTAAATGAGTTTAGTATGATACTTAAAAATATAAATGTATCAAACAATAACGACTATTGACGTAATATTGATTTAGATTTTGATTGTTTTATTTCTAAAATAACAGAAAAAACTTTATTTTCTAAAAAAAATATATTTCATCTAGTAATATTTCTGAACGAATATTCATATCGATTATATATATACTATTATCGATTTTAGGAAATAAAAATATTCTCGATTATTACAAGAATTAATGTTTTTAATCATGCGTTAGTGTTTATAATATTATATAGTTTTAGAGATTTGATATTGTCCTGTGTAAGATGTCAGGGTTACCAGCACGTGATGCAGTGTTTATCATTCTAACTGACGCCATCACATTACTATTAGCAGGTCTGTCGCTTACTATTATATTTCACCATCATCATCATTTCATATCATGGGGATATAAAATCTCATTTTTGAAAAATAAAACAAAAATTGAAATGTTTAAAATATTTATTTATTTGTTTATTACTTTTGATAATTATATCTGTTAATTTTTTTTTTAATTTACATGGTACTGGCACACATGGCAACTGTAGCACGTATCTGTCAATACACGTGAACAGTTGACGCAGTACGTCAAGTGGATATCGGCCGGTACATTGCCGCTCTCGTTGCGCGTAACGGCGCCGCCGGCCTCACTCGAAGCGCAGTGAACACTAAACCCGAGTGACATAAGTGCGTACAACCTTGAATGTAAATAAACAGAATGTCAGACCGTCGGCCGACGTGTTTTACAGTTTTCGGCGGCTGCAGCGTGGTGGGAGAATCAACAGTGAAATGCCGCCGACGAAACTAACAGCCAGTGTGGACTTTCTAATCGCGGCGATCGGACCGGATAAGATACCGCGCGCGCTTATTTAATACCATTTCCGTTTCGCACACGACGCCGTAATGTCATACGAAACATTGAAGGTACGTCTGACCGCTCACGGTCAAGAGCACCTTATCAAATACTGGCCGGAACTGAGCGAAGATGAGCGCGAACAATTGGCCGGCGAACTAGGAAAATTGGACATGGCGGAAATGAACGCCATGTTCCATAGGGCGATGGACTCCACCAAAGTGATCATGGAGAAGACCGATGACGATCTGAAGCCGATACCGCAGTCGCACTACGAATCTGTCCCCGGTCTGACCGCGGCAAAAATACAGGAGTACGAGGACATCGGCTTCGAAGAAATCTCCAAGGGCAGAGTTGGTGTTTTACTGTTGGCTGGTGGTCAAGCAACCAGGCTCGGGTTTGGCCATCCCAAAGGAATGTACAACGTCGGACTGCCGTCCAAGAAAACCCTGTTCCAAATACAAGCGGAGAGAATCATAAGGGTGCAGAACATGGCCACGGAGAAAACAGGGAGGGAAGGCAAAATCACTTGGTACATTATGACTTCGGAACACACAATGGCTCCCACCGAGGAGTACTTTAAAAGCCACTCCTATTTTGGTCTAAATGAAGAAGACATCAAATTCTTTGAGCAAGGTACGCTTCCATGCTTTGATTTTGATGGCAAAATTATATTAGACAAAAAATTCCATCTTTCATCAACTCCAGATGGCAACGGTGGACTTTATAGAGCACTCAAGACTCAAGGTGTGTTAGAAGACATAAGAAGGAGAGGAGTTCTGCATTTGCATGCACACTCTGTTGATAATATTCTTACAAAAGTTGCGGACCCAGTGTTCATCGGCTACTGTAAGAGCAAGGACACAGATTGTGCTGCTAAAGTGGTCCTGAAATCCTCTCCAAGTGAGCCAGTCGGTGTTGTGTGCAGAGTGAATGGACATTACAAGGTTGTAGAATATTCTGAACTGACTGAAGAGGCAGCTAAGCGCAGGAATCCTGATGGACGCTTAACATTCTCAGCGGGAAGTATTTGCAATCATTACTTCTCATCAGACTTTTTGGCGAAGATATGCAACTATGAGAGTAAACTTAAACCGCACATTGCAAAGAAAAAAATACCTTACATAGATGCTGATGGAGTGCGCCAGAGTCCATCAGAACCAAATGGAATTAAACTGGAGAAGTTCATATTCGACGTTTTCGAGTTTGCTGAGAAGTTCATCTGTTTAGAAGTGGCACGGGATGTTGAATTCTCTGCTCTTAAAAACTCTGATGCTGCTAAGAAGGACTGCCCATCAACAGCTAGGGAAGACCTCTTGCGTCTCCACAGGATGTACATCAGGAAAGCCGGAGGCATTATCGAGGATAACATCGACGTCGAGATCTCCCCGTTGCTGTCGTACGGCGGCGAGAACCTGGAGGAGTTGGTGAAGAACGAGGTGTTCACCATATCGCCGTTCCATTTGAAGAGCATCTACGAAGCGGCCACCAACGGAGTGAACGGTAACCATTGATACGTTGCGAAGTTGTGTCGCCACCGAATTAAATGAAAGTGGTTAAATGTAAAGCGAGTGCTTGATTGTTTAATGGCTGCCGTTACGAAATTATCTTACCTGATTTCAAATTGCCCCAGTTATGAACTGACCTTCCTCACGTATTGCCTAAATAGTTATTAAAAAAAAAAAAAAAACTAATTGCAACTAGTACCTTTGCGTGTAGATGTTTCCTCTTTTTATATTTGCACCATTCCACTCACAACTATTGTCATTTAGATATTCTTTGTTCGCGAAATAAATAACGCGACACGTCATCACACATTACTTGTAAATAAACTTTATCTAGTCTAGTATTATTTCCTATTCCACTAAGTTTACGACACGCAATAACTAGTGTAAGAAAATTTACGCGCGGCGTAGCGTAAGAGAATTATGAAATGTCAAAAAAACGGCGGGAAGACGATGTGTGCGTGAATCCAAAGTTTTTTATTTGGTTCAGCGACAACGAAAAAAGGTTTTATAAGTTTTTAAAAAAATTGCGTTATAATTCAATTGTTTTCATTTCACATCACAATTTTAATTATGAAATTAATTAGTACAATGTAAGGCTTTTTTTTATTTGCTTTTTTTTTTTGTATAATCGTCGCAGTAAGATATCGATCGGCCGCAGATACATAATATTTACATTTCTTTTTTTTTTTTATTTGTATGTAATATTATATGTTTTACTACAAGTTTCGGATCTCTAAGGTATTTTAATGTAATTAAATTTTTAGTTGTTATAGTATTATTATACATACACATAAACATGTAATTTCCATACAATAAAGTTTTATAATAATTTTTATTTTGTTTTTTTTTTGTTCAGAAAGGAGTTTCTTCTTTTTTTCTACTACAACCTCTTTGGTTAAAGACAGTCGACAAAAAAAGATTACTTGAGTAGATCTGTAGAGAATCTAGACATATATATATATACACCAGCTGGTCGTAATCTAGGATTAGATCGCAAATGATTTACTATAGCAACCGTTACCATAGCGACGGTGTGATTAATAAGCATTGAAGATGTTTACAAAATTCAATTAGAAATAAAACTACGAAGGATCTATGAAATTAAAAAAAATTATATTCTATAACCATCTACTGATCACGTTCACTAGTTTTTACGTGACCGAAGAACAAAGGAAACCCATTTTCATTGTAGGTATATATACACAGTATCCTAAGATATATATATATATATATTATTATTGAAAAGTTTGAGAACATGTGCCAGTGGCTGAGCTGGCGCACGATTGTCCGCTCGCTTCGTTTGTGATGCAAGGCACGCGGCGCCGATCACGTTCCTCCGCCATTTTGTTTTCTGTAGAGATCAATAGCCTAACTAATAACTCTCACCCCCCTACATCCACCACTAGTCCGTGGTGTAACGGCAGCGATGAACTCCAACATTAGACAATGCTTCACGTAATTTTCCTTGAGCGCAGCGCTGAGTTTATTGCACCAGGTGCAGTGATGTGCAATGCGAGAAAGAGACCAAGGCTTGGACGGTCTTGGTCTTGGTTTTTTTTTTTAATTCAATTTTGTTAGTAGACGAAGAAGAGGTTCACCTGGTGGTGAGTGATACGCCTGCCTGTAACATCGCGGCCCCAGTTAGAAGTTGGATGAAACCCAAGGACAAGGAGCATCGATGCTGATAGCTTTCATGCTTTCAGGCTCCAGAAGGAAGGTCTTCACTGATGAGAGAGAAGGAATGACAGATGGAAAGTACAACGATAGAGAAGAGAAGTTTAAAAGAAGAGCAAAGTATGAAAGATGTAAAGAATGAAAGACGAGAATTTAGAAACTAGACTGCAGTACTAAAAGGCAATGACCCTAAACACGTAGGAAGAATTAAAAAAAAAAAACAACATGGCGCTAGTTAAGTGATGTATACTGCACAAGTCTTCTCTCACATCCGAGATGAGCTTCTTACCTTCACCATCACCAAGCCATTGCCACGAGGAACCAGTTCGGTGGCTCCGGTGGTACCAACCTGGACAGTCTTCGTTGGTCTTCCTCAAATAGTTCCGGTCTTGCTTCTTCGGGAGACCAAGAGCAACCTTCAATCACTACGCAGACGGTGCAGGAACCGGTTTCCAGTTTGGGTGCGCTCGGTTGGAACCGGTTCCATCATCAGACGCATGGAGGTGACGGGTGAGGAGGCAGTCAGCGTCTTGCTGCTGCTGTTTACATTAGCGATGTTTTTTTTTTTTAACCAAGCTATGACACGAGCTGGACGTTCACTTGATATTTACACCCCCGCCTATTACATAGTTAGGATAGTACACACTGCACCTCATAGAACTCCTCGCTTTGACACAAGATGCTATGTTTCATTACCGTAGTAATTTCATTAGCTACAGCACCTTTCTAACCGGATAACATTAACTGATGATGTGATTAGCCTGAACAGCCTTGTCACTTATAATTGTGTGATATTAAGGTTGTGTCATTTCACTGGTGATAGTGTCTCTATTGCCAGACACTGTCTAGATAGCTGTCAGTACAGTACTGTGCGGTGGACATTACTGTGATCCGGTTTGAAGGACTCTGTAGCTATTGCTAGTAGTAGCGTCTCTATTGCCGGAGACCGTCTAGGTACCGCCGCAGCGCCTGTTGCAGCCGGCACGCGGTGCTTTGCGGACATTGCTGTGATCCGGTTTGAAGGGCGTTGTAGCTATCACTGGTGGTAGTGTCTCTGTCGCCGCAGACCGTCTAGGTACCGCCGCAGCGCCTGTTGCAGCCGGCACGCGGTGCTGTGCGGACATTGCTGTGATCCGGTTTGAAGGGCGTTGTAGCTATCACTGGTGGTAGTGTCTCTGTCGCCGCAGACCGTCTAGGTACCGCCGCAGCGCCTGTTGCAGCCGGCACGCAGTGCTGTGCGGACATTGCTGTGATCCGGTTTGTAGGACGTTGTAACATCTTATGTCTTAAGCGATGGGCGCAATGTGGTACAGTGTATTTCATCCTAACTAGCGCCATGTTATGAGCAGGCGTGTCACTTACTATCAGGTGAACGTCCCACTCAAGAGGTGGGTAAATTAAAAAAAAAATTGCATATAAAATAAAACCCCGTCAGCGATCAGCGCTGAAACTCTTGGAGGCCAGCGGAAGTGTCTATCATCTGGTGAAATCAAACGAAACAGCTGATACTTGTTAAAATTATCGAAGAATTAAAAAAAAAAAAATACTTTGGTAAGTGTTTGACGGTACCCGCACAACGGCACCCAAGCCAACAGTGCAAAAATTTCCGAGTTCCGGTTTGAAGGACGCTGTAGCCATTACTGGGATGAAACTCAACATCCCGTCTCAGGTGCCAAGCGCAATGCGCCTCGTGGTTATTTATCAGCTGATCGTATCGCGGTTTGATTGTTTAAAAAAAAAATTGTCGATATAAAAAAAATTATAGGCATAACGCTAGTAACCTTTGACTCAACTCCCTTGCGAAACGACGACTACACTTAAATGTCACCGTCGCGCCTGTCGTTCGGAATTTGGCGCGTATTTTGACATTCACGTTTTATATCAAACTGAAAGTTTTTTTTTTAATGCAACTGTGCGATGTAATCCTGACGATGGAAACATGCTTTTTTTTTAATTGGACATGCAATGAGACAAAGGAAACGTTCACCCGATGTACGACGTATGTAACACCTATGTGGTGATTATAAAGGTTGATATACACTGCACCACATCGCTCTCGTCGCCTTGAGAGATTTTGAATCTCGTTACCTCAGTATTAGCACTGAGTAAAGCGCCCTTCAAACCGGATCACAGCAATGTCCGCACAGCACTGTGTGCCGGCTGCAACAGGCGCTGCGGTGGTACCTAGACGGTCTCCGGCGACAGAGACACTACCACCAGTGATAGCTATTGGTCCTTCAAACCGGATCACAGTAATGTCCGCACTGATGAGCTGATGTCTTAGGATGAGTAGGCCGCGTTGCGCTGTTACTCATCACAGCGGGGTGGGGCTGAGAGAACGGGTTTACGCATTGCGTCACAGCTAGTGATGTTCCACTGATACTGTATCGATAATATTTACTGACAACACCGCTCGGTGGTAGTGAAGTGGTAAAGGAGATGGTAACAATTTTTTCTTCCATCGGTACTGCTGATGGTAAGCATTACAGCCGCCCGTAACAATGAGCTAGTTAGGATAATACATACTACAACATTGTTTTGAAGGAAATAGCCTTTTGGCGGAAAATGTCTTTTGGAGAAGAATGTATATTGGAGGAAAATGTTTTTGTGAGGAAAGTGTGTGTTGAAGGAAATTTCCTTTTGGAGAAGAATGTCTATTGGAGGAAAATGTTGTTTAGAGGAAAATGTTTTTTGTGAGGAAAGTGTGTTTTAGAGGAATTTTCTTTTTGGAGAGAAGAATCTCTATTGGAGGAAAATGTTTAGAGGAAAGTGTGTTTTAGAGGAAAGTGTGTTTTAGAGGAATTTTCTTTTTGGAGAAGAATCTCTATTGGAGGAAAATGTTTTGTGAGGAAAGTGTGTTTTAGAGGAATTTTCTTTTGGAGAAGAATGTCTATTGAGGAAAATGTTTTTGTGAGGAAAGTGTGTTTTAGAGGAAAGTGTGTTTTAGGAGGAATTTTCTTTTGGAGAAAGAATCTCTATTGGAGGAAAATGTTTTTGTGAGGAAAGTGTGTTTTAGAGGAATTTTCTTTTGGAGAAAGAATCTCTATTGGAGGAAAATGTTTTTTGTGAGGAAAGTGTGTTTTAGAGGAATTTTCTTTTGGAGAAAGAATGTATATTGGAGGAAAATGTTTTGTGAGGAAAGTGTGTTTTAGAGGAATTTTCTTTTGGAGAAGAATCTCATTGAGGAAAATGTTTTGTGAGGAAAGTGTGTTTTTAGAGAATTTTCTTTTGGAGAAGAATGTATATTGAGGAAAATGTTTTTGTGAGGAAAGTGTGTTTTAGAGGAAAGTGTGTTTTAGAGGAATTTTCTTTTGGAGAAAGAATGTATAATGGAGGAAAATGTTTTTTGTGAGGAAAGTGTGTTTTAGAGGAATTTTCTTTTGGAGAAGAATCTCTATTGGAGGAAAATGTTTTGTGAGGAAAGTGTGTTTTTAGAGAATTTTCTTTTGGAGAAGAATCTCTATTGGAGGAAAATGTTTTGTGAGGAAAGTGTGTTTTAGAGGAATTTTCTTTTGGAGAAGAATGTCTATTGAGGAAAATGTTTTGTGAGGAAAGTGTGTTTTAGAGGAAATTGCCTTTTGGAGAAGAATGTATATTGGAGGAAAATGTTTTTGTGAGGAAAGTGTGTTGGAGGAAATTTCCTTTTGGAGAAGAATGTATTTTAGAGGAAAATGTTTAGAGGAAAGTGTGTGTTGGAGGAAATTTCCTTTTGGAGAAGAATGTATTTTAGAGGAAAATGTTTAGAGGAAAGTGTGTGTTGGAGGAAATTTCCTTTTGGAGAAGAATGTATATTGGAGGAAAATGTTTAGAGGAAAGTGTGTTTTGGAGGAAATTGCCTTTTGGAGAAGAATGTATATTAGAGGAAAATGTTTTTGTGAGGAAAGTGTGTTTTAGAGGAAAGTGTGTTTTAGAGGAAAGTGTGTTGGAGGAATTTCCTTTTGGAGAAGAATCTCTATTGGAGGAAAATGTTTAGAGGAAAGTGTGTTTTAGAGGAAAGTGTGTTTTTAGAGAATTTTCTTTTGGAGAAAGAATGTATAATGGAGGAAAATGTTTAGAGGAAAATGTTTAGAGGAAAGTGTGTGTTGGAGGAATTTCCTTTTGGAGAAGAATCTCTATTGGAGGAAAATGTTTTGTGAGGAAAGTGTGTTGGAGGAATTTCCTTTTGGAGAAGAATGTATTTTAGAGGAAAATGTTTTTGTGAGGAAAGTGTGTTTTAGAGGAAAGTGTGTTTTAGAGGAATTTTCTTTTGGAGAAGAATGTCTATTGGAGGAAAATGTTTAGAGGAAAGTGTGTTTTTAGAGAATTTTCTTTTGGAGAAGAATGTATATTGAGGAAAATGTTTAGAGGAAAGTGTGTGTTGAAGGAAATTTCCTTTTGGAGAAGAATGTATATTGGAGGAAAATGTTTTTGTGAGGAAAGTGTGTTTTGGAGAAGAATGTATAATGGAGGAAAATGTTTAGAGGAAAGTGTGTGTTGGAGGAAATTGCCTTTGGAGAAGAATGTATATTGAGGAAAATGTTTAGAGGAAAGTGTGTGTTGAGGAAATTTCCTTTTGGAGAAGAATGTCTATTGGAGGAAAATGTTTAGAGAATAGTGTGTTTTGGAGGAAATTGCCTTTTGGAGAAGAATGTATATTAGAGGAAAATGTTTTAGAGGAAAGTGTGTTTTGGGAGAAATCGCCTTTGGAGAAGAATGTATATTGGAGGAAAATGTTTAGAGGAAAGTGTGTTTTGGAGGAAATTTCCTTTTGAAGTAGAATGTCTATTGGAGGAAAATGTTGTTTAGAGGAAAGTGTGTTTTAGAGTAAATTTCCTTTTGGAGAACAATGTCTCTTGGAGGAAAATGTTGTTTAGAGGAAAGTGTGTGTTGGAGGAAATTTCCTTTTGGAGAAGAATGTATTTTAGAGGAAAATGTTTAGAGGAAAGTGTGTTTTGGAGGAAATTGCCTTTTGGAGCAGTTTCTTTTAAAAGAATATGCCATTTTGAACGAATTGAAATGAGCGAACACATAATTAGTATGGCATTGATAGTACACACGTCACTCATAATGAAGTGAAGTACCTACTCGTCTATTTGTTACCATCACGTAATGAGATTGTGATATTGATTTTTCACATATAAACTACAAGGTCCGTTCACCACGACTAAAATGTCCACCACCAAACAGTCCTGTGCAAAAATTACCGTGTCAGGTTCGAAGTACGCTGAAGCTAGTAAAGTTACTGTCCGTTATTAAGCGACAGAGATTAATGTGGTATTGTGTATATCCTAACAAGTATTTTTTTTAATATTCATTAAAGCGACGAACCGTGCGGGAAGTTCACCTGATGTTAAGTGGTACGCCAAAAACCACGTGACGGTAGTTGGATAATATATATTAAACTACATTGCAGTTGTCGCAGTAATTATAATCGTCGCAGCGCCCTTCAAACCGGATCAAGGTAATGTCCGCACAGCAATGTTTATCGGTGCTAGTAGTGAGCTACGACCAGTTTTGTCGCTTTTATAATACGTGGGGCAGATTGATGTGGGGATGTTTGTTGGAGCCCTATGTCCAGCAGTGGGTATCCGTTGGGTGATGATGATGATGATGATGACACTAGTACATATATCGGTAACACGCTCATATATCGACGCGGACGGCCACGTTACCAGTAATAATGCAATACGTCGGCGGCGCGGCCTTGAGCGGAATATCTGATAACCGCTAGGCGAGCTTACCTCCACTCGATTTCACTTTCGATATTTTATTTTTATCAAGACAGACAAAAGTCGCAGTGACGTACAGCCTAACGTACGCCTAACGTGTATTAGGAACGCGTCTTCGAATACGGAGACAGACCATAGTACTGACACCTATGATGATGCGACGGAAAAAAAATCGATTCTAATAAAAAAAAAAAATTATATTTTTAAAACGTTTTATTAGCATTATCTATGCTATTATAGTTTCATAAAAAATACATTAGTATTTAAAAAAAAAAAAAACAAAAACGGATCAATCATCACCCGAGCGCGCCAATCTAATGTTCCATGGCCCTATGAAATAAGGTTCAAATTAAAGCCAAATGCGTGTCGATTTCCCGCCGCGCCCGGACATCCGTTGATGCGGACATCAGCTGTTTTTGATTTTGTTTCATTGCTGTTTTTTTTTTTTTTTAATAATGTATTTTTAATAAAACAAACGTTTCATTTAGTTACACTAACCTGATGGAGCATAAATCGTGCTAATAAAACTTTTTTAATTAAAATCGATTTTTTTCCGTGCCCTCATCGAAGGTGTCAGTACTATCGTCTCTCTTCGTATTCGGAAGCTATCGCCTAACACCCTGTATATTGTCTATGACGTATCTATTGCTCAATATTACAGGAATGTTGATATATATGTATATACTAGCTATTCCCCTCTCGCGTCGCTTTCCGTTATAACCCCCACAACTCTGTTTGGGGAAGGAATTTCGTAAAACCATTATTACCTGGCCTCTGAAACTAAGAAGCTAAATCTTCACCAAAATTTGAGTGTTCACGTGTGATTGTTTGGAAGATCTCGCGATGAATGTATAGATCTCCACTACAGCTATATACTTATATACTGTTTCTGTAATCTGCAGATGTTTATAGGATTTTTTTTTGTTGTTTACGCGGTTGCTATGGCAACGGTTTGTATCGAAAGTCGCTTGCGGTTCAGTTCTATACCACGGCCAGCAAAGCGGGCGGGAAACAAATGGTTTATATCATCATCATAATCATGAGCTTCTCACAAAGATCTCACCAGATCCTCGCTCCACGTTATGGGTTCACATGACTACCACCAGATCCTGGGTCCAGCTTGTGTGGGGGGGCGACTCCCAACACCCACTACTACTCCATCTACTACTACCATTCCTCATCGGCCGTCTGTCCGTCGGGCGATATACCCTGCCGACTGCTAATTAAATCTAGCTATCTTTTAGGCTATGTAGGTGACCTTAGTTCTTCTACTGATCTCCACATTTTCTGATATATATGTATATATACATATATATGTATAAGTGATTTATCAACGACCATCATAAAAGCATTAATTGATAAGTTAATTGTTTATTTGTTCCGATAGCAGGCGTCCATTTTGTTGATTAAATACTCAAACAGTTCACCTTACGAGTGTTGATAACTAGACAATGGGCACTCGGCGACGGCGGCCATTTTGTTATTGTTTTTGGATACAATCAAGTGATGAGGCGAGCGGGACGTTCACCTGATTGTAAGTGATGATACGCTCGCAACCGCGACTCATTATCCTAGCTAACAATAACGACAGCGCCGTTCAAACCGGATCACAGCAATGTCCGCACAGCGCTGCGGCGGTACCTAGACGGTCTGCGGCGACAGAGACTCTACCGCCAGTGATAGCTGTAGGTCCTTCAAACCGGATCACAGCAATGTCCGCACAGCGCTGCGGCGGTACCTAGACGGTCTGCGGCGACAGAGACTCACCGCCAGTGATAGCTGTGGTGGTCCTTCAAACCGGATCACAGCAATGTCCGCACAGCCTCTGCGGCGGTACCTGAACGGTCTGCGGCGACAGAGACTCTACCGCCAGTGATAGCTGTAGGTCCTTCAAACCGGATCACAGCAATGTCCGCACAGCGCTGCGGCGGTACCTAGACGGTCTGCGGCGACAGAGACTCTACCGCCGGTGATAGCTGTGGTGGTCCTTCAAACCGGATCACAGCAATGTCCGCACAGCCTCTGCGGCGGTACCTAGACGGCCTCCGGCGACAGAGAGACTCTACCGCCATTGATAGCTGTAGGTCCTTCAAACCGGATCACAGCAATGTCCGCACAGCGCTGCGGCGGTACCTGAACGGTCTCCGGCGACAGAGACTCTACCGCCGGTGATAGCTGTGGTGGTCCTTCAAACCGGATCACAGCAATGTCCGCACAGCGCTGCGGCGGTACCTGAACGGTCTCCGGCGACAGAGACTCTACCGCCAGTGATAGCTGTGGTGGTCCTTCAAACCGGATCACAGCAATGTCCGCACAGCATCTGCGGCGGTACCTAGACGGTCTCCGGCGACAGAACTCTACCGCCATTGATAGCTGTAGGTCCTTCAAACCGGATCACAGCAATGTCCGCACAGCATCTGCGGCGGTACCTAGACGGCCTCCGGCGACAGGGCTCTACCGCCGGTGATAGCTGTGGGTCCTTCAAACCGGATCACAGCAATGTCACGCACAGCCTCTGCGGCGGTACCTAGACGGTCTCCGGCGACAGAGACTCTACCGCCAGTGATAGCTGTAGGTCGCTAAACCGGATCACAGCAATGTCCGCACAGCGCTGCGGCGGTACCTAGACGGTCTCCGGCGACAGAGACTCTACCGCCAGTGATAGCTGTAAGGTCCTTCAAACCGGATCACAGCAATGTCCGCACAGCGCTGCGGCGGTACCTGGAGCGGTCTCCGGCGACAGAGACTCTACCGCCAGTGATGGCTGTAGGTCCTTCAAACCGGATCACAGTAATGTCCGCACAGCCTCTGCGGCGGTACCTGAACGGCCTCCGGCGACAGAACTCTACCGCCGGTGATAGCTGTGGGTCCTTCAAACCGGATCACAGCAATGTCTCGCACAGCGCTGCGGCGGTACCTGGAGCGGCCTCCGGCGACAGAGACTCTACCGCCGAGTGATAGCTGTAGGTCCTTCAAAACCGGATCACAGCAATGTCCGCACAGCATCTGCGGCGGTACCTGAACGGTCTCCGGCGACAGAACTCTACCGCCGGTGATGGCTGTGGGTCCTTCAAACCGGATCACAGCAATGTCCGCACAGCGCTCTGCGGCGGTACCTGGGCGGTCTCCGGCGACAGAGACTCTACCGCCAGTGATAGCTGCAGGTCCTTCAAACCGGATCACAGCAATGTCCGCACAGCATCTGCGGCGGTACCTAGACGGTCTCCGGCGACAGAGAGACTCTACCGCCGGTGATGGCTGTAGGTCCTTCAAACCGGATCACAGCAATGTCCGCACAGCCTCTGCGGCGAGTACCTGAACGGTCTCCGGCGACGAGACTCTACCGCCAGTGATAGCTATAGGTCCTTCAAACCGGATCACAGCAATGTCCGCACAGCTCTGCGGCGGTACCTAGACGGTCTCCGGCGACAGAGACTCTACGCCAGTGATAGCTGTAGGTCCTTCAAACCGGATCTGGCAATGTCCGCACAGCCTCTGCGGCGGTACCTGAACGGTCTCCGGCGACAGAGACTCTACCGCCAGTGATGGCTGTGGGTCCTTCAAACCGGATCACAGCAATGTCCGCACAGCATCTGCGGCGGTACCTGGAACGGTCTCCGGCGACAGAGACTCTACCGCCGGTATTAGCTGTAGGTCCTTCAAACCGGATCACGGCAATGTCCGCACAGCCTCTGCGGCAGGTACCTAGACGGTCTGCGGCGACAGAGACTCTACCGCCGGTGATAGCTGTAGGTCCTTCCAAACCGATCACAGCAATGTCCGCACAGCTCTGCGGCGGTACCTGAACGGTCTGCGGCGACAGAGACTCTACCGCCAGTGATAGCTGTGGGTCCTTCAAACCGGATCACAGCAATGTCCGCACAGCCTCTGCGGCAGGTACCTGAACGGTCTGCGGCGACAGAGACTCTACCGCCAGTGATAGCTATAGGTCCTTCAAACCGGATCACAGCAATGTCCGCACAGCATCTGCGGCGGTACCTGGAACGGTCTCCGGCGACAGAGACTCACCGCCGGTGATAGCTGTAGGTCGCTTCAAACCGGATCACAGCAATGTCCGCACAGCTCTGCGGCAGTACCTGAACGGTCTGCGGCGACAGAACTCTACCGCCAGTGATAGCTGTAGGTCCTTCAAACCGGATGCAGCAATGTCCGCACAGCTCTGCGGCGGTACCTGGGCGGTCTCCGGCGACAGAGACTCTACCGCCGGTGATAGCTGTAGGTCCTTCAAACCGGATCACAGCAATGTCTCGCACAGCGCTGCGGCAGGTACCTAGACGGTCTGCGGCGACAGAGACTCTACGCCAGTGATAGCTGGCAGGTCCTTCAAACCGGATCACAGCAATGTCCGCACAGCCTCTGCGGCGGTACCTAGACGGTCTCCGGCGACGAGACTCTACCGCCAGTGATAGCTGTGGGTCCTTCAAACCGGATCACAGCAATGTCCGCACAGCCTCTGCGGCGGTACCTGGGCGGTCTCCGGCGACAGACTCTACCGCCGGTGATAGCTGGCAGGTCCTTCAAACCGGATCACAGCAATGTCCGCACAGCCTCTGCGGCGAGTACCTGAACGGTCTCCGGCGACAGAGACTCTACCGCCAGTGATAGCTGTGGGTCCTTCAAACCGGATCACAGCAATGTCCGCACAGCTCTGCGGCGGTACCTGGGCGGTCTCCGGCGACAGAGACTCTACCGCCAGTGATAGCTGCAGGTCCTTCAAACCGGATCACAGCAATGTCCGCACAGCGCTGCGGCAGGTACCTGAACGGTCTCCGGCGACAGAGACTCTACCGCCGGTGATAGCTGTAGGTCCTTCAAACCGGATCACAGCAATGTCTGCACAGCGCTGCGGCGGTACCTGGACGGTCTCCGGCGGCAGAGACTCTACCGCCATTGATAGCTGTAGGTCCTTCAAACCGGATCACAGCAATGTCTCGCACAGCGCTGCGGCGGTACCTGGAGCGGTCTCCGGCGACAGAGACTCTACCGCCAGTGATAGCTGGCAGGTCCTTCAAACCGGATCTGGCAATGTCCGCACAGCGCTCTGCGGCGGTACCTGGAACGGTCTCCGGCGACAGAACTCTACCGCCATTGATAGCTGTAGGTCCTTCAAACCGGATCACAGCAGCAATGTCCGCACAGCATCTGCGGCGGTACCTGAACGGTCTCCGGCGACAGACTCTACCGCCAGTGATAGCTGTAGGTCCTTCAAACCGGATCACAGCAATATCCGCACAGCGCTGCGGCGGTACCTAGACGGTCTCCGGCGACAGAGACTCTACCGCCAATGATAGCTGTAGGTCCTTCAAACCGGATCACAGCAATGTCCGCACAGCGCTGTGGCGGTACCTAGACGGCCTCCGGCGACAGAGACCTCTACCGCCAGTGATGGCTGGCAGGTCCTTCAAACCGGATCAGCAATGTCCGCACAGCCTCTGCGGCGGTACCTGGGCGGTCTCCGGCGACAGAGACTCTACCGCCAGTGATAGCTGTAGGTCGCTTCAAACCGGATCACAGCAATGTCCGCACAGCGCTGCGGCGGTACCTGAACGGTCTCCGGCGACAGAGAGACTCTACCGCCATTGATAGCTGTAGGTCCTTCAAACCGGATCACAGCAATGTCCGCACAGCGCTCTGCGGCGGTACCTAGACGGTCTCCGGCGACAGAGACTCTACCGCCATTGATAGCTGTAGGTCCTTCAAACCGGATGCAGCAATGTCCGCACAGCGCTCTGCGGCGGTACCTGAACGGTCTCCGGCGACAGAACACTACCGCCAGTGATAGCTGTAGGTCCTTCAAACCGGATCACAGCAATGTCCGCACAGCTGCGGCGGTACCTGAACGGTCTCCGGCGACGAGACTCTACCGCCAGTGATGGCTGTAGGTCCTTCAAACCGGATCACAGCAATGTCCGCACAGCGTCTGCGGCGGTACCTGAACGGTCTCCGGCGACAGAGACTCACCGCCAGTGATAGCTGGCAGGTCCTTCAAACCGGATCACAGCAATGTCGCACAGCGCTGCGGCGGTACCTGGAACGGTCTCCGGCGACAGAACTCTACCGCCAGTGATAGCTGTAGGTCCTTCAAACGGATCACAGCAATGTCGCACAGCTCTGCGGCGGTACCTGAACGGTCTCCGGCGACAGAGACTCTACCGCCAGTGATAGCTGTAGGTCCTTCAAACCGGATCACAGCAATGTCGCACAGCGCTGCGGCAGTACCTGAACGGTCTCCGGCGACGAGACTCTACCGCCAGTGATGGCTGTAGGTCCTTCAAACCGGATCGCAGCAATGTCCGCACAGCGCTCTGCGGCGGTACCTAGACGGTCTCCGGCGACAGAGACTCTACCGCCGGTGATAGCTGTAGGTCTTTCAAACCGGATCACAGCAATGTCCGCACAGCATCTGCGGCGGTACCTAGACGGTCTCCGGCGACAGAACTCTACCGCCAGTGATAGCTGGCAGGTCCTTCAAACCGGATCACAGCAATGTCCGCACAGCGCTCTGCGGCGGTACCTAGACGGTCTCCGGCGACAGAGACTCTACCGCCAGTGATGGCTGTAGGTCCTTCAAACCGGATCACAGCAATGTCCGCACAGCATCTGCGGCGGTACCTAGACGGTCTCCGGCGACAGAGACTCTACTGCCAGTGATAGCTGTAGTCCTTCAAACCGGATCTGGCAATGTCCGCACAGCCTCTGCGGCGGTACCTGAACGGTCTCCGGCGACAGAGACTCTACCGCCAGTGATGGCTGTAGGTCGCTTCAAACCGGATCACAGCAATGTCGCACAGCCTCTGCGGCAGTACCTGGAGCGGTCTCCGGCGGCAGAGACTCTACCGCCAGTATTAGCTGTAGGTCCTTCAAACCGGATCACAGCAATGTCGCACAGCCTCTGCGGCAGGTACCTGAACGGTCTCCGGCGACAGAGACTCTACTGCCAGTGATAGCTGTAGGTCCTTCAAACCGGATCACAGCAATGTCCGCACAGCCTCTGCGGCAGTACCTGGAGCGGTCTCCGGCGGCAGAGACTCTACCGCCATTGATAGCTGTAGGTCCTTCAAACGGATCACAGCAATGTCGCACAGCGCTCTGCGGCGGTACCTGAACGGCCTCCGGCGACAGAGACTCTACCGCCAGTGATAGCTGTAGGTCCTTCAAACCGGATCACAGCAATGTCCGCACAGCCTCTGCGGCGGTACCTGAACGGTCTCCGGCGACAGAGACTCTACCGCCAGTGATGGCTGTAGGTCCTTCAAACCGGATCTGGCAATGTCCGCACAGCTCTGCGGCGGTACCTGAACGGCCTCCGGCGACAGAGACTCTACCGCCGGTGATAGCTGTAGGTCCTTCAAAACCGGATCACAGCAATGTCCGCACAGCTCTGCGGCGGTACCTAGACGGTCTCCGGCGACAGAACTCTACCGCCAGTGATAGCTGTGGTGGTCCTTCAAACCGATCACAGCAATGTCCGCACAGCGTCTGCGGCGAGTACCTGAACGGTCTCCGGCGACAGAGAGACTCTACCGCCAGTGATAGCTATAGGTCCTTCAAACTGGATCACAGCAATGTCCGCACAGCGCTGCGGCGGTACTCTAGACGGTCTCCGGCGACAGAGACTCTACCGCCAGTGATAGCTGTAGTCCTTCAAACCGATCACAGCAATGTCCGCACAGCGCTGGGTGGCGGTACCTAGACGGTCTCCGGCGACAGAGACTCTACCGCCAGTGATAGCTGCAGGTCCTTCAAACCGATCACAGTAATGTCCGCAATAGCGCTGCGGCGGTACCTGGAGCGGTCTCCGGCGACAGAGACCTACCGCCAGTGATAGCCGTAGGTCCTTCAAACCGGATCAGCAATGTCCGCACAGCGCTGTGGCGGTACCTAGACGGTCTCCGGCGACAGAGAGACTCTACCGCCAGTGATAGCTGTGGTGGTCCTTCAAACTGGATCACAGCAATGTCCGCACAGCGCTGCGGCGGTACTCCAGACGGTCTCCGGCGGCAGAGACTCTACCGCCAGTGATAGCTGTGGTGGTCCTTCAAACCGGATCGCAGCAATGTCCGCACAGCTGCGGCGGTACCTAGACGGTCTCCGCGACAGAGACTCTATCGCCAGTGATAGCTGTGGTCCTTCAAACCGGATCACAGCAATGTCCGCACAGCGCTGCGGCGGTACTCTAGACGGTCTCCGCGACAGAGACTCTACCGCCAGTGATGGCTGTAGGTCCTTCAAACCGGATCACAGCAATGTCCGCACAGCGCTGCGGCGGTACCCAGACGGTCTCCGGCGACAGAGACTCTACCGCCATTGATAGCTGTGGTCCTTCAAACCGATCACAGCAATGTCCGCACAGCGCTGCGGCGGTACTCAGACGGTCTCCGGCGACAGAGACTCTACCGCCAGTGATAGCCAGGTCCTTCAAACCGATCACAGCAATGTCCGCACAGCTGCGGCAGTACCTAGACGGTCTCCGGCGACAGAGACTCCACCGCCAGTGATAGCTGTAGGTCCCAAACCGGATCACAGCAATGTCCGCACAGCTGCGGCGGTACTCTAGACGGTCTCCGCGACAGAGACTCTACCGCCATTGATAGCTGTAGGTCCTTCAAACCGGATCACAGCAATGTTCGCACAGCGCTGCGGCGGTACTCTAGACGGTCTCCGGCGACAGAGACTCACCGCCAGTGATAGCTGTAGGTCCTTCAAACCGGATCGCAGCAATGTCCGCACAGCGCTGGTGGCGGTACCTAGATCGGCCTCCGGCGACAGACTCTACCGCCATTGATAGCTGTGGTGGTCCTTCAAACTGGATCACAGCAATGTCTGCACAGCGCTGCGGCGGTACTCAGACGGTCTCCGGCGACAGAGACTCACCGCCAGTGATAGCTATAGGTCCTTCAAACCGGATCACAGCACGTCCGCACAGCGCTGCGGCGGTACCCAGACGGTCTCCGGCGACGAGACTCTACCGCCGGTGATAGCTGTAGGTCCTTCAAACCGGATCGCAGCAATGTCCGCACAGCGCTGGGTGGCGGTACCTAGACGGTCTCCGGCGACAGAACTCTACCGCCAGTGATAGCTGTAGGTCCTTCAAACCGATCACAGCAATGTCCGCACAGCGCTGGGTGGCGGTACCTAGACGGCCTCCGGCGACAGAGACTCTACCGCCAGTGATAGCCGTAGGTCCTTCAAACCGGATCACAGCAATGTCCGCACAGCGCTGGGTGGCGGTACTCCAGACGGTCTCCGGCGACAGAGAGACTCTACCGCCAGTGATAGCTGCAGGTCCTTCAAACCGGATCACAGCAATGTCCGCACAGCGCTGCGGCGGTACTCTAGACGGTCTGCGGCGACAGAGACTCCACCGCCAGTGATAGCCGTAGGTCCTTCAAACCGGATCACAGCACGTCCGCACAGCGCTGCGGCGGTACCTAGACGGTCTCCGGCGACAGAGACTCTACTGCCAGTGATAGCTGCAGGTCCTTCAAACCGGATCAGCAATGTCCGCACAGCGCTGGGTGGCGGTACCTAGACGGTCTCCGGCGACAGAGAGACTCTACCGCCAGTGATAGCTGTGGTGGTCCTTCAAACCGGATCACAGCAATGTCCGCACAGCGCTGGTGGCGGTACTCCAGACGGTCTCCGCGACAGAGACTCTACCGCCAGTGATAGCTGTAGGTCCTTCAAACCGGATCGCAGCAATGTCCGCACAGCGCTGGGTGGCGGTACCTAGACGGCCTCCGGCGACAGAGACCTACCGCCAGTGATAGCTGTGGTGGTCCTTCAAACCGGATCACAGCAATGTCCGCACAGCGCTGCGGCGGTACCTGGAGCGGTCTCCGGCGACAGAGAGACTCTACCGCCATTGATAGCCGTAGGTCCTTCAAACCGGATCACAGCAATGTCCGCACAGCGCTGCGGCGGTACCTAGACGGTCTCCGGCGACAGAGACTCTACCGCCAGTGATAGCCGTGGTGGTCCTTCAAACCGATCACAGCAATGTCTGCACAGCGCTGCGGCAGGTACCTAGACGGTCTCGGCGACAGAGACTCTACCGCCGGTGATAGCTGTAGGTCCTTCAAACCGGATCACAGCAATGTCCGCACAGCGCTGCGGCGGTACCTAGACGGTTCCGGCGACAGAGAGACTCTACCGCCAGTGATAGCCGTGGTGGTCCTTCAAACCGATCACAGCAATGTCTGCACAGCGCTGCGGCGGTACTCCAGACGGTCTCCGGCGACAGGAGACTCTACCGCCAGTGATAGCCGTAGGTCCTTCAAACCGATCACAGCAATGTCCGCACAGCTGCGGCGGTACCTGAACGGTCTCCGGCGACGAGAGACTCTACCGCCAGTGATAGCTGCAGGTCCTTCAAACCGGATCGCAGCAATGTCCGCACAGCGCTGCGGCGGTACCTAGACGGTCTCCGGCGACAGACTCTACCGCCAGTGATAGCTGTAGGTCCTTCAAACCGGATCACAGCAATGTCCGCACAGCGCTGCGGCGGTACCTGGAGCGGTCTCCGGCGACAGAGACCTACCGCCAGTGATAGCTGTGGTGGTCCTTCAAACCGGATCACAGCAATGTCCGCACAGCGCTGGGTGGCGGTACCTAGACGGTCTCCGGCGACAGAGACTCTACCGCCATTGATAGCTGTGGTGGTCCTTCAAACCGGATCACAGCAATGTCCGCACAGCGCTGCGGCGGTACCTAGACGGTCTCCGGCGACAGAGAGACTCTACCGCCAGTGATAGCTATAGGTCCTTCAAACCGATCACAGCAATGTCCGCACAGCGCTGCGGCGGTACCTAGACGGTCTCCGGCGACAGACTCTACCGCCAGTGATAGCTGTAGGTCCTTCAAACCGGATCAGCAATGTCCGCACAGCGCCTGCGGCGGTACCTAGACGGCCTCCGGCGACAGAGAGACTCTACCGCCAGTGATAGCTGCAGGTCCTTCAAACCGGATCACAGCAATGTCCGCACAGCTGCGGCGGTACCTAGACGGTCTCCGCGACAGAGACTCTATCGCCAGTGATAGCTGTGTAGGTCCTTCAAACCGGATCACAGCAATGTCCGCGCAGCGCTGCGGCGGTACTCTAGACGGTCTCCGGCGACGAGACTCTACCGCCAGTGATAGCTGTGGTGGTCCTTCAAACCGATCACAGCAATGTCCGCACAGCGCTGTGGCGGTACCTAGACGGTCTCCGGCGACAGAGACTCTACTGCCAGTGATAGCTGCAGGTCCTTCAAACTGATCACAGCAATGTCCGCACAGCGCTGGGTGGCGGTACTCTAGACGGTCTCCGGCGACAGAGACTCTACCGCCAGTGATAGCTGTAGGTCCTTCAAACCGGATCACAGCAATGTCCGCACAGCGCTGTGGCGGTACCTAGACGGTCTCCGGCGACGAGAGACTCTACCGCCAGTGATAGCTGTAGGTCCTTCAAACCGGATCACGGCAATGTCCGCACAGCTGCGGCGGTACCTAGACGGTCTCCGGCGACAGAACACTACCGCCGGTGATAGCTGTAGGTCCTTCAAACCGGATCGCAGCAATGTCCGCGCAGCGCTGCGGCGGTACTAGACGGTCTCCGGCGACAGAGAGACTCTACCGCCGGTGATAGCTGTAGGTCCTTCAAACCGGATCACAGCAATGTCCGCACAGCATCTGCGGCGGTACCTAGACGGTCTCCGGCGACAGAGACTCTACCGCCAGTGATAGCTGTAGGTCCTTCAAACCGGATCACAGCAATGTCCGCACAGCGCTGCGGCGGTACCTAGACGGTCTCCGGCGACAGAGACTCTACCGCCGGTGATAGCTGGCAGGTCCTTCAAACCGGATCACAGCAATGTCCGCACAGCGCTGCGGCGGTACC
This sequence comes from Troides helena, assembly GCA_029286815.1. NCBI lineage: Eukaryota > Metazoa > Arthropoda > Insecta > Lepidoptera > Papilionidae > Troides > Troides helena. The sequence continues at coordinate 544,889 of JAGSMV010000034.1, forward strand.
TAGACGGTCTCCGGCGACAGAGACTCTACCGCCAGTGATAGCTGTAGGTCCTTCAAATCGGATCACAGCAATGTCCGCACAGCTGCGGCGGTACCTAGACGGTCTCCGGCGACAGAGACTCTACCGCCGGTGATAGCTGTAGGTCCTTCCAAACCGATCACAGCAATGTCCGCACAGCTGCGGCGGTACCTGAACGGTCTCCGGCGACAGAGACTCACCGCCAGTGATAGCTGTGGGTCCTTCAAACCGGATCACAGCAATGTCCGCACAGCGCTGCGGCGGTACCTAGACGGTCTCCGGCGACAGAGACTCTACCGCCGGTGATAGCTGTAGGTCCTTCAAACCGGATCACAGCAATGTCGCACAGCTCTGCGGCGGTACCTGAACGGTCTCCGGCGACAGAGACTCTACCGCCAGTGATAGCTATAGGTCCTTCAAACCGGATCTGGCAATGTCCGCACAGCGCTGGGTGGCGGTACCTAGACGGTTCCGGCGACAGAGACTCACCGCCAGTGATAGCTGCAGGTCCTTCAAACCGATCACAGCAATGTCCGCACAGCTCTGCGGCGGTACCTGAACGGTCTCCGGCGACAGAGACTCTACCGCCAGTGATAGCTGTAGGTCCTTCAAACCGGATCTGGCAATGTCCGCACAGCATCTGCGGCGGTACCTAGACGGTCTCCGGCGACAGAACTCTACCGCCAGTGATAGCTGTAGGTCCTTCAAACCGGATCACGGCAATGTCCGCACAGCTCTGCGGCGGTACCTAGACGGTCTCCGGCGACAGAGACTCTATCGCCAGTGATAGCTGTGGGTCCTTCAAACCGATCACAGCAATGTCCGCACAGCATCTGCGGCGGTACCTAGACGGTCTCCGGCGACAGAGACTCACCGCCAGTGATAGCTGTAGGTCCTTCAAACCGGATCACAGCAATGTCCGCACAGCGCTGCGGCGGTACCTAGACGGTCTCCGGCGACAGAACTCTACCGCCAGTGATAGCTGTAGGTCCTTCAAACCGGATCACGGCAATGTCCGCACAGCGCTGCGGCGGTACCTAGACGGTCTCCGGCGACAGAGACTCACCGCCAGTGATAGCTGTGGTGGTCCTTCAAACCGATCACAGCAATGTCCGCACAGCGCTGCGGCGGTACCTGAACGGTCTCGGCGACAGAGACTCTACCGCCGGTGATGGCTGTAGGTCCTTCAAACCGGATCACGGCAATGTCCGCACAGCCTCTGCGGCAGTACCTAGACGGTCTCCGGCGACAGAGACTCTACCGCCAGTGATAGCTGTAGGTCCTTCAAACCGGATCACAGCAATGTCCGCACAGCTCTGCGGCAGTACCTGAACGGTCTCCGGCGACGAGACTCTACCGCCAGTGATAGCTGCAGGTCCTTCAAACCGATCACAGCAATGTCCGCACAGCTCTGCGGCGGTACCTAGACGGTTCCGGCGACAGAGACCTACCGCCAGTGATAGCTGCAGGTCCTTCAAACCGGATCACAGCAATGTCCGCACAGCGCTGGGTGGCGGTACCTAGACGGTCTCCGGCGACAGAGACACTACCGCCAGTGATAGCTGTGGGTCCTTCAAACCGATCACAGCAATGTCCGCACAGCGCTGCGGCGGTACCTGAACGGTCTCCGGCGACAGAGACACTACCGCCAGTGATAGCTGCAGGTCCTTCAAACCGATCACAGCAATGTCCGCACAGCCTCTGCGGCGGTACCTAGACGGTCTCCGGCGACAGAGACTCTATCGCCAGTGATAGCTGTAGGTCCTTCAAACCGGATCACAGCAATGTCCGCACAGCCTCTGCGGCGGTACCTGAACGGTCTCCGGCGACAGAGACTCTATCGCCAGTGATAGCTGTAGGTCCTTCAAACCGGATCACAGCAATGTCCGCACAGCGCTGCGGCGGTACCTAGACGGTCTCCGGCGACAGAACACTACCGCCAGTGATAGCTGTGGTCCTTCAAACCGGATCACAGCAATGTCGCACAGCGCTGCGGCGGTACCTGAACGGTCTCCGGCGACAGAGACTCTACCGCCAGTGATAGCTGTAGGTCCTTCAAACCGGATCACAGCAATGTCCGCACAGCCTCTGCGGCGGTACCTGAACGGTCTCCGGCGACAGAACACTACCGCCAGTGATGGCTGTAGGTCCTTCAAACCGATCACAGCAATGTCCGCACAGCGCTGCGGCGGTACCTAGACGGTCTCCGGCGACAGAACACTACCGCCAGTGATAGCTGTAGGTCCTTCAAACCGGATCACAGCAATGTCCGCACAGCGCTGCGGCGGTACCTAGACGGTCTCCGGCGACAAAACACTACCGCCAGTGATAGCTGTAGGTCCTTCAAACCGGATCACAGCAATGTCCGCACAGCGCTGCGGCGGTACCTAGACGGTCTCCGGCGACAGAGACTCTACCGCCAGTGATAGCTGTAGGTCCTTCAAACCGATCACAGCAATGTCCGCACAGCGCTGCGGCGGTACCTAGACGGTCTCCGGCGACAGAGACACTACCGCCAGTGATAGCTGTAGGTCCTTCAAACCGGATCACAGCAATGTCCGCACAGCGCTGCGGCGGTACCTAGACGGTCTCCGGCGACAGAGACACTACCGCCAGTGATAGCTGTAGGTCCTTCAAACCGGATCTGGTGAAGAAGCTTCAGGTCGCATGGAGACCAATGGAGGAAGCTATGCCCTGGGTTTCGGAAATGAGGAGGTCATCCACGCAGTCCAAAGGATTGAGGAGCTGATGGTGCAGTCAGGTCCTCGGATGGCGACCGGAAGTGGTAGCGTTGGCGGGGGGCACCAGGTGCTCCGAACCTGGTGAAGGTTGCGGTCAGCGCTGGATCTGAGGATCTGGATATCTCTGGAGCTGGTAGTCCAGCAGTGGAAGTCCGTGAGCTGATGGTGAACGTCATCGCTGCGTCAATAACGAATTCGGTTCGATTATAAACGACATTGTTATGTAATTAAATATAAATCAGGTCAATTTAAAAAAAAAAAGACATAAATCAAAATGGCGGCGATAACAAAATGGCTGATTAGAGTTATCGCGTTCCGTTACACGCTGTCAAGGTCGAGGAGGGTTCCGTAGTACCGAAAAACTTCTGCCCATAACAACGTGGCGCTGGTTAGGATGTTATACACTAAATCGTATAGCGCTCGTAATCATGACACAAAAAAGGCTCTACTCGTTACGCTTACTAGCATTACCTATAGGGTCCTTCAAACCGGATAACGGTAACGTTCAGGCAGTACCGTTAGTCGGCTGCAATAGACGCTACGGCGGTACCTAGACGGTTTCTGGCAACAGAGACTCTACCGCCAGTGATAGCTGTAGGTCCTTCAAACCGGATCACAGCAATGTCCGCACAGCGCTGCGGCGGTACCTAGACGGTCTCCGGCGACAGAGACTCTACCGCCAGTGATAGCTGTAGGTCCTTCAAACCGATCACAGCAATGTCCGCACAGCGCTGCGGCGGTACCTAGACGGTCTCCGGCGACAGAGACACTACCGCCAGTGATAGCTGTAGGTCCTTCAAACCGATCACAGCAATGTCCGCACAGCGCTGCGGCGGTACCTAGACGGTCTCCGGCGACAGAGACTCTACCGCCAGTGATAGCTGTAGGTCCTTCAAACCGGATCACAGCAATGTCCGCACAGCGCTGCGGCGGTACCTAGACGGTCTCCGGCGACAGAGACACTACCGCCAGTGATAGCTGTAGGTCCTTCAAACCGGATCACAGCAATGTCCGCACAGCGCTGCGGCGGTACCTAGACGGTCTCCGGCGACAGAGACTCTACCGCCAGTGATAGCTGTAGGTCCTTCAAACCGGATCACAGCAATGTCCGCACAGCGCTGCGGCGGTACCTAGACGGTCTCCGGCGACAGAGACACTACCGCCAGTGATAGCTGTAGGTCCTTCAAACCGATCACAGCAATGTCCGCACAGCGCTGCGGCGGTACCTAGACGGTCTCCGGCGACAGAGACACTACCGCCAGTGATAGCTGTAGGTCCTTCAAACCGGATCACAGCAATGTCCGCACAGCGCTGCGGCGGTACCTAGACGGTCTCCGGCGACAGAGACTCTACCGCCAGTGATAGCTGTAGGTCCTTCAAACCGATCACAGCAATGTCCGCACAGCGCTGCGGCGGTACCTAGACGGTCTCCGGCGACAGAGACTCTACCGCCAGTGATAGCTGTAGGTCCTTCAAACCGGATCACAGCAATGTCCGCACAGCGCTGCGGCGGTACCTAGACGGTCTCCGGCGACAGAGACTCTACCGCCAGTGATAGCTGTAGGTCCTTCAAACCGGATCACAGCAATGTCCGCACAGCGCTGCGGCGGTACCTAGACGGTCTCCGGCGACAGAGACTCTACCGCCAGTGATAGCTGTAGGTCCTTCAAACCGGATCACAGCAATGTCCGCACAGCGCTGCGGCGGTACCTAGACGGTCTCCGGCGACAGAGACACTACCGCCAGTGATAGCTGTAGGTCCTTCAAACCGATCACAGCAATGTCCGCACAGCGCTGCGGCGGTACCTAGACGGTCTCCGGCGACAGAGACTCTACCGCCAGTGATAGCTGTAGGTCCTTCAAACCGATCACAGCAATGTCCGCACAGCGCTGCGGCGGTACCTAGACGGTCTCCGGCGACAGAGACACTACCGCCAGTGATAGCTGTAGGTCCTTCAAACCGGATCACAGCAATGTCCGCACAGCGCTGCGGCGGTACCTAGACGGTCTCCGGCGACAGAGACACTACCGCCAGTGATAGCTGTAGGTCCTTCAAACCGGATCACAGCAATGTCCGCACAGCGCTGCGGCGGTACCTAGACGGTCTCCGGCGACAGAGACACTACCGCCAGTGATAGCTGTAGGTCCTTCAAACCGATCACAGCAATGTCCGCACAGCGCTGCGGCGGTACCTAGACGGTCTCCGGCGACAGAGACACTACCGCCAGTGATAGCTGTAGGTCCTTCAAACCGATCACAGCAATGCAAAACCAACTTTTATATATGAGCAATGCCAAGACCAACTTTACACGAGCAATACCAAGACCAACTTTATATGAGCAATACTAAGACTAACTTTACACGAGCAATACCAAGACCAACTTTATATGAGGCAATACCAAGACCAACTTTATATGAGCAATACCAAGACTAACTTTATATGAGGCAATACCAAGACCAACTTTATATGAGCAATGCAAGACCAACTTTATATGAGCAATACCAAGACCAACTTTATATGAGCAATAACAAGACCAACTTTATATGAGCAATACTCAAGACCAACTTTATATGAGCAATACCAAGACCAACTTATATGAGCAATACCAGACCAACTTTACGAGCAATACCAAGACTAACTTTATATGAGCAATACTCAAGACCAACTTTATATGAGCAATACCAAGACCAACTTACACGAGCAATACTAAGACCAACTTTACACGAGAGCAATACCAAGACCAACTTACACGAGCAATACCAAGCATTCAACTTTACACGAGCAATACTAAGACCAACTTTATATGAGCAATAACAAGACCAACTTTACACGAGCAATACCAAGACCAACTTTATATGAGAGCAATACCAAGACCAACTTTACACGAGCAATACCAGACCAACTTTACGAGCAATACCAAGACTAACTTTACACGAGCAATACCAAGACCAACTTTATATGAGCAATACTCAAGACCAACTTTACACGAGCAATACCAAGACTAACTTTATATGAGCAATACCAAGACCAACTTTACGAGCAATACCAAGACTAACTTTACACGAGTAATACCAAGACTAACTTTATATGAGCAATACCAAGACCAACTTTATATGAGCAATACTAAGACTAACTTTACACGAGTAATACCAAGACCAACTTTATGAGCAATACCAAGACTAACTTTATATGAGCAATACTCAAGACCAACTTTATATGAGAGCAATACCAAGCATTCAACTTTATATGAGCAATACTCAAGACCAACTTTACACGAGCAATACCAAGCATTCAACTTTATATGAGCAATACTAAGACCAACTTTACGAGCAATACCAAGACCAACTTTATATGAGCAATACCAAGACTAACTTTATATGAGCAATACCAGACCAACTTTACGAGCAATACCAAGACCAACTTTAAACGAGCAATACCAAGACCAACTTATATGAGCAATACTAAGACCAACTTTAAACGAGCAATACCAAGACCAACTTATATGAGCAATACCAAGACCAACTTTACACGAGAGCAATACCAAGACCAACTTTAAACGAGCAATACCAAGACTAACTTTATATGAGCAATAACAAGACCAACTTTATATGAGCAATACTCAAGACCAACTTTATATGAGCAATACTCAAGACCAACTTTACACGAGAGCAATACCAAGACTAACTTTACACGAGTAATACCAAGACCAACTTTATATGAGCAATACCAAGACCAACTTACACGAGCAATACTAAGACTAACTTTACACGAGCAATACTAAGACTAACTTTACACGAGCAATACCAAGACCAGCTTTACACGAGCAATACCAGACCAACTTTACGAGCAATACCAAGACCAACTTTAAACGAGCAATACCAAGACCAACTTATATGAGCAATGCAAGACCAACTTTACACGAGTAATACCAAGACCAGCTTTACACGAGCAATGCAAGACCAACTTTATATGAGCAATACTCAAGACCAACTTTACACGAGCAATACTAAGACCAACTTTATATGAGCAATACTAAGACTAACTTTATATGAGCAATACCAAGACTAACTTTATATGAGCAATACTAAGACTAACTTTACACGAGCAATACTAAGACTAACTTTATATGAGCAATACTAAGACTAACTTTACACGAGAGCAATACCAAGACTAACTTTACACGAGTAATACCAAGACCAACTTTACACGAGCAATACCAGACCAACTTTATGTAGACAGTACCAGGACCAGCTTTGCACGGGCAATGCCAAGACCAACTTACACGAGCAATACTAAGACCAACTTTACACGAGAGCAATACCAAGACTAACTTTACACGAGTAATACCAAGACCAACTTATATGAGCAATACTAAGACTAACTTTATATGAGCAATACCAAGACCAACTTTACACGAGTAATACCAAGACCAGCTTTACACGAGCAATACTAAGACCAACTTTATATGAGCAATACCAAGACCAACTTTATATGAGCAATACCAAGACCAACTTTACACGAGCAATACCAAGACCAACTTTATATGAGCAATACCAAGACCAACTTTATATGAGCAATACCAAGACCAACTTTATATGAGCAATACCAAGACCAACTTTATATGAGCAATACCAAGACCAACTTTATATGAGCAATACCAAGACCAACTTTATATGAGCAATACCAAGACCAACTTTATATGAGCAATACCAAGACCAACTTTATATGAGCAATACCAAGACCAACTTTATATGAGCAATACCAAGACCAACTTTATATGAGCAATACCAAGACCAACTTTACACGAGCAATACCAAGACCAACTTTATATGAGCAATACCAAGACCGACTTTACACGAGCAATACCAAGACCAACTTTACACGAGCAATACCAAGACCAACTTTATATGAGCAATACCAAGACCAACTTTATATGAGCAATACCAAGACCAACTTTACACGAGCAATACCAAGACCAACTTTACACGAGCAATATCAAGACCAACTTTATATGAGCAATAACAAGACCAACTTTATATGAGCAATACCAAGACCAACTTTATATGAGCAATACCAAGACCAACTTTATATGAGCAATACCAAGACCAACTTTATATGAGCAATACCAAGACCAACTTTACACGAGCAATACCAAGACCAACTTTATATGAGCAATACCAAGACCAACTTTACACGAGCAATACCAAGACCAACTTTATATGAGCAATACCAAGACCAACTTTACACGAGCAATACCAAGACCAACTTTATATGAGCAATACCAAGACCAACTTTATATGAGCAATACCAAGACCAACTTTACACGAGCAATACCAAGACCAACTTTACGAGCAATACCAAGACCAACTTTACACGAGCAATACCAAGACCAGCTTTACACGAGCAATACCAAGACCAACTTTATATGAGCAATACCAAGACCAGCTTTACACGAGCAATACCAAGACCAACTTTATATGAGCAATACCAAGACCAACTTTATATGAGCAATACCAAGACCAGCTTTACACGAGCAATACCAAGACCAACTTTACGAGCAATACCAAGACCAACTTTACACGAGCAATACCAAGACCAACTTTACGAGCAATACCAAGACCAACTTTACACGAGCAATACCAAGACCAACTTTACACGAGCAATACCAAGACCAGCTTTACACGAGCAATACCAAGACCAACTTTACGAGCAATACCAAGACCAACTTTACGAGCAATACCAAGACCAACTTTACACGAGCAATACCAAGACCAACTTTACGAGCAATACCAAGACCAACTTTACACGAGCAATACCAAGACCAACTTTATATGAGCAATACCAAGACCAACTTTACGAGCAATACCAAGACCAACTTTATATGAGCAATACCAAGACCAACTTTACACGAGCAATACCAAGACCAACTTTACGAGCAATACCAAGACCAACTTTACGAGCAATACCAAGACCAGCTTTACACGAGCAATACCAAGACCAACTTTACGAGCAATACCAAGACCAACTTTACACGAGCAATACCAAGACCAACTTTACACGAGCAATACCAAGACCAACTTTACACGAGCAATACCAAGACCAACTTTACGAGCAATACCAAGACCAACTTTACGAGCAATACCAAGACCAACTTTACACGAGCAATACCAAGACCAACTTTATATGAGCAATACCAAGACCAACTTTATATGAGCAATACCAAGACCAACTTTATATGAGCAATACCAAGACCAACTTTACGAGCAATACCAAGACCAACTTTACGAGCAATACCAAGACCAGCTTTACACGAGCAATACCAAGACCAACTTTACGAGCAATACCAAGACCAACTTTACACGAGCAATACCAAGACCAACTTTACACGAGCAATACCAAGACCAACTTTACACGAGCAATACCAAGACCAACTTTACGAGCAATACCAAGACCAACTTTACGAGCAATACCAAGACCAACTTTACACGAGCAATACCAAGACCAACTTTATATGAGCAATACCAAGACCAACTTTATATGAGCAATACCAAGACCAACTTTACGAGCAATACCAAGACCAGCTTTACACGAGCAATACCAAGACCAACTTTACGAGCAATACCAAGACCAACTTTACGAGCAATACCAAGACCAACTTTACACGAGCAATACCAAGACCAACTTTATATGAGCAATACCAAGACCAACTTTACACGAGCAATACCAAGACCAACTTTACGAGCAATACCAAGACCAACTTTACACGAGCAATACCAAGACCAACTTTACGAGCAATACCAAGACCAACTTTACACGAGCAATACCAAGACCAACTTTACACGAGCAATACCAAGACCAACTTTATATGAGCAATACCAAGACCAACTTTACACGAGCAATACCAAGACCAACTTTACGAGCAATACCAAGACCAACTTTACACGAGCAATACCAAGACCAACTTTACACGAGCAATACCAAGACCAACTTTAAACGAGCAATACCAAGACCAACTTTATATGAGCAATACCAAGACCAACTTTACACGAGCAATACCAAGACCAACTTTACGAGCAATACCAAGACCAACTTTACGAGCAATACCAAGACCAACTTTACGAGCAATACCAAGACCAACTTTACACGAGCAATACCAAGACCAACTTTATATGAGCAATACCAAGACCAACTTTACGAGCAATACCAAGACCAACTTTACGAGCAATACCAAGACCAACTTTACACGAGCAATACCAAGACCAACTTTACGAGCAATACCAAGACCAACTTTACACGAGCAATACCAAGACCAGCTTTACACGAGCAATTCGTTATTAATTTTATCAGCTAACAGATTAAATAACGATCGTTATCATTATTATCATTGTCATCGGTTTACCAACTTGGTGAGTAATGATGATATCTATTAAAGGTACTGTTCACTGGCGGTAGTGTCTCTGTCGCCGGAGACCGTCTAGGTACCGCCGCAGCGCCTGTCGCAGCCGGCACACAGCACCGTGCGTGATCCGGTTCAAGGACCTATAGCTGTCACTGGCGGTAGTGTCTCTCTGTCGCCGGAGACCGTCTACGTACCGCCGCAGCGCCTGTTGCAGCCGGCACACAGCACTGTGCGTGATCGGTTCAAGGACCTATAGCTGTCACTGGCGGTGGTGTCTCTGTCGCCGGAGACCGTCTACGTACCGCCGCAGCGCCTGTTGCAGCCGGCACACAGCACTGTGCGTGATCCGGTTCCAGGACCTATAGCTGTCACTGGCGGTAGTGTCTCTGTCGCCGGAGACCGTCTACGTACCGCCGCAGCGCCTGTTGCAGCCGGCGCACAGCACTGTGCGTGATCGGTTCCAGGACCTATAGCTGTCACTGGCGGTGGTGTCTCTGTCGCCGGAACCGTCTAGGTACCGCCGCAGCGCGCCTGTTGCAGCCGGCACACAGCACTGTGCGTGATCCGGTTCCAAGGACCTATAGCTGTCACTGGCGGTAGTGTCTCTGTCGCCGGAACCGTCTAGGTACCGCCGCAGCGCCTGTTGCAGCCGGCACACAGCACTGTGCGTGATCCGGTTCAGGACCTATAGCTGTCACTGGCGGTAGTGTCTCTGTCGCCGGAGACCGTCTACGTACCGCCGCAGCGCCTGTTGCAACCGGCACACAGCACTGTGCGTGATCCGGTTCCAAGGACCTATAGCTGTCACTGGCGGTAGTGTCTCTGTCGCCGGAGACCGTCTAGGTACCGCCGCAGCGCCTGTTGCAGCCGGCACAGCACTGTGCGTGATCCGGTTCAGGACCTATAGCTGTCACTGGCGGTAGTGTCTCTGTCGCCGGAGACCGTCTAGGTACCGCCGCAGCGCCTGTTGCAGCCGGCACACAGCACTGTGCGTGATCCGGTTCCAGGACCTATAGCTGTCACTGGCGGTAGTGTCTCTGTCGCCGGAACCGTCTACGTACCGCCGCAGCGCCTGTTGCAGCCGGCGCACAGCACTGTGCGTGATCCGGTTCCGCGACCTATAGCTGTCACTGGCGGTAGTGTCTCTGTCGCCGGAGACCGTCTGCGTACCGCCGCAGCGCCTGTTGCAGCCGGCGCACAGCACTGTGCGATCCGGTTCCAGGACCTATAGCTATCACTGGCGGTAGTGTCTCTGTCGCCGGAGACCGTCTACGTACCGCCGCAGCGCCTGTTGCAGCCGGCACACAGTGCTGTGCGGACATTGCTGTGATCCGGTTTGAAGGACCTATAGCTGTCACTGGCGGTGGTGTCTCTGTCGCGGAGACCGTCTACGTACCGCCGCAGCGCCTGCTGCAGCCGGCACAGCACTGTGCGATCCGGTTCCAAGGACCTATAGCTGTCACTGGCGGTGGTGTCTCTGTCGCCGGAACCGTCTACGTACCGCCGCAGCGCCTGTTGCAGCCAGCACACAGCACTGTGCGTGATCCGGTTCAGGACCTATAGCTGTCACTGGCGGTAGTGTCTCTGTCGCCGGAGACCGTCTACGTACCGCCGCAGCGCCTGTTGCAGCCGGCACACAGCACTGTGCGTGATCGGTTCCAGGACCTATAGCTGTCACTGGCGGTAGTGTCTGTCGCCGGAGACCGTCTACGTACCGCCGCAGCGCCTGTTGCAGCCGGCACGCAGCACTGTGCGTGATCCGGTTCAAGGACCTATAGCTGTCACTGGCGGTAGTGTCTCTGTCGCGGAGACCGTCTACGTACCGCCGCAGCGCCTGTTGCAGCCGGCACACAGCACCGTGCGTGATCCGGTTCAGGACCTATAGCTGTCACTGGCGGTGGTGTCTCTGTCGCCGGAGACCGTCTGGGTACCGCCGCAGCGCCTGTTGCAGCCGGCACACAGTGCTGTGCGTGATCCGGTTCAGGACCTATAGCTATCACTGGCGGTAGTGTCTCTCTGTCGCCGGAGACCGTCTACGTACCGCCGCAGCGCCTGTTGCAACCGGCACACAGCACTGTGCGTGATCAGTTCCAAGGACCTATAGCTATCACTGGCGGTAGTGTCTCTGTCGCCGCAGACCGTCTAGGTACCGCCGCAGCGCCTGTTGCAGCCGGCACACAGCACTGTGCGTGATCCGGTTCCAGGACCTATAGCTGTCACTGGCGGTAGTGTCTCTCTGTCGCCGGAGACCGTCTACGATACCGCCGCAGCGCCTGTTGCAACCGGCACACAGCACTGTGCGTGATCCGGTTCAAGGACCTATAGCTGTCGCTGGCGGTAGTGTCTCTGTCGCCGGAGACCGTCTGGGTACCGCCGCAGCGCCTGTTGCAGCCGGCACACAGCACTGTGCGTGATCGGTTCCAAGGACCTATAGCTATCACTGGCGGTAGTGTCTCTGTCGCGGAGACCGTCTACGTACCGCCGCAGCGCCTGTGCAGCCGGCACACAGCACTGTGCGTGATCCGGTTCAAGGACCTATAGCTGTCACTGGCGGTAGTGTCTCTGTCGCCGCAGACCGTCTAGGTACCGCCGCAGCGCCTGTTGCAGCCGGCACACAGCACTGTGCGTGATCCGGTTCAAGGACCTATAGCTGTCACTGGCGGTAGTGTCTCTGTCGCCGCAGACCGTCTACGTACCGCCGCAGCGCCTGTTGCAGCCGGCACACAGCACTGTGCGTGATCCGGTTCAAGGACCTATAGCTGTCACTGGCGGTAGTGTCTGTCGCCGGAGACCGTCTGGAGTACCGCCGCAGCGCCTGTGCAGCCGGCACACAGCACTGTGCGTGATCCGGTTCCAAGGACCTATAGCTATCACTGGCGGTGATGTCTCTGTCGCCGCAGACCGTCTAGGTACCGCCGCAGCGCCTGTTGCAGCCGGCACGCAGCACTGTGCGTGATCCGGTTCCAAGGACCTATAGCTGTCACTGGCGGTAGTGTCTCTGTCGCCGCAGACCGTCTAGGTACCGCCGCAGCGCCTGTTGCAGCCGGCACAGCACTGTGCGTGATCCGGTTCCAGGACCTATAGCTATCACTGGCGGTGGTGTCTCTGTCGCCGGAGACCGTCTAGGTACCGCCGCAGCGCCTGTTGCAGCCGGCACGCAGCACTGTGCGTGATCGGTTCCAGGACCTATAGCTATCACTGGCGGTAGTGTCTCTCTGTCGCCGGAGACCGTCTACGTACCGCCGCAGCGCCTGTTGCAGCCGGCACACAGCACTGTGCGTGATCCGGTTCAAGGACCTATAGCTATCACTGGCGGTAGTGTCTCTGTCGCCGGAACCGTCTAGGTACCGCCGCAGCGCCTGTTGCAGCCGGCACACAGCACTGTGCGTGATCCAGTTCCAAGGACCTATAGCTATCACTGGCGGTAGTGTCTCTGTCGCCGCAGACCGTCTAGGTACCGCCGCAGCGCCTGTTGCAGCCAGCACACAGCACTGTGCGTGATCCGGTTCCAAGGACCTATAGCTATCACTGGCGGTAGTGTCTCTGTCGCCGGAACCGTCTAGGTACCGCCGCAGCGCCTGTTGCAGCCAGCACACAGCACTGTGCGTGATCGGTTCCAGGACCTATAGCTATCACTGGCGGTAGTGTCTCTGTCGCCGGAGACCGTCTACGTACCGCCGCAGCGCCTGTTGCAGCCGGCACACAGCACTGTGCGTGATCAGTTCCAAGGACCTATAGCTGTCACTGGCGGTAGTGTCTCTGTCGCCGGAGACCGTCTAGGTACCGCCGCAGCGCCTGTTGCAGCCGGCACGCAGCACTGTGCGTGATCCGGTTCCAGGACCTATAGCTATCACTGGCGGTAGTGTCTCTGTCGCCGGAGACCGTCTACGTACCGCCGCAGCGCCTGTTGCAGCCGGCACGCAGCACTGTGCGTGATCCGGTTCCAGGACCTATAGCTGTCACTGGCGGTAGTGTCTCTGTCGCCGGAGACCGTCTACGTACCGCCGCAGCGCCTGTTGCAGCCGGCACACAGCACTGTGCGATCCGGTTCCAGGACCTATAGCCATCACTGGCGGTGATGTCTCTGTCGCCGGAGACCGTCTAGGTACCGCCGCAGCGCCTGTTGCAGCCGGCACACAGCACTGTGCGTGATCCGGTTCCAGGACCTATAGCTATCACTGGCGGTAGTGTCTGTCGCCGGAGACCGTCTACGTACCGCCGCAGCGCCTGTTGCAGCCGGCACACAGCACTGTGCGTGATCAGTTCCAAGGACCTATAGCTGTCACTGGCGGTAGTGTTCTGTCGCCGGAGACCGTCTACGTACCGCCGCAGCGCCTGTTGCAGCCGGCACACAGCACTGTGCGTGATCGGTTCAGGACCTATAGCTGTCACTGGCGGTAGTGTCTCTCTGTCGCCGGAACCGTCTAGGTACCGCCGCAGCGCCTGTTGCAACCGGCACACAGCACTGTGCGTGATCCGGTTCCAAGGACCTATAGCTGTCACTGGCGGTAGTGTCTCTGTCGCCGGAGACCGTCTACGTACCGCCGCAGCGCCTGTTGCAGCCGGCGCACAGCACTGTGCGTGATCCGGTTCCAAGGACCTATAGCCATCACTGGCGGTAGTGTCTCTGTCGCCGGAGACCGTCTGGGTACCGCCGCAGCGCTTGTTGCAGCCGGCACGCAGCACTGTGCGTGATCCGTTCCAAGGACCTATAGCCATCACTGGCGGTAGTGTCTCTCTGTCGCCGGAGACCGTCTAGGTACCGCCGCAGCGCCTGTTGCAGCCGGCGCACAGCACTGTGCGTGATCCGGTTCAAGGACCTATAGCTATCACTGGCGGTGGTGTCTCTGTCGCCGGAGACCGTCTGGGTACCGCCGCAGCGCCTGTTGCAGCCGGCACACAGCACCGTGCGTGATCCGGTTCCAGGACCTATAGCCATCACTGGCGGTAGTGTCTCTGTCGCCGGAGACCGTCTGGGTACCGCCGCAGCGCCTGTTGCAGCCGGCACACAGCACTGTGCGTGATCAGTTCCAGGACCTATAGCTATCACTGGCGGTAGTGTCTCTGTCGCCGCAGACCGTCTAGGTACCGCCGCAGCGCCTGTTGCAGCCGGCACACAGCACTGTGCGTGATCCGGTTCCAGGACCTATAGCTGTCACTGGCGGTAGTGTCTCTGTCGCCGGAGACCGTCTACGTACCGCCACCGCAGCGCCTGTTGCAGCCGGCACACAGCACTGTGCGTGATCCGGTTCAGGACCTATAGCTGTCACTGGCGGTAGTGTCTCTGTCGCCGGAGACCGTCTGGGTACCGCCGCAGCGCCTGTTGCAGCCGGCACAGCACTGTGCGTGATCCGGTTCCGGGACCTATAGCTGTCACTGGCGGTAGTGTCTCTGTCGCCGGAGACCGTTCACGTACCGCCGCAGCGCCTGTTGCAACCGGCACACAGCGCAATGCGTGATCCGGTTCCGGGACCTATAGCTATCACTGGCGGTAGTGTCTGTCGCCGGAGACCGTCTAGGTACCGCCGCAGCGCCTGTTGCAGCCAGCACACAGCACTGTGCGTGATCCGGTTCCAAGGACCTATAGCTGTCACTGGCGGTAGTGTCTCTGTCGCCGGAGACCGTCTACGTACCGCCACCGCAGCGCCTGTTGCAGCCGGCGCACAGCACTGTGCGTGATCGGTTCAAGGACCTATAGCCATCACTGGCGGTGGTGTCTCTGTCGCGGAGACCGTCTACGTACCGCCACAGCGCCTGTTGCAGCCGGCACGCAGCACTGTGCGTGATCCGGTTCCAGGACCTATAGCCATCACTGGCGGTAGTGTCTCTGTCGCGGAGACCGTCTACGATACCGCCGCAGCGCCTGTTGCAGCCGGCACACAGCACTGTGCGTGATCGGTTCCAGGACCTATAGCTGTATCACTGGCGGTAGTGTCTCTGTCGCCGGAGACCGTCTACGTACCGCCGCAGCGCCTGTTGCAGCCGGCACACAGCACTGTGCGTGATCGGTTCCAGGACCTATAGCCATCACTGGCGGTAGTGTCTCTGTCGCGGAGACCGTCTACGTACCGCCGCAGCGCCTGTTGCAGCCGGCACACAGCGCAATGCGTGATCCGGTTCCAGGACCTATAGCCATCACTGGCGGTAGTGTCTCTGTCGCCGGAGACCGTCTGGGTACCGCCGCAGCGCCTGTTGCAGCCGGCACACAGCACTGTGCGTGATCCGGTTCCAGGACCTATGGCTGTCACTGGCGGTAGTGTCTCTGTCGCCGGAGACCGTCTAGGTACCGCCGCAGCGCCTGTTGCAGCCGGCACACAGCACTGTGCGTGATCCGGTTCCAGGACCTATAGCTGTCACTGGCGGTAGTGTCTCTGTCGCCGGAGACCGTCTACGTACCGCCGCAGCGCCTGTTGCAGCCGGCACGCAGTACTGTGCGGACATTGCTGTGATCCGGTTCCAGGACCTATAGCTGTCACTGGCGGTAGTGTCTCTGTCGCGGAGACCGTCTACGTACCGCCGCAGCGCCTGTTGCAGCCGGCACACAGCACTGTGCGTGATCAGTTCAGGACCTATAGCTATCACTGGCGGTGATGTCTCTGTCGCCGGAACCGTCTACGTACCGCCGCAGCGCCTGTTGCAGCCGGCACACAGCACCGTGCGTGATCCGGTTCAGGACCTATAGCTGTCACTGGCGGTAGTGTCTCTGTCGCCGGAGACCGTTCACGTACCGCCGCAGCGCCTGCTGCAGCCGGCACACAGCACTGTGCGTGATCCGGTTCCAGGACCTATAGCTATCACTGGCGGTAGTGTCTCTGTCGCCGGAGGCCGTCTAGGTACCGCCGCAGCGCCTGTTGCAGCCGGCACACAGCACTGTGCGTGATCCGGTTCCAGGACCTATAGCTGTCACTGGCGGTAGTGTCTGTCGCCGGAGACCGTCTGGGTACCGCCGCAGCGCCTGTTGCAGCCGGCACACAGCACTGTGCGTGATCCGGTTCCGGGACCTATAGCTGTATCACTGGCGGTAGTGTCTCTGTCGCGGAGACCGTCTACGTACCGCCGCAGCGCCTGTTGCAGCCAGCACACAGCACTGTGCGTGATCGGTTCCAAGGACCTATAGCTGTCACTGGCGGTGATGTCTCTGTCGCCGGAGACCGTCTACGTACCGCCACGCAGCGCCTGTTGCAGCCGGCACGCAGTACTGTGCGGACATTGCTGTGATCCGGTTTGAAGGACCTATAGCTGTCACTGGCGGTGGTGTCTCTGTCGCCGGAGACCGTCTACGTACCGCCACCAGCGCCTGTTGCAGCCAGCACACAGCACTGTGCGTGATCCGGTTCAAGGACCTATAGCTGTCACTGGCGGTGATGTCTCTGTCGCCGGAGACCGTCTACGTACCGCCGCAGCGCCTGCTGCAGCCGGCACAGCACTGTGCGTGATCCGGTTCAAGGACCTATAGCTGTCACTGGCGGTAGTGTCTCTGTCGCCGGAGACCGTCTACGTACCGCCGCAGCGCCTGTTGCAGCCGGCGCACAGCACTGTGCGATCCGGTTCCAGGACCTATAGCTGTCACTGGCGGTAGTGTCTCTGTCGCCGGAGACCGTCTACGTACCGCCGCAGCGCCTGTTGCAGCCAGCACACAGCACTGTGCGTGATCCGGTTCCAAGGACCTATAGCTGTCACTGGCGGTGATGTCTCTGTCGCCGGAGACCGTCTACGTACCGCCGCAGCGCCTGTTGCAGCTGGCACACAGCACTGTGCGTGATCAGTTCAGGACCTATAGCTGTCACTGGCGGTGGTGTCTCTGTCGCGGAGACCGTCTACGTACCGCCGCAGCGCCTGTTGCAGCCGGCACAGCACTGTGCGTGATCGGTTCCAGGACCTATAGCTGTCACTGGCGGTAGTGTCTCTGTCGCCGGAGACCGTCTACGTACTGCCGCAGCGCCTGTTGCAGCCGGCACGCAGCGCCTGTTGCAACCGGCACACAGCACTGTGCGTGATCCGGTTCCAAGGACCTATAGCTGTCACTGGCGGTGATGTCTCTGTCGCCGGAGACCGTCTACGTACCGCCGCAGCGCCTGTTGCAGCCGGCACGCAGCACTGTGCGTGATCCGGTTCCAGGACCTATAGCTGTCACTGGCGGTAGTGTCTTTGTCGCCGGAGACCGTCTACGTACCGCCGCAGCGCGCCTGTTGCAGCCGGCGCACAGCACTGTGCGTGATCGGTTCCAGGACCTATAGCTGTCACTGGCGGTAGTGTCTCTGTCGCCGGAGACCGTCTGGGTACCGCCGCAGCGCGCCTGTTGCAGCCGGCACACAGCACTGTGCGTGATCCGGTTCAGGACCTATAGCTGTCACTGGCGGTAGTGTCTCTGTCGCCGGAACCGTCTACGTACCGCCACAGCGCCTGTTGCAGCCGGCACACAGCACTGTGCGTGATCCGGTTCCAAGGACCTATGGCTGTCACTGGCGGTAGTGTCTCTGTCGCCGGAGACCGTCTACGTACCGCCGCAGCGCCTGTTGCAACCGGCACACAGCGCTGTGCGTGATCCGGTTCAGGACCTATAGCTGTCACTGGCGGTAGTGTCTCTGTCGCCGGAGACCGTCTACGTACCGCCGCGGCGCCTGTTGCAGCCGGCACGCAGTACTGTGCGGACATTGCTGTGATCCGGTTCCAAGGACCTATAGCTGTCACTGGCGGTAGTGTCTCTGTCGCCGGAGACCGTTCACGTACCGCCGCAGCGCCTGTTGCAGCCAGCACACAGCACTGTGCGTGATCCGGTTCCAGGACCTATGGCTGTCACTGGCGGTGGTAGTGTCTCTGTCGCCGCAGACCGTCTACGTACCGCCGCAGCGCCTGTTGCAGCCGGCACACAGCGCTGTGCGTGATCCGGTTCCAGGACCTATAGCTGTCACTGGCGGTAGTGTCTCTGTCGCCGGAGACCGTCTACGTACCGCCGCAGCGCCTGTTGCAGCCGGCACAGCACTGTGCGTGATCGGTTCCAGGACCTATAGCTGTCACTGGCGGTAGTGTCTCTGTCGCCGGAGACCGTCTGCGTACCGCCGCAGCGCCTGTTGCAGCCGGCACACAGTGCTGTGCGTGATCGGTTCAAGGACCTATAGCTGTCACTGGCGGTAGTGTCTCTGTCGCCGGAACCGTCTACGTACCGCCGCAGCGCCTGTTGCAGCCGGCACAGCACTGTGCGTGATCCGGTTCCAAGGACCTATAGCTGTCACTGGCGGTAGTGTCTTTGTCGCCGGAGACCGTCTACGTACCGCCGCAGCGCCTGTTGCAGCCGGCACACAGCACTGTGCGTGATCGGTTCCAGGACCTATGGCTGTCACTGGCGGTAGTGTCTCTGTCGCCGGAGACCGTCTACGTACCGCCGCAGCGCCTGTGCAGCCGGCACACAGCACTGTGCGTGATCCGTTCCAAGGACCTATGGCTGTCACTGGCGGTAGTGTCTGTCGCCGGAGACCGTCTACGTACCGCCGCAGCGCCTGTTGCAACCGGCACACAGCGCTGTGCGTGATCCGGTTCCAAGGACCTATAGCTGTCACTGGCGGTAGTGTCTCTGTCGCCGGAGACCGTCTACGTACCGCCGCAGCGCCTGTTGCAGCCGGCACACAGCACTGTGCGTGATCCGGTTCCAGGACCTATAGCTGTCACTGGCGGTAGTGTCTCTGTCGCCGGAGACCGTCTACGTACCGCCGCAGCGCCTGTTGCAACCGGCACACAGCACTGTGCGTGATCCGGTTCCAGGACCTATAGCTGTCACTGGCGGTGGTGTCTCTGTCGCCGGAGACCGTCTACGATACCGCCGCAGCGCCTGTTGCAGCCGGCACGCAGTACTGTGCGGACATTGCTGTGATCCGGTTCCAAGGACCTATAGCTGTCACTGGCGGTGGTGTCTCTGTCGCCGGAGACCGTCTGCGTACCGCCGCAGCGCCTGTTGCAGCCGGCACACAGCACTGTGCGTGATCAGTTCCAGGACCTATAGCTGTCACTGGCGGTAGTGTTCTGTCGCCGGAGACCGTCTACGTACCGCCGCAGCGCCTGTTGCAGCCAGCACACAGCACTGTGCGTGATCCGGTTCCAGGACCTATAGCTGTCACTGGCGGTGGTGTCTCTGTCGCCGGAGACCGTCTACGTACCGCCGCAGCGCCTGTTGCAGCCAGCACACAGCACTGTGCGTGATCGGTTCCAGGACCTATGGCTGTCACTGGCGGTGGTGTCTCTGTCGCCGGAGACCGTCTACGTACCGCCGCAGCGCCTGTGCAGCCGGCACACAGCACTGTGCGTGATCCGGTTCCAAGGACCTATAGCTGTCACTGGCGGTAGTGTCTCTGTCGCCGGAGACCGTCACGTACCGCCGCAGCGCCTGTTGCAGCCGGCACACAGCACCGTGCGTGATCCGGTTCCAAGGACCTATAGCTATCACTGGCGGTAGTGTCTCTGTCGCCGAGACCGTCTACGTACCGCCGCAGCGCCTGTTGCAACCGGCACACAGCACTGTGCGTGATCGGTTCAAGGACCTATAGCTATCACTGGCGGTAGTGTCTTTGTCGCCGGAGACCGTCTACGTACCGCCGCAGCGCCTGTTGCAGCCGGCACAGCACTGTGCGTGATCCGGTTCAGGACCTATAGCTGTCACTGGCGGTAGTGTCTCTGTCGCCGGAGACCGTCACGTACCGCCGCAGCGCCTGTTGCAACCGGCACACAGCACCGTGCGTGATCCGGTTCCAGGACCTATAGCTGTCACTGGCGGTGATGTCTCTGTCGCCGGAGACCGTCTACGTACCGCCGCAGCGCCTGTTGCAACCGGCACACAGCACTGTGCGTGATCCGGTTCAGGACCTATAGCTATCACTGGCGGTGATGTCTCTGTCGCCGGAGACCGTCTGCGTACCGCCGCAGCGCCTGTTGCAGCCGGCACACAGCACCGTGCGTGATCCGGTTCCAGGACCTATAGCTATCACTGGCGGTGGTGTCTCTGTCGCCGGAGACCGTCTACGTACCGCCGCAGCCTGTTGCAGCCGGCACGCAGTGCTGTGCGTGATCCGGTTCCAAGGACCTATAGCTGTCACTGGCGGTAGTGTCTCTGTCGCCGAGACCGTCTACGTACCGCCGCAGCGCCTGTTGCAGCCGGCACAGCACTGTGCGTGATCGGTTCAAGGACCTATAGCTGTCACTGGCGGTAGTGTCTCTGTCGCCGGAGACCGTCTACGTACCGCCGCAGCGCCTGTTGCAGCCAGCACAGCACTGTGCGTGATCGGTTCCAGGACCTATAGCTGTCACTGGCGGTAGTGTCTCTGTCGCCGGAGACCGTCTACGTACCGCCACCAGCGCCTGTTGCAGCCGGCACACAGCACTGTGCGTGATCCGGTTCCAGGACCTATAGCTGTCACTGGCGGTAGTGTCTTTGTCGCCGGAGACCGTCTACGTACCGCCGCAGCCTGTTGCAGCCGGCACAGCACTGTGCGTGATCGGTTCCAGGACCTATAGCTGTCACTGGCGGTAGTGTCTCTGTCGCCGGAGACCGTCTAGGTACCGCCGCAGCGCCTGTTGCAGCCGGCACACAGCACTGTGCGTGATCCGGTTCAAGGACCTATAGCCATCACTGGCGGTAGTGTCTCTGTCGCCGGAGACCGTTCAGGTACCGCCGCAGCGCCTGTTGCAGCCGGCACGCAGTGCTGTGCGTGATCCGGTTCCAGGACCTATAGCTATCACTGGCGGTAGTGTCTTTGTCGCCGGAGACCGTCTACGTACCGCCGCAGCGCCTGTTGCAACCGGCACACAGCACCGTGCGTGATCCGGTTCCAAGGACCCATAGCTGTCACTGGCGGTAGTGTCTCTGTCGCCGAGACCGTCTACGTACCGCCGCAGCGCCTGTTGCAGCCGGCACACAGTGCTGTGCGTGATCCGGTTCAGGACCTATAGCTATCACTGGCGGTAGTGTTCTGTCGCCGGAGACCGTCTACGTACCGCCGCAGCGCCTGTTGCAGCCGGCACAGCACTGTGCGTGATCCGGTTCAGGACCTATAGCTATCACTGGCGGTAGTGTCTTTGTCGCCGGAGACCGTCTACGTACCGCCGCAGCGCCTGTTGCAACCGGCACACAGCACTGTGCGTGATCCGGTTCCAAGGACCCATAGCTGTCACTGGCGGTAGTGTCTTTGTCGCCGGAGACCGTCTACGTACCGCCGCAGCGCCTGTTGCAGCCGGCACACAGCACTGTGCGTGATCCGGTTCAGGACCTATAGCTATCACTGGCGGTAGTGTCTTTGTCGCCGGAGACCGTCTACGTACCGCCGCAGCGCCTGTTGCAGCCGGCACAGCACTGTGCGTGATCCGGTTCCAAGGACCCATAGCTGTCACTGGCGGTAGTGTCTCTGTCGCCGAGACCGTCTACGTACCGCCGCAGCGCCTGTTGCAGCCGGCACACAGCACTGTGCGTGATCCGGTTCAGGACCTATAGCTATCACTGGCGGTAGTGTCTCTGTCGCCGAGACCGTCTACGTACCGCCGCAGCGCCTGTTGCAGCCGGCACAGCACTGTGCGTGATCCGGTTCCAAGGACCTATAGCCATCACTGGCGGTAGTGTCTCTGTCGCCGAGACCGTCTACGTACCGCCGCAGCGCCTGCTGCAGCCGGCACACAGCACCGTGCGTGATCCGGTTCCAAGGACCTATAGCCATCACTGGCGGTAGTGTCTCTGTCGCCGGAGACCGTCTACGTACCGCCGCAGCGCCTGTTGCAGCCGGCACACAGCACCGTGCGTGATCCGGTTCCAAGGACCTATAGCTGTCACTGGCGGTAGTGTTCTGTCGCCGGAGACCGTCTACGTACCGCCGCAGCGCCTGTTGCAGCCGGCACACAGCACTGTGCGTGATCCGGTTCAGGACCTATAGCTATCACTGGCGGTAGTGTCTTTGTCGCCGGAGACCGTCTACGTACCGCCGCAGCGCCTGTTGCAGCCGGCACAGCACTGTGCGTGATCCGGTTCCAAGGACCTATAGCTATCACTGGCGGTAGTGTCTTTGTCGCCGGAGACCGTCTACGTACCGCCGCAGCGCCTGTTGCAACCGGCACACAGCACCGTGCGTGATCCGGTTCAGGACCTATAGCTATCACTGGCGGTAGTGTTCTGTCGCCGGAGACCGTCTACGTACCGCCGCAGCGCCTGTTGCAACCGGCACACAGCACTGTGCGTGATCCGGTTCAGGACCTATAGCTGTCACTGGCGGTAGTGTCTTTGTCGCCGGAGACCGTCTACGTACCGCCGCAGCGCCTGTTGCAGCCGGCACAGCACTGTGCGTGATCCGGTTCCAAGGACCTATAGCCATCACTGGCGGTAGTGTCTCTGTCGCCGAGACCGTCTACGTACCGCCGCAGCGCCTGTTGCAGCCGGCACACAGCACTGTGCGTGATCCGGTTCAGGACCTATAGCTATCACTGGCGGTAGTGTCTTTGTCGCCGGAGACCGTCTACGTACCGCCGCAGCGCCTGTTGCAGCCGGCACACAGCACCGTGCGTGATCCGGTTCAGGACCTATAGCTGTCACTGGCGGTGGTGTCTCTGTCGCCGGAGACCGTCTACGTACCGCCGCAGCGCCTGTTGCAGCCGGCACAGCACTGTGCGTGATCCGGTTCCAAGGACCCATAGCTGTCACTGGCGGTAGTGTTCTGTCGCCGGAGACCGTCTACGTACCGCCGCAGCGCCTGTTGCAACCGGCACACAGCACCGTGCGTGATCCGGTTCAGGACCTATAGCTATCACTGGCGGTAGTGTTCTGTCGCCGGAGACCGTCTACGTACCGCCGCAGCGCCTGCTGCAGCCGGCACAGCACTGTGCGTGATCCGGTTCAGGACCTATAGCTATCACTGGCGGTAGTGTTCTGTCGCCGGAGACCGTCTACGTACCGCCGCAGCGCCTGTTGCAGCCGGCACAGCACTGTGCGTGATCCGGTTCCAAGGACCTATAGCTGTCACTGGCGGTAGTGTCTCTGTCGCCGAGACCGTCTACGTACCGCCGCAGCGCCTGTTGCAGCCGGCACAGCACTGTGCGTGATCCGGTTCCAAGGACCTATAGCCATCACTGGCGGTAGTGTCTCTGTCGCCGAGACCGTCTACGTACCGCCGCAGCGCCTGCTGCAGCCGGCACACAGCACCGTGCGTGATCCGGTTCCAAGGACCTATAGCCATCACTGGCGGTAGTGTCTTTGTCGCCGGAGACCGTCTACGTACCGCCGCAGCGCCTGTTGCAGCCGGCACACAGCACCGTGCGTGATCCGGTTCAGGACCTATAGCTGTCACTGGCGGTAGTGTCTCTGTCGCCGAGACCGTCTACGTACCGCCGCAGCGCCTGTTGCAGCCGGCACACAGCACTGTGCGTGATCCGGTTCCAGGACCTATAGCTGTCACTGGCGGTAGTGTCTCTGTCGCCGAGACCGTCTACGTACCGCCGCAGCGCCTGTTGCAGCCGGCACAGCACTGTGCGTGATCCGGTTCAGGACCTATAGCTATCACTGGCGGTAGTGTCTCTGTCGCCGAGACCGTCTACGTACCGCCGCAGCGCCTGTTGCAACCGGCACACAGCACCGTGCGTGATCCGGTTCCAAGGACCTATAGCTATCACTGGCGGTAGTGTCTCTGTCGCCGAGACCGTCTACGACCGGCACCGCTAAACGATGATTATCTTTTTTTTTTGTGGCAATGATAAGCTAGTCAAAAAGTTATAACAAGCTATATACATTAACAGGCCGTGAAGCTGGCTCCTAGAATCCAGTAGTAGTAGCTGTAAAAACCAATATGGCGGCCATGAACATAACCTAACCTAACCTAACTCTTTTTTTTCTTGGCCGCCGATCGATGTTTGCAGACGAACTGCAACACGTTATCCCGCGACCTTCATGCGGATGTGGTTGGAATACCGTGTGAAGCTTTTTAGTCGGTTGGAGTCCGACACTATCCCGTTACCGGCCCATTGGTTCCGGTGTGTGCGTTCCGTCAGCATTTTGTTATAAAAGTTAATAAAAAAAAAAAAAATTTTTTTTGTTAGTACCTTAGAAAAGATATTCTGCTTTCTGGGAAGAAGTGTAAGTTATGTGGAGGTTTTTTCCCAATAAAACCTCCTCGGTGGTCACCTTCGGCGTTTGGAGAGGTCGGGATCTCCGTTTTTTTTTTTTTTTTGCTGTCCTCGCGGGCGCAAGTCATGTCGAACTTGCACCGACTAAAAGCTCCACGATGTTCTGCATAGTCGACTGTGCAGGGTCACGGGAACGCACCTTCACGCATCAGCAACCCCGCCACCGCCGGCTGCACCACGCAGCCCGACCTCGGAAGGGAAGAACCCTACCTTTTCACCTCTGTAAGGTCACGCCGGAACATACATCGCGCCCTCCTCTCGGCCTCTTATAGTTACCTGCGCAACAAATCTCGAATCCGTCACCCAGAGGCCATGTGAGCCAAGAGAGAAAACTCTCCCTCTCCCTCCGCAATTCCACCTCGTCTACATAGGGCAGTATAAACCCGACCCTCCAGCCCACCGGCACACATCCGAGGGAAGTTCGCGGAGCTCATCTAGAGCTGCTACCTCGGGCCGGCCCTACCCTTTGGGCGGACTGGGTAGGGTTCCTCTTAGCTTTACAGCGGGTAACCAAGCCACGGATACTGAGCCCCACCACCACTACAAGGTGGAATACTGTTCGGGGAGAAGCAGCAGCTAACCTAACCTAACCCTTGTTTTTTTGTTTCGGAGAGAATCTTAGAAAAGATACTCTGCCTTCTAGAGGGAAGTCAGAGTTATGTAGAAATGTTTCCTCTGGATTTTCATAATATTAAGAATCTACACAGTAGTCTATCACGAAGTATAGTCTGTATTCATGAACTGGATCTCTCTGGATCTTCATAATACTGCCGTACTTAGCAACTTGCCCCGCACTATCTCATATTGGTACGTGGGTTGTCATTTACTCACTTCAGTACCGCTACAACCTCTTATTGTTTCCTTTACCTACTCCAGGTTTTCTTTAAAAGTTCTAGGCTTTATATGAGTAACGTTGGCGATATAAATCATGTTGGTTTATCGGTTTCCCTTAACAGGAAGCTAAAGCTCTGCATTGTACCTTTGTCTCTTCGTAACAACGCGTGCAGCCTAACAAACTATGCTGTTACGATTTCCTTCAAAAATATTAGAAAACAATGTTTATAACAAAATCAATCTGTCAAACTTTCCCGCCTACAGGGTTGTGTATAACTTTTTAGGCGCAGACATTATTGTTATGCCACAAAAAAAAATATGTAAAAAAAACTAACAGCTATTTAAAATGTAATACCTAAATTATTATATATTATTAAATTTACTTAATTATAATAAAATTAAACACAAAATTTAATAAGAAAGTTTTATATATAGACATTGAAAAATACCATATGAATCTGTCAAATTTTCCCGCCTATAGAGTGGAACTGTGAAACGACACCATCATTGTAATGCCTCAAAAAAATTATATAAAAAAAACTATCAGCTATTTAAAATATAATACCTAAGCAATTCTATATTATTTAAATAACTTAGTTGTAATAAAAATAAACAAAAACATTAAATAAAGTTTCATATAAAGTTATTGAAAAATATCGTATTATTAGATTAAATTTTCCCGCCTACAGAGAGTTTCAAACTAAGAAACTTTTTAGGCACCGGCATCATCACCCCTCCAACGGGTTCCCGCCTTGTCGTGGTGGAAGGACTTAGTAACCGTGGGACTCAACACGGTGAAGCTAAGCGGAACCGAAGCGGCCGCTCCAGGTTCGAGTTGGGATAACTGGAGCTTACCGGAGCGGCCGGGGGCCCGGGGGCGGTTTTATGTTACCCACTGTGGCCGGCTGCAAGGGCTGTTTTATACCGCCGCCAACCGGTGTCGCACCGGCGATGCGGCGGCGGTGAGGCCGCGGGGAAGAGGAGTGCCAGTATTACGATGCGCCGCTCTCCCTATCCTCCGCGGCCGCTAACGGGTAGCGGCGAGCCCAACGTGTGTCCGCCGCGGGGAGCCCGGAGAGGATATCTCCCGGGGCTCCCGTGGCCTCCGGGCGAAGGGTTCGCGGGAATCCGTCGTCCCCACAATGGAGGCCGAGGTGGGGCGCGCAGCATGTTCCGGCGCGGCCTGCATGGGGGGTTTATCCCTCCATACCGAGGTGGGACTGCGAAAGCGGCCAGCGCCGGTGAGGGTTTTCCTGCTTACTTTATTGTCGAAGACCGTTAACGTACCACCGCAGCGCCTAGTACAGCTAACAGGCAGTAATGTGCAGACATTACTGCGTTCCGGTTTAAAAGGCGCTGTAGCTAGTCTAATTACACAGGTAAAGAGATATCGTGCGTCTCAAAGCGCCGGCACACGAACAAGCGCCACATTGCTATCGTCGCATCGAAATTGGACACAGATGTCATGATGGTTATGCCACAAAATAAATTATATAAAAAAAACATTGATTGCTATGCAAAAAGTGATAGTTAAAAAAAAATGTAGGTGACCAATTAGGAAACTCCTCATTGGCTGTCGGATAAATAAAATGTAAACGACATCAGCGTCAATTTCCTGTTTGCTTATAACAGTCTCGTTTGACATTTAGATATATTTTAACTGTACTTTTTGTAAATAAGGAAACAAAACAATTGTAGACAGGCAGACATGTTGAAGGTTACCCTTTATATTCTAAAATAGATAATGTGTTTTTTTTTTTTATTAAATTAAGAGAAAAGACTAGTGGAATGATCCTCTACCTACAACATAGCGCTAGTTAGTATGACATACACTGTCCTATATTGCGGTCACAGTGCAAGACTTAAGCTGATGAGTTTCTTTACTCCAGTAATTACACTAGCTGCAACGCCCATCAAACCGGAACACAATAATATTCGCAATGTATTATTTATCGGTTGCAATATGCGCTGCGGTGGTACCTAAACGATCTCCGGCATGAGACCTGACACTGTTAATAGCTTTTGGTTCTTCAAACCGGATCACAGTACTGTGGGTCGGCTGCAACAGGCGCTGCGGCGGTATCTAGACGGTCTCTGGCAACAGAGACACGGGAGTGTGGTGGATACTGGTGGTAACCAGTAATATTAGACACTAATGACTTTCTAGCTAGCATCATTTTAATTCGATTATGTGGTTGATTTATTATAATATATACATTAACAGTGAAAACAGGTTTTTTTCTTAAAAAAAAATAATAACTTGTCTTCTCTGGTTGTATATAATCTGTTACGGCTATGCCACGTTCACTTTCGACCTTGACATTCCGAAAATTCTCGAGCATAGACAACCGGTTAGTTTTACATAAAGAATAATTTGTCAAAGGTTATACGACATTCGTCCAATAGTAAGCATTATAGGTATATTGTGAAGGTCTTTATATTAAAAAAATATATATTTTCTAAATTCTATTAATCTAACAAGACGAGCGGGACGTTTAACTGTAGGTAAGTGAAGCGACTGCCATGACATGGCGTCAGTCAGGATGTTATACACTACAGCAAATTACGCTCGTGACTATGGACATAAGATGTATATACGCTACAGTGTCGTTCAAATCGGATCACAGTAATGTTCGCACTGTATTGCCTGTCGGCTGCAACAGGCGCTGCTGTGGTTACCTAGACGGATCTAGACTATCTCCGGCAACAGAGACACTACCAATGTGCTGCATCCTGCTAATTAAGAAACGAGGCTCTAGGTCCCATTAACCCACATTGGGCCAGTACGCTGGGAAATGGCCCAAATCCCCAACCATATGAACTCCTACAAATGTCGACTTCTGGTGATTGGCGATACCGGGAGCGATACTGTGACGGACGTTGGCAAGGCACCGATCGATGAGGATATCTATAGAGAAGCCCTTTGTCCAGCAGCGGATGTCTATTCACTGATTATGATAAAAATGTTTGGTGGTGAGGGAACTATTGAAAAGATCCTGCTTCTTAGCGGAAGTCAGGATTATGAAACTCACAGAAGTCCTTTTAATAAACTCTTCTGTAAGTGACACAATAAGCACGTTCCCAAGAAGAATAAGGTTTTAAAACTTTTCTTGTGCTTCGGTGAGTACGAAATTAGTTTACTTTCGTCATCACCCTTCAACATCAGCCATATACGTTCACTGCTAGAAATAGATCTCCATACCGATCGGTTCTGTACTGTCCGCGGTTTTCACCAGATCGTCACCTTTAGGCTTGCTCAATAGGTGATGGAGGCTTTTATTATCAAACTTTTCGAACGCGACGACCATGTTAGTCGCCCAGAAGTGCTTATCCTAAGGCGCGATGCTATTCGTGCTGCCATCTATACTGTAAAGTATCTACTACGGTTATCGGCAAATTGTGTACGTTGTGTTAATTCATATTAGCTGTTGGTAATTTGTTGAAGTAAACAAACAGTAGGACGAGCGACCACCGCCATTAATTTTCCTGCCGAATGAATCAGACCGTTCTAAAAATAGCAACAAATAAAGCGCTCAATAAAATCTAACGAAAACACATGCGCCATCCGCGACATATCTATTATGTAACCCGGCCGATTTGCGGCGGTCGCTGGTCTTTTAGTAAACTCGCGCGCCCTAACACACACACGCCTCGGCCGGCTTATAATACGTTTGGTTGAAAATGATAAATGGCGGCGGTTCTTTGACATTTCGTAATATCGCTAAAAAATGTCGGGATTTGTGTATTCACGTGCCGTTTAGTTTGTTTTTATGAATAAAACAATATGCTTATCGTGTGCGATGGATGCTTAAACGCCGCTGGATGGGTGTGACTCTTCGCGACGACGTGATATCGTGGAATTGAAACAGTGCAATTGATTAAATTTTATTAATTATTTATCCTATAACTAGTATAATTATAATATTTATTCGTCGTATAACAAGCAAAACAAGTTCCTACAGTGATTCGGGTCAGATCGCGTCTATCAATATTACCAATGGTATCACTAAAGCGATTTTCAACGCGTCCTATTTCACTAGACGAAAAAAAAAATTATGAATTAAAGTGAACTGGTTTCTTGACATGATTTGGTCAGACTGTAAATATTTACATTGAGGTATGGTCGCGATAAGCGAGCGGAAGACGAGGTCGTAAAACGTACATTCGTGGTCACGTTAAAACACCAAAGTGTTGAATAGAAATTATGGATGATAGTAAATGAGAGCATATTGAGGGTTGATATTGTAGGAACTGCGCGACGCTGAATATTAAAATGGTGACGATGAATTCTTCAGAGAAGGTGGGGCAGAAAGCTATTCAGCAAGGACCCTCCAGGTTTGTGTTATACATCACCAACATTTCTGATATGAATTTTGATACAAATGTACATTATATATAGAACTGCCTCAGGCTGATGATGATGATAATAACATATAAGTGATAATTTTTTTTTAAACAACTCATTGAGGTAATGACTTTTATCCTCCAACCCTTTTCCCAGATATGTGAGGTCGGCACAGTATGTACTTTTCTTCTATATCCTTCCATTGTTCAGAAGGTTTAATACCTGATCTAAATTATACATAATAGTAAGTGACAATGAGGATGTGGATATAGAAGAGTACACACCCATAGAATAGCATCATCTAAAATAAACACCGAATTCAGTTCTCTCAATTTGATCGCCAATCTTCAGTTTGATAAGAGCACCTCATGATGATCACTTACCCATATATACTTCAGCTCCCATAGATATCTTTCAGTAATGCTGTTATATCTTTAAATTTATAATATGACGGTGGTAGCTGGTAACTGGCCTGGGGGGTTCTTAAATCCCTTATCACTAACTATTCTCTACAAGCGACCATTGCTGACATTACTGCATACTGGTTTGAATAGAGCTGTACCTGGTGAGATTACTCGGGTAACCCGACTTAATATCTTATCTCTAAAGGTATACCTTGGAGCTGGTCACAATGTAATGCTAACGAGAATTATGTTTCAATGGGGATGCCTATAACTTACCATCACACTGATATCTTGTTTGTCTTCACTTGTGGACAACTGGTGTGTATGGACCATTATCAGCGTGTAGTCCTTGATACATGACTAATACCTTGTCATGAGAAGGCTGTCTGCAGTGGTCCATGTTCTTCATATTCTATATATCCATGTCGGGGTTAATATTACATACAATAATCAGCAGTTCATTCCATTTTCCTGTTTGTCCCGAGTCTGTATTTTACTTCACTCCAAGATACTCCGACGTCTCCGGCTCCAACAATACAGTAGTAACTATGTTTTGCAGAGAGTCGAAATGTGTGAAGGAAGACAAGGATACACACAAGGAGAAGGAGAAAAAGGAAGTTGGCATTGCTAACCTGCCGCCGAATGTTCAGGCGTTGATGGTGTCAATACCGTCTCCGGAGGAGTCGCCGAATTATCTCATTTACAAAAAGGTGATGTATGGCTTTCTATGTGGTAAACAGGTATATGGCTTAGCTGGTGGTGAGCAGTTAACATACTCTATCAATGCTTGTGGTGAGTCATCACAAGTGTGTTATGGACCCTGGAGTAACATCCTCCAATTCTGTAGCTCTTTAGAGAGACCTTCACAGGGACCTGATAGTTTGATGGTGTTAAGTGGTGATAGATACCCAGATCATATTTGTATGGGAACATCACCAGCAAGATGTTCCTATGCTGTTCTTATGAAGAATGAGAACCTAAACTTCTTTATTGGTAAACCGGATGTCCACCAACATGGTGACTCCCAGTGTATCATAGTCATCTAGTGGTGAACTGTAATTCCATCACACTCTGGTCTTCCTTACCCACCTCCGTCTTCACACCTTCCACACTATACCATATTAATATATCAGATTTTTCCTCGTATATATAATTGAGCGGTTAGTCTTAGTTCATATTATTTTCATCGGAACAGTTCAGATCTGAACTTTCCACACTACCACCAAGTGGTCCTTCAAACCGGATCACATTAATGTCTGCACAGTACTGTGTGCCGGCTGCAAGAGGAGCTACAGTGGTATCTATATGGTCTCCGGCAACAGAGACTTTTCACTACTGATAGATAGGTCCTTCAAACCGGATCACTGTAATGTTCGCAGAGTACTGTGTGTTCACAAGGTTTCCGTACACGGGACCCAAGTTAACCTCACCAGCTCGTGGTGCAGCCTGTTAATCAACAGATGAGGCTCTGGCTCCCACCTACCCTCATTAGGCCAGGGGTGGGGAATAGCTCAAATCTTTGGTGAAGGCTACGTCCAGCAGTGGACGTCAATCGGCTGATGATGATGATGATGATGAACATAATGGTAAAGCTTCATCCCAAGAGTCAGTCACATGCTTTTGTATCCTGCGTGTAAGTCTTAAGCAATGTAAGGATCTTTACGAGTGATCTCCATTACAGATGGAGGCCATCATAGAGAAGATGCAGGATGAGAACACCGGAGTACCGGTCAGGACTGTGAAGAGCTTCATGACCAAGATACCATCGGTGAGGAGGCATGGTGTTTGTGACTTTGCACCAGGGTTATGATTACAGGATATGCTTTACGGTTCAGCAACTACACCATCATCATTGTTGACTCCTGCATCATCACACCTTACAGTGCTGACCTGCTCGCGTCCAGCGGTTTCTGGCGACCTTTACCAGCTCGTCGGTCTACCTTGCCCAATAAATTGTCCCTGGTTCGGTACTCCGTTCATTTGTTATGGAGCAGACTGTGGTTGGTATAGTAGCTTACGAGGGGTCTACGTCCAGCAGATGATGAACAGCAGGGAATATTTAGCAGTGGAGCCATGTATGGTATAGCAGTGGATATCCAGCAGTGGATGTCTAGCAGCGGATATCCAGCAGTGGATGACCAGCTGTGGGTATCCAGTAGTAAATATCCAGCAGTGGATATTCAGCACCGGATGTCCAGCAGTGAATATGCAGATTATGACGGATGATGTTATGGCGTTAAATAATTAACTCTTCGTTTCAACTGCTGTCAAACGCCAGGTGTTCACCGGTTCGGACCTGGTCTCGTGGCTGGTGCGCCACTACCGCCTCGAGGACACGTGGGAGGCGCAGCACCTGGCGCACCTGCTCGCCGCCCACGGCTACCTGTTCCCGATCGACGACCACTGCCTCACCGTCAAGAACGACAACACTTACTACAGGTCAGCAGGTCGACGTCCCACTCGTTCCCACCGATGGGATGTGAGCATCCGCACCTAAGGGCTCCCGTGTCTCCGCCAGGTTCCAGACGCCGTACTTCTGGCCGTCGAACCAGTGGGAGCCGGAGAACACCGACTACGCGGTGTACCTCTGCAAGCGGACGATGCAGAACAAGGCGCGCCTGGAGCTGGCCGACTACGAGGCGGAGTCCCTCGCTCGGCTGCAGAAGATGTTCAGCAGGAAGTGGGAGTTCATATTCATGCAGGCGGAGGCGCAGAGTAAGGTGGGCGTGCAGAGTGGCCAACCCATAGAGTGGGACTATAGTTTTTTATTCGACGAAGCGACCATCGAGCCGTTCACCTGATAATAAGTGATACACACCACCATATTGATTCTGGCGACCCCTGTAGCAACACTAGCTACAGCGCCCTTCAAACCGGATCACACCATCGTCATCCCGCACAGGTCATAATTATACCGAAATCAGCTCTATTATGTGCAGCGTAAAGATCAATTTTGAAGACAATTCTGTTCGCTCCACTCGCGTGACCTCACGCGGTACACTCGTCTACATAAAGCGGTAGCACAAATGAACTCTATGCTGTACGGAGCAAGGTTCAAATTTGCTTGAAGTCGATTCTGTTCACTCTTACCTCTGCTTTCCCCGCCGCGCGTCGCGGTACACTCGTCTGCATAAAGCGCTAGCTCAAATGAACTCTATGCTGTAATGGAGCAAGGTTCAAATTTGCTTGAAGTCGATTCTGTTCACTCTTACCTCTGCTTTCCCCGCCGCGCGTCGCGGTACACTCGTCTACATAAAGCGGTAGCACAAATGAACTCTATGCTGTACGGAGCAAGGTTCAAATTTGCTTGAAGTCGATTCTGTTCACTCTTACCTCTGCTTTCCCTGCCGCGCGTCGCGGTACACTCGTCTACATAAAGCGGTAGCACAAATGAACTCTATGCTGTAATGGAGCAAAGTTCAAATTTGCTTGAAGTCGATTCTGTTCACTCTACCTCTGCTTTCCCCGCCGCGCGTCTGGTACACTCGTCTACATAAAGCGGTAGCACAAATGAACTCTATGCTGTAATGGAGCAAGGTTCAAATTTGCTTGAAGTCGATTCTGTTCACTCTACCTCTGCTTTCCCCGCCGCGCGTCCGGTACACTCGTCTACATAAAGCGGTAGCACAAATGAACTCTATGCTGTACGGAGCAAGGTTCAAATTTGCTTGAAGTCGATTCTGTTCACTCTTACCTCTGCTTTCCCCGCCGCGCGTCGCGGTACACTCGTCTACATAAAGCGGTAGCACAAATGAACTCTATGCTGTACGGAGCAAGGTTCAAATTTGCTTGAAGTCGATTCTGTTCACTCTTACCTCTGCTTTCCCCGCCGCGCGTCGCGGTACACTCGTCTACATAAAGCGCTAGCTCAAACGAACTCTATGCTGTAATGGAGCAAGGTTCAAATTAGCTTGAAGTCGATTCTGTTCACTCTACCTCTGCTTTCCCCGCCGCGTCTGGTACACTCGTCTACATAAAGCGCTAGCTCAAACGAACTCTATGCTGTACGGAGCAAGGTTCAAATTTGCTTGAAGTCGATTCTGTTCACTCTTACCTCTGCTTTCCCCGCCGCGCGTCGCGGTACACTCGTCTACATAAAGCGCTAGCTCAAACGAACTCTATGCTGTACGGAGCAAGGTTCAAATTTGCTTGAAGTCGATTCTGTTCACTCTTACCTCTGTTTTCCCGCCGCGCGTCGCGGTACACTCGTCTACATAAGCGCTAGCTCAAACGAACTCTATGCTGTACGGAGCAAGGTTCAAATTAGCTTGAAGTCGATTCTGTTCACTCTACCTCTGCTTTCCCCGCCGCGTCGCGGTACACTCGTCTACATAAAGCGCTAGCTCAAACGAACTCTATGCTGTAATGGAGCAAGGTTCAAATTAGCTTGAAGTCGATTCTGTTCACTCTACCTCTGCTTTCCCCGCCGCGCGTCGCGGTACACTCGTCTACATAAAGCGCTAGCTCAAACGAACTCTATGCTGTATGGAGCAAGGTTCAAATTTGCTTGAAGTCGATTCTGTTCACTCTTACCTCTGCTTTCCCTGCCGCGCGTCGCGGTACACTCGTCTACATAAAGCGGTAGCACAAATGAACTCTATGCTGTACGGAGCAAGGTTCAAATTTGCTTGAAGTCGATTCTGTTCACTCTTACCTCTGCTTTCCCCGCCGCGCGTCTGGTACACTCGTCTACATAAAGCGCTAGCTCAAACGAACTCTATGCTGTACGGGCAAGGTTCAAATTGCTTGAAGTCGATTCTGTTCACTCTTACCTCTGCTTTCCCCGCCGCGCGTCTGTTACACTCGTCTACATAAAGCGCTAGCTCAAACGAACTCTATGCTGTACGGAGCAAGGTTCAAATTAAGCTTGAAGTCGATTCTGTTCCTCTTACCTCTGCTTTCCCCGCCGCGCGTCGCGGTACACTCGTCTACATAAAGCGCTAGCTCAAACGAACTCTATGCTGTACGGAGCAAGGTTCAAATTTGCTTGAAGTCGATTCTGTTCACTCTTACCTCTGCTTTCCCCGCCGCGCGTCTGGTACACTCGTCTACATAAAGCGCTAGCTCAAACGAACTCTATGCTGTACGGAGCAAGGTTCAAATTTGCTTGAAGTCGATTCTGTTCACTCTTACCTCTGCTTTCCCCGCCGCGCGTCTGGTACTCGTCTACATAAAGCGGTAGCACAAATGAACTCTATGCTGTACGGAGCAAGGTTCAAATTTGCTTGAAGTCGATTCTGTTCACTCTTACCTCTGCTTTCCCCGCCGCGCGTCGCGGTACACTCGTCTACATAAAGCGCTAGCTCAAACGAACTCTATGCTGTAATGGAGCAAAGTTCAAATTTGCTTGAAGTCGATTCTGTTCACTCTTACCTCTGCTTTCCCTGCCGCGCGTCGCGGTACACTCGTCTACATAAAGCGCTAGCTCAAACGAACTCTATGCTGTACGGAGCAAGGTTCAAATTTGCTTGAAGTATGCAACTATTAACCGACCGAGTGTAATAGTCGCCGTCGCGTTCCTAGTACTAATGAACTTTGCGACCGTTTAATTTAGCCGTGTAATACCGCCAGTTGTCGATGAACCGCGGCGGTGTAGGCGTCATCACCGTCAGGCTCGTGTAGGGGCTTGCTCGAATATATATAATCTGTTACATAACTGTTATCCGGTTCGAAGGACCTCGTAGTGAAATTACTGAGGTAATGAGACTGCGGTGTAGTGTATATAATAGTGACCAGCGTGTACTGTTCTAGGTGGACAAGAAACGGGACAAGTTGGAGAGGAAGGTCCTGGACAGCCAGGAGCGGGCCTTCTGGGATGTCCACCGTCCCATGGTGAGTTTCCTATACCATCAGGTCATAGACAGGATCATCCCTTCCATACTGGTGCATTCTGATGGTAAGTCCCCGTATTCGGAGACTATAAATACCATACAAAAAGCACTGCGAAAATTACTGTGATCCGGTTTGAAGGGCGCTGTAATGGGATAATGAGACTCAACATCTTAAGTCTATATTGATGAGCGCTATCCACTGATGTGTATACCATCATAACTTAGCACCAAGTTATCAGCGTGTCACTCGATATCAAGTGAACGTCTCATCCGTCGCGTGTCAAGTGTCGACGTGGTAAGGATACCATCACTCTCACCCCACCCTCAGCTGGTGGAAGAGAACTAGCAAGACCTGGCTTTGCCTGGTCAAGTATGTGTCGGCCGATGCTGTATGTACTCCAGCGAGGTCCTGGTGTTGATCTCCCTCTTCTCTCTCTTCCTCTTATCTCTTTCCCCTCCTCCCTCTTCCGCTTCTCGCTCTTCTCCATCTTATCTCTCTTCTCCCTCTTGCTTCTCTCTCTTCCCTCCCCTCTCTTCTCCCTCTTCGCCCTCTCTTTCTCCTTTTAACGAGTCGTGATGTGTTTGAAAGCCCGGCTGCGTGAACACGACGGAGCTGGACCCCAGGAAGCTCTCCCGCATCAACGCGCTGAAGGCAAGGCGGCTGCGCCAGTGCCAGGAGCTCCTGCAGCAGCACAACCTGAAGGTAGAAATTTCACACGGGTAGTGGTAGTGTCTCTGTTGATCTGTGATCCGGTTTGAAGGACGCTGCAGCTGTTAATGGTGGTAGTGTCTCTGTTGCCGAAGACCGCGTAGTTTACACCGCAGCGCCTATTTCAGTTGACAGACAGTACTGTGTAAACATTATTGTAATCCGGTTTGAAGGACGTTATAGCTACAATCATTGGTAATCTCCTCTGTTGCCGGAGACCGTCTAGATACCACCGCAACGCCTATTGCAGCTGACAGACAGTACTGTGCGGACATTACTGTGATCCGGTTTGAAGGACGCTGCAGCTACTGGGATAACGAGACTCAACATCTTATGCCTATATCGACAAGCGCAATGTGCGTACCGTCCCAACTAGCACCATGTTATGGGCGGGCGTGTCACTTACCATCAGGTGAACGTCCCGCTCGTAATCGCTTAATGAAATTAAAAAAAAATATCCTCACCATCATCAACATTACCACCAGCTCTACTCTAACGTGGTGTTGTTCCTACTCCGCAGCAGAGCAACCCGATAGTGACGATCACCAATCCCCAGGAGAGCGAGGAGGCTATACAGAAGACAGCGGAGGTGACCGTCATAGCGGTGGAGGCCAACGGTGAGAACTGTGATGACAATACCATAGAGTATACCATAGACTATACCATAGGCTATACCATAGACTATACCATAGGCTATACCATAAACTACCATAGAGTATACCATAGACTATACCATAGGCTATACCATAGACTATACCATAGGCTATACCATAAACCATACCATAGGCTATACCATAGACTATATCATAGAGTTTACCATAGAGTATATCATAAACCATACCATAGAGTATACCATAGACTATATCATAGAGTTTACCATAGAGTATATCATAGACCATACCATAGAGTATACCATAGACTATACCATAGACTATACCATAGGCTATACCATAGACTACCATAGAGTATATCATAAACCATACCATAGAGTATACCATAGACTATATCATAGAGTTTACCATAGAGTATATCATAGACCATACCATAGAGTATACCATAAACCATACCATAGACTATATCATAGAGTATACCGTAGAGTATACCATAAACCATACCATAGAATATACCATAGACCATACCATAGACTACCATAGAGTATACCGTAGAGTATACCATAGACTATACCTTAGAGTATACCATAAACCATACCATAGAATATACCATAGACCATACCATAGACTACCATAGAGTATACCGTAGAGTATACCATAGACTACACCATAGAGTATATCATAGAATATACCATAGACTACACCATAGAGTATATCATAGAATATACCATAGACTATACCATAGACTACACCATAGAGTATACCGTAGAGTATACCATAGACTACACCATAGAGTATATCATAGAATATACCATAGACTACCATAGACTATATCATAGAGTTTACCATAGAGTATATCATAGACCATACCATAGAGTATACCATAGACTATATCATAGACCATACCATAAAGTATACTGTAGAGTATACCATAGACTATATCATAGAGTTTACCATAGAGTATATCATAGAATATACCATAGACCATACCATAGACTACCATAGAGTATACCGTAGAGTATACCATAGACTACACCATAGAGTATATCATAGAATATACCATAGAGTATACCGTAGAGTATACCATAGACTACACCATAGAGTATATCATAGAATATACCATAGACTATATCATAGACTACCATAGATTATACCATGACGTTATCGGGACGTTCACCTGATAGTGAGTGATGCGCCTGATTGATATACACCACCACATTATAACATACAGACATGAGATGTTCATTTCCGTTACCTCAATGGTTTCACTAGCGACATGGTCCTTCGAGCCGGATAACAGTAATTTTCGCACAGAACTGTCTGTCGGCTGCAATAGACGCTGCAGTGATACCAATACAAACTCCTGCACTATGGACCTACTACAAGTAAGAGATACAGCGCCCTTCAAACCGGATCACAGTAATTTCCGCACAGTACTGTCTGTCAGCTGCAATAGATGTTTCAGTGGTACCTAGACGGCTAGTCTCCAGCTATAGAGACCTATTACCAGTAATAGCCGCAGCGTCCTTCAAACCGGATCACAGTTATGTTTGCACAGTACAATGTTTGTGGTGGAAGGTGTGCTAATGAGACTTAATATATTGTATCGATGTGACGGCTGCAATGCGTACGTACTTATCATTGCTCTTATCCGGTTTGAAGGACCAAAAGCTATTAATACTTTTAGTGTCTCTGTTGTCGGAGATTGTCTAGGTTACCGCAGCGCCTATTGCAGCTGATAAACAGCACTGCTTACATTACCGTTATCCGGTTTGAAGGGCGCTGTAGCTATCACTAGTGGTAGTGTCTCTGTCGCCGGAGACCGTCTAGGTACCGCCGCAGCGCCTGTTGCAGCCGGCACGCAGTGCTGTGCGGACATTGCTGTGATCCGGTTTGAAGGGCGCTGTAGCTATCCTGGTATTGTCTCTATTACCGCAGACCGTGTAGTTACCACTGAAGCGCCTATGGCAGCCGTCAGACGGCACTGTGCAAAATATTGCTGTTATCCGGATTGAAGGGCGCTGTAGCTATCACTAGTGGTAGTGTCTCTGTCGCCGGAGACCGTCTAGGTACCGCCGCAGCGCCTGTTGCAGCCGGCACGCAGTGCTGTGCGGACATTACTGTGAACCGGTTTGAAGGGCGCTGTAGATATCACTGGTGGTGGTGTCTCTGTCGGCGGAGACCGTCTAGGTACCGCCGCAGCGCCTGTTGCAGCCGGCACGCAGTGCTGTGCGGACATTGCTGTGATCCGGTTTGAAGGGCGCTGTAGCTATTACTGGTGGTAGTGTCTCTGTCGCCGGAGACCGTCTAGGTACCGCTGCAGCGCCTGTTGCAGCCGGCACGCAGTACTGTGCAGACGTTACTGTGATCCGGTTTGAAGGGCGCTGTAGCTGTTACTGGTGGTAGTGTCTCTGTCGCCGGAGACCGTCTAGGTACCGCCGCAGCGCCTGTTGCAGCCGGCACACAGTACTGTGCGGAGATTGCTGTGATCCGGATTGAAGGGCGCTGTAGCTATCCCTGGTATTGTCTCTATTACCGCAGACCGTGTAGTTACCACTGAAGCGCCTATAGCAGCCGTCAGACAGCACTGTGCAAATATTACTGTTATCCGGATTGAAGGGCGCTGTAGCTATCACTAGTGGTAGTGTCTATTACCGGAGACCGCGTAAGATCAACCGCAGCGCCTATTGCAGCCGACAGACAGTGCTTTGCAAACATTACTTTGATCCGGTTTGAAGGGCGCTGTACGAGTGACAAGACTATTTCTAGTCTCAAGGTAACGAGCACAATATGGTGCAATGTACATCATCGTGTCATTTAATATCAATTGTATAATTCACTCATACTGTCGTTTCACCGATACGCCATTGGTAAAGTCCTTGGAGCCGGATGTGCGACCGAACATAGCACTAAGAGCGTTGCCCTACATAACGTCACCGTCTCCATTTTCCAGGTTCATATCGTTCTGCGAGCAGTACGCGGAGTACGACCCGTTCCTGACGCCGCCGGAGTGGCCCAACCCCTGGATCAACGACACCACCGAGCTGTGGGATCAAGAGAAGCTATGGTCAGTGTCTGCCTACGTTAGGATACGCACACTGCAGCTGGTAGCTCGTACGGGGTGTGACGCTCACGGGAGACAAGCCAACCTCGCCAGCTCGCGGTGCAGCTTGTCGATCAACAGACGAGGCTCTGGCTCCCAACCGATCTTCATTGGGCCAGCGTGATGAGAAGTGGCCCAAATCCCCCCCATAAACGATGGTTTCTGATGCTCGGTCATGGAATCTTTGGGATAGGCCCATGTCCAGCAGTGGGCGTCTGATTTGATAGTGTTAGTCGGTCTAGGAACGTATAGCTACCACCGCAGCGCCAATTGCAGCTGACACACAGTACTGTGCGGACATTACTGTGATCCGGTTTAAAGGACGCTGTAGCTGTTACTGGTGGTAGTGTCTCTGTCGCCGCAGACCGTCTAGGTACCGCCGCAGCGCCTGTTGCAGCCGGCACACAGTGCTGTGCGGACATTACTGTGATCCGGTTTAAAGGACGCTGTAGCTGTTACTGGTGGTAGTGTCTCTGTCGCCGGAGACCGTCTAGGTACCAGCGCAGGGCCTATTGCAGCTGACACACAGTACTGTACGGACATTGCAGTAATCCGGTTTGAAAGACGCTGTAGCTTTTACTTGTGGTAGTGTCTCTGTCGCCGGAGACCGTCTAGGTACCAGCGCAGGGCCTATTGCAGCTGACACGCAGTGCTGTGCGGACATTGCTGTGATCCGGTTTGAAGGACCAATAGATAATACTGGTAGTAGATCTCTGATTCTAGCTTTGAAGTCTCAGGCTGTTAGGACTAGGATTAAGGTATTCCATGCCTGTCGTATTAGGCGACTCAAAGGCTCCTTTAGTCCGAGGGCTTGAAGGGTGGGGGCCTTCAGAGATCCCAAAGCCCCTCCCAATGAACTGAGGAAGGCCACTAGGTAGTAGGTAGAAGCCCAGCATAACCTTGACTTCCCGTCAGAAGAATTTTTTAAGATTTCACCCAAAATTAAAAAAAAAAGTCTACTTCTGGAAACCTGGATAGGTACCACCACAACTCCTAATGCAGACAACCTTATCCAGTTCGAAGGATCATGCAGCTGGTGAAATTACTGGTGTGTATGGAACTTGCCTCATCTTTATGGAAACGGGTATCACTCAAAATCAGGTGAGTGGCTCACTCGTTTCGTGGAGTCATCATCATCATCAGCTCACCTCCACCACATATTCCCATATTGATGAGATCATATCCCAGCATCTGGATTAATGAGGGTAGGTGAGAGCTAAAGCCTTCCTCTGTTGATTATCAGGCTGAACCACGAGCTGGTGAGGTTGTTTTTTTTTTTTTAATGAATATGTGCGGTGCGTTCTCAGCAAGGACCCGCTGCCGTCGCGCCGGGTGCGCCGCTGGGCGTTCGGGCTCCGCGAGCTGCTGCAGGACTGCGCCGGCCGGGAGCACTTCGCCAAGTTCCTCTCCAAGGAGTTCAGCGGCGAGAACCTCAAGTGAGTGTCAACGGATCAGGTTTTGATGGTGAACCCTCGTGGAGAACACAAGGGATATATGTTTCAATGATGCGACGATAACAGGCGAGACCATCACGTAATATTAAGTGATACGCTGCCCATAAAGTGGCGCCAGTTGTGATGAT
This sequence comes from Troides helena, assembly GCA_029286815.1. NCBI lineage: Eukaryota > Metazoa > Arthropoda > Insecta > Lepidoptera > Papilionidae > Troides > Troides helena. The sequence continues at coordinate 587,611 of JAGSMV010000034.1, forward strand.
ATACACAGCACCACGATGGTCGTCGCCATAGACAAGATGTCGAGTCATTACTCAATGACTACACTAGCTAAGTAGCAACAGAGCCCTTCAAACCAGAGCATGTTTACATTGGTGGTAAGTCTCTGGTGTTAGAGACTACATCTATTATTGCCGCTAAACAATTGTATACAAGTATTAATTTTATCCGGTTCGAAGGATCGTATAACTCGAATCGTGTCTATGGCGACGGATACAATATATCAACGTCTCGTTGTAGAATATGAAAAAAAAACTACTCCTATGCATTGCACGTCTGGATGCCGTCAGGTTCTGGCTGGCGGTGCAGGAGCTGAAGTCGCTGCCAATACGTCGCGTCGCGTCCAGGGCGAGGGACATCTGGAAGGAGTTCCTGGCGTCCGACGCACCGTCACCGGTCAACATAGACGCGGCCAGTCGGTGAGACAACACGGTGGAGATAGACGAGAGAGAGAGAGATAGATAAAAAGAGAGCGAGAGAGAGAGATAGATAGATAGAGAGAGACAGATAAATAGATAGAGATACAGATAGATAGAGAGACAGATAGATAGATAGAGAGACAGATAGATAGATAGAGAGATAGATAGAGAGATAGAGAGACAGATAAATAGATAGAGATACAGATAGATAGATAGATAGAGACAGATAGATAGATAGATAGATAGAGATACAGATAGATAGAGAGACAGATAGATAGATAGATCGATAGAGAGACAGATAAATAGAGACAGATAGATAGATAGATAAAGACAGATAGATAGATAGAGATACAGATAGATAGATAGATGGAGACAGATAGATAGATAGATAGATAGATAGAGACAGATAGATAGAGACAGATAGATAGATAGATAGAGATACAGATAGATAGATAGATAGATAGAAAGACAGATAGATAGATAGATAGATAGAGACAGATAGATAGAGATACAGATAGATAGATAGAAAGACAGATAGATAGATAGATAGAAAGACAGATAGATAGATAGAAAGACAGATAGATAGAGATACAGATAGATAGAGATACAGATAGATAGAGATACAGATAGATAGACAGAGAGAGAGAGATAGATAGATAGAGAGAGAGAGAGAGAGAGAGAGAGAGAGAGAGAGAGAGAGAGATAGATAGATAGAGACAGATAGATAGATAGAGACAGATAGATAGAGACAGATAGATAGATAGATAGATAGAGATACAGATAGATAGAGACAGATAGATAGAGACAGATAGATAGAGACAGATAGATAGATAGAAAGACAGATAGATCGATAGAGAGACAGATAGATAGAGACAGATAGATAGAGACAGATAGACAGAGAGAGAGAGATAGATAGATAGATAGAAAGACAGATAGATCGATAGAGAGACAGATAGATAGAGAGACAGATAGATAGATAGAGACAGATAGATAAAGAGAGAGAGATAGATAGATAGAGAGATAGAGACGGATAGATAGAGACAGATAGATAGAGACAGATAGATAGAGACAGATAGATAGATAGATAGATAGATAGAGAGACAGATAGACAGAGAGAGAGAGATAGATAGATAGATAGATAGATAGATAGATAGAGAGACAGATAGATAGAGAGATAGATAGATAGAGAGACAGATAGATCGATAGAGAGACAGATAGATAGAGACAGATAGATAGAGAGAGATAGATAGATAGAGAGACAGATAGATAAACAGATAGATAGATAGAGATACAGATAGATAGATAGAGATACAGATAGATAGAGAGACAGATAGATAGAGAGACAGATAGATAGATAGATAGAGACAGATAAATAGAGAGACAGATAGATAGATAGAAAGACAGATAGATCGATAGAGAGACAGATAGATAGAGAGAGACAGATAGATAGATAGATAGAGAGACAGATAGATAGAGAGAGAGATAGATAGATAGAGAGAAAGATAGATTGAGAGATAGATAGACAGAGAGAGAGAGAGAAAGAGATTGTACTCCCTCATGTGTAACTATTTAAATTTCATCATATCTTTCTATGCTCTCCTTTAAGTATATTGTTTACCACTCTTCTCTTCAGAAGTAGAGTAAGAGATGCTGAACTCTGATATTTTGATAAATGATAGAGAAATAGTAAGAGAACTAATTAAAGCTAGTAAGCGTTCTTTACTCTTTCTCTATATATTTCGAGAAAACTGTTCGTGAGACTGACCTTTTATGGAGTAGAGAAAGAGATTGAACTCCCTCATGTGTAACTATTTAAATTTCATCATATCTTTCTATGCTCTCCTTTAAGTATATTGTTTACCACTCTTCTCTTCAGAAGTAGAGTAAGAGATGCTGAACTCTGATATTTTGATAAATGATAGAGAAATAGTAAGAGAACTAATTAAAGCTAGTAAGAGTTCTTTACTCTTTCTCTATACCTTACGAGTATACTCTTCGTGAGACTGACCTTTTTACAAGTAGAGAAAGAGTAAGATTGAACTCTCTCATGTGTAGCTATTTAAGTTTAATCATCTCACCACTCTTCTCTGCAGAAGTAGAGTAAGAGTTCTTTACTCTTTCTCTATCTCTTGTTTGAGTACTTCTTGATGTAACCCCTCGGTTTAGAGTTGGAGAAAGAGTTGTTCCGAACTCTATCTTTGATACTTATGATATGCTCCGAGTGAGGGATGCTCAGTTACCTTCTGCTCTTCTAGAACATTCCATACGCTCACACCGACTCCTCTCCTCTCCCCAGGCGCACGTCTACCACCTGATGAAGTCGGACAGCTACTCGCGCTACCTGCGCTCGGAGATGTACAAAGACTACCTGAACGGAGCCAAGAAGAAGGTCAGTTCGCTGACCTGATGATAATCCACCCTCACTCACCCCCACCCCCCATAATGTAACTTAGGATACTTACACTGGTGGTGTGTCTTAGTGTCTCTGTCGCCAGAGACCGTCTAGGTACCGCCGCAGCGCCTATTGCAGCCGGCACACAGTGCTGTGCGGACATTGCTGTGATCCGGTTTGAAGGACGTTGTAGCTAGTGAAAGTACTGTGGTAAAGAGTGGCTATTGCTGGTGATAGGTCTTATTGCCGCAGACCGTGTAGGTACTACCGCAGCCAACAGACAATACTAAGCAAACATTACTATGTTCCGATTTGAAGGGTGCTGTGGCTAGTGTGTATCATCCTATCATTGCGAATTTATGGGAAGGAGTGTCACTTATTATCAGGTGAACGTCTCTTCGTCGCTTTTATAAATAAAATAAACATTGCAACGCATCACTGGTGGTATGTCTGTTGCCGGAAAAGGTACCGGGCAAACTTGACTGTTATCCGGCTCGAAGGACCTTGGCGTAATCTACAGTATTCCCGAGCGTTGGTTGATTAGAGCTTCGACGCGTTTGCTGAACAGTTTTGTATGCGAAGCTGTTGGGAAGTCGATCATGGACCCTCCACCTGATCATCATCATCATCCACCTGATGAAGCAGTTGACCAACAAAAACCTGGACAGTTCCGGTAAGGTGGGTGGTGTTATACTTAAGGGGTGCTTCCGTTTCCAGACCTCGGTGAAGGGCATCCGGTCGATCGTCTCGTTCACCGGCCGCAAGGAGCAGTCGGCGAACTAGCTGCGCTGCGGCGGCGTCGCACCGCGTCACGTACCACTCTGTCGACTTGACAGTAGTCTAATACCAGTCTGTCAATTTGGCAAGAATTTGACAGTAGTCTAATACCAGTCTGTCAATTTGTCAATAGTCTAATACCAGTCTGTCAATTTGGCAGTAGACAAATACCACAGTTTGTGGACTTGACAATAGTCTAATACTAATTTGTCAATTTGACAGTAGTCTAATAATACCAGTCTGTCAATTTGGCTGTAAACAAATACCACAGTTTGTGAATTTAACAGTAGTCTAATACCAGTCAGTCAACTTGACAGTAGTCTAATACCAGTCTGTCAATTTGGCAGTAGACAAATACCACAGTTTGTGAAATTGGCAGTAGTCTAATACCAGTCTGTCAATTTGGCTGTAAACAAATACCACAGTTTGTGAATTTGACAGTAGTCTAATACCAGTCTGTCAATTTGGCTGTAAACATATACCGCAATTTGTGAATTTGACAGTAGTCTAATACCAGTCTGTCAATTTGGCAAGAATTTGACAGTAGTCTAATACCACAGTCTGTCAACTTGACGGTAGTCTAATACCAGTCTGTCAATTTGGCAAGAATTTGACAGTAGTCTAATAATACCAGTCTGTCAATTTGGCTGTAAACAAATACCACAGTTTGTGAATTTAACAGTAGTCTAATACCAGTCAGTCAACTTGACAGTAGTCTAATACCAGTCTGTCAATTTGGCTGTAAACAAATACCACAGTTTGTGAAATTGGCAGTAGTCTAATACCAGTCTGTCAATTTGGCTGTAAACATACCACAATTTGTGAATTTGACAGTAGTCTAATACCAGTCTGTCAATTTGTCAATAGTCTAATACCAGTTCGTCAATTTGGCTGTAAACATATACCACAATTTGTGAATTTGACAGTAGTCTAATACCAGTCTGTCAATTTGGCTGTAAACATATACCGCAATTTGTGGGTGACGGTAGTCTAATACCAGTCTGTCAATTTGGCAGTAGTCTAATACCAGTTCGTCAATTTGGCTGTAAACATATACCACCAATTTGTGAATTTGACGGTAGTCTAATACCAGTCTGTCCAATTTGGCTGTAAGCATATACCGCAATTTGTGAATTTGACGGTAGTCTAATACCAGTCTGTCAATTTGGCAGTAGTCTAATACCAGTCTGTCAATTTGGCTGTAAACATATACCGCAATTTGTGAATTTGACAGTAGTCTAATACCAGTCTGTCAATTTGGCAAGAATTTGACAGTAGTCTAATACCAGTCTGTCAATTTGGCAAGAATTTGACAGTAGCTCCAATACCAGTCTGTCAATTTGGCAAGAATTTGACAGTAGTCCTAATACCAGTCTGTCCAATTTGGCTGTAAACATATACCACAATTTGTGAATTTGACGGTAGTCTAATACCAGTCTGTCAATTTGGCTGCAAACATATACCACAATTTGTGAATTTGACAGTAGTCTAATAATACCAGTCTGTCAACTTGACGGTGGTCTAAAACCAGTCTGTCAATTTGGCTGTAAACATATACCACAATTTGTGAATTTGACAGTAGTCTAATACCAGTCTGTCAATTTGGCTGTAAACATATACCACAATTTGTGAATTTGACAGTAGTCTAATACCAGTCTGTCAATTTGGCTGTAAACATATACCACAATTTGTAGATTTGACAGTAGTCTAATACCAGTCTGTCAATTTGGCTGTAAACATATACCACAATTTGTGAATTTGACAGTAGTCTAATACCAGTCTGTCAATTTGGCTGTAAACATATACCGCAATTTGTGAATTTGACAGTAGTCTAATACCAGTCTGTCAATTTGGCTGTAAACATATACCACAATTTGTGAATTTGACAGTAGTCTAATACCACAGTCTGTCAACTTGACGGTGGTCTAAAACCAGTCTGTCAATTTGGCAATAGTCTAATACCACAGTCTGTCAACTTGACGGTAGACTAATACCACATTTTGTCAAAATGGATCGGTTTATTATGGACGTCGTCCATTATAACGTGACACACGTACTGTCGGCATACCAAAGAGGAGAATGAGAAGGAGACGGTGTACAACAGCAACGTATCAAGACTGGACGACCACGATCCGGCTTGTCGGACTTAGGGCGTCGGGGACTCGATGTTAATACTCTGTCAGTTGTATGCTGCGCGGGGCGCCACGTTTCCCGCGCAAACCGTGACAGCTGTCAACGTGACACGTGTCACTTTTGGCGCGTACTTAAACGTCATAGAGGAGAATACCAAAGTTTTTTTTTTTAAAAGGCTAAACGGATGCTGTCCGAGTATATTTAATGCGAGTCATAGACAATACTCTTAAAATTTAATATTAACGTTTAGTTATTTTTAATCTGTTCCATGAAAGGCGTTCTCTATTTGAACCGTCTTTTCTTCGGGCCATAAACAATATCTATGAACAGTGGTACTTAAGATTGTTTATGGTCCAAATCTAAAATCTCTATATCATACTTTATATACACACGTCACACTATTCTCTGATAGGTATAGACAAAAGACTCTATGAGATATAATTTTTTTACTCATACCTGTAGTAAGATGTTACTGCTGAAACTGATTATCAGTTTTTTTTTTTTTTTACTGTTATACATATATACAATTTTTTTCTATATAGCAGTAGAGTGAGTAACGTCAGGTTCGAATACACGGTTTCGATCGTATTCTATTGTTTATGGTTTTCACTACGCTCTATGGTGCGTGGTCGTCGGCCGTCAGCAAGACTTGGTGTATCGCCTCATCATCATATCTAGTCTCGTAACTCTTCCATATAAGATATTTCTTTAGGTAAGAAAGAGATAGATATACGTCTCACTTTTTTTTTTTAATTTTAAGTGGAAAAAATATACCAAAAATTTCATATATACGTAGAAACGGGTTTATGTTTATTGTCTGTGTTAAATACCAGGTATATGGTATTAGGTCCGCCGCTGGGTGGGATGATCGGGTCCTCCATAGATTTGGTGATCAGTGTGGGATTTTGCCCAACAGTGGGCATTCGGCTGTTTTTTTGTTTCGCTATCAGTAATGAAGCCGCGATGGTTTGCAGTTGTCGAATGCATCACAATCGTTTTGCCCACTGTTGGGCAAACCATATCACACATTAGTTTGCTATCAGTAATGAAGCCGCGATGGTATGTAGCTGTTAAATGCGTCACAATCGTTTTGCCCACTGTTGGGCAAACCATATCACACATTAGTTTGCTATCAGCAATGAAGCCGCGATGGTATGCAGTTGTCGAATGCGTCTCAAGCGACTTGCCCACTGTTGGGCAAACCATATCACAAAATCTCAGAAGTACCTGTATTCGCATCACAACCTGATGGTTCCTTTGGAACCGCGGAACATGTACTCCAGCTCGTTTGGTATGGACACCTCCAGGTTTTTTTTTTTTATGTAATAGTAATAAAAGACAAAGACATTTCCCATTTATTCCTTTATATTAGACTGATCAATATCTCTCTATGAATATGTTAAAAGGCAGCGGTCGGCAACGTTTTTTCATCTGATAATTTTTTTTTTTAATTTCATTTTAGAGGCTCCGTACATGGAATTAATAATAAAATCCAATTATTAAAATGATCTGATCATAAAAGGTTGCCGACCCCTGGTATAATTAATCATCAAACTAGTATAGTTAGTAACATAAGATTACACAACTTAAGCTCCGCATTTGTAATTTTAAATCTATATAAACTAACAAGGCAAAGGTTTCGCTGTTCGAAGCCTATTTTTTTTTTTTAATTTTTGCACATTAAAATATTTTTTTTTTTTTAATAAGATTTTGACAAAAATTTTATATGGGTGAATAGATAATTTTTTTTTATATGGCTCCATGTATATGTCGTCTTTGACTTTTTTTTTTAATTTATGTCGTTAGAGCTTTGTGGGATAGTGTGGAGTAGAGAAGGCAATACTAGTGTAATTCATTCCTTTACATATATATATATATATGTACTTTACATTTATAAATATTCCATAGAGTAATACGTTGTGTACATGTTGTGTAACCTACCCTTAAGTATTCGAGGAAACCATAGACTTAGCATAGATGTGGAATTGATAGTGTCTAAAATGTATAAATTATTGTTATATATATATATATATACATAGCGATTAATGTTCCGTAGGTCGGTTGTTCAGTGCGCGACGGGCTCCGCGCTCGCTGCCGGTGCCCGTAGATTAGTTTATTATTAAAAAAAAATCTAAACGTCATCTGTCAAAAATGGCGCGAATTTTTTTTCTATTTTTTTTTGTTTATGATATATTTAGTAAATTAGTATTAGGTCTCTGTTGCTAGAGACCATCAAGGGGGTATCACAGCAGCGCCTATTGCAGCCGACAGATACTACTGTGATCCGGTTTGAAGGACGCTGTAGCTGTTATTGGCGGTAGGTCTGTTTTGCAACAGACCGTCTAGGTAAAGATAACCGTAGCGTCTGTTGCAGCCGATACTACTGTGCAGACAATACTTTGATCCGGTTTGAAGGGCGCTGCAGCTGTTACTGGTGGTTGTTCTCTATTGCTATAGATCATCTTGGTAGATATCACCGCAGCGCCTATAGCAGCCGACAGACAGTACCGTGCGGACATTACTCTGATCCGGTTTGAAGGACGCTCTAGCTGTTACTGCTAGTGCAGTATAGTCTCCTCGCTTCGTAGTATAAAAAAAATATATTTATCGTTCAACATAATTTTTTTTGACATTAGATTTTTTTTTTGATCGCGATTAAAGGCAACGGATAATCTCCATGCAGCCTATTATCAATTGTGAAGATTTACAATGGCGCCAATTTTGACATTTGACGTCACTTTTTTTTTTTGATCAGTTAATGGCGGCGTGCCGGTGTGAATGTTCGCAGATTATGTAAGGTTTTTTTTTTTTCTCGAGACTCCATTATATGTACGTTGTGGATTTGATGTGGCGAATTGAATGTGCACTGGTTATACGGTGCAGAGGACTTTAGCCGGCGTTAGGACATTATACCAAAGCACACGAGAATCAAATCGGAAATTATTAAAAATATTTTGAAAAAATTTTTTTTTTTTTTTTATGTTAGTATTCCCACACAACCGCTCACGGGATCCAAGCCAAGCTCATCAGCTCGTCAGCAGAAAAGGTTCTGGCTCTCGCCGACCAGCATTGGGCCAGGGTCGTATTAAACCAATCCCACAATATGTACCCAACTGATCGATGTGGGCAAGCCCATGTCCAACAGTGGACGTCTATCAGCTGATGATTTTTATTGTTGGACGACAGAACTCCCTCGCTCCCTCCCAGAGACCTTCTGACCAGATAGAATGAAGGTCTGCGTAAAGCGGCACAGCCGTGGGCCCATGTCCAGCTGTGGGCTGCCGAAGCTGTGGATGATGATGATATATTTGGGTAACACTCACTGATACAGTATTGTGAAAACATTACTATCCGGCTCGAAGGACCCTGTGAGATAGCGAGACTTTATACCTTAGTTCTCAAGACTAATGCGTAGCAGTATCAACGTGACATCGCCACATGCCGTCGAACAGTAGTGCGCTAACATTATCCGGCTCGAAGGACCGTGTGAGGTAATGAGTATTTATATCTTAGTTCTCAAGACTAATGCGGTGTAATATCACCTAACTAGCGCCACGTGCTGTCAACCAATAGTGTGCTAACAATATTTCTATCCGGTTCCAAGGACCTTGTACTGTAAGTAAAATTATATCTATAAGGGGCTTTATATCTTATCCAAACATTAGTGTCACGAGGTTGCAAGCAGGTGTATCATGTAAAAATAATTATCAGTCGAGCAGTAGTGTGCAAACCCTGATCTGTACCGAAGGGCGCTGAGGCTGGTGACATAACTGGAGTATAGAGAGCCAGCACTTAAAGCAACTGATGGTCTGCTGCAGTATAGACTTTACTGGTGGTAGTGTCTGCTGCTGGATACTGCCTAGGTAGATACCTCTGCAATTGACAAACAATACTGTGCGAACATTACTGTGATCCGGTTTGAATGACGCTGTAACTAGACACTGGGGTAACGACACAGTGTATTACATCCTAACTAGCGCCACGTTATGGGCGGGCGTATCATGTACCAACAGGCGAATATCCCGCTCTCGCTGTAGTTACAGCGCCCGTCAAATCAGCTGAGTAACTTTTTAATTGTTTTGGGGGGAAATCTTCAGAAACTGGTTGGAATGATATTATACTGTATATATACTAACATTAATTAAAAACGGAAATATTACGCACTGCGATTATGTATGAAATTATAAAATTTTTTGGCGCCGTTAATGACGTGTATGTTTTATTAACGATTTTGAAGACTGTATTTGTAGATACAGCCGTTTTTTATGTGGTTGAAAATTCAAACGCTGAAGAGGTTATATGACATTCATACTAAAACCTCCGTACTCAGCTCCAGAGGCTCCGGGATCTGTTACAGAACCGTTGCCTCTGTTACCCACTCTGGGAGGGCAAACCTTCGTAGGCACCATCGTTGAGCGATACTGCGACACTCTTACAGTGGCCTTCTACAGGGTCTACCTTAGTACTTAGTACTATTCATATTACGTACTTACAACGGTATATAGTATAGCGTGTGTGCACACGCACACGCACACACACGCACACACACGCACACACACGTAAAGTACGCGTCGCCTGTATCGGTGTGCGCGTGTTGTTCAGCTGCCGGCGCGTCTGAGCAAACAGCGGCCGCGATTAGCATTAACGTCATTATAACATTAACAATACGCGCCAGCGCTGTTTGGGAAACAAATTGCGTTATTAAATTAATTAATTAATATCGATTAATTTGAATTAATTAAGTTGATTTAAGTTGCGGTGTGTTTGCTGACGGGCTGTATTGTTGTCCGGCTCGAAGGTCGGGTAGCTGTTTATCCGTTGTTACTGCGCGAGGCTGTCGCTACAGCAGCGTCTATTGATATTAGTACTGTACTGCTGATATTACCGTGATCCGGTTTGAAGGTCGTCATAGTGTAATCTCAGGGAATAACAAGACATGTTTTTTTTTTCATTTAATGAAGTGACGGGTCTAAAGGGTCATTCACCTGATGGTAACTGTAATGGCTAGGATGTTATTCACACCACATTTCGTCTCGTAGTAATTACTCTAGCTACAGCACCCTTCAAACCGGATCACAGTGCTGTGCGTCGGCTGCAATAGACGCTGCGGCGGTACTTTGACGGTCTCAATCGGACGGTTCACTGCTGGACATAGGCCTCTTCCAAAGGTCTACAGTTAGTATGGCCCCAATACAGCCGGGGACAAGGGGCCGTCGTTTGTATGGGTTCATATGGGGGGTGATTTGGGACCATTCCCCACCACGTAGGTTGGTGGGAGCCAGAGCCTCGTCTGTTGTGGTCACATGAGCTGAATATATGAATGGAAAATGTTTTGACGTATCAAATGGCGGGAAAGTCATAACGTCAAATTTTATATTTTTTTTCCGTTCGCTCATTTCTTTGAAATAGGCAAAGGTTGCAAGAACATGCTGCCTTATTTTTTTTTTATTTAAAAAATCAACTAGTTGAAAGGGACGTTCACCTAATAATAAGTGATACGCCAATAAAATGTCACCCACTATACATTGTACAGCACAGCAATAATAATACTAGCTACAGCGGCCTTGAGTCCGGAACACAGTAATGTTTGCAGACGGTGTCCGACAATAGTAGCGTACCAGTGAAATTAAGCTGTTTATGAATTGTTCTAATTGGAGATAGGCAAAGGCACAGACAACATAGAGCCAGCTTTTATTTTTTTAAAAACGATATTAATGCTGTGCTTAATTTTACAGCCTCATCGGACTAAGGAAACTACCTCATACAGCCAAAGCTAAAATACATTTTTTTTAAAAAAAAAAAAAAATTGTGTTAAAACAGCGTTAACAACAGCATTACTATGAAGGTAGTAGCTAATAAACGAAATTAAAAAAACTTTTATCCTGTTCGAAGGGCTTTAACGGGATAATGTTGCATGATGTATGTACGATCGGGATGTGTTGCAGTGTTCATCATCCTATCTAGGTAGGTTGCTAGTTAGATGTAATGTGTAAACGCTGTGTTCCGGTTTGAAGGGCGCTGCGGCTAGTGAAATTATTAGAGTGATATGTAATATGTCGGTGAGGAGAGGACGGCGCGGCGCAGTGTGCGGCATCCTCGCCGCGGCCACGTCGCATCACTCGACTTCAGGTGATCGTCCCGCCCGCCGGCTCATTGTTCAATAAAACCTATATACATATAAAATTAGTTTCAGCCGTCAGCCACCGCGCCGGCAGTGTGTGCGCAGGTGCGTCGTGTGCGCGTCCGAGCTTATATAGGAGCCCGCCGAGCCGGATCGGCAGTGGCGGCGGACTCGCTGAACTCTCGGTGACGATGACGATGCGGGCTGTCCTGCGAGGAGTCGCTCTGCTGGCGCTGCTTAACGTGAGTACTGTGTGCCGACGACTCCGCTGCTATCCGGTTCGAAGGGCCACTATCGAATATTAATGAATTATGTTTGACGTATATCGCCGATCTGAATGCGTTGTAGTGTATATGATGCTAACGCCACGTTGTTTTTGGCGTATCACTCGAAATCACGTGAACGTCGCGATCGTATACAACTTGCCTCTACATGTAGGTTGCAGTTATTTTTTTTTTTTAATTACTGATATGATCGAGCCGTTCACCTGATATTAAGTGATACGCCCGTCCCCAACATGGCGCTAGTTAGGATGATATACATTACACTAAATTGTGCTCGCTCGCCTTGAGTGATGTTGATTCTCGTTACTTCAGTAACTATACTAGCCACAGAGCCCTTCAAACCGGATAACAGTAATGTACTCACAGTACTGTGTATCGGCAGCAATAGGCGCTGCGGTAGTACCTAGACGGTCTCCGGCGACAGAGACTACCACCAGTAGTAGCTTCAGCATCCTTCAAACCGGATCATAGTAATTTTAGCACAGTACTGTTTGTCGGCTGTAATAGGCTCTGCGGTAGTACCTTCCTACACGGTATCCTTCAACAGAGGCCTACCATCAGTAATAACCACAGCGCCCTTCAAACCGGATCACGGTAATTTTAGCACAGTACTGTTTGTGGATAACTAATTATACGCGTTCTCTTCCAGATCCTCGTGATGCATGCAGCAGCCGACCCTCACAGTGAGTATGACATCAGCTGTACATCTTCCTTCTCCCTCACTCTACTCTCTTCTCTTTACCTCCTCTCACTATATCTGTTCATCGAACTGTTGCATACGTGAAACAAAATGGCGGCTTTATACGTTATCAACATTTCACCACCAACCGATCGAAGTCCACGGCTTGACTCAGGTCCTCTGCCATAGCTCTGGTTTCCGGAACCGGTTCCTCACTCCAGCACTTGAAGATCAACGTCCATCAGCTCTAGATCTGTACCCCCCATTTCCACTTGTGCTTTAATATATCACCATCACCATCAGCCGATTAATGTCCACCGCTGGGCATTTAATGTTTGCGTATAATTAAAATGGCGGCTATAATGCGTGATCGCGGAGATAAATACAAAACAGCCATTACATATGACAGTTTTTTTTTTGTTATCTGTCAAACGAGATCTCACCAAAGAGGTTTCATTTAAAAATTATGTTTTGTAAGGACACAGACGAATGTCGTTCAATGATTAGTAAAATAGGTGTAATTACTTAGTAAAAAAAAATTATTTGCTATCAAATTGAATCTCACCGAAGAGGTTTTATATCGGACAAATTAAAAATTAAATAAAACGTCATAGACGAATGTTGTCTAATGACTAGTAAAGGTAATAAATGAAAGTAATATATAACTTAAATTTCATCGAAGCGCGGGAATTTTTAATCTTGCTATCTGTCAAACGACATCTCACCGAAGAGGTTTCATATAAAAATTTTATTTTGGAAGGTCTAAATGGAAATGGTATCAAAATTTTTTTAATAAAAAAAATTAATTTGCTGTCAATTTGAACAAATTAAAATTTAATAAAAGGTCTAGTAAAAGTAATAAATGAAAATAAAAGGTATGAATAGTTAGTAAATAAATTTCATAGAAGTGCGGGAATTTTTAATCTTGCTGTCAAGACATCTCACCGAAGAGGTTTCATGTAAAAATAAAATTATCAAGGTCACAGACGTACGTAGTCGAGTGACTAGTAAAAGTTATGGGTATAAATACTTAAAAAAAATTGCCATCAAGTTGAACAAATTAAAAATTAAATAAAAGATCATAGACGAATGTTGTTAATTGACTAGTAAAAGTAATAAATGAAAGTAAAGTGTAATATAAATTTCATTGAAGCGCGGGAATTTTTAATCAAGCTATCTGTCACCGATATCTCACCAAAGAGGTTTCATGTAAATTATATTTTGGAAGATCACAGTCGCATGTGGTCGAGGTATATTTATACCTCGAGTATTTACTCGGTAGAAACTTTTATTCGTTGAACGAGCTATGTGTTATGTTTTAACTTATTACTTCAACATTTCTAGGTCACAAAATAAAAGTACAGCGACACTTTAAGAGCGCCAAAGGTACGTCGTTGTTTTTTTTTTTATTTAAATAAATAACTTTTCTAGTCTTTCAAGGCAAATGTCTTGATCTTTCGTCTTCTGAATTTATATTCAATTTTAATATAGATATATAGGGTTGTCAAGTGATAATAAAAATTTTATTAAAATTTGGTTAGGAGAAATATAATATAAGATTAAACTTTAGTAATATTTTCTATTAATAATATTCTTATCTAATTCGTTGAGAGGAAGATGCTGTGCTTCAAGATCAAGTAGCGTTAGATATTAAATAGCAATTTTTTTTCTTTTCGTTGTGTGACTTCACAACAATGATAGTATTCGCCTTTACGATCTCACTCACAAGCTTTGCCTCCAGACTACGGCTTTGCTGTCATCCGGCAGGAAGGACCATAAGTTAACTCTACGATGACTTCCGACTTTTGTACCAAGGACGCAACATACTTAAGTAGTAATAATTGAAAAAACATTATCTGTTCTTTAATCAGATCACAACTTGAATAAAGAAGTACGCCCAGAGAAAATAGAACATCATGGTGGAAAAGAGATCCATGAACACGGAGGACATCATGATGGTAGAGAAATCCACGAACATGGAGGACAACACGATGGTAAAGAAATCCACGAACATGGAGGACAACACGATGGTAAAGAAATCCACGAACATGGAGGACAACATCATGGAGGAAATGGGATCCACGAACACGGAGGACATCATGATGGTAAAGAAATCCACGAACATGGAGGACAACATGATGGTAAAGAAATCCACGAACATGGAGGACAACACGATGGTAAAGAAATCCACGAACATGGAGGAAAACATCATGGAGGAAATGGGATCCACGAACATGGAGGACAACATCATGGAGGAAATGGAATCCACGAACATGGAGGACAACACGATGGTAAAGAAATCCACGAACATGGAGGACAACATCATGGAGGAAATGGAATCCACGAACATGGAGGACAACATCATGGAGGAAATGGAATCCATGAACACAGAGGACATCATGGAGAAATGGAATCACGAACATGGAGGACATCATGATGGTAAAGAAATCCACGAACATGGAGGACAACACGATGGTAAAGAAATCCACGAACATGGAGGACAACATCATGGAGGAAATGGAATCCACGAACATGGAGGACAACACGATGGTAAAGAAATCCACGAACATGGAGGACAACATCATGGAGGAAATGGGATCCACGAACATGGAGGACAACACGATGGTAAAGAAATCCACGAACATGGAGGACAACATCATGATGGAAAAGAGATCCACGAACACGAAGGACATCATAGAGGAAATGGAATCCACGAACACGGAGGAAAACCTCATGATGGTAAAGAAATTCATGAACACGGAGGACATCATGGAGGAAATGGAATCCATGAACACGGAGGACATCATGGAGGAAATGGAATCCATGAACACGGAGGACATCATGGAGGAAATGGAATCCATGAACACGGAGGAAAACCTCATGATGGTAAAGAAATCCATGAACACGGAGGACATCATGGAGGAAATGGAATCCATGAACACGGAGGACATCATGGAGGAAATGGAATCCACGAACACGGAGGACATCATGGAGGAAATGGAATCCATGAACACGGAGGAAAACCTCATGATGGTAAAGAAATTCATGAACACGGAGGACATCATGAAGGAAATGGAATCCATGAACACGGAGGAAAACCTCATGATGGTAAAGAAATCCATGAACACGGAGGACATCATGGAGGAAATGGAATCCATGAACACGGAGGACATCATGGAGGAAATGAATCCATGAACACGGAGGAAAACCTCATGATGGAAAAGAGATCAATGAACACGGAGACATCATGGAGGAAATGGAATCCACGAACATGGAGGACAACATCATGATGGAAAAGAGATCCATGAACACGGAGGACATCATGGAGGAAATGGAATCCATGAACACGGAGGAAAACCTCATGATGGAAAAGAGATCCATGAACACGGAGGACATCATGGAGGAAATGGAATCCATGAACACGGAGGAAAACCTCATGATGGTAAAAGAAATCCATGAACACGGAGGTCATCATGGAGGAAATGGAATCCATGAACACGGAGGAAAACCACATGATGGAAAAGAGATCCATGAACACGGAGGACATCATGGAGGAAATGGAATCCATGAACACGGAGGAAAACCTCATGATGGAAAAGAGATCCATGAACACGGAGGCCATCATGGAGGAAATGGAATCCATGAACACGGAGGACATCATGGAGGAAATGGAATCCACGAACACGGAGGACATCATGGAGGAAATGGAATCCATGAACACGGAGGAAAACCTCATGATGGTAAAGAAATCCATGAACACGGAGGACATCATGGAGGAAATGGAATCCATGAACACGGAGGAAAACCTCATGATGGAAAAGATCCATGAACACGGAGACAACCTCATGATGGAAAAGAGATCCATGAACACGGAGGACAACCTCATGATGGAAAAGAGATCCATGAACACGGAGGACATCATCATGATGGTAAAGAGATTCCTGGAGAAAATCACCACCATCATCATGGAGGAAAAGAGATCCATGAACACGGAGGACAACCTCATGATGGAAAGGAGATCCATGAACACGGAGGACATGATGGAAAGGAGATCCATGAACACGGAGGACATCATCATGATGGTAAAGAAATTCCTGGAGAAAATCACCACCATCATCATGGAGGAAAAGAGATCCACGAACACGGAGGACTACCTCATGATGGAAAGGAGATCCATGAACACGGAGGACATCATCATGATGGTAAAGAGATTCCTGGAGAAAATCACCACCATCATCATCATGGCGGGAAAGAGATTCCTGGAGAAATTCACGGCCATCACCATCATCATCATCATCATCATCACCACGGAGGAAAAGAAATCCACGAGCACAGAGAATATCACGAGGAGAAAGAATGGCATCAGGGCGGCCAGAACGAAAGAGAAGAGCACGGCTCCATCGGGGAGAAGGTAGAGGATGCAGGCCAGATAATAAAAGAAGTTGCTTCGCATGTATCAAAACATTTAGGTGAGTCTGTAGTTTAACGAAGACCTGTTGCTTGACCGGGACTCCACCTGATGGTAAATGATACCCCGTCCATACTACGCAGTCCTTCGAACCGGATAACAGTAATGTATCCACAGGACTGTTTGACGGCAATGCCAGCTGCGACGGTATCCAGAGGATCGGTAATGATATGACAGTTATAATGTGTTACCATCCGCAGGTCACCATCACGGTCATCATCACAGCGGCGGTGAAGCGTGGCATGGTGAGTGTGACGTCACAGTATCACCACATCACACCCTTGGTCATCCTCATGGTGAATGTCCATCTGGAGCCGGTCACCAGTTATGATAGTCACCCACGACTTCATCTGACCATCAGCTCCAGCTCTCGTACGACGACAGTCGGAGCACGGCGGCGTGAGGGTAGATTTGAAAAATAGTGGTAGCCACCATCAGAACCGCCACCACCGGAATCAGTATTACCCGACCAATTCATGTTGGCACGGTATCTAATCCCACTGTAGGGTAGTCCCACTTTTCACACTACCCACAGCTAACCTAACCTAACCTAACCTTAACTAAGATCACACGGATCTGTGTCTCATTCCCGATTATAAACGCCCACTGCTGGACATAATCATTATCCCACTCCCCAAAAATGTGATCACACTGATCAGACCTTATAGACGTCCACTGCTGGGCAAAGTCCATCGATTTGTATATCTATGTATTTATCCGTCCTCTCTCCTCCACTACTTTATTCATCTATATCACAATTGAATTCATGCCGTGGCTTCCAGCACCGCCATGTTTTTCTTCTCTCTCCCTCTCTCTCTCTTCCTCTCTCTATCTCTTTCTATGTGTGTAACTTTCTTTGCAGATGGCGAGAGTTGGGAGGAAATCCTTTTCAAGTTAACCGAATTGAAAGGTGAGTTAAGTTCAACCTTTCACTTACCGTCCTATCGGAGACGACAGACGGTACAGTTATCCGGCTCGAAGGACCATGCAGCTAAATTGCTGCGGTAATGAGATTTACCATCTGTTGCGACGAGGGCAATGTGGTGCAGTGTACACTATCCTAACTAGAGCTGGCAGGCGTGTCACGTAATATCAGGTGATCGTCACGCTTGTCTTGAGGTTAAATAAAAAAAAAAAAAAAAAAAAATTCTACATTGCGCTCGTCACTGTATACATGTCTCGTTATGCTAATAATTTTATTTATATGAAATGGTCCTTCGAACCGGATCACAGTAACTTTTGCGTTAGTACCTACTAAGACAGATCTACCACCTATAAAATAAACTACTTCTGGCCTTGTAAAGTATACTAACCTGGCAATTTTAATAGTTACGAAGTCCTTCGAGCCGGATGCCGGTAACGGTTTCACTGATAATACGTCTCTGTTGCCGGAGTACGTTTACGTACCGCCGCAGCTTCTGTTTCCGGCGTCGCACTGTAGTTTGAATATGTGTACCATTATCCGGCTCGAAGGACCATGTGGCAATTTTTTTTTTTTTTGTAACGAAACTCATGTACGTAGCGACGAGTGCAATGTGGTGAAGCGTAAACGTGTCACTTAATATCGAGTGAACAAAGAAATTACACTCCGTAACTACATCTGGAAGTCCTCCGAGTCGGATAACCGCTAAATCGTAACAAACGCTGCATTACAAGTATATCATGTTATCGTAATTAATTAAATTAGCTGTAATAGAGCAACGTCCTTCAAACCGGAACGATCGCGCGATCCTCACAATGGCGTCGTAACGAATCTATTCACCTCAGCCATTATTGCCCGCGCGTCTGTTGGCACAGCTGACTCCTGATCCACTTACTCATTGGAGCTGAACACCTGTCCCAACAGCTGACAGTGCGCGAGCTGAACAGTGTCAACACGAATAAATTAGCGGCCGCTCGCGAACACTCGGAAACAAGTGACGGCGGCGTTGATCAACAACACTGACTACACACACTGCGCCAGGAAGCACGGCCCGTGGCAGCTGCTGCCGCGGTGGAGTAGTTCGATGTGGACCAGCTCGTGGGGGAGGGGGTGTTGAGAGCTGGTGATCACGGTCAGAAGGCAACGGAAAACCACTGCACCATATTAAAAAAAAAAAAAAAAAAAAAAATTGGATCCATATCGCCAACCTTCGCTACTTGGAGAGGCACTTTAAAAAGAAGACGATCACGATCTCCGATGGAGCAGGAGTCTGTCCAGGATCCTCATACTATCCAGGTCGAAATGTCCAACTGGTCAAAGACCGATGATCCGGTTTGAAGGATCGATAGCTATCACTGGTGGTGGTGTCTGTCGCCGGAGGCCGTCTGGGTACCGCCGCAGCGTATATTGATTGTGGAGTAGTACTGTGCGAATGTTAATGTTATCCGGCTCGAAGGCGTTTGTAGCTTGTGAAATTATATGAGTTATGAGCAGTGTGGTGTAGTGTATCACATCCTAACTAGCGCCATGTTGTAAGTGTACTTAACTTCAAGTAAACGTCCCGCTTGTATCTTCGCTTCGTTAAAATATGGTTCGAATCCCAGCAGTGGGAATTTCAAGTAAGCAATGTCACGAATTTTTTTTTTTTTTTACAGATAGAAACAAAGCCATCCTGTACATTCAGAAGCTGACCGGCCTTACTAGTAAGTATACTGTTCATATATTCTCTGTTAGATAATTTACTGCTGCTAGATTACTGTTGCCGAAGACCGTACTCAGGTACGATGCTGATATTACTGTAGTCCGGTTAGAAGGGCGTTTATATCTAGTATAATTACTGGGGCAACGAGACTATATACATCTTAAAGCGACGAGCACATGGTGTAATGTATACCATCCTAACTAGCAATACATGGGCACGTAAAACGTTTGTTTAAAAATACATAGATGGCGCTAAAATAAATTTTATGACAAATAGTTACAATGACTTTTCATAGATGGCGTTTATTAATATTTTTACTCGTGAAGTACAGTATGTTTGCATAGATGGCGCTAAAATTAGTATTATGTTAAGAAATTTTTCTTTGATTTGAAACCAAAAAAACTATTAATAAGCTTGAAAAAATATTATCGTGGAATGAATGACCTTCTGATTTTTCGTGGGATATGCTCCCGTTTCTATTCAGTTCTATCCGGATCCAAGGATCCCAAATCTGATGCATCTGCGTCACCAAGAAAAAAACATATACAACCTTGAAATAGACTGATGATTTACCTATCAGGGTAGTGGTATTTGGGATGCTCATGCCCAGCAGTGTGATGTCTTTCGACTGGCGACGGTGATGACGAGGTCTGTAGATTTCATTGTTAACGAATAATATAAGCATTAAATTATTTCTCAGGTTCAGAGGAGGTCTACAGATTCTTGAAGACCTTGCGCGGCTCCAGAGGATGGGAGTTCACGTTCGAGTTCTGCCGTCTCCTAGAAGGACACACGAGTACGTAATGTATATTATTAACATATACACTATTGAGTCTAGAAAGATCTAGACTCAATATATCAATGAATTTACTTGCCTGGTCTAATACATATAGGTAGGTGTCATCTGGTTCGAAGGACCAACATCTATATAATACTGGAATAAAGAATCTCAATATATACTCAATGCAGTGCAAGGAGTCATGAAGAACAGCTCATGGAACCAAAGCTAACCTCACCTCCTCGTGGTGCAGCATGCTAATCAATAAATGAGGATCTGCCTTCTACCAATCCGCATTGGGTTAGGCGGTGGTAAATAACCCAAATCACCCCCAAGAATCTCAATTCAATCTAGATGACCTATGTCTAGCTGTGGACTTCTATTGGATGATGATGATGATGAATGCGGTTCAGTATATACCATCCCAAGTAAAGCTCGTCTCCAGGTTCGAAAGGTAATATGATTGGTAGCTGATAATATACAGGTTATTCATTTTAGGATTAGCTTAGCTTACCTTTAAACCTAGAGCGATGAGCAGCAGCAGTTCCTGTAGCTTGGACATAACAGCTTACTCTTCCCTTCGACTAGGGGAGGTTGGTGGTCAGTTCACCACGTTCTCTTCAAATATTCCCTCTTTTGCGGGTTCCCAAAGGAACCAATAGCTTACATTCAACGTTTGAATCCCAACAGTGGGAATGTTAAAGGGAATACATATATAATTTCCATTTCGTTGATTTTCAGAGATATCCGTAATCGTCGAGTTGTTGTTCGAGCTGACGAGTGAACGCGGTGAGTTTATTAATTGAAACTGCTCTTGCTCGTTGGATTGTATAGAGAGAGAAAGAGACAGCTGTATATACGTATACAACGCGTGGGAGTGAGACGGAATGCGCTGTCTTTAGTATCTATATCGCGCGCTGTCCTCCCCGCGCTTTGCTGCATAGCGTGCCGGGACATTACATACTAGCCTTCACAGTGTATCTCTCTCTCGCTCTAACTATATAAAGAGAGAGAGATAGCTATATATGTTTATAACGCGTTGGGGTGAGACGGAACGCGCCGCCATGGTATCAGTATCGCCGCGCGCCGCAGCTCACCGTCACTCTACAGACTAGTCTCTGGACTTTCTCACTCTCTAAATATATGAAGAGAGAAAGAGACAGCTATATATATGTGTTATTACACTTGACAGCGAGACAAAGCGTTTTCTTTGTAGTATCCGTTTCACGCGCAATGCTCCTCACGCGCCGTCATACTATCTCTCTCTCTCTGAATATATGAAGAGAGAAAGGGACAGCTGTATATGTATATACAACGCTTTAGACCGGGACGGAAAGCGCTGTCTTTGTAGTATCCATTACGCGCGCAATGCTCCTCACGCGCCGTCATACTATCTCTCTCTCTGAATATATGAAGAGAGAAAGGGACAGCTGTAAATAAGTATACAACGCGTGAGAGTGAGACGGAAAGCATTGTCTGTATAGTATCCAATTCGTGCGCGATGGTCCTCCGCACGCGCCGTTATACTATCTTTCTCTCTCTCTCTGAATATATGAAGAGAGAAAGGGACAGCTGTAAATAAGTATACAACGCGTGAGAGTGAGACGGAAAGCATTGTCTGTATAGTATCCAATTCGTGCGCGATGGTCCTCCGCACGCGCCGTTATACTATCTTTCTCTCTCACTCTGAATATATGATGGGAGAAAGAGATAGAGATAGAAACGTAGACATGTATAGCCATATTCGAGTCATCTCTCATTCGATACTCTTTGAATCGATTCGAATGCCGACGATCGAACAATCGCTCCCTCTCTCTCTCTACAGTGTCCGCAGTATATCCGTCTCTTTCCCACACAAACATGTTTCCTCAGAGGTGTTCAAGGCGTACGCGGTGCTGGAGAGGATGACCGGCCACCGCGACTTCGACGCGGTGTACCAGCTGATGGTGAAGCTGTCCGGACGAACCGGTGAGCTATACCACGTATATATATAGAAGCATTCACTGCCACGGCCGTGATGGTGGGCTTACCATCAGGTTGACTGCTGGACATAGTTTACCACTTACTCATAATATACTCTTCCATATAACCATCACCACTATCACCATCATCATCGGCATCAATCGTTAGTTGCCCACTGCTGGGCATAGACTAAATGTCACCTTTATATCCTATTCTATCTAATCATCATCATCAGCCCACTGCTGGGCATGGATTACCCACCATATAAGGATCCAATCCATTATTAACATCATCATCGTTCCATTCTGGGCAAAGGTTTCCATCGAAAAATCCCAAATTTTGGAATTAAAAAAAAAAAAAAAAAATCCGCCTACCTTCGCGATTGGCGGGAAAATAAAAAATTTACTACTACCGTCACAGAGATTCTCTTAACTTGGTGGCTGTTCCAGATGTTCACCAGGTCTGCGACTTCTTCCACCACGTGGCGCACTCATCATCAGGTGAGACCATCGCTGTATGAGCAGTGTTCCTATCCGGCTTGAAGGACTTTAATAGTTACTTCTGTGACTGAGAGTCACAAGCCTCGACCGATATCTCACGAGCCCGATGAAAGTTAGAAGGTATGCAAACGTTACTGTCATCCGGCTCGAAGGACCCTGGATTGTAGTAGTCGGTGCAATTAAAGGAGTAACGATACTTAACATATCTCAAGCCGATGAGCATAGTTAGTTGTGTAAATATTCCTGTTATCCGGCTCGAAGGGCCTTGGGCTATATCAGTTAGTCCTTCTTGGAGTAACCAGACTTAACATCTTATGTAGGTAAGCAACGAGCATAATGTAGTAGCGTGGGAATGCTACTGTTATCCGGCTTGAAGGACTCTGAGCTGTAGTAGTTACTGCCTTTATTATAGTCACGAGATTTAACATAATATTTCAATCGGATTACTACAGGTAGTGTTGCGCAAACATTCCTGTTATCCGGCTCGAAGGGCCTTGGGCTATATTAGTTAGGAGAGGAGCTTTCTTGGAGTAACCAGACTTAACATCTTATGTGGGTAAAGCAACGAGCATAATTTAGTAGCGTGGGAATGCTACTGTTATCCGGCTCGAAGGACTCTGAGCTGTGGGTACTTCGAAAAAAAAAAGTGTTAAATTCAAATAACTGTCGGTTCCCACCAGGTCTGGTTGGTGTCAAGGTGCAGATATCGAAGATCACCGGGCGCATTGGACCCTCGGAACTGCTGCCAGTGTTCGAGGCGTTGGGACAGGAACTCGGTAAGCAGGTTCCACGTTCAGGTACCTTCCGTCCACCATCATGCTGACGTGGTGCTGTACGCCCACGTCCAGCAGTGGGAGTCCAATCAGGTGAACAGCATACAGCTGTGATCGTCCACAGGTTGATGATGTTGCCCAATGCTGGCCAACGAGACAGTCATGAGCATTTATCCACCGAGTTCGAACCCACGGCTACACCGCCTTTGCCCAACAGTGGGCAAAAATGGGCTAATTAAATTTTTAGATATATTCGGTACTGCCGCCATTAATAATTTAAACTACCCTAACCCCTCATAATTGAAGGAAAAAAAAAAACTATTTGCCGCCATTTTTGTTAAGTATTAGTGTATATTTATGTAGCGGGTAGTGTATTTTTTTATTTTTTTTTAATTTTACAAAGCGTGTAAATATTTTTTTTTTTTTAATTTTACCAAGCGTGTAAATATTTTTTTTTTAATTTTACAAAGCGTGTAAATATTTTTTTTTTTTAATTTTACAAAGCGTGTAAATATTTTTTTTTTAATTTTACAAAGCGATGTAAATATTTTTTTTAATTTTATAAAGCGATGTAAATATTTTTTTAATTTTACAAAGCTTGTAAATAATTTTTTTTTTTTTAATTTTACAAAGCGATGTAAATATTTTTAATTTTACAAAGCTTGTAAATAATTTTAATTTTACAAAGCTTGTAAATAATTTTTTAATTTTACAAAGCGATGTAAATATTTTTTTTTAATTTTACAAAGCGTGTAAATATTTTTTTTAATTTTATAAAGCGATGTAAATAATTTTAATTTTACAAAGCTGATGTAAATAATTTTTTTTTTTAATTTTACAAAGCTTGTAAATAATTTTTTAATTTTACAAAGCGTGTAAATAATTTTAATTTTACAAAGCTTGTAAATAATTTTAATTTTACAAAGCGATGTAAATATTTTTTTTAATTTTACAAAGCGATGTAAATAATTTTTTTTTTTAATTTTACAAAGGCGATGTAAATATTTTTTTTAATTTTACAAAGCGTGTAAATATTTTTTTTTTTAATTTTACAAAGCGTGTAAATATTTTTTTTTTAATTTTACAAAGCGTGTAAATATTTTTTTTTTTAATTTTACAAAGCGTGTAAATATTTTTTTTTTAATTTTACAAAGCGTGTAAATATTTTTTTTTAATCTTACAAAGCGACGATACGAATGAGACAATCACCTGATTTCAAGTGATACACATGCTCGTAACAACGTGGCGCCAGTTAGAATGTTTACACAAACACCAGTCGCAGCACATTGCACGTTAGGTCCCGTTGTTCTATGTTTATTTCCCGTTGATTTATACCATAGACAAGATATTCTTCCGCCAATAATTCTATTTAATCTGTATTTTATTAGATCTGGAAGGCGGCTTCGAATATCTACTGCCCGCTACAAGCACGGAAGGTATGTTAATTCCACCGCATATTTTTTTTTTTAAGTACCTCCATTGTAGGATGGACAAAACATAATAAAAACCATAGTGTAACTTTTGCATAGAGTACATAGCGACGTGTTCGTCACTTACGGGATTTATTTTAACACATCATTCCATAAGCAGATGTTACAATGGGTCAGTGTTGCCAACCTTCACTCACCTAATAATACCCTTTTACCAGAAATTTTTTTGAAAAAAATATAACCATAGACATTTTTTATAAATTAATAAAAAAAAAAGTAAGTAAACTTTAAAATGTCAAGAGTTTGAAGAGCACATTTTTTAATTTAAAAAAATAATACTGTCCAGATATAAAACGCCTACATGTATTGTTATTCGTGGAATATTCTAGAAAATCCCAGAGACTACCTTACTACCTATATTGCACTCGATCGCTCTAGCGCTGCACTCGATCGCTCTAGCGCTGCACTCGATCGCTCTAGCGCTGCACTCGATCGCTCTAGCGCTGCACTCGATCGCTCCAGCGCTGCACTCGATCGCTCTAGCGCTGCACTCGATCGCTCTAGCGCTGCACTCGATCGCTCTACGCTGCACTCGATCGCTCTAGCGCTGCACTCGATCGCTCTAGCGCTGCACTCGATCGCTCTAGCGCTGCACTCGATCGCTCTAGCTGCACTCGATCGCTCCAGCGCTGCACTCGATCGCTCCAGCTGCACTCGATCGCTCCAGCGCTGCACTCGATCGCTCCAGCGCTGCACTCGATCGCTCCAGCGCTGCACTCGATCGCTCCAGCGCTGCACTCGATCGCTCCAGCGCTGCACTCGATCGCTCCAGCGCTGCACCCCGATCGCTCCAGCGCTGCACTTCGATCGCTCCAGCGCCGCACTCGATCGCTCCAGCGCTGCACCCCGATCGCTCCAGCGCTGCACTTCGATCGCTCCAGCGCCGCACTCGATCGCTCCAGCGCCGCACTCGATCGCTCCAGCGCTGCACCCCGATCGCTCCAGCTGCACTCGATCGCTCCAGCGCTGCACCCCGATCGCTCCAGCGCTGCACTCGATCGCTCCAGCGCTGCACTCGATCGCTCTAGCGCTGCACTCGATCGCTCCAGCGCTGCACTCGATCGCTCCAGCGCTGCACTCGATCGCTCCAGCGCTGCACTCGATCGCTCCAGCGCTGCACTCGATCGCTCCAGCGCTGCACTCGATCGCTCCAGCGCTGCACTCGATCGCTCTAGTACTGTAATGAGTAACGTGTAACGTTTCCGCAGATGTCGGCGCGGCGGTTACGCTTTTGAATAAGCTATGCAATAAAAAATCATTTGCTGCCACCATCAGGATCATCAAGAAGGTCACGAACAGGAAGCGTGAGTTCCATTTTCAAATTATCACTACTATTCACCGCCTACTGATGGTGAGATCACCACGGCGTGACGAATGGCGGCACACTGCGACGATCACCATTTCTACGCTTTAAAAGTTTCTATTGGATAATTGTTTAGTCTTGATAACACTACAGCTGCTACTCTTGCAGTTGAACAGCTGTATGCAAATGTTACTATTATACAGTCCTTCGAGCCGGATACTTGGTGAAATTACCATAGCAACATGACTGCATCAGAACCGTCAAGCACAACGCGGTGCCTCCCAAATAACGTCATGGCTAAGAGTATCGCTTAACATTATATTATACATATATATATTAATAGTTACTATTGTCCGGTTCGAAAGACCACGTAGCAATAATTTTGAGCAACGTTATGGTCAAGTGTATCACTTAACATCAAGTGATCGTTCATCTCGTCGCTTTGTAGAACAAAAAATCAGTCTTCGAGCAAAAATAGAAAATATTGGTACTGATATTTTAACGCTTCATTTCCAGACTTCAAAAACGGTGTGATCGATCTTCTTCAAGAATCTAGCAGAGTCAGTGAGTGATTTTATTTTCCACCTATCCATTAAATGGTTCTTCTTTTATCCATCACCACATCACCATTAGCAAATACCATGTTCACCGCTGTCATCACCATCAACAACATCACCGAAGTCCTCTCTCCCTTCAGTAATATCAACATCTTTTAAGACAATCTATCATTTCTCTTTTACTGTTTATTAATCCCACTGTTGGGAATTGGGGATTTCCTTCACAAAGATTGTAGACCGTTTCCACCACGTCACCTTCTTTCTAATTCTTTTTACTTCTAATATCTAAAATCCTTTGATATTTTCAGACTTGGAAGTGTTGATCGAGAGCCTTTACGCTATCTTCGGCTGCAGAGAACTGGAGCACGTCGTTGTTTTGATTAAACAGAACTTCGGAATCGACAGTGAGTATAACACGAGCTCTAACAAGATAAAAAAAAAAAAAATCTGTCCACTAATTGTTCCCACTGCTGGGATTAGAGACTTTCTTACAAAGTAGTCGGGGAGCGTCTATGTAGGTACCCATCACAGCGTCAAATGCAGCCGAAAAACAATACTATGCAAAAATTATTGTGTCCGGATTGAAGGGCGTTGTAGCTAGTGATATTACTAAGATAACGACACAACATCTTGTCTAAGCCGACGACCGCAATTTGATGCAGTGTATATCCTAACTATCGCTACGATTTTATAGGCCTGCGTATAGATATTCTTCTCATCGCATAATCGAAAAAAAAAATCGGCTTACAATTATCCGGCTCGAAGGACCATATAACTAGTGAAGTTATTGTAATGAAGAATCTTAAATTCTTACATCTATATCGACATATACAAACCGCTGCTTGAGCATCATCGTTGTTGAATTGTAAGCGGACGTGTCTATCAAATTCGTTCTAGATCCTTCTGTTTCTTTCCAGACCTGATCTCCTTCTTGCAAAGGGTGAACAAAGTGTCCAACAGCAAGGACCCGATAGCCTTCCTGAACGCGCTGATGGAGATCGCGAGGTGCAAGAGGATCGAGGAGCTGTGCGTCGTCATCAGGAAGCTGACCGTCAGGAAGAGTAAGTGGACATCCAAAATTGGAAGCTGAAGAAGTAGTGCACTGCTTCCTCTTTGTATTCTTACTGGAACATAGTAATGTTGTGACTGTGCGCAGTCAGATGATGCGGATTCGAGATCGGTACTCCACCAAAAATTGCTGAAGAATCGAACCGGGGATACCTGTATTACAAGGCAATGAGTTTAATTGCTCGGCCATGAAGATCGAATTCAGGATTTGGATGGATTCTATCATAAAAGATTGAATTTTGGATTTTGATTGAATCTATTATAAAAGATCGAATTCTGGGTTTGGATCAATTGTATTATAAAAGATCGAATTCTGGGTTTGGATCAATTGTATTATAAAAGATCGAATTCTGGGTTTGGATCAATTCTATTATAAAAGATCGAATTCTGGGTTTGGATCAATTCTATTATAAAAGATCGAATTCTGGGTTTGGATCAATTCTATTATAAAAGATCGAATTCTGGGTTTGGATCAATTCTATTATAAAAGATCGAATTCTAGATTTTAATTGATTCTATCATAAAAGATCGAATTTTGGATTTTGATGGATTCTATTATAAAAGATCGAATTCTGGGTTTGGATCAATTGTATTATAAAAGATCGAATTCTAGATTTTAATTGATTCTATCATATAAGATTAATTTTGGATTTTGATTGAATCTATTATAAAAGATCGAATTCTGGGTTTGGATCAATTGTATTATAAAAGATCGAATTCTAGATTTTAATTGATTCTATCCTTAAAGATTGAATTTTGGATTTTGGATTGAATCTATTATAAAAGATCAATTCTGGATTTGGATCCAATTGTATTATAAAAGATCCGAATTCTAGATTTTAATTGATTCTATCATAAAGATTGAATTTTGATTTTGATTGAATTTATTATAAAAGATCGAATTCTGGGTTTGGATCAATTCTATTATAAAAGATCAATTCTAGATTTTGGTGATTCTATCATAAAAGATCGAATTCTAGATTTTAATTGATTCTATCATAAAGATTGAATTTTGGATTTTGATTGAATCTATTATAAAAGATCAATTCTGGATTTGGATCAATTCTATTATAAAAAGATCAATTCTAGATTTTAATTGATTCTATCATATAAGATTGAATTTTGGATTTTGATTGAATCTATTATAAAAAGATCAATTCTGGATTTGGATCAATTGTATTATAAAGATCGAATTCTAGATTTTAATTGATTCTATTATAAAAGATCGAATTCTAGATTTTAATTGATTCTATCATAAAAGATCGAATTCTGGATTTTGATAAACTTTGCTAGGCTTCATCATAACTTCATTAGAAGGTAGAGAATAATTTGTTTTTTTTTTTCTGAAGTGGCTGTCTTGGACATTTTGGAGGAGATCGGTATCAAATCGAAGCACACCAACATCATAGTGTTCTTCAGGAAGATCATCATCTACACGGGGACACAGAGTTAGTAGTGTTTTTGTTTTAAAACTACACTCGAGCTGAATGTAGCGTCGCCAACATTCAGAGCTGAACAGCTGTTGTGATGTGCATCACTGTAGAGTACTGGTGGTAAGTCTCTATTGCAGGAGACCGTCTTGCTACCACCGCAGCTACAGTTCCTGCTGAACAGTATTCTGCTGACGTTATTGTTATCCGGCTCGAAGGACCATGTAGCTGTTATATTTGAAGTAAGAAACTTGGGAACGATATCGAACACTTCGTTATTCTCTGTTCTTTTAGACTTGGTGCATTAGTCGCATTGAGACATAAGATGTTTATAAATAACTTGTTTAGCTACAGGTCCTTTGAGCCGGATAATATTATTTATATAAATGAGCATTCTAATTATAACTAAAAAGATTTAAGTGCCTCCAGCGCAATGGGTAAGTAGCTGGAAACGGACAGGTCCGTGGTTCGTATCCGTTATGGATTTTTTTTCCCGCCTATATATCTACCTCCGCCATTTTGTAAATCTGCCGCCATAATAACATGGCCGCGTTCCGGCTGTATATATGAGCCGGAAACGGAATGGAATAACAGTTGAGTAATTTTAGTATTTCTGTGAATTTGACGACGTGAAATTGAAATGTTGGTGTCTTATGTCTTTCAGATCTTCAAAGCGCTTGGGAAGTGCTGATCTCCTTGACATCGGAAACTGGTAAGTGATTATATCTAATAATATAAGTCATATCCCACTGCTGGGATTAGGCGCTATCGCGCACAGTGGACATCCGTGATAATTTATCTACACGTTGGATTTGGTGATGGACTTTATTGGTGGTAGTGTCTGCTTTGCTGAAGACCGTCTAAGTACCACCGCAGCGTCTATTGCTGCCGATAAATAGTACTCTGATCCGGTTTGAAGGGCGCTGCAGCTGGTGATATAAATAAACATTCTCTCCTCATATCGAACCCTTCTCTTCTGCATCTATACTCCCACCCACTTGTCGGTAGAGGTCATCTTACCAATTCTTGGATGGTCTTCCCACTCCACGGGATCTCCACTGCAAAGTCCGTCGCACCCGACGACTTCAGTCTATTCGACGAAAGTGTCCAGCTCATCTCCATTTCTTTCACCACACCATACGATTGAGATAATGTCAGAGGAATTATTACTTTAGTGTCTTTGCAAAGGTAAGGGGCAAAAAAAAAAAAAATTAAACCGAATTCATTCTTCTCCATCACAGACATCTTCGTCATATTCAAGCAGCTGTCCGTCTACACGAAGGTGAACCTGATCGTCTTCATCGAGACCTTGATGAGGGTCACCAACACCAACAACTTGAGGGCCGCCGGTTCAGTGCTGATCAGGATCACAGGCAGACGCAGTAAGTGCCTGCCGTATCCTAGACGTTATACCATCATCACCATCAGAGCCACTGCTGGACGTGAAAATATCATAGATGACTGATCTAGCGAGGAGTTCACCTGATGATGAGGTGGCGCTGATGAAGATTTTTCACCACACTAGTTGGTTTGTATTCAAAGAAACTGTCTACCTACACATAGCTGCGTCTATTTCCTCAAGCATTCTTGTATAGATATTGCCATTATCCGGTTCGAAGGACCATGTAAATATAGCGTCATAAATATCCTATTTTATCAGCGATAGTCAAGGTACTGCCGCAGGTTGTATAACTGCCGCTAAATAATTGCGTGTGAACATTTACGTTATCCGACTCGAAGGATCATGTTACTATATATATATATACGAATATTTCCAGGTTTGTTCGAGTGTATCCGTGTTATCTACGTGATAATAAATGTTGGTAAGTAAAGAAAAAAATTACTAAAGTTCGAGTATTGGTAAGGGTTAGGTTAGGTTAGGTTAGGATTTGCATAACGACTCACAGGACCCAAGCCGACCTCACCAGCTCGTGGTGCAGCTTGCCGATCAACGAACGAGGCTCTGGCTCCCGCCGACCAGCAATGGGCCAGCCTGGTGGGAAATAGCCCAATTCCCCCCACATGAACTCCTAAAAGCAACGGCTCGTGATGCCTGAAGGTACCGGAGAGTTAGGAGACATTGGCAAGGCGTTGGAACCAATGCAGCGTGGGACCGATCGCTGTAGAGATCTTCGGAGACGGCGTATGACCAGCAGTGGACGTCTATCAGCTGACGATGATGATGATGATGATGAAGTCTTGTTATAATGACGTTAATACCTCAAGTCTAGACTTTAAGGCATTTAATTGAATAGCTATTATTTATTTCTAGATATCTACGAATTCTTCGAAGTCCTCATCACGCTCAGCGCTCGCTTCCGTGAGTATATATGTTCGTTATATTTGCCCACTGTTGGGATTCAACACATCCCACACAGTCCAAATTACACAGAGGTCTAAAGCATGCTGGTTTGAAGAACTAATAGCTATTACTGCTTGTAGGTCTCTACTGTCGGACACTGCAGCGAATAAAGTACAAATATTACTGTGCTCCGGTTTGAAGGACCATATAGCTAAAGTAATTACTGAAGTAATGAGACTACTTGACACAACAGACTTTGACTAATAAAAAAAAAGTGATAAATACTTTTGTCTATAATGACTGATACAAACCTGAATCTCCATCCCATCTGATCTTATCTCTCGTCTTCTTTTATACATTCCACTCTCTCTCTCTCTTAGTAACAGCTTCTCTATTTTCCTCAGAACTGGACGAGGTCATAACTGTGTTGGAGAAGTTCACCGGCGCTTCAGGTAATCAGGAAGTCAACATTAAACTGCTGCTCATCATCATGTCAACCAAATAATTCAAGAGATGGAGATGATGAGATAATTAAAAGAGAAGGTCACACCTGGTGACTCCATCTCACACCTCGGCAGGAATATGGGAATGGTGTGACGGCGGGTGATCACCAATACAGTCATGGAGGTTTTGATACCTTATCACCACCTCTCTGATATGGAGACCCAAATGAGATCGGTGGAGATTTGGACTACTTACACTGCACCTTCCATCCATCATTATCCTCTTGAAGAGATGATTGTGAAGTATATATTTTTTTTCAGGTTTCCTCCAATCTCTGGAGCTGCTGAGGAAGGTCACCGGACAGCACGGTGAGACTGAATCATTTATATTTGATGAATTTTCTTCTTATCACTCCAAGCGATCACCTGATGGTAAGTGACACGTTTACCTATAACGTGGCGCTAGTTAGGATGATATACAGCACCACATTGAGCTCGTCATCTTGACACATACAATGTAGAGTCTGTTTAGCATAACAATTTAATTAGTTACAGCGCCCTTCAAACTAGAACAAAGTAATGTTCGCCCAGTACTGTCTACCGGCTGCAATAGGAAATGTGGTGGTATCAACCGAGAGGGTTCCGGCAACAGACGTACCATCTATACTCTATCATATATCATAGCGTATCACTTACCATTGCATGTCATAGCGTATCACTTACCATTGCATGTCATAGCGTATCACTTACCATTGCATGTCATAGCGTATCACTTACCATTGTATGTCATAGCGTATCACTTACCATTGTATGTCATAGCGTATCACTTACCATTGCATGTCATAGCGTATCACTTACCATTGTATGTCATAGCGTATCACTTACCATTGCATGTCATAGCGTATCACTTACCATTGTATGTCATAGCGTATCACTTACCATTGCATGTCATAGCGTATCACTTACCATTGTATGTCATAGCGGTATCACTTACCATTGCATGTCATAGCGTATCACTTACCATTGTGTCATGGCGTATCACTTACCATTGTATGTCATAGTATCACTTACCATTGCATGTCATAGCGTATCACTTACCATTGTATGTCATAGCGTATCACTACCATTGCATGTCTTAGCGTATCACTTACCATTGCATGTCATGGCGTATCCTTACCATTGTATGTCATAGTATCACTTACCATTGTATGTCATAGCGTATCACTTACCATTGCATGTCATAGCGTATCACTTACCATTGCATGTCATAGCGTATCACTTACCATTGCATGTCATAGCGGTATCACTTACCATTGCATGTCATAGCGTATCACTTACCATTGTATGTCATAGCGTATCACTTACCATTGCATGTC
This sequence comes from Troides helena, assembly GCA_029286815.1. Classification (NCBI taxonomy): domain Eukaryota; kingdom Metazoa; phylum Arthropoda; class Insecta; order Lepidoptera; family Papilionidae; genus Troides; species Troides helena. The sequence goes on from JAGSMV010000034.1 coordinate 621,506, forward strand.
ATGGCGTATCACTTACCATTGCATGTCATGGCGTATCCTTACCATTGCGTAATCATGGCGTATCACTTACCATTGCATGTCATAGCGTATCACTTACCATTGTATGTCATAGCGTATCACTTACCATTGTATGTCATAGCGTATCACTTACCATTGCATGTCATAGCGTATCACTTACCATTGTATGTCATAGCGTATCACTTACCATTGTATGTCATAGCGTATCACTTACCATTGTATGTCATAGCGTATCACTTACCATTGTATGTCATAGCGTATCACTTACCATTGTATGTCATAGCGTATCACTTACCATTGTATGTCATAGCGTATCAATTTACCATTGCATGTCATAGCGTATCACTTACCATTGCATGTCATAAGGTATCACTTACCATTGCGTGTCATGGCGGTATCCTTACCATTGCATGTCATAGCGTATCACTCTACCATTGTATGTCATAGCGTATCCTTACCATTGCATGTCATAGCGTATCACTTACCATTGTACGTCATAGCGTATCACTTACCATTGTATGTCATGGCGGTATCACTTACCATTGTGTCATGGCGTATCCTTACCATTGCATGTCATAGCGTATCACCCACCATTGTATGTCATAGCGTATCACTCTACCATTGTATGTCATAGCGGTATCACTTACCATTACATGTCATAGCGTATCACTCTACCATTGTATGTCATAGTATCACTTACCATTGTATGTCATAGCGTATCACTCTACCATTGCATGTCATAGTATCACTTACCATTGCATGTCATAGCGTATCACTCTACCATTGCATGTCATAGCGTATCACTCTACCATTGCATGTCATAGCGTATCACTCTACCATTGCATGTCATAGCGTATCACTCTACCATTGTATGTCATAGCGGTATCACTTACCATTGCATGTCATAGCGTATCACTTACCATTGTACGTCATAGCGTATCACTCTACCATTGCATGTCATGGCGTATCCTTACCATTGCATGTCATAGCGTATCACTCTACCATTGTATGTCATAGCGTATCACTCTTACCATTGCATGTCATAGCGGTATCACTTACCATTGTGTCATGGCGTATCACTTACCATTGCATGTCATAGCGTATCACTCTTACCATTGCATGTCTTAGCGTATCACTTACCATTGTATGTCATAGCGTATCACTCTACCATTGCATGTCATAGCGTATCACTCTACCATTGCATGTCATAGCGTATCACTCTACCATTGCATGTCATAGCGTATCACTTACCATTGTATGTCATAGTATCACTTACCATTGTATGTCATAAGGTATCACTTACCATTGTATGTCATAGCGTATCAATTTACCATTGCATGTCATAGCGTATCACTCTACCATTGTATGTCATAGCGTATCAATTTACCATTGCATGTCATGGCGTATCCTTACCATTGCGTGTCATGGCGGTATCACTTACCATTGCATGTCATAGCGTATCACTCTACCATTGTATGTCATGGCGGTATCCTTACCATTGTATGTCATAGCGTATCAATTTACCATTGCATGTCATAGTATCACTTACCATTGCATGTCATAGCGGTATCACTTACCATTGCATGTCATGGCGTATCACTTACCATTACATGTCATAGCGTATCATACCATTGTATGTCATAAGCGTATCACTTACCATTGTACGTCATAGCGTATCATACCATTGCATGTCATAGCGTATCACTCTACCATTGTATGTCATAGCGTATCAATTTACCATTGCATGCGTCATAGCGTATCATACCATTGCATGTCATAGTATCACTTACCATTGCATGCGTCATAGCGTATCACTCTACCATTGTATGTCATGGCGGTATCCTTACCATTGTATGTCATAGCGTATCAATTTACCATTGCATGTCATAGCGTATCATACCATTGTATGTCATAGTTGCATCACTTACCATTGCATGTCATGGCGTATCATACCATTGCATGTCATAAGGTATCACTTACCATTGCATGTCATAGCGTATCAATTTACCATTGCATGTCATAGTATCACTTACCATTGCATGCGTCATAGCGTATCACTTACCATTGTGTCATGGCGTATCCTTACCATTGCATGCGTCATAGCGTATCAATTTACCATTGCATGTCATAGCGTATCATACCATTGTATGTCATAGCGTATCACCTCTACCATTGTATGTCATAGCGTATCACTTACCATTGCATGTCATAAGCGTATCACTTACCATTGCGTAATCATGGCGTATCCTTACCATTGCGTGTCATGGCGGTATCCTTACCATTGCGTAATCATGGCGGTAATCACTTACCATTGCATGTCATAGCTGCATCACTTACCATTGTGTCATGGCGTATCATACCATTGCATGTCATGGCGTATCACTTACCATTGCATGTCATAGCGGTATCCTTACCATTGTATGTCATAGCGTATCACTCTACCATTGCATGTCATAGCGTATCACTACCATTGCATGTCATAGCGTATCACTCTACCATTGCATGTCATGGCGTATCCTTACCATTGCATGCGTCATAGCGTATCACCTCTTACCATTGCATGTCATAGTATCACTTACCATTGCATGTCATAGCGTATCACCTCTACCATTGTATGTCATAGCGTATCACTCTACCATTGCATGTCATAGTATCACTTACCATTGCATGCGTCATAGCGTATCACTTACCATTGTGTCATGGCGTATCATACCATTGCATGTCTTAGCGTATCACTTACCATTGCATGTCATAAGGTATCACTTACCATTGCGTGTCATGGCGTATCCTTACCATTGCATGTCATAGCGCATCACTTACCATTGTACGTCATAGCGTATCACTTACCGTTGCGTGTCATGGCGGTAATCACTTACCATTGCATGCGTCATAGCGTATCACTCTACCATTGTATGTCATGGCGTATCACTTACCGTGCATGTCATAGCGTATCACTTACCATTGCATGCGTCATAGCGTATCACTCTACCATTGCATGCGTCATAGCGTATCACTCTACCATTGCATGCGTCATAGCGTATCACTCTACCATTGTATGTCATAGTATCACTTACCATTGTAATGTCATGGCGGTAATCACTTACCATTGTATGTCATAGCGTATCACTCTACCATTGTATGTCATGGCGTATCACTTACCGTGCATGTCATAGCGCATCACTTACCATTGTATGTCATGGCGTATCATACCATTGCATGTCATAGCGCATCACTTACCATTGCATGTCATAGCTGCATCACTTACCATTGTATGTCATGGCGTATCATACCATTGTATGTCATAGCGCATCACTTACCATTGTATGTCATAGCGTATCACTACCATTGTATGTCATGGCGGTAATCACTTACCATTGTATGTCATAGCGTATCACTACCATTGCATGTCATAGCGCATCACTTACCATTGCATGTCATAGCGTATCACTACCATTGCATGTCATAGCTGCATCACTTACCATTACATGTCATAGCGTATCACTCTACCATTGTATGTCATAAAGGTATCACTTACCATTGTACGTCATAGCGTATCACTCTACCATTGCATGTCATAAAGGTATCACTTACCATTGCGTAATCATGGCGTATCCTTACCATTGCATGTCATAGCGCATCACTTACCATTGCATGTCATGGCGTATCGCCTGCATTGCATGTCATAGTATCACTTACCATTGTACGTCATAGCGTATCACCTCTACCATTGCATGTCATAGCGCATCACTTACCATTGCATGTCTTAGCGTATCACTTAACATTGTATGTCATAGCGTATCACTCTACCATTGTATGTCATAGCGCATCACTTACCATTGTATGTCATAGCGCATCACTTACCATTGCATGTCATAGCGTATCACTCTACCATTGTATGTCATGGCGTATCACTTACCATTGTACGTCATAGCGTATCACTCTTACCATTGCATGTCATAGCTGCATCACTTACCATTGCATGTCATAGTATCACTTACCATTGCATGTCATGGCGTATCCTTACCATTGCGTAATCATGGCGTATCCTTACCATTGCATGTCATAGCTGCATCACTTACCATTGCATGTCATGGCATTATCCTTACCATTGTATGTCATAGCGTATCACCTCTACCATTGCATGTCATAGCGCATCACTTACCATTGTATGTCATAGCTGCATCACTTACCATTGCATGTCATAGCGTATCATACCATTGCATGTCATGGCATTATCCTTACCATTGTACGTCATAGCGTATCTTACCATTGCATGTCATAGCGTATCATACCATTGCATGTCATAGCGTATCACTCTACCATTGTATGTCATAGCGTATCAATTTACCATTGTATGTCATAGCGTATCACTTACCATTGCATGTCATAGCGTATCAATTTACCATTGCATGTCATAGCGTATCACTCTTACCATTGCATGTCATAGCGTATCAATTTACCATTGTATGTCATAGCGTATCACTTACCATTGTATGTCATAGCGTATCACTTACCATTGTACGTCATAGCGTATCAATTTACCATTGCATGTCATAGCGTATCACTCTTACCATTGCATGTCATAGCGTATCAATTTACCATTGTATGTCATAGCGTATCACTTACCATTGTATGTCATAGCGTATCACTTACCATTGTACGTCATAGCGTATCATACCATTGCATGTCATAGCGTATCACTTACCATTGCATGTCATGGCGTATCATACCATTGCATGTCATAGTATCACTTACCATTGCATGTCATAAAGGTATCACTTACCATTGTATGTCATAGCGTATCACTTACCATTGCATGTCATGGCGTATCACTTACCATTGTATGTCATAGCGTATCATACCATTGCATGTCATAGCGTATCACCTCTACCATTGTATGTCATAAAGGTATCACTTACCATTGCATGTCATATAGCGTATCACTTACCATTGTATGTCATAGCGTATCACTTACCATTGCATGTCATAAAGGTATCACTCTACCATTGTATGTCATAGCGGTATCACTTACCATTGTATGTCATAGCGTATCAATTTACCATTGCATGTCATGGCGTATCATACCATTGCATGTCATAGCTGCATCACTTACCATTGTATGTCATAGCGTATCAATTTACCATTGTATGTCATAGCGTATCACTTACCATTGCATGTCATAGCGTATCACTTACCATTGTATGTCATAGCGCATCACTCTACCATTGTATGTCATAAAGGTATCACTTACCATTGCATGTCATAGCGTATCACTTACCATTGCATGTCATAGCGTATCACTTACCATTGCATGTCATAGCGTATCACTTACCATTGCATGTCATAGCGTATCACTTACCATTGCATGTCATGGCGTATCATACCATTGCATGTCATAGCGTATCTTACCATTGCATGTCATAGCGTATCACTCTACCATTGTATGTCATAGTATCACTTACCATTGCATGTCATGGCGTATCATACCATTGCATGTCATAGTATCACTTACCATTGCATGTCATAGCGTATCACTTACCATTGCATGTCATATGTATCACTTACCATTGCATGTCATAGCGTATCACTTACCATTGCATGTCATAAGGTATCACTTACCATTGCATGTCATGGCGGTAATCACTTACCATTGTATGTCATAGCGTATCATACCATTGCATGTCTTAGCGTATCACTTCTACCATTGCATGTCATAGCGTATCACTCTACCATTGTATGTCATAGCGTATCACTCTACCATTGCATGTCATAGCGTATCACTTACCATTGTGGCTGTCATAGCGTATCACTTACCATTGCATGTCATATAGCGTATCACCTCTACCATTGTATGTCATGGCGTATCATACCATTGTATGTCATAAGCGTATCACTTACCATTGTATGTCATAGCGGTATCACTTACCATTGTACGTCATAGCGTATCACTTACCATTGTATGTCATAGCGTATCACTCTTACCATTGCATGTCATAGCGTATCACTTACCATTGTGGCTGTCATAGCGTATCACTTACCATTGTATGTCATAAAGGTATCACTTACCATTGCATGTCATAGCGTATCACTCTACCATTGCATGTCATAGCGGTATCACTTACCATTGTATGTCATAGTTGCATCACTTACCATTGCATGTCATAGCGCATCAATTTACCATTGCATGTCATAAAGGTATCACTTACCATTGCATGTCATAGTATCACTTACCATTGTATGTCATAGCGTATCACTTCTACCATTGTATGTCATAGCGTATCAATTTACCATTGCATGTCATAGCGCATCACTTACCATTGCATGTCATAGCGTATCAATTTACCATTGTATGTCATAAAGGTATCACTTACCATTGTATGTCATATAGCGTATCACTCTACCATTGTATTGTCATAGCGTATCAATTTACCATTGTATGTCATAGCGGTATCACTTACCATTGTACGTCATAGCGTATCAATTCTTACCATTGTATGTCATAGCGTATCACTTACTCATTGTATGTCATAAAGGTATCACTTACCATTGCATGTCATAGCGTATCACTCACCATTGCATGTCATAGCGCATCACTTACCATTGCATGTCATAGCGCATCACTTACCATTGCATGTCATAGCGCATCACTTACCATTGTATGTCATAGCGTATCACTTACCATTGCATGTCATATAGCGTATCACTTACCATTGCATGTCATAGCGCATCACTTACCATTGTATGTCATAGCGTATCAATTTACCATTGTATGTCATAGCGTATCACTCTTACCATTGCATGTCATAGCGGTATCACTTACCATTGTATGTCATAAAGGTATCACTCTACCATTGTATGTCATAGCGTATCACTTACCATTGCATGTCATAGCGTATCAATTCTTACCATTGTATGTCATAGCGTATCACTTAACATTGCATGTCATATAGCGTATCACTTACCATTGCATGTCATATAGCGTATCACTACCATTGCATGTCTTAGCGTATCACTTAACATTGCATGTCATAGCGTATCACTCTACCATTGTATGTCATGGCGTATCCTTACCATTGCATGTCATAGCGTATCACTTACTCATTGTATGTCATAGCGTATCACTCTACCATTGCATGTCATGGCGTATCCTTACCATTGCATGTCATAGCGTATCACTTACCATTGTGGCGTCATAGCGTATCACTTACCATTGTACGTCATAGCGTATCACCTCTACCATTGCATGTCATAGCTGCATCACTTACCATTGCATGTCATGGCGTATCCTTACCATTGTATGTCATAAGGTATCACTTACCATTGCGTGTCATGGCGTATCACTTACCATTGTATGTCATAGCGTATCAATTTACCATTGTATGTCATAGCGCATCACTTACCATTGTATGTCATAGCGTACTTACCATTGTATGTCATGGCGTATCCTTACCATTGCATGTCATAGTATCACTTACCATTGCATGTCATAGCGGTATCACTTACCATTGCATGTCATGGCGTATCACTTACCATTGCATGTCATGGCGGTATCACTTACCATTGTGGCGTCATAGCGTATCACCTCTACCATTGTATGTCATAGCGTACTTACCATTGTACGTCATAGCGTATCACTTACTCATTGTATGTCATGGCGTATCCTTACCATTGCATGTCATAGCGTATCACTTACCATTGTACGTCATAGCGTATCCTTACCATTGCATGTCATAAGCGTATCACTTACCATTGTATGTCATAGCGTATCCTTACCATTGCGTAATCATGGCGGTATCCTTACCATTGTATGTCATAGCGTATCAATTTACCATTGTATGTCATAGCGTATCACTTACCATTGCATGTCATAGCGCATCACTTACCATTGTATGTCATAGCGTATCACTTACCATTGTATGTCATAAGGTATCACTTACCATTGCATGTCATAGCGTATCACTCTACCATTGTATGTCATAGCGTATCACCTCTACCATTGTACGTCATAGCGTATCACTCTACCATTGTATGTCATAAAGGTATCACTTACCATTGTATGTCATAGCGTATCACCACCATTGCATGTCATAGCTGCATCACTTACCATTGTATGTCATAGCGTATCACTTACCATTGTATGTCATAGCGTACTTACCATTGTATGTCATAGCGTATCACTTACTCATTGTATGTCATAGCGTATCAATTTACCATTGTATGTCATGGCGGTAATCACTTACCATTGCGTAATCATGGCGGTATCCTTACCATTGTATGTCATAGCGTATCACTCTACCATTGCATGTCATAGCGCATCACTTACCATTGCGTAATCATGGCGGTATCACTTACCATTGTATGTCATAGCGTATCACTTACCATTGTATGTCATAGCGTATCACTTACCATTGCATGTCATGGCGGTATCACTTACCATTGTATGTCATGGCGTATCCTTACCATTGCGTGTCATGGCGTATCGCTTACCATTGCATGTCATAGCGTATCCTTACCGTTGCGTGTCATGGCGTATCACTTACCATTGTACGTCATAGCGTATCCTTACCGTTGCGTGTCATGGCGTATCACTTACTCATTGTATGTCATAGTATCACTTACCATTGCATGTCATAGCGTATCACTTACCATTGCATGTCATAGTATCACTTACCATTGTGGCGTCATAGCGTATCAATTTACCATTGTATGTCATGGCGTATCACTTACCATTGCATGTCATGGCGGTATCCTTACCGTTGCGTAATCATGGCGGTATCCTTACCATTGCGTGTCATGGCGTATCACTACCATTGCATGTCATGGCGTATCACTTACCATTGTACGTCATAGCGTATCACTTACCGTTGCGTGTCATGGCGTATCCTTACCATTGCATGTCTTAGCGTATCACTTACCATTGTATGTCATAGCGTATCACTTACCATTGCATGTCATAGCGTATCACTACCATTGCATGTCATGGCGTATCCTTACCATTGTATGTCATGGCGTATCACTTACCGTTGTGTCATGGCGGTATCACTTACCGTTGCGTAATCATGGCGTATCACTTACCGTTGTGTCATGGCGTATCCTTACCATTGCATGTCATGGCGTATCCTTACCATTGCATGTCATAGTATCACTTACCATTGCATGTCATGGCGGTATCCTTACCATTGCATGTCATGGCGTATCCTTACCATTGTATGTCATGGCGGTATCACTTACCATTGTGGCGTCATAGCGTATCAATTTACCATTGTATGTCATAGCGTATCACTTACCATTGTGGCGTCATAGCGTATCACTCCTTACCATTGCATGTCATAGCGTATCACTTACCATTGTACGTCATAGCGTATCAATTTACCATTGCATGTCATGGCGGTATCCTTACCATTGCATGTCATAGCGTATCACTTACCATTGTGGCGTCATAGCGTATCACTTACCATTGTATGTCATAGCGTATCACTTACCATTGCATGTCATAGCGTATCACTCTACCATTGTATGTCATAGCGTATCACTTACCATTGCATGTCATAGCGCATCACTTACCATTGTATGTCATAGCGTATCACTTACCATTGTATGTCATAGCGTATCACTTACCATTGCATGTCATAGCGTATCACTCTACCATTGTATGTCATAGCGTATCACTTACCATTGCATGTCATAGCGCATCACTTACCATTGTATGTCATAGCGTATCACTCTACCATTGTATGTCATAGCGTATCACTTACCATTGCATGTCATAGCGTATCCTTACCATTGCATGTCATAAAGGTATCACTTACCATTGTACGTCATAGCGTATCACCTCTACCATTGCATGTCATAGCGTATCACTTACCATTGCATGTCATAGCGTATCACTCTACCATTGTATGTCATGGCGTATCACTTACCATTGTATGTCATAGCGTATCACTTACCATTGTATGTCATAGCGTATCACCTCTACCATTGCATGTCATAGCGTATCACTTACCATTGCATGTCATAGCGTATCACTTACCATTGCATGTCATAGCGTATCCTTACCATTGTATGTCATAAAGGTATCACTTACCATTGTACGTCATAGCGTATCACTTACCATTGCATGTCATGGCGTATCACTTACCATTGCGTGTCATGGCGGTATCACTTACCATTGTATGTCATAGCGTATCAATTTACCATTGTATGTCATGGCGTATCACTTACCATTGCATGTCATAGCGTATCACTCTACCATTGCATGTCATAGCGTATCACTCCTTACCATTGCATGTCATGGCGTATCCTTACCATTGCATGTCTTAGCGTATCACTTACCATTGCATGTCATAGCGTATCACTTACCATTGCATGTCATAGCGTATCACTCTACCATTGTATGTCATGGCGGTATCCTTACCATTGTATGTCATAGCGTATCACTTACCATTGTATATCATAGCGTATCACTTACCATTGCATGTCATAGCGTATCACTTACCATTGCATGTCATAGCGTATCACTTACCATTGCATGTCATAGCGTATCACTTACCATTGTGTATCATTTACCATAAGGAGATCGTTACGCTCGATTCGTCGCCTAATTGAATAAAAAAAAGAGAAAAAGAACAGGATTGTTTTTTATTAATTCAGATGGCAAAATACTGAGGTCACTTAAATACGCTCTTCAGCAAATATTTAAAATGCTGGATCAGCTGATCAGTTCCTAATGGAATAGGGGGCAGCCAAATTGATAATTTTTTAAAATTACAACCGTTACGTTTCAGACATTTTAAAGGCAATCACATACGTAGAGCAGCACAAGCACCAGCACCATCACCACGACCCTCACAAAAACCCAGGGCCGCCTCGTGACAATAACGGCTCGGGGGAACCAGGTGAAAACCAAGGGCCAAATGACCAAGATTCATCGGGAATGGATGGAGAACCAGGAGATGATGGTGCACCAGGAGATTCAGGGGAGCCCGGAGCTCCTAATGGACCTGGACAGGACGGACCTCAAGGACCAAATAATGGCTCTCCTAACCAGCAACCAGCATCAGGACCGAATAACCCAGATTCGCCAGGGTTGGATGGAGAACCAGGCGATGATGGTACACCAGGAGACTCCGGACAGCCAGGATATCCTAATGGACCTGGACAGGACGGACCTCAAGGACCAAATAACGACTCTCCCAACCAGCAACCAACATCAGGACCGAATAACCCAGATTCTCCAGGATTGGACGGACAACCAGGCGATGATGGTGCACCAGGAGACTCCGGACAGCCAGGATATCCTAATGGACCTGGACAGGACGGACCTCAAGGACCAAATAACGGCTCTCCCAACCAGCAACCAACATCAGGACCGAATAACCCAGATTCTCCAGGATTGGACGGACAACCAGGCGATGATGGTGCACCAGGAGACTCCGGACAGCCAGGATATCCTAATGGACCTGGACAGGACGGACCTCAAGGACCAAATAATGGCTCTCCTAACCAGCAACCAACATCATCAGGACCGAATAACCCAGATTCGCCTGGGTTGGATGGAGAACCAGGCGATGATGGTGCACCAGGAGACTCCGGACAGCCAGGATATCCTAATGGACCTAATGGACCTGGACAGGACGGACCTCAAGGACCAAATAATGGCTCTCCTAACCAGCAACCAACATCAGGACCGAATAACCCAGATTCGCCAGGGTTGGACGGACAACCAGGCGATGATGGTGCACCAGGAGACTCCGGACAGCCAGGATATCCTAATGGACCTGGACAGGACGGACCTCAAGGACCAAATAATGGTTCTCCTAACCATCAACCAACATCAGGACCGAATAACCCAGATTGGCCTGGGTTGGACGGACAACCAGGCGATGATGGTGCACCAGGAGACTCCGGACAGCCAGGATATCCTAATGGACCTGGACAGGACGGACCTCAAGGACCAAATAACGGCTCTCCTAACCAGCAACCAGCATCAGGACCGAATAACGCAGATTCGCCAGGATTGGACGGACAACCAGGCGATGATGGTGCACCAGGAGACTCCGGACAGCCAGGATATCCTAATGGACCTGGACAGGACGGACCTCAAGGACCAAATAACGGCTCTCCCAACCAGCAACCAACATCAGGACCGAATGACCCAGATTCTCCAGGATTGGACGGTCAACCAGGCGATGATGGTGCACCAGGAGACTCCGGACAGCCAGGATATCCTAATGGACCTAATGGACCTGGACAGGACGGACCTGAAGGACCAAATAATGGCTCTCCTAACCAGCAGCCAACATCAGGACCGAATAGCAGATTCGCCAGGATTGGACGGACAACCAGGCGATGATGATGCACCAGGAGACTCGGACAGCCAGGATATCCTAATGAACCTGGACAGGACGGACCTCAAGGACCAAATAATGGTTCTCCTAACCATCAACCAACATCAGGACCGAATAACCCAGATTCGCCTGGGTTGGACGGACAGCCAGGCGATGATGGTGCACCAGGAGACTCGGACAGCCAGGATATCCTAATGGACCTAATGGACCTGACAGGACGGACCTCAAGGACCAAATAACAGCTCTCTAACCAGCAACCAGCATCAGGACCGAATAACCCAGATTCGCCAGGATTGGACGGACAACCAGGCGATGATGGTGCACCAGGAAGACTCCGGACAGCAAGGATATCCTTATGGACCTGGACAGGACGGACCTCAGGACAAATAACGGCTCTCCCAACCAGCAACCAACATCATCAGGACCGAATAGCAGATTCGCCAGGATTGGACGGACAACCAGGCGATGATGGTGCACCAGGAGACTCGGACAGCCAGGATATCCCAATGGACCTGGACAGGACGGACCTCAAGGACCAAATAATGGCTCTCCTAACCAGCAACCAACATCATCAGGACCGAATAACCCAGATTCGCCTGGGTTGGATGGAGAACCAGGCGATGATGGTGCACCAGGAGACTCCGGACAGCCAGGATATCTAATGGACCTAATGGACCTGGACAGGACGGACCTCAAGGACAAATAACGGCTCTCCTAACCAGCAACCAGCATCAGGACCGAATAACCCAGATTCGCCAGGATTGGACGGACAACCAGGCGATGATGGTGCACCAGGAGACTCCGGACAGCCAGGATATCCTAATGGACCTGGACAGGACGGATCTCAAGGACCAAATAACGGCTCTCCTAACCAGCAACCAGCATCAGGACCGAATAACCCAGATTCGCCAGGATTGGACGGACAACCAGGCGATGATGGTGCACCAGGAGACTCCGGACAGCCAGGATATCCTAATGGACCTAATGGACCTGGACAGGACGGACCTCAAGGACCAAATAACGGCTCTCCCAACCAGCAACCAGCATCAGGACCGAATAACCCAGATTCGCCAGGATTGGACGGACAACCAAGCGATGATGGTGCACCAGGAGACTCCGGACAGCCAGGAGCTCCTAATAGACCTGGACAGGGCAGACCTCATGGACCAAATAACGGCTCTCCTAACCAGCAACCAGCATCAGGACCAAACGGTTCTGGTGTACCTGGTAAAAATAATACGCCAAATAGACCGGGACGTCCGGGGCTACCCGGAAGTCCTGGCTCTACTGGACCACCAGGTTTGCCAGGATCACCTAGTCAGAAGAAGCCATGTAACATTCCAGTGCCCTCGGGGCAAGGTGGTAAGGTGTCGAAGAATCAGGGAACACGAGGTAATCACTCAGTATATCTTTTAACCTTTGCCCACTCCATATTTCTGTGGATGTAACAGCTGATGGTGATGATGATGAAGAGGATCCGATATCAACAGCGCTGTACCGATCAGCATAGAGTATATTGGCCGATATCTATATCGAGCAGCGGATATCGAATCAGCTGATGGTGATGATGATGAAGAGGATCCGATATCAACAGCGCTGTACCGATCAGCATAGAGTATATTGGCCGATATCTATATCGAGCAGCGGATATCGAATCAGCTGATGGTGATAATGGTGAAGGTAGGTAGACCAGACGAGTTGGACTAACACCTGATAATAAGTGATAACGCTTGCCCATAACTTCGTGGCGCTAGTTAGGATAGTGTACACAGGATGACTGCGCTCGTCGCCGGAGACATAAGTAGTCGCGTCTCATTACACTAGCTACAGCGCCTTTCAAACCGGACAACAGTAATTACTGCAAAGTACTGTCTGTCGATGGCAGTAGGCGCTGCGGTGGTACCTAAACAGTCTTCGGTGACAGAGATCTATCACCAGTAATAGTTATAGAGGTCCTTCAAACCGGATAATAGTGATGTCTGCAATGTACTATGTGTTGCTGTGTAATAGGCGCTGTGATGGTACCTAGACGGTGTCCGGCAACAGATTGAAATGGTGAGTTGTACCCAGCAGTGGACATCGTATCAACTGATGATGATGATGATGATGATCTGGTGAAACCGTTGGAAGGTCAGCACCAATCGGCGTGGTGACCCTGGGGAGTGGAGCATCTGGGTGATGACGTTAACGGTCTCGTGTTTGACAGAAATTCTCAACGCACTGAAGGCGGACGTGAACTTCCACTTCCTGATACTGCCGGAGGGCCCTGACAACTCCAAGAACTGCTACTGCACCTGCGAGAGCCCCAAGCCGCCGAAGATAATCGCAATGAAGTCGCTACCGGCCGCGATATCCGGCTAACAGCAGCCGGTTAAACATACACTATGCAATACTTACTAATAATCTTTCAAAGAAATGTATAATTAATTGTCTTTTGTTTCTTTTGTTTTCATGAATTTAAATAAATTACGTAATTTTTTTGGGAATTTTAGTTTTATTTAACTCCGTCAATTAATCACACGTCCGTACCCGCTGCTCTCTGTCGCCGGAGTGCGTCTAGGTGCCGCCGCAGCGCCGCTTGCAGCCGGCACGCAGTGCTGTGCGGACATTGCTGTGATCCGGTTTGAAGGACCTATAGCTATCACTGGCGGTAGTGTCTCTGTCGCCGGAGACCGTCTAGGTACCGCCGTAGCGCTTGTTGCAGCCGGCACGCAGTGCTGTGCGGACATTGCTGTGATCCGGTTTGAAGGACCTACAGCCATCACTGGCGGTAGTGTCTCTGTCGCCGGAGACCGTCTAGGTACCGCCGTAGCGCTTGTTGCAGCCGGCACGCAGTGCTGTGCGGACATTGCTGTGATCCGGTTTGAAGGGCCTATAGCTATCACTGGCGGTAGTGTCTCTGTCGCCGGAGTGCGTCTAGGTGCCGCCGCAGCGCCTGTTCAATGGACGAAGATGTACAATGGTATTACAACTAGCTGCAGCGCTAACACTCAACAGCTTGACGTCCTGTATTGGGGATGAATTAGGGACTGAATTTGGGAATAAATTTGGAACTGAATTTGAGAATAAATTTGGAACTGAATTTGGGAATAAATTTGGAACTGAATTTGGGAATAAATTTGGAACTGAATTTGGAATAAATTTGGAACTGAATTTGGGAATAAATTTGGAACTGAATTTGGGAATAAATTTGGAACTGAATTTGGGAATAAATTTGAGACTGAATTTGGAACTGAATTTGGGAATAAATTTGGAACTGAATTTAGGAATAAATTTGGGAATAAATTTAAGACTGAATTTGGAAACAAATTTGGAACTGAATTTGGGAATAAATTTGGAACTGAATTTAGGAATAAATTTGGGAATAAATTTGAGACTGAATTTGGAAACAAATTTGGAACTGAATTTGGGAATAAATTTGGAACTGAATTTGGGAATAAATTTGGAACTGAATTTGGGAATAAATTTGAGACTGAATTTGGAAATAAATTTGGAACTGAATTTGGGAATAAATTTGGAACTGAATTTAGGAATAAATTTGGGAATAAATTTGAGACTGAATTTGGAAACAAATTTGGAACTGAATTTGAGAATAAATTTGGAACTGAATTTGGGAATAAATTTGGAACTAAATTTGGAAACAAATTTGGAACTGAATTTGGGAATAAATTTGGAACTGAATTTGGGAATAAATTTGGGACTGAATTTGGAAACAAATTTGGAACTGAATTTGAGAATAAATTTGGAACTGAATTTGGGAATAAATTTGAGACTGAATTTGGAACTGAATTTGGGAATAAACTTGGGAACGGATTTGGGTATAAATTTGGGAATGAAATTGGGACCGAATTGGGGAATGAATTTGGGACCGAACTGGGGTATAAATATGGGACCAAATTGGGGAATAAATCTGGGACCGAATTGGGGAATAAAACTGGGACCCCAGTGGAGGCTGCTGCCGCTGCGCCTGCATCGGCAACAGATTGTTACTGCGGACGTGTTTCTGCGAGTCCTTGCGAGGCCTGTCGACTGTCTGCACAGTTGGTGCCGTTGTGTGTCCGTCACCTTCGCACGGTCCGCTAGATGTTTGCATTCATTCAGTCACAGTGTAAGTTGTTTAAGTAATGTGGTGTATTACAATAGCTTAGTTTTTTAAATTATTTACAAAAGAAATAAAACCTTTTTGGGGTTTAAGAGGTCGACGCTTCGGGGGTTCGTTTGGTGGTAGTTTCTTGAACGTGACGTTGTCGGGTACTTTTCCTCGCGCTCGCCTCTTCGCTTAAATAAAAAAAAGTATGACTCATAGGTAAGATATGAGCATGACCTGATGGTCAATATATGCTCTCATGACCCTATCGTATCTGATAAATCTAAAGACCGTGCTGACTATTAACTGCTTACATTCTGATCTGCATTAACTTCTGGTGTCCCTCAAGGCTCTAATTTGCGACCCATACTATATAAATAAAATTTTTCTCCTACAAAAGCGATGACACGAGCGAGACGTTCACCTGATGGTAAGTGATACACCTGTCTACAAGATGGCGCTAATTAGGATGGTATATACTACATCACATTGTGCTCGTCGTAAGCCGAAGATTTTAAGTCTCCAGTAGATGAAAGACATATTTGAAGAATTGTTGGTGGATACTTTTGAAGAATTGTCGGTGGATACTTTTGAAGAATTGTTGGTGGATACTTTTGAAGAATTGTCGATTGGATACTTTTGAAGAATTGTTGGTAGATACTTTTGAAGGAATTGTTGGTAGATACTTTTGAAGGGTGTCGGTGGATACTTTTGAAGGTGTTGGTGAATACTTTTGAAGGAATTGTTGGTAGATACTTTTGAAGAATTGTCAGTGGATACTTTTGAAGAATTGTTGGCAGATACTTTTGAAGGGTGTCGGTGGATACTTTTGAAGGAATTGTTGGTAGATACTTTTGAGAAGAATTGTTGGTGGATACTTTTGGAAGAATTGTTGGTAGATACTTTTGAAGGTGTTGGTAGATACTTGAAGAATTGTCAGTGGATACTTTTGAAGAATTGTTGGTAGACACTTTTGAAGAAGAATTGTTGGTAGATACTTGTGAAGAATTTTGGTAGATACTTTAGAAGAATTGTCGGTGGATACTTTGAAGAATTGTTGGTAGATGCTTTTGAAGAATTGTCAGTGGATACTTTTGAAGGTGTTGGTAGATACTTTTGAAGAATTGTTGGTAGACACTTTTGAAGAATTTTTGGTAGATACTTTAGAAGAATTGTTGGTAGATACTTTTGAAGAATTGTTAGTAGATACTTTTGAAGAAGAATTGTTGGTGAATACTTTTGAAGGAATTGTTGGTAGATAATTTCTTGAAGAATTGTCGGTAGATACTTTTAAAGAATTGTTGGTAGATACTTTTAAAGAATTGTTGGTAGACACTTTTGAAGAACTGCTGGCAGATACTTTTGAAGAATTGTTGGTAGACACTTTTGAAGAATTGTCAGTGGATACTTTTGAAGAAGAATTGTTGGTAGACACTTTTGAAGAATTGTTGAGTAGATACTTTTGAAGAAGAATTGTTGGTAGATGCTTTTGAAGAATTTTGGTAGATACTTTTGAAGAATTGTTGGTAGATAATTTTGAAGAATTGTTGTAGGTACTTGTGAAGAATTTTTGGTGAATACTTTTGAAGAAGAATTGTCAGTGGATACTTTTGAAGAATTGTTGAGTAGATACTTTTGAGAAGAATTGTTGGTAGATACTTTAGAAGAATTGTCAGTGGATACTTTTGAAGAATTGTTGGTAGATACTTTAGAAGAATTGTCGGTGGATACTTTTGAAGAATTGTTGAGTAGATACTTGTGAAGAATTTTGGTAGATACTTTTGAAGAATTGTTAGTAGATACTTTGGAAGAATTGTTCGTAGATACTTTTGAAGGTGTTGGTAGATACTTTTTGAAGAATTGTTGAGTAGATACTTTTGAAGAATTGTTGGTAGATACTTTTGAAGGTGTTGGTAGATACTTGAAGAATTGTTAGTAGATACTTTTGAGAAGAATTGTTGGTGAATACTTTTGAAGAATTGCTGGTAGACACTTTTGAAGAATTTTTGGTAGATACTTTTGAAGAAGAATTGTTGGTAGATACTTTTGAAGAACTGTTGGCAGATACTTTTGGAAGAATTGTCGGTGGATACTTTTGAAGAATTGTTGGTAAGATACTTTTGAAGAATTGTCGGTGGATACTTTTGAAGAATTGTTGGTAGATACTTTTGAAGAATTTTTGGTAGATACTTTTGAAGAATTGTCGGTGGATACTTTTGAAGAATTGTTGGTAGACACTTTTGAAGAATTGTCGGTGGATACTTTTGAAGAATTGTTGGTAGATACTTTTGAAGAATTGTCGGTGGATGCACGAAGAATTGTTGGTAGATACTTGTGAAGAATTTTGGTAGATACTTTTGAAGAATTGTTGTAGATACTTTTGAAGGTGTTGGTAGATACTTTTGAAGAATTGTCGATTGGATACTTTTGAGAAGAATTGTTGGTGAATACTTTTGAAGAATTGTCGGTGGATACTTTTGAAGAATTGTTGGTAGATACTTGTGAAGAATTTTTGGTAGATACTTTTGAAGAATTTTGGTAGATACTTTTGAAGAATTTTTGGTAGATACTTTTGAAGAATTGTCGGTGGATACTTTTGAAGAATTGTTGGTAGATACTTGTGAAGAATTTTTGGTGGATACTTTTGAAGAATTGTTGGTAGATACTTGTGAAGAATTTTTGGTAGATACTTTTGAAGAATTGTCGGTGGATACTTTTGAAGAATTGTTGGTAGATACTTTTGAAGAATTGTCGGTGGATACTTTTGAAGAATTGTTGGTAGATACTTGTGAAGAATTTTTGGTAGATACTTTTGAAGAATTGTTGGTAGATACTTTTGAAGAATTTTGGTAGATACTGAAGAATTGTTGGTGGATACTTTTGAAGAATTGTTGGTGGATACTTTTGAAGAATTGTTGGTGGATACTTTTGAAGAATTGTTGGTGGATACTTTTGAAGAATTGTTCGTAGATACATTTGAAGAATTGTTGTAGATACTTTTGAAGAATTGTTGGTAGATACTTTTGAAGAATTGTTGGTAGATACTTTTGAAGAATTGTTGGTAGATACTTTTGAAGAATTGTCGGTGGATACTTTTGAAGAATTGTTGGTAGATACTTTTGAAGAATTGTTGGTAGATACTTGTGAAGAATTTTTGGTGGATACTTTTGAAGAATTGTTGGTAGATACTTTTGAAGAATTGTTGGTAGATACTTTTGAAGAATTTTTGGTAGATACTTTTGAAGAATTGTTGCAGATACTTTTGAAGAATTGTCGGTGGATACTTTTGAAGAATTGTCAGTGGATACTTTTGAAGAATTGTTGGCAGATACTTTTGGAAGAATTGCTGGCAGACAATTTCTTGAAGAATTGTTGGTAGACACTTTTGAAGAATTGTTGGTAGATACTTTTGAAGAATTGTTGGTAGATACTTTTGAAGAATTTTTGGTAGATACTTTTGAAGAATTGTCGGTGGATACTTTTGAAGAATTGTTGGTAGATACTTTTGAAGAATTTTTGGTAGATACTTTTGAAGAATTGTTGGTAGATACTTTTGAAGAATTGTTGGTGGATACTTTTGAAGAATTGTTGGTAGATACTTGTGAAGAATTTTTGGTGGATACTTTTGAAGAATTGTTGGTAGATACTTTTGAAGAATTTTGGTAGATACTTTTGAAGAATTGTTGGTAGATACTTTTGAAGAATTGTTGGTAGATACTTTTGAAGAATTGTCGGTGGATACTTTTGAAGAATTGTCGGTGGATACTTTTGAAGAATTGTTGGTAGATACTTTTGAAGAATTGTTGGTGGATACTTTTGAAGAATTGTTGGTGGATACTTTTGAAGAATTGTTGGTAGATACTTTTGAAGAATTGTCGGTGGATACTTTTGAAGAATTGTTGTAGATACTTTTGAAGAATTGTTGTAGGTACTTGTGAAGAATTTTTGGTAGATACTTTAGAAGAATTGTCGGTGGATACTTTAGAAGAATTGTTGGTAGATACTTTTGAAGAATTGTCGGTGGATACTTTAGAAGAATTGTCGGTGGATACTTTTGAAGAATTGTTGGTTTTTGTTTCAGACAAATTTCAAGTTTTATTTTCTATTTAGATTAGTAAAGCCGTCAAGAAATAAATATATTTATACACATATAATATATATTTACCTTCAAACTGTACTAGACGTGTGCCGGACCAGGGAGGTGGAGACAGCGCCAGATAGTAAAACTTAAAACACATCGTGCAAATAAACGCATTATTCGCGAATATTTTTAATAAATCCGGCGCAACATTTGCACAGCTTCAGCGGCGCACCGTCACCGCCGGGTATATATACGGGCACGGCGGCCCGACCGGCACCAGTCGACGCCCGTCATCAGACCCGAGCGGCGCGCCCTCAGTCATGTGTCGATTAATGCTCGGCGTCTGCTCGACGCTACTCTGTGTGAGTAAAACTGATTTATTACGAGTGAGACCGTCTAGGTACCGCCGCAGCGCCTGTCGCAGCCGGCACGCAGTGCTGTGCGGACATTGCTGTGATCCGGTTTGAAGGACCTATAGCTATCACTGGCGGTAGTGTCTCTGTCGCCGGAAACCGTCTAGGTACCGCCGCAGCGCCTGTCGCAGCCGGCACGCAGTGCTGTGCGGACATTGCTGTGATCCGGTTTGAAGGACCTATAGCTATCACTGGTGGTAGAGTCTCTGTCGCCGGAGACCGTCTAGGTACCGCCGCAGCGCCTGTCGCAGCCGGCACGCAGTGCTGTGCGGACACTGCTGTGATCCGGTTTGAAGGACCTATAGCCATCACTGGCGGTAGTGTCTCTGTCGCCGGAGACCGTCTAGGTACCGCCGCAGCGCCTGTCGCAGCCGGCGCAGTGCTGTGCGGACATTGCTGTGATCCGGTTTGAAGGACCTATAGCTATCACTGGCGATAGTGTCTCTGTCGCCGGAAACCGTCTAGGTACCGCCGCAGCGCCTGTCGCAACCGGCACGCAGTGCTGTGCGGACATTGCTGTGATCGGTTTGAAGGACCTATAGCTATCACTGGCGGTAGTGTCTCTGTCGCCGGAAACCGTCTAGGTACCGCCGCAGCGCCTGTCGCAGCCGGCACGCAGTGCTGTGCGGACATTGCTGTGATCCGGTTTGAAGGACCTATAGCTATCACTGGCGATAGTGTCTCTGTCGCCGGAAACCGTCTAGGTACCGCCGCAGCGCCTGTCGCAGCCGGCACGCAGTGCTGTGCGGACATTGCTGTGATCCGGTTTGAAGGACCTATAGCTATCACTGGCGATAGTGTCTCTGTCGCCGGAGACCGTCTAGGTACCGCCGCAGCGCCTGTCGCAGCCGGCACGCGGTGCTGTGCGGACATTGCTGTGATCCGGTTTGAAGGACCTATAGCTATCACTGGCGATAGTGTCTCTGTCGCCGGAAACCGTCTAGGTACCGCTGCAGCGCCTGTCGCAGCCGGCACGCAGTGCTGTGCGGACATTGCTGTGATCGGTTTGAAGGACCTATAGCTATCACTGGCGGTAGTGTCTCTGTCGCCGGAAACCGTCTAGGTACCGCCGCAGCGCCTGTCGCAGCCGGCACGCAGTGCTGTGCGGACATTGCTGTGATCGGTTTGAAGGACCTATAGCCATCACTGGCGATAGTGTCTCTGTCGCCGGAAACCGTCTGGGTACCGCCGCAGCGCCTGTCGCAGCCGGCACACAGTGCTGTGCGGACATTGCTGTGATCGGTTTGAAGGACCTATAGCTATCACTGGCGGTAGTGTCTCTGTCGCCGGAAACCGTCTAGGTACCGCCGCAGCGCCTGTCGCAGCCGGCACGCAGTGCTGTGCGGACATTGCTGTGATCCGGTTTGAAGGACCTATAGCTATCACTGGCGATAGTGTCTCTGTCGCCGGAGACCGTCTAGGTACCGCCGCAGCGCTCGTCGCAGCCGGCACGCGGTGCTGTGCGGACATTGCTGTGATCGGTTTGAAGGACTATAGCTATCACTGGCGGTAGTGCCTCTGTCGCCGGAGACCGTCTAGGTACCGCCGCAGCGCCTGTCGCAGCCGGCACGCAGTGCTGTGCGGACATTGCTGTGATCCGGTTTGAAGGACCTATAGCTATCACTGGCGATAGTGTCTCTGTCGCCGGAAACCGTCTAGGTACCGCCGCAGCGCCTGTCGCAGCCGGCACGCAGTGCTGTGCGGACATTGCTGTGATCGGTTTGAAGGACCTATAGCTATCACTGGCGATAGTGTTCTGTCGCCGGAAACCGTCTAGGTACCGCCGCAGCGCCTGTCGCAGCCGGCACGCAGTGCTGTGCGGACATTGCTGTGATCCGGTTTGAAGGACCTATAGCTATCACTGGCGATAGTGTCTCTGTCGCCGGAAACCGTCTAGGTACCGCCGCAGCGCCTGTCGCAGCCGGCACGCGGTGCTGTGCGGACATTGCTGTGATCCGGTTTGAAGGACCTATAGCTATCACTGGCGATAGTGTTCTGTCGCCGGAAACCGTCTAGGTACTGCCGCAGCGCCTGTCGCAGCCGGCACGCAGTGCTGTGCGGACATTGCTGTGATCCGGTTTGAAGGACCTATAGCTATCACTGGCGGTAGTGTTCTGTCGCCGGAAACCGTCTAGGTACCGCTGCAGCGCCTGTCGCAGCCGGCACGCAGTGCTGTGCGGACATTGCTGTGATCCGGTTTGAAGGACCTATAGCTATCACTGGCGATAGTGTCTCTGTCGCCGGAAACCGTTCAGGTACCGCCGCAGCGCCTGTCGCAGCCGGCACGCAGTGCTGTGCGGACATTGCTGTGATCCGGTTTGAAGGACCTATAGCTATCACTGGCGATAGTGTTCTGTCGCCGGAGACCGTCTAGGTACCGCCGCAGCGCCTGTCGCAGCCGGCACGCGGTGCTGTGCGGACATTGCTGTGATCCGGTTTGAAGGACCTATAGCTATCACTGGCGGTAGTGCCTCTGTCGCCGGAGACCGTCTAGGTACCGCCGCAGCGCTCGTCGCAGCCGGCACGCAGTACTGTGCGGACATTGCTGCGATCCGGTTTGAAGGACCTATAGCCATCACTGGCGGTAGTGTCTCTGTCGCCGGAGACCGTCTAGGTACCGCTGCAGCGCCTGTCGCAGCCGGCACGCAGTACTGTGCGGACATTGCTGTTATCCGGTTTGAAGGACCTATAGCTATCACTGGCGATAGTGTTCTGTCGCCGGAGACCGTCTAGGTACCGCTGCAGCGCCTGTCGCAGCCGGCACGCAGTGCTGTGCGGACATTGCTGTGATCCGGTTTGAAGGACTATAGCTATCACTGGCGATAGTGTTCTGTCGCCGGAAACCGTTCAGGTACCGCCGCAGCGCCTGTCGCAGCCGGCACGCAGTGCTGTGCGGACGTGCTGTGATCGGTTTGAAGGACCTATAGCCATCACTGGCGGTAGTGTCTCTGTCGCCGGAAACCGTCTAGGTACCGCCGCAGCGCCTGTCGCAGCCGGCACGCAGTGCTGTGCGGACATTGCTGTGATCCGGTTTGAAGGACCTATAGCTATCACTGGCGGTAGTGTCTCTGTCGCCGGAGACCGTCTAGGTACCGCCGCAGCGCCTGTCGCAGCCGGCACGCAGCACTGTGCGGACATTGCTGTGATCGGTTTGAAGGGCCTATAGCTATCACTGGCGGTAGTGTCTCTGTCGCCGGAAACCGTCTAGGTACCGCCGCAGCGCCTGTCGCAACCGGCACGCAGTGCTGTGCGGACATTGCTGTGATCCGGTTTGAAGGACCTATAGCTATCACTGGCGGTAGTGCCTCTGTCGCCGCAGACCGTCTAGGCACCGCCGCAGCGCCTGTTGCAGCCGGCACACAGTGCTGTGCGGACATTGCTGTGATCCGGTTTGAAGGGCCTACAGCTATCACTGGTGGTAGTGTCTCTGTCGCCGGAGACCGTTCAGGTACCGCCGCAGCGCCTGTCGCAGCCGGCACACAGTGCTGTGCGGACATTGCTGTGATCCGGTTTGAAGGACCTATAGCTATCACTGGCGGTAGTGTCTCTGTCGCCGGCGACCGTTCAGGTACCGCCGCAGCGCCTGTCGCAGCCGGCACACAGTGCTGTGCGGACATTGCTGTGATCCGGTTTGAAGGACCTATAGCTATCACTGGCGGTAGTGTCTCTGTCGCCGGAGACCGTCTAGGTACCGCCGCAGCGCCTGTCGCAGCCGGCACGCAGTGCTGTGCGGACATTGCTGTGATCCGGTTTGAAGGGCCTATAGCTATCACTGGCGGTAGTGTCTCTGTCGCCGGAGACCGTTCAGGTACCGCCGCAGCGCCTGTCGCAGCCGGCACGCAGTGCTGTGCGGACATTGCTGTGATCCGGTTTGAAGGGCCTATAGCTATCACTGGCGGTAGTGTCTCTGTCGCCGGAGACCGTCTAGGTACCGCCGCAGGGCTGATTGAAGCCGGCACACAGTGCTGTGCGGACATTGCTGTGATCCGGTTTGAAGGGCCTATAGCTATCACTGGCGGTAGTGTCTCTGTCGCCGGAGACCGTCTAGGTACCGCCGCAGCGCCTGTCGCAGCCGGCACGCAGTGCTGTGCGGACATTGCTGTGATCCGGTTTGAAGGACCTATAGCTATCACTGGCGGTAGTGCCTCTGTCGCCGGAGACCGTCTAGGTACCGCCGCAGCGCCTGTTGCAGCCGGCACACAGTGCTGTGCGGACATTGCTGTGATCCGGTTTGAAGGACCTATAGCTATCACTGGTGGTAGTGTCTCTGTCGCCGGAGACCGTTCAGGTACCGCCGCAGCGCCTGTCGCAGCCGGCACGCAGTGCTGTGCGGACATTGCTGTGATCCGGTTTGAAGGGCCTATAGCTATCACTGGCGGTAGTGCCTCTGTCGCCGGAGACCGTTCAGGTACCGCCGCAGCGCCTGTCGCAGCCGGCACACAGTGCTGTGCGGACATTGCTGTGATCCGGTTTGAAGGGCCTATAGCTATCACTGGCGGTAGTGTCTCTGTCGCCGGAGACCGTTCAGGTACCGCCGCAGCGCCTGTCGCAGCCGGCACGCAGTGCTGTGCGGACATTGCTGTGATCCGGTTTGAAGGACCTATAGCTATCACTGGCGGTAGTGTCTCTGTCGCCGGAGACCGTTCAGGTACCGCCGCAGCGCCTGTCGCAGCCGGCACACAGTGCTGTGCGGACATTGCTGTGATCCGGTTTGAAGGACCTATAGCTATCACTGCGGTAGTACCTAGACGGTCTCCGGGAGCAAACCTACTACGAAGAATGGTGGTGAGGAACCTCGGCGTGGTATCGTTGTATATATGATATGTATACACAGATCCGGTTCCAAGGTCCTAGACATCAAATTTGTTCCCAATATAATTATACAGATGGCTTATACCATCAGCATATGACAAAGGAATACCATCAGCGTGTTCAACACAAATTTCGGCGCAGTGATATCACCAATAGACCTTAATTATGCCCACGGTTAAATTATTGTCTATGTCCAGCAGTGGGCATCAATCGGATGATGATTAAATGTTTACTTATCTCTCTGTTACCGGGCATGGTTCTACTCTGCGGTCACAATTTAAAGTACCTAGTCAATCCCACTATCATCAAACGTTACATGTCCACTGCTGGGCATAGCATCTATAGGTTATATCAACCTGCCAGTATCAGTCCACGTTCGATATAGTAGTATCGACTGGATAAACCAGAAGAACTTATACAATTGGACTATGTCCAGCAGTGGACATAGGTGACCACGGCATGATGCGGGTAGTTAAGGATTGGAACAGTCTGCCGGATGTAGGGTTTCCGTGTGGGTATGACGGAGTCTTTAATAGAAGAGAATTGGCTACTTCTGAACTAGAGCGCTTCACCGTCAGACTAACAGAACATAAAAAAAAAAAAACCTATAAATTTATTGTACTTTTTAGATAACCTGTTCAACCCTTCGTACGGACTGGGTGGTACGGACGATCGTCAGAACTTCTACCAGGACGATCCGGATCCTTACGGCAGTTGGTACAGTCCGAGCGGTGTGAAGAAGAAGCCCAAGAGCGAGTATCAGGACTCGATGGCGACGCCGGACTTCTACGGCGGCTACGGCAGCCCGGCGCCGAGTGTACCGCAACCTGCCCAACGGAACCTCTACCAGGACGGCGTCCAAGATCCACCGCACCAGTCGACCTTCGGCGGCAACCAAGGACAAGGAGACGTGTCCTCTATGTACGGAGGATCAGGATGGAAAGGTGCAAGTGATCCACAAAAAAAAGCTTCTGGACTACAACCCAGTTTTGCAAACTACCCACAAGGCAATACGTATAACACGTTCTTAGATGGACCAAGTGATGATGGTATATACGGAAGCCCTGGCTACGGCGGTAAACAATCAGCTGATGGTGAAGCGAAGTTCGGACCTGGACAAGGAGGTGATGTTAAAGTGGAATCCGCTGCGAAGGGCGCTGCTCAAGACGTGAACGCTCCAGTTAAGGATACGGCGAGTGATAACAAATTTGAGGACACAAAGCAATCGGGCAACCCTGGCGCTCAGAAGCAAGACCTGGATAAACTGAAAGAACCAGGACAAAAAAAAGAACCAGGAGAACAGAAAGAACCAGGACAAAAGAAAGAACCGGGTCATAAAGAACATGAAAATAAACATACAGGACACGCCGGATCAAAGAATTCTAAAGGCAACGAAAATCACAGCCCATCGAAAAGGAAAAAGGACATGATAAATCTAAAGGAGCAGGTACACACAGCAAATCTAGTCCGAAGGACTCTAAAGGAGACCACGATGCTAAAAAACCTAAAGAAGATAAATCAAAAGGACAACCGAAGGAAGCGAAAGGAGCAGAAGTAGAAGCAGTGGCACAAGCGAAAGGACACGCTGAATCTGAACACGGCAACGGATCAAATAATCCTAAGGATAAGAAGCATCCAGAAGATAAGAAGCATCCTGATGATAAGAAGCATCCAGAAGATAATAAGCATCCTGAAGATAAGAAACATCCAGAAGCTAAGAAGCATCCTGATGATAAGAAGCATCCGAAGGTTGGTGGAATGCCAACGAAATCACAGAAGGAATCAAAACCTAAAGGACACCCGGCTCCAGCGAAATCTGGACAAAGTCCAAAACCGGAACCCAAACCCAATGGACACAAAGGTATGGGATTCTTTAAGAAGGCGGAGAGGAAGATAGCCAGAGGCTTCAAAAATCTGTTCAAGAAGAAAAAACACTGACACACCGGAAGTGGTCTTGCGGAGAGGAAGCACAACCGGTCCATAGACAAAAGGAAATTGTTTAAATAAAATTATCGCACTACCCACATCGTGTCTTTATTCCCCAAACCTATGTAAACGTTCGTCTGCTGCTGATGCTGGACTGCAGCGCCGCAACCCTACCATCCTGGCTGGAGGAGACGATCACTTGATTTCGAGTGATGCCTGAATAAACCATAGAGCTAGTTGATATACACTACACCACTTTCTGCTGGATGCGGACTCGTCCCCGTTACCCAAAGTAAATTCACTAGCGAGACGGTCCTTCGAGCCGGATAACACAGTGACCACCAGTAGTGCAAAGGTTTTGCACCGATTTCTACTCACCATGTTGACGGACGTTGTGCGGACATTGCTGTGATCCGGTTTGAAGGGCGCTGTAGCTATTAATGGCGGTGGTGTCTCTGTCGCCGGAGACCGTCTAGGTACCGCCGCAGCGCCTGTTGCAGCCGACAAATAGTACTGTACAAACATTACTGTTATCCGGTTTGAAGGACGCTGTAGACAAAATGTGACGCAGTATACATCATCCTTACTAGGCTCGTTCTTGTGAGCAAGCGTATCACTTACCATCAGGTCGCAGTCACGCTGATCTTGTCGCTTCGTTGATTAAAAAAATAATTGTGACTCTCATTACGACAATAGTTACATTAGCGACAACGCCCTTCAAACCGGAACACATTACATTAGTTTGGCAAATATCTCCCTTCCGCTTTTTGCTCTTTATTCAATGCTTTAAAAGTGTTGCAGTGATCGGATTTAGTTCAAATATGCGCCGTTTTGTTCGATAATCTGTTTCCATCTAGACGGCAACTTCATAATACCTCCCTCGTAGAAGCCCCTCCTTATTTGCGAAGAACTCGGACAGCCACTTTTCACAAGCCTCTTTTGAGTTCAACTTTACACCACCATGGGCGTTCACCATGGACAGGAACAGGTGGTAATCACTTGGCGCTATGTCCGGGCTATATGGTGGATGCGATAAAACCTCCCATCCGAGCTCCCGTAGCTTCTGACGAGTCATCAACGAAGTGTGTGGTCTGGCGTTGTCCTGGTGGAACACTACACCCTTCCTGTTGGCCAATTCTGGACGCTTCTGGTCGATCGCCTGCTTCAAGCGGTCCAGCTGTTCGCAGTAGATGGTAGAATTAAGCGTCTGGCCATATGGGAGCAGCTCATAGTGGATGATTCCCTTCCAATCCCACCAAACACACAGCAAAACCTTCCTGGCCGTCAATCCCGGCAGCCGCTCGACCACGACCGTTTTCGCTTGATATTGTCGTATGTGATCCATTTTTCGTCGCCAGTCACCATCCGCTTCAAGAATGGGTCGAGTTCGTTCCGTTTCAGCAGCATATCGCAGGCGTTGATTCGGTCCAGAAGGTTTTTGCGTCAAATCATGCGGCACCCAAACATCAAGCTTTTTTTGTATCCAGCCTTCTGCAGATGGTTTAAAATGGTTTGGTGACTAACTCCCATCTCCTGGGCGATGTCACGAGATGCCACATGCCGGTCTAACTCGATGTAGTCCATGATTTGATCGGTATTTGTCGTCACAGGTCTTCCGCCGGCTGGCTTATCCATGGTGTCGTTTTCACCGGCTCTGAATCGTCGAAACCATTCCTCCGCGGTTCGAAGTGATAGAGTACCATCCCCCAAAACACCATTAATCTCACGGAACGTTTCTCTAGCGGATTTGCCTTTAACGAAGGAAAACTTTAAAATAGCGCGTTTTCGGCGTTAGTGAACTCCATGTTTACACGTCTATAACTGTTGAACGCAATATCCAAACTAATTATGCATAGCGTCGTTTTGTAGGTTATGTCAAGACCTTTCAAATTATGTATAGTATTGCCAGATACGAGCTCTGTAGCGCTTTGTACAGAGCCGCGAAATTCAAAAGACAAAAGGCGGAAGGGAGATATTTGCCAACCTTATATATTCGTACACTACTGTTTGACTGTAATAGGCGCTACGATGGCGAGACAGTCTCCAGTAACAGAAGCACTACCAGCATTAATAGCTACAGCACCCTTCAAGTCGGATCACAGCAATGTCCGTACAGCACTGTGTGCCGGCTGCAACAGGCGCTGCGGCGGTACCTAGACGGTCTCCGGCGACAGAGACACTACCGCCAGTGATGGCTATAGGTCCTTCAAACCGGATTACAGTACTGTGTGCCGGCTGTTATAGGCGTTGCGGTGGTACCTAGACGGTCTCCAGCAACATAGACATACCAGCTTTTTAATTTTAATATAGACCAATGCTCGATCACCATCCAGCCTGATGGTGAGTGGTACTGCGGTATAGATGGTGAACCGCACTAGCCTAACCGCTCGGTCGTGAAAATGATGTGAGAAGAAATAAAAAAAATTTGGAAATAAAAAAAAAAAATATAGATTTAATTAAAAATGTTCTCTCATTCCATCATTCATTTACAATACGAAGTCCCCGCGGCTGCGCGTGCGCAGCCATTCCATACATTACGCGAAGGGGTGTAAAGCGCGCGACACTGCAACAGATAATATATACAATTGAAACCGGTATAGTCGATAGCATTGTTAGGATGGTATACACTGTGAGGGTACCCGCACAACTCGCAGGACCCCAGGGCCAACCTCACCAGCTCGTGGTGCAGCTGGCGTTGCATACTACCCGCATTGAGCCAGCGTGGTGGGAAGTGGCCCAAATCCCCCCCACAAACGACGGCTAATACCCAGAGGTACTGGAAGCCATAGCTGACAGGTGAAGAGATCCTTGGCAGAAGCCTTGCCCAGCAGTGGACGTCAATCGACTGATGATGATGACGCTGCATCGAATTGTACTCGTCGATATGGACATAAGATGGACATGGTCCTTCGAGCCGGATGAGAGTAGTGCGTGCACGCTGCTATTTGGCGGCGAAAATAGAAGCTGCGGTGGTACCTGCCTGGACGGTCTCCGGCAACAGGGATATCGCTCGCAACGTCCGTCCAGGTCGGGTGGGTAGGTGTAAAACGTTTCGTTCGCGTATTGAAACTCACCTCATTCCAATGCGGACGCGTCCAGGCTGACGTTCACGTAACTGGCCCCCATGTTCTCCTTGTGCAGCGGCGACATCACGTGCCTCTTCGCGTTCTCCCCCTCGGCCACGGGGAGTCGCACACGCCGCACCGCAGCTCGCCGAACTGGCAGTACGCGTACTTGTTCCTCGCCAGCATGTTGATGTTGTGCTTCAGCTCCAGGTAGAAGCGGAACACGTTCTCCGACGTCGGCCTGTCCGCGAAGTGCTCCGCGTACACCAGGTGCATCAGCAGCGACCTGATCGAGCTGAACGCGCCCTTGCACGGCTCGCAGCTGAACGACGCGCCGTCGCTGTGCAGGATGTAGTTCCCCCGCATGTACACGCTGATGATGTCGCCCCTGTTGGACTTGGTCCTCGCGTTCGCGACGGCCGTCTGGTGCCCGACGCTGGACAGCACGTGGCCCGCCGCCTTGGCCGCGTCCTCGAGGGCCACGTCGCAGAGGTCGCACCTGTACGCGTCGCCGGCGAAGATCTTGTTCATAATGAACAGGCCCTCGTCCGCGTCGAACAGGGCGGAGCGCACCAGCTTCGCGACGGTCTCCACGTGCAGGTCGCTCTCGAAGTGCTCCGCGATGGCCGCGAAGGAGGGCAGCGCCACGTACTCCGGGCAGATCGCGCACACGTAGTGGTTGCCGAAGCTCGCGTAGTACTCCGCCGGCCGGCAGTGGTTCTTGTACAGCATCGCCAGCTTGTGCGGCGCGGCGTTGCGCAGGTGCTTCTTCTGCCGGATGTGGTTGAACAGCACCTGCCGCGGGCCCTTCAGGGTCATGTCGCAGCACGAGCAGTAGTTCGCGATCTTGCCCGACGGCCGGATGAAGTTCTCGATCACCACGTGGTCGCGGCTGTTCAACGGCTTGCCGACGCTGGCGAGGAACTTGGTCCAGTCGAGCGACTTGGGCCCCCACTCCTCGGGGATCGGCCCGTCCGGGTTGCTCGTCTTCATTTTGCGGTAGAGCTTGTCCGACAGCTTGCCGAGGTGGCCCTCCTCCAGGATGTGAACGAGCGCGGTTTCGCTGTCCAGCTGGGCTTTGCAGAGGGAGCAGCTGAGGCCGCTGCCGTCGTCCACGACGTGGTGGCTGCGCAGGAACTCCTTGTTCATGTCCTTTATCCTGTCCATGGTCACGTCGCCGACGGCGAATGAGATCTCCTTGTCCGCCTGCGCGATGCACGCGAGGTTATGGACGTGCGTCTCGCTGAACACGTGGCCCAGCACGCTGTCGTAGCGGAACCGCAGCGTGTAGTACTCGCACGCGATGCAGAAGAAGGCCAACTTGCCGGTCCTGTCGTCGACCAGCGTGAGGAGTTTGTGGTTCAGCAGCAGCTTCACGATCGTGCTCTCTATCGGGCCGTAGTAGCGGAACTTCTTCACCTGATTCTTGGTCGGATTCTTGGAAGTCTGTTCGTTGTCGTCGCTCTCGAAGTTCCTGTTCGCGTCCGCGGCGAAGTTCTGGTTCACGTTGTCCCTGATGCTCATGATGATCGGCGCGACGGAGCTGGTCTGCGCGGAGAAGTCGATCAGCGCGACCTCCCTGCAGAGGCTCTCGTACGCACTCAGGTAGAACTTGAGCGCGCGCTCCAAGCTCGCCTCGGACTTGTCCGGCAGCAGCCTGACGAGCGCCGCCTCCAGCCTGTCGGCGAACGACCGCTCCAGCTTCTCCAGCGGCCTCATGAACGGCAGCAGCTGCTCGATGTTCAGCCCGTTGCCGCCCTCCATCGCTGACAGCCTGCGGGACATCTTCGGCAGCGCGATGGGCTCCGCCACGTCTATGCTCTCGCGCTTCAGTTTCGGCAGGTGCGCATCCAGACTGAAGTGCTTCTGCAGCGACTCCATCAGCGGCACCTCGTCGCACAGCTCGATCTCGACGTCGCAGTCCGTGCAAATGTGCACCTGCTTCGCGTTGTCTATGGTCTGGAACTCCGCCTTCAGCAGCTCCGGCACGTCGCTGACGGGCAGGCTGTTGAACCTCTGCCTCTGCAGGCTGCTCTTCTTCTCCGTGGTGAATATGTACTCCACCTCGACGCCTTCACGCTTGGCCAGGAACACGCTCTTGTGGGTCTCGTCGAGGTTCTTCAGGTAGCGCAGCACCACGCGGTTGCCCTGCGCGGACGGATGGCTGGTGACGTAGCGGAAGTGTTTCGCCAGCCTCTTCACATCGTCCAACTTCCGGAAGGAGAGGAGCGTCAGCATGGACATATCGCTTGCGATCTCGACGAGGGACTTCCCCGTGCTATCGCTCATGTTGCTGGTTGAAAAGTACCGTTAGCAAAATATATGTTCACACTTGATCCTTAAAGCTATGACTGGTCTCGGGACAGGCCAAGATATTCAAGTCGGTGCTGGTGAAGCTGCGTGCAGCTTGTGTGCAGCTTGCGGGGCCAATTTAAGCGGTGCTCGTATTCAGTTCAGTGCCCGTACCGGCGCGCACAAACACTTGGCGATTTGTGCGCTGTGATGTGTAAGTAAATCCTTCTTTGTCTTTTTTTTTTGAAACCGAAAAATTTTTTTTTTGTGTACCGTCGGAAAAAAAATTAAAATTTTGTTGATAAAAACGAGAGTTGATTTTGAAGGATATTATTGCTGCATTTCAAGATCTGAAACAGGAAACGGACACTGCGTTGTTAAGCTGCTAGTAGACTAAACGACGCGACGAGTGGATCACCTGAAAGTAAGTGATACACCTGCCCATAAAGTGGCAGTAATTAGGATGTTATACATTGTTGTACGATGAATCTCTTTACCTCAGTAATTTCCTTAGCTACAGCGCCCTTTAAACCGGATCATAGTAACGTCCGCACACTACTTTGTCTTCTAACCCGGTGCAGCAGTGGTACCTAGACGGTCTCCGACGACAGAGCACTACCATCTGTAATAGCTACAGCGCCCTTCAAACCGGATCGCAGTAACGTTCGCACACTAGTGTGCCGGCTGCCAGTAAGTATTTAAGTATACTCAAAACATTATCCTTGTTTATGAACGTATCTGCACAGGAACGCGCGCAGCCGATGCGGAGTGATTTGTACATCCCCCCACATATATATTATATATAATCAAAATAGATATCGCTTGTGCATTTGGTGTTATATACATGTTCATGCGATTGCTATGGCAACGGTTGCTATGGATAGTCGTTTGTGGTCTAATTATTCATTATGGCTAACAAACCGTAAATAATTTAACTCGTGGACAGAATATCATCAGCTGACAGACGCCCACTGCTGGACATAGGCCTCCACCAAAGATGTCACATCGATCGATCGTGAGCGCCGCAGCGCCTGATGCAGCCGACACACAGCACTGTGCGGACATTGCTGTGATCCGGTTTGAAGGGCGCTGTAGCTATTACTGGCGGTAGTGTCTCTGTCGCCGGAGACCGTCTAGGTACCGCCGCAGCGCCTGCTGCAGCCGACAGACAGCACTGTGCGGACATTGCTGTGATCCGGTTTGAAGGGCGCTGTAGCTATTACTGGCGGTAGTGTCTCTGTCGCCGCAGACCGTCTAGGTACCGCCGCAGCGCCTGTTGCAGCCGACAGACAGTACTGTGCGGACATTGCTGTGATCCGGTTTGAAGGGCGCTGTAGCTATTACTGGCGGTAGTGTCTCTGTCGCCGGAGACCGTCTAGGTACCGCCGCAGCACCTGATGCAGCCGACACACAGCACTGTGCGGACATTGCTGTGATCCGGTTTGAAGGGCGCTGTAGCTATTACTGGCGGTAGTGTTCTGTCGCCGGAGACCGTCTAGAGTACCGCCGCAGCGCCTGTTGCAGCCGACACACAGCACTGTGCGGACATTGCTGTGATCCGGTTTGAAGGGCGCTGTAGCTATCACTGGTGGTAGTGTCTCTGTCGCCGGAGACCGTCTAGAGTACCGCCGCAGCGCCTGATGCAGCCGACAGACAGCACTGTGCGGACATTGCTGTGATCCGGTTTGAAGGGCGCTGTAGCTATTACTGGCGGTAGTGTCTCTGTCGCCGGAGACCGTCTAGGTACCGCCGCAGCGCCTGATGCAGCCGACACACAGCACTGTGCGGACATTGCTGTGATCCGGTTTGAAGGGCGCTGTAGCTATTACTGGCGGTAGTGTCTCTGTCGCCGGAGACCGTCTAGGTACCGCCGCAGCGCCTGTTGCAGCCGGCACACAGCACTGTGCGGACATTGCTGTGATCGGTTTGAAGGGCGCTGTAGCTATCACTGGTGGTAATGTCTCTGTCGCCGGAGACCGTCTAGAGTACCGCCGCAGCACCTGATGCAGCCGACACACAGCACTGTGCGGACATTGCTGTGATCGGTTTGAAGGGCGCTGCAGCTATTACTGGCGGTAGTGTCTCTGTCGCCGGAGACCGTCTGGGTACCGCCGCAGCACCTGATGCAGCCGACACACAGCACTGTGCGACATTGCTGTGCGGACATTGCTGTGATCCGGTTTGAAGGCGCTGTAGCTATCACTGGTGGTAGTGTCTCTGTCGCCGGAGACAGTCTAGGTACCGCCGCAGCGCCTGTTGCAGCCGGCACACAGTGCTGTGCGGACATTGCTGTGATCCGGTTTGAAGGGCGCTGTAGCTATTACTGGCGGTAGTGTCTCTGTCGCCGGAGACCGTCTAGGTACCGCCGCAGCGCCTGTTGCAGCCGACACACAGCACTGTGCGGACATTGCTGTGATCCGGTTTGAAGGGCGCTGTAGCTATCACTGGTGGTAATGTCTCTGTCGCCGGAGACCGTCTAGGTACCGCCGCAGCGCCTGTTGCAGCCGGCACACAGTGCTGTGCAGACATTGCTGTGATCCGGTTTGAAGGGCGCTGTAGCTATCACTGGTGGTAGTGTCTCTGTCGCCGGAGACCGTCTAGGTACCGCCGCAGCGCCTGTTGTAGCCGACACACAGCACCGTGCGACATTGCTGTGATCCGGTTTGAAGGGCGCTGTAGCTATCACTGGTGGTAGTGTCTCTGTCGCCGGAGACCGTCTAGGTACCGCCGCAGCGCCTGTTGCAGCCGACACACAGCACTGTGCAGACATTGCTGTGATCCGGTTTGAAGGGCGCTGTAGCTATCACTGGTGGTAGTGTCTCTGTCGCCGGAGACCGTCTAGGTACCGCCGCAGCGCCTGATGCAGCCGACACACAGCACTGTGCGGACATTGCTGATCCGGTTTGAAGGGCGCTGTAGCTATCACTGGTGGTAGTGTCTCTGTCGCCGGAGACCGTCTAGGTACCGCCGCAGCGCCTGCTGCAGCCGGCACACAGCACTGTGCGGACATTGCTGTGATCCGGTTTGAAGGGCGCTGTAGCCATTACTGGCGGTAGTGTCTCTGTCGCCGGAGACCGTCTAGGTACCGCCGCAGCGCCTGATGCAGCCGACACACAGCACCGTGCGGACATTGCTGTGATCCGGTTTGAAGGGCGCTGTAGCTATCACTGGTGGTAGTGTCTCTGTCGCCGGAGACCGTCTAGGTACCGCCGCAGCGCCTGTTGTAGCCGACACACAGCACTGTGCGGACATTGCTGCGATCCGGTTTGAAGGGCGCTGTAGCTATCACTGGTGGTAGTGTCTCTGTCGCGGAGACCGTCTAGGTACCGCCGCAGCGCCTGATGCAGCCGACACACAGCACTGTGCGGACATTGCTGTGATCCGGTTTGAAGGGCGCTGTAGCTATCACTGGTGGTAGTGTCTCTGTCGCCGGAGACCGTTCAGGTACCGCCGCAGCGCCTGTTGCAGCCGACACAGCACTGTGCGGACATTGCTGTGATCCGGTTTGAAGGGCGCTGTAGCTATCACTGGTGGTAGTGTCTCTGTCGCCGGAGACCGTCTAGGTACCGCCGCAGCGCCTGATGCAGCCGACACACAGCACTGTGCGGACATTGCTGTGATCCGGTTTGAAGGGCGCTGTAGCTATCACTGGCGGTAGTGTCTCTGTCGCCGGAGACCGTCTAGGTACCGCCGCAGCGCCTGTTGCAGCCGGCACACAGCACTGTGCGGACACTGCTGTGATCCGGTTTACAGGATCATATAACTAGAAGTTACTGAGATAAGGAGACAACATCTGAGTACTCTGTATAACATCCAACCGAGCATCATGTTATGGACAGGCGTATCACTTACCTTCGGGTGAAGATATAACTCGTCCTTTTCATATAAATGATGAAGGTTCAATGAACTTCATCACATCGTCTCCGTGCGGAGATTACTTCAGAACATCCATAACTCCTCACCTGATGGTGATGATCATCTGATGATGCTGGATATCAGCTGTCGGAACAGTCTCAGCAATATTCTAGGTCATAGTTATATACTAAACATCTATATATAGGTATGCATAGATAATACTTCATAACGGAAATGGTGAAGTCTTCACAAAGGTATCATGAAGAAGCCAATGGACGACCCGAATGCAGTGCCTCACTATCATAGACTACAGACACTTACCATCAGGTCGGATCATAGACAAATGATTATGTATGTAATTAATATATATATGGATAGATATGTAGGTCTTTGTTGGAAGACTATGTTCCGCAGCGGCCATCAGCTGATGATGATGATGATATAATAAAAAAATATATATCTCTATGGATGGAAGACATAAATATGAAGAAAGACAAGAAAATATGGCTGAATGTTTCATAACTTTTGTTTTTTTTTTTTTTTTAAATGTATACTGATACAATTTGAAATGTTTGCAGAGGCAACATACTTTAATTTTAACATCTAATCAATGTTAATATACTAAAAACTAGTTATAAAATGATTTATGCAATTATTCACATATCTGTTGTAGCTTTTATTTTATCGTATACACTACAATTTAGATGTGACCTAATTAATGTAATAATTAAATTATATAATTAACAACATGGCTTATTTACAAATGTCTGATGATAAAGCAAGTTAACACTGCTTTATGAAATAAAAACAATGGGATAGTAATTGATGCAGTAAACAAATGTTTTATCTTAAAGTTTAATTACTTTAAAACATAATTATAGATGATAATTATGAACACATGTTACTCATTATCTGCAACATCCATAGGATATAAATAACTTTAAGTGTAAAGAATAACAACAAGTACAAAATGAGTACAGTGTAATCAAATAAAAAAAAAAGTAAGGTTATAATGATGATGCAAATTGTGAAAACAGTGGTGTATATTCGAAATTAATTAGTAATTATGTGAAATATAGGTATTTAGGTTGTTGGTAATTACCTGTAAGTCTTGATTTTGTGCATGGCAGCTAGCACCGCTTAAATTGTATGTACGGGCATTTGACAGTCTGTTGGTGACATGTTAGGCAGTAGATGATAGCGCCTATAGACGTAAAGCATTCGTACAGATTAAAAACTCTTTCTATTTTTTTTTTCGAAAAAAAAAACTACATGAATCAAACCAAAGAGGTTGTATAACAAAAAACTTTTTATAATTAGGACTAAATAATTTAAAGGTTGATTGTTTACCGATGAAAATATATAATTTGTGATATTTACACAATGTAATTTTTGTTTTTTTTAAATGTTTTATTAAATTAGACTGACTATAGTATTAATAGATAATAAATTAAATATATAACAATCAAATAAACGTTGATTATAATTAGGAAAAACTATTTTTTTATTAAATAATAGTTTGTTATTTCATTCGTACAACACACTGCTGTAGGAATTGAAATTAATAGAATATGCTGCTAATCACTATTATATGAAAAGTATAAAAGTTCACAATCGACTCTTTTTGATCGCTATATATGACCCTATTTACTGTCTTTTATAGCAATTTAAAAACGTTTACTCTGTAACAGTATTCAGTGCGAAGCGTGAAATCTAATCCATAATGTATGAATGCGGTCACCTTGAGCTGTTTACTCAGTTTTACTTGCTGTAAGTATGACATCAGCACTAAGGTTACCACGTGTCAATAGAGATGATCAATAACATGAAAAAGTGAGATTATTCTACGTCAAGTGGAGAGCGAACCGTTGCAAAGTATCGGTATAAAAGATAACTATAAAATTATGAAATGATGTGTGGTTAAACAATATATGCGACTAAGATCGTAGAGAGGGAAGGGGTCCCGCACAACTCATCGGACCCAAGTAAACCTCACCTGCTCGTGGTGCAACATGCTAAAATAAACGAGGCTATAGCTCCCACCAAGCCGCAGTGGATCAGCGGAGTGGGAAATGGCCCAAATCCCCCATATTAATCCCTACAAAGAACAGCCCCTAGTGTCTGGCGGTACCGAAAGCCATACTGACTGTGAGGGTCGCTGGTAAACGCTGGGTGCGAGAAACGTAGGACCGATAAGTGTGGATATATTAAAAGGAGGCCTATTCATTTTCAGACCCTATTCAGAAGATTTCAGGGCTGATATTGATGAAATGTTGTTTACCTGTCGAAAACAATTCTTCATCATCCGATAGAGGTTCACAGCCGGACATAGGCCTTCCTCAAAGATCTCTACACCGATCGGTTCTGTGCTGCTCGTATCCAGCGGCTTCTGACAACCTTCGCCAGGTCGTCGGTCCACCTGTATACGCTCATCATCATCATTAGTTGCTCTCTTCAAACTGAACTTTTGCGATTGAGAAAACCAATTTGATCCTCAGCTATTCTTTTTAACTGATGATATTTAAACCCGGTCTACTCCTAAATTTACTGTGAAGCTTATAAAAAAAACATCACTACTGTCTCTCATTTCAAATACATGATGTTTTTCTTATTGGCGTCGATCTGAATAAATCTAAACTGCGTTTCAAGGGTAAGGGGCAACGTTCGACCGTGGCATCTTATTTGTAGAATATCAAATGCTTAATATATTATCTGGATTATTTATCTTTTATACCATTAAACGTCGAGAGGAGCGAGAAGTTCACCTGATAGTAAGTGATATGCCCGCCCATAACATGTCACTATTTAGGATAATACACTCTGCACCACATTGCCCTCGTCGATATAAACATAGTATATTGAATCTTTAACCAGCTACAGCGCACTTGAAACCAGGACATAGTAATGTTAGCACAGTATTTTTTGTCGACTGTTATATACGCTGCAGTGGTATCTACTTAGATGGTCTCCGGAAGCAGCGGTAGAGTCTTCCCGCAAGCTTCTCCAGACAGCATGGCCTTCGGTAACACCAGGCACTAGAGTCCGTCGTTTATATGGGTTAATATGGGGGGATTTGGGCCATTTTCCAACACTTCAACAGAGCTGGTGAGGTAAGCTTTGATCCTGTGAACTGTTGTTCGGTAATCCTTACACCCTGTCTACATATTTAAAGTTTAATATCTTTTTTATCGTATGAATATGTTAATTTTCTTTCCTTTGTCCTTTATGGAAAATATTACAAGAGACCTATGTTCAGCAGTGGACTTCCATTGCTTGAAACGTTCACGAGGATGATGACATATCTGCAGTTGTCACTCACTTACCATCATTATATTTATTCATAAAAAAAAATTTTAAACAGACAACAAGCATACATATTTAAACAGATGTTAAGTCAATTTAAAATATTTTCTCGGTTTTCTTTTATTTTTATGGATGACATTGAAGTGTACCACATTTTTAATATGTTAAATATAATATGCGGTGTTGGCAGGCCACCTTCTAGGTGGAACGAAGATCTGGTGAAGGTCGCGGGAAAGAACTCGACGTAGTGGACTGTCGGTCGTCTGATGACGATGATGATGAAATATAATAGGAGAGCATTTCAAACAAAATTTAATTAAATTTGAAGCTAACAATAATCATGAATTAACGACAAATCTTTTTTAACTAAGTATTGACGGTATAATACTAGCAATTAACTGGTGGTAGGTCTATGTACTGTTGGTGAAGGATGTAGAGGCTCCAACCTCGACGTGCACCCTGCTAATCAACAAACGAGGCTCTGGCTCTCACAAACCCGCATTGGGCAAGCGTGGTGGGAAATAAACCCTCCATATGAGATGCCCGATCGATGTGGGAATCTTTGGAGCAGGCCTATATCCAGCAGTGGACATCTATAGACTGATGATGAGGTATATGTTGTCGGAGACTGTCTAGGTAGTTACCAATGCATCGCGTATTGCAGCCGACAAACAATAATGCAAACTATTGTGTTCCGGTTTGGAGGGCGCTGTAGCTAGTTTAATTATTGAGGTAAAGAAACAACATCTGAAGACTCAGGCGACAAGCGCAGTGAGGTACTACATATATCTTCCTAACTAGCGCCACATAGTTATGGGTTGATGTCACGCTCGTCATATAAATTAAATAAAAAAACTCATGTTCACATATCATCATCATTATCATGTCAGCAACTTTACAATACAATTTTTTTTTAACAAAATAACTTTCAGTGTAGTAATTATGTCTGATGTCGTGGAAAAATGATGTCACGGTTTCCCAAGATCATCATCATTACTGGGTGCTCTCTTTAAACTGAAATTTGCTGATTAAATTGAGGAAGCCAATTCGATTTTCAGCTGTTTTCAGCTAATGGTATTTAAGCCTGGTCTACTCCTTTATTTCTTTAATCTATTGTTTCCGCTGTCTACCAGGTGCACGTGCAATTTTGCCATCCAGGATCAACCTTGGGAACCCATAAAGGGATTCTCTTTGAAGATGTCTCAAAAATGCAACCTATGCATGACGGTTGTCATCAGTCTACGTTTAGATAGGCTCCGCCTAATTGGAGCACCTCTAGAATTTGTATTTATAAGCAACTTTTTTTTATTTAATAAAGATTTATTCTCGTTTTTTTTTATTTCACACAAGTATTTTCTAGTCCATGGAGAAATAAAATATGAAAGCAGTGTAATTTCTTGTATTAATACTAGCCGCAATAATTTATCTTAAGAATTTAATTAGAAACTATTTTTTAATTTGTTATTAATTTTAATCTAAACAAAAACAAAATTCTGTTTCTTAAATTACTTGCTTTTGCCTTTTGTCAAAGTATAGACAAAGGAAGACAACTGTCAACTGTTTAGCAGTTGACAACAGTTGACAGTTTTGAACGAAAATAAATCTCTGAAATAGGGGAATCTTGAGGTAAACATTGATTATTATTATGTTGATAGATCTAATTAAAAATGACGACAATGGATAAAGAAGAAGATGTCAGCGGGAGCGACTTGGAAATATTCGAGATGCCGGAAACCGTGTTGTGCGTGGACACGATCTGCAATATATGTTACGCGGAATTTCTTGACGAGGATGACCTTAAAGTGCACGTGAAGCAGATGCATCTGACGGAACGGAGCCGCTCTCGCTATTGTCAATTCTGCTCGACGATGTTCCCGAGTTTGGAGGAGTACGCCCGCCATATAAGCGAAGTGCACATACTTAATTTGAAATGCTGCAAATACTGTATGCGTACGTTCAGCCACCTGCCCGACGTGCGAAAACACGAAAGGAAGCACTTATCATCAGCTCATAAATCTGGTTATTCATGTTCAAACTGTAATCGGGTTTTCAACAGTGTAACCGAGTTGGAAGATCACGAATATTCTATTCATAGCGATGGAAAAGACGGTGTTCTCTTACAAGAGTGTTATTCTCTACTGTCGTCATTCTTGAACATGAAGGCGTCGACATTTCTTCAATCGCTCGGTACCCACTATAAGTACACTTGTGTATCTTGTAAAATCTCCACACACGATGTCGAGTATTACATGCAACACTTGCAGCAAAAAAACTGTCGATCATTAGTTTGCGATAAGTGCTGCAACGTGTTCAGAAAGCGGATGGGGCTGAAGAGACATTTCATGAATCATTATGAATGTCATAATAAAGTTCATGAGGATTTGAAGTTGCCGTGTGAAAGATGCAATAACACATTCAACTTCGATCTCCTTCAGGAGCACATAAAGGCATGTCAGGCGGTTAAATGTACATCGTGTAATATTGTCTTCGATAATGTCAGCGACAGAGCAAATCATCAGGCGGAAACCCATCGGACAATGTTTTCTATAAAAATTTGTAAATACTGCCACAGAGAGTTTGTGGGCAAGGTCGCACTCAGCAAACACATAGAGAGATCCCATAGAAAAGACTTGCACCTCTATAAGTACTTCTGCATCTACTGCGAAGACATCTTCAATCATCCGAAGAAGCTGTTCAGTCACTTCTTCGGCAAGCATAAGGATCTGAAGCCTTACACTTGTA
The DNA here is from genome assembly GCA_029286815.1 of Troides helena. Classification (NCBI taxonomy): domain Eukaryota; kingdom Metazoa; phylum Arthropoda; class Insecta; order Lepidoptera; family Papilionidae; genus Troides; species Troides helena. The sequence continues at coordinate 664,447 of JAGSMV010000034.1, forward strand.
AAATATGCAATAAAACATTCAAACTGAGGAAGCAGTTCACTCTTCATATCAAGCTGGAACATTCCAGTCGGGGCACAGTGAAGTTCGATGACAACTTCCATGTGTTGTTCACTGATGATGTACCTTCATCCGACAAGGATACTGTCGATGAAGATGACACAACAAATCAAAACACATTGGATTCATCGGGGATGGTAATTGAAAATGCCGAGCCGGATTCAGATCTGAATAAAGAAAGCATGTCAGTGTTAGGTGATGTTGAGTTAGTGATGTGCCCGACGGAAACTGAAGTGGAACAGACTGATGCTGACAACATGACTCCGGAACGGGTTAAAAGGAAGCGGAGAGTTAAAACTAAAACACCCGCAGTGTTCGTCGACTTGACTGTCCCATCAGACTGTACAGACGGTGAGTCTGATAACGAGCCCCTGGTCAAAGTCAGGAGGCGGATGCGGGCCCGCCTGCTGGAGGACATCTGCATACCCACCTGGCTGGAGAAGTCTAAGGAGATGAAGCGGAACAGGCGCAAGTTCACATGCAAAATCTGCAAGAAGTACTGCTACACTTACCAGAACTACAATCACCACATGAGCCTTCACCAGCGGTACCAGTACAAGAGGTGCATCAAGTGTCCGAAGGTCTTCAAGTCCAAGGAGAGGTTGAGTAACCACATCCTGAAAGAGCATTCTACATCAAAGCTGACGGAGACCCTGAAGAGCGTTCGGGAGAGGAGGAAACGCAGCCACCACCAGCTGGAATACCCCAAGGCATCCGAACTGTCCAGGCAGGTCATCACACAGAGATTCCTGAAGACAATCAAGAAGGTCAGCACCGATGGAGACCATGTCCCAGTCAAAGTTACACCGGTAATCAATAAGCTGTCAGCGAAGAAGTTCATAGAGAACTTCACACCGGAGTCCAGCTACAACGGCACCAGGAATTGCGTCCAGCTGGACAACGTCGTCACTATAAAACGGGTGAGCGCACCGATCAGGTCTTCAACCATAAAACTGGTGAGGGCATCTGACACCAGCTCCGAGTTCGTCGGGCTGAGGCAGCCGGTGAGGTACAGGGACTCCTTCGCCGAGCAGTACACGGTCACCATCAAACTGGTCACCAGCACCGACCCCCCCAAAATGAACTTCGACGACCTGGTGAACGCAGCTGATGTTTACCAGGAGGCGGCTGCTGGCTACGCTGACGAGGACCCGACGGCCATACCTGACGTCGCCGAGGAGATACTGCTGGAAGAGACCGCCGAAGCCCCCAAACCTAAGGAGGTCCTCCACAAGCTGATCATACCGAAGCTGCCGGTGGAGTACAAGGACATCCACATCGCCCACCTGCTGCCTGAAGCACCTTACTACAAGATAGTAAAGATCGACGAGGTCCTCAAGGAGCAGACGGTGAAGGTGGAGACCAGAGGAACCGGAGACATCAAGCTACCCGACGGCACCAAGCTGGTCAGCGTGAACCCGTTGGCGCACCTGATCGGAGACAAGACGGTGGAGCTCCCGAAGAACAAGTACTACAAGCCGAAGCAGGTGGACATAGGGAAGGCGCTGATGAAGGCGCTGCTGAAGTCGAAGCGCGCGCCCGCCGCGCGGAGGCCCCGCAAGCCGGACTTCGAAGCCGAACAATAAGTCTATTCATTTATTGTAAGTACGCGACGAACGGAACGATAACCCGTGTGATAGACGTTATGCACTGTAAGTAGTGTACATAGCTACAGCGCCCTTCGAACCGGATCACAGCAATGTCCGCACAGCACTGCCTGCCAGCTGCAACAGGCGCTGCGGCGGTACCTAGACGGTCTGTAGCAACAGAGACACTACCGCCAGTGATAGCTACAGCGCCCTTCAAACCGGATCACAGCAATGTCCGCACAGCACTGTGTCGGCTGCAGTAGGCGCTGCGTTTGTATGGAGCGAGAAAGAGACAGCTATATATGTATTCGTAAAGTGAGCGAGTGACACGGAACTTTATTCTCTGTCACTTATTTCCCACTCCCCCCTTTCTTTCAACTCTCCTTTCTCCTTCTCACTCCTCTTCTCTCTCTCTCTCTACAGCCTCCGCATCCAGTTCTCCCACAACCATCACTACCGGCTGCGAACTCATACTAGTATTTCTTTATAGCCATCTACCGTCATAGTAAATGCCACAGCTGCACAACAAACGTTACAACTATCCGGCTTGAAGGATCTTACAGCTATTATTACCGCGGCAACTTAACATTTTATATCTCAAGGCGACGAGCACATGCATATCATCCTAATTACCGCCAAATTTTTATGGGTAAGCGCACTTAAAATCAAGTGAAGCTCTCGACACTTTGTTTAAAAAAAAAAACTATATTACACATCTACCCTCTCTAAGTGTATTTATTTTTGTACTTGTACTTATTTCGCACTACCGCCATCACTATCAGAGATTATATAAATAATAAAAAAAAAAAAAACAATTTATTTGAGAATATTTACACCAGGTCTGCAGTGTCGTATATCTTATCCCTGTACGGGCCGTAATCGGAGGAGGAGTCCAGGTAGTACAGCCTGCCGTTCTCCTTCCTCAGGATCCTCTTCCTCCTACTCCTCTTACCCGATTCGAAATCCGACGGCCTACTGGACTCCCTGTTACTCTTGAAGTTTACCTCCTCCGTGTTCTTACTGGACGTCAGTAAGGAGTGATTATCGGAATCGCCACTACCGTACCCTCCACCGTTACCCCTGGTGGTATACTTTTCATCCCTCTTATACTTCGCACCACCGCCGCCCTTAGTGACGCCGGAACGGACCGTGCCGTTCGATTGTTTGAATTTGGATTTGTATTTCTTAACGGTTTCCGTTTTGTTCGACTCCTTCGGGTACTTCCGCTTCCGCCTCTTGGTCGCCTTCGTGTCGCCGGATATGGTATTGGCGTTGCGCACGTATTTCTTGTCTGTGGTCGCCGCTTTGTTTTTGAGGAACTTCTTGTACTTCAGGCCGATGTCGCTGAACGGCGAGTGTTCGCGTATCGTCGGCCTGTAGCTGCGCTCCGGCTTGGATTGATTTTCCCGCCCGTTGCCGTCGCGGTGCGAGTCGTCGGCCGCGCCCATTCTGGTTATGGTGACGTTGTGTATATTTCTCATCATCTCGACAGCCCTGTCCGCTACCCTGTTCGCCAGCAGATCGAACTTGTCCGACTCCAGTATCCTCTCGATCAGCTCCTCAACGTCGCCGCTCCGGTCGATCCTCAGCGCGGTGATCAGCACATTCGATGGGGAGTAAACGCTTACGATGCCTTTGATTAGAAAAAAAAACTTTAATGTCTAGGTACCACCGCTGCCAACAGACTTTACTGTGTTCCGGTTTGAAGGACCGACAGCTATTACTACCGGTAGGTCACTATTACCGGAGATTTTTAAAAGCATTGGTACTACTGCAGCAGTTATTGCAGCCGGCAGACACTACTGTGCGGACATTGCTGTGATCCGGTTTGAAGGGCCTATAGCTATCACTGGCGGTAGTGTCTCTGTCGCCGGAGACCGTCTAGGTACCGCCGCAGCGCCTGTTGCAGCCGGCACGCAGTGCTGTGCGGACATTGCTGTGATCCGGTTTGAAGGGCCTATAGCTATCACTGGCGGTAGTGTCTCTGTCGCCGGAGACCGTCTAGGTACCGCCGCAGCGCCTGTTGCAGCCGGCACGCAGTGCTGTGCGGACATTGCTGTGATCCGGTTTGAAGGGCCTATAGCTATCACTGGCGGTAGTGTCTCTGTCGCCGGAGACCGTCTAGGTACCGCCGCAGCGCCTATTGCAGCCGACACAGCACTGTACAGACTTCACTATTATCCGGTTTGAAGGATCAGTAGTATTGCTCCTCTTGTCCCTTAGTTTGAATAGAATAAACACATAAAACATGATAGATATCAATTCACGCCCAAGTTTAATACGTCGGGAAGATGTCCAAACTCCATGTCCAGCAGTGGGCAAACGGCCGACGACGTAGTATATAAGTACTTACATAGAAATTTCCATAGAAAATATATCATTTTCGTTATTACTGTTTATCGCATTATATGTTTACTGCGGACTGTTACTGGGGTTAGAAAAAAAAAAAAAAAATTCGCAGTATAAATATTTTACTGTGCTATTAAATTTTTTATATTTATCGATTTTAAATCGATTTCTTACTTGAGTTGCGCACACTATTACCGGTAACAGTGCAGTTATTCGGCCGACATAGCCGACTATATATATCCGAACGAGATTAGTTGGAGCCCCAGCTGTGGCAACGAGACGTTCACCTGATGGTAAGTGATACGCAGCACCGCATTGTGTTCTCGCCTGAGACGTAAGAGGTGGAATATCGTTACCCCAGTAACTGTACTAGCTACAGCGCCGTTCAAACCGGATCACAGTAATGTCTACCGGCTGCAATATGCGCTGCGGTGGTACCAACACGATCTCCGGTAATAGAAATCCTACCACTGAATTATATACTTGTCAAAAACAGATACCTACCAGCAGTGAAGACAGAGACCTACTACCAGTGAAGACAGATACCTACCAGCAGTGAAGACAGAGACCTACCAGCAGTGAAGACAGATACCTACCAGCAGTGAAGACAGATACCTACCACCAGTGAAGACAGAGACCTACCAGCAGTGGAGACAGAGACCTACCAGCAGTGAAGACAGATACCTACCAGCAGTGAAGACAGAGACCTACTACCAGTGAAGACAGATACCTACCAGCAGTGAAGACAGAGACCTACCAGCAGTGGAGACAGAGACCTACCAGCAGTGAAGACAGAGACCTACCAGCAGTGAAGACAGAGACCTACCAGCAGTGAAGACAGAGACCTACCAGCAGTGAAGACAGATACCTACCAGCAGTGAAGACAGAGACCCACCAGCAGTGAGACAGAGACCTACTACCAGTGAAGACAGATACCACCAGCACTGAAGACAGATACCTACCAGCAGTGGAGACAGAGACTCACCAGCAGTGGAGACAGAGACCTACTACCAGTGAAGACAGATACCACCAGCAGTGGAAGACAGATACCACCACCAGCAGTGGAGACAGAGACCACCAGCAGTGAAGACAGATACCACCACCAGCAGTGAAGACAGATACTCACCAGCAGTGAAGACAGATACCTACCAGCAGTGAAGACAGAGACCTACCAGCAGTGAAGACAGAGACCTACCAGCAGTGAAGACAGATACCTACCAGCAGTGAAGACAGAGACCTACCAGCAGTGAAGACAGAGACCTACCAGCAGTGAAGACAGATACCTACCAGCAGTGGAGACAGAGACCTACCAGCAGTGAAGACAGAGACCTACCAGCAGTGAAGACAGATACCTACCAGCAGTGAAGACAGAGACCTACTACCAGTGAAGACAGATACCTACCAGCAGTGAAGACAGATGCCACCAGCAGTGGAGACAGAGACCACCAGCAGTGAAGACAGACCTACCAGCAGTGGAGACAGAGAGACCTACTACCAGTGAAGACACAGATACCTACCAGCACTGAAGACAGATACCTACCAGCAGTGGAGACAGAGACCTACCAGCAGTGGAGACAGAGACCTACCAGCAGTAAACACAGAGACCTACCAGCAGTGAAGACAGAGACCTGCCACCAGCAGTGAGAGACAGAGACCTACTACCAGTGAGAGACAGATACCTACCAGCACTGAAGACAGATACCTACCAGCAGTGGAGACAAGAGACCTACCAGCAGTGGAGACAGAGACCTGCCAGCAGTGGAGACGAGACCTACCAGCGGTGGAGACAGAGACCTACCAGCAGTGGAGACAGAGAGACCTACTACCAGTGAAGACAGATACCTACCAGCACTGAAGACAGATGCCACCACCAGCAGTGGAGACAGAGAGACCTACCACCAGCAGTGGAGACAGAGAGACCTACCAGCAGTGAGACAGAGACCTACCAGCGGTGGAGACAGAGACCTACCACCAGCAGTGAAGACAGAGAGACCTACTACCAGTGAGACAGATGCCACCAGCAGTGAGAGACAGATACCTACCACCAGCAGTGGAGACAGAGACCTGCAGCAGTGGAGACAGGGACCTACTACCAGTGAAGACAGATACCTACCACCAGTGAAGACAGATACCACCAGCAGTGGAGACAGAGACCTGCAGCAGTGGAGACGAGACCTACCAGCAGTGGAGACAGAGACCTACCAGCAGTGAAGACACAGATACCTACCAGCAGTGAAGACAGAGACCTACTACCAGTGAAGACAGATACCACCACCAGCAGTGAAGACAGATACCTACCAAAGCAGTGGAGACAGAGACCTACCACCAGCAGTGAGACAGATACCTACCAGCAGTGAAGACAGACCTACCAGCATTGAAGACAGATACCTACCACCAGTGAAGACAGATACCTACCAGCAGTGAAGACAGAGACCTACCAGCAGTGAAGACAGATACCTACCACCAGTGAAGACAGATACCTACCAGCAGTGAAGACAGATACCTACCAGCAGTGAAGACAGAGACCTACCACCAGTGAAGACAGAGACCTACCACCATCAATAACAGACATCTACACTCAGGAAAACACACTAACTACCATCAAAAACAGAGACCTACCAGCAGTGGAGACAGAGACCTACCAGCAGTAAACACAGAGACCTACCAGCAGTGAAGACAGAGACCTGCCACCATCACAAAGCAGAGAGCAACCACCAGTGAAAACAGATACCTACCGCCATCAAAAAAAGATACCCTTCACCACTTAAAACATAAACTCACCACCATAAAGAAACAAGTAGCTACCAAACGAACCCAGATACCTACCACCAGCGACCATTTGAAGTTTGGTAACAAATCATTGCCTCTGTTAATTGCAATTAAAAAGTAATCAGCGCGCGGTAGTACGACATAATACTGAAATATCGACACCGGCCCGCGCTGGAACAAGTATTTTCAAATACCACATCTAAATACTAGGTATCTAAACACTGAGTATATCCAATACTGTAAAATAAACCAATGTACTGAAACAATTTGTTTTTATTCAATTACACGGGCGGGACGTTCACCTAATATTAAGTGATAACGTGTTATATACTGCGTCGCATTGCTTTCCTCGCTAAAGACTAGATATAATACTGTGTTATGGTTTGAAGGACGCTGTAGCCAGTGTAATTACAGGTGACGATACTCAACGTGATGACTTGCCATCTGATGAACGTTCTTTATTTGTATAAAAAAATTAAGAAGGAATAAAATAATATTAAACTTAAAAAATATTTTTTATTCTGTTACCTAGTATTTATACTTAGTATTGGATATCTAGTTTCAAAACTTGTTCGCGTGAATAAGTCTCATATTATTTACTACACCTTCAATAACGCGAACTGATCGCGTCGAGATCCCGAGCTGCGGGAAATGGCGCTTCCAGCGCTGCGGCAGCCGAGGAGCACTTCCAAAATGGATACGGATCACGAGGAATATGTGATACTGACGTTGAGGAGTAACGTAAAGCTGGTTGTCAGCTCTGATGGCTACCATGGCGTGGTGAGAGGAGAAGGTGTCTACTTGTGCCTGCTGTGCGGGACAGAGATCGCGCTGGACGACAAATGCAAGGCCCAGCATAAGAGCCGCGGGACGCACTTGAAGATGTTGGAGACCATCCCGCACCTGGACAGCTTCAGTGAGAATCTCATACGACAGGTACTGATATACTACACATTTTTATCCTTCATCATCAGCCGATATCCATTACCAAAGACCTGGTGGGAAGTCTACCACCAATACATCTTCCTACACAAGGACCTGTTCCCCGTTAGTACTTCAAACTATATATCCTGCCCGTTGTCAGCAGATCAACAATCCTTTGGACTATATCAGTAAATTATGTTCTGCGGATCTCATCATTTCTGATTTAATCACACCGGGAAACCTTTTTTTTTAAGCTCATCCTCCTCTCCATTACTGAGGGTTGACCGACAAATTTGTATCTAACCTGACTCATAGGGAATAGTTACCCTACACTGTTTATATTAGTCAAATTCCTTATGATTTTATGATGATGGACCTCAATTATATATTTAGTAACAGTAAAGGCGAAGACAATGCTGGTTCAGGTACTCCAGCTCTCATATGTTGATAGCCAGAACAGTCATGGGGTAATAGATAGACCGATGGGTTTGCAAAAGCTATACCACCATCAAACCTCATGTTGCCTGGCTATGTGATTCCGGCAAAAGACAGTAAAATACCGAGCCTATGTAGGTAAATGTAAATCAGTGCTTTCTGGAACCTGAAGACCAGTCCAGCAGCTAACATTCATCGGTTGAAGATGATGTAGACTGCTTTATAGGATAATACCTATTATATATTCTTTCCTCATCCATATATAATGTATACCAAGGGTTTCATTTTGTCAATTTATTGTATATCATCCATTACTTTTTTTTTTAAAGAAGTGATGAGACGAACAGAACACTCACTTGATGTTAAGTGATACATCTGCTCATAACATGGTGATACTTAGGACGGTACAGCACCATATTGTGAGACGAGTCTCGCTACACCAAGAATTACACTAGCTACATCTCTACACTCATGTCTGTGAACACTGCGGTGGTACTTAGATGGTGTCGAGCAACAGAGATGCTATCACCAGTGACAGCTATAGGTCCTTGAAACCAGAACACAGTAACATTGCCACGGTATTGTCTGTGGGCTGCAGTAGGCGCTGCGGTGGTACCTAGATGTTCTCTTACAACAGAGAATTACCACCAGTAAATGATTAATATTAACCATATGAAATTGCCAATTGTTGATATAAAGAAAGCAACCTTACCATCTTCATCTTCAACTGATAGACTTCCACTGCTGAACATCTCCACATCCATCACCACCTTACCTTATAGTAAACTAATTATATTATCTTCCGATTGCAGTTGAACAAAAATATATGTTATTGCACCATATGCAACTTGATCGTCCCGACCAATTCGCTGATGATTCACATCCAGGCCGAGCACCACAAGCAAGAACTGGAGAAGGCATCCATAAGATCCTCCGTGTATAAACCAAAGTAATTGTATTACTTATATATATACACTAATGTAATATATGAAAATCATTCCATTAGTCGCTGGTGATCACCGAAATACCTGGACTGGTTTGATTAGATATTTTCTATTGATAACATATAATATTATACACTACTTCATCATCATCATCATCATCCTCAGCCAATAGACATTCACTGATGGACATAAGCCATTCTTAAAGATCCCCACATCAACCTACCCTTGTTGCTCGGATCGCTGGACTCTAGGGGCTCATGTGGAGGGATTTGGGCGATAGGCGGATTATGAGCGATTGTTGGAGCTAATTGTGGTGGGGATCATCATCATCGTCAGCCGATAAACATCCAGTGCTGGACATAGGCCTCAACCAGAGATTCCTATATTGATCGGATAGGGATTCACATGGGGAGGATATGGGTCATGTCCCACCACTCTAGCCCAATGCGGGTAGGTGGGAGCCAGAGCCTCGTCTATTGATTAGCAGGCTGCACCACGAGCTGGTGATGTTGGCTTAGGTCTATTGCAGTCCAGGTTAATAAGACTATTACGATCAGGTTCCATCATTTATACTGTAAATAGTTGTTCTAAGATATAATTTATATTTAGTTAACAAAATTTATTTCGTATGAAGCTTTATTATTAAACATTTGATTGAAATTCAAAATGGTTTTATTTAATCCAATAATTCATGAGATATTTGAAGTTGAAGAATTTTTTTTTTAAATTACCCTCCTTACTCTAGTAAAGGTCTACCTTGTCCCATCTTTACTTGGGATCAATCCTCCTGGTCATTCATCTAAATCTCTCGTTATCTACTCTCCTGGTCATTCATCTAAATCTCTCGTTATCTACTCTCCTGGTCATTCATCTAAATCTCTCGTTATCTACTCTCCTGGTCATTCATCTAAATCTCTTGTTATCTACTCTCCTGGTCATTCATCTAAATCTCTTGTTATCTACTCTCCTGGTCATTCATCTAAATCTCTTGTTATCTACTCTCCTGGTCATTCATCTAAATCTCTTGTTATCTACTCTCCTGGTCATTCATCTAAATCTCTTGTTATCTACCCTCCTGGTCATTCATCTAAATCTCTCGTTATCTACTCTCCTGGTCATTCATCTAAATCTCTCGTTATCTACTCTCCTGGTCATTCATCTAAATCTCTTGTTATCTACTCTCCTGGTCATTCATCTAAATCTCTTGGGACCTAACCTCCTGGTCATTCATCTGAATCTCTTGTTATCTACCCTCCTGGTCATTCATCTAAATCTCTTGTTATCTACCCTCCTGGTCATTCATCTAAATCTCTTGTTATCTACTCTCCTGGTCATCCATCCTAAATCTTTTGTTATCTACCCTCCTGGTCATTCATCCTAAATCTTTTGTTATCTACTCTCCTGGTCATTCATCCTAAATCTCTTGTTATCTACTTTCTCCTGGTCATTCATCTGAATCTCTTGGGATATATCCTCCCGGTCATTCATCTAAATCTCTCGTTATCTACTCTCCTGGTCATTCATCTAAATCTCTCGTTATCTACTCTCCTGGTCATTCATCTAAATCTCTTGTTATCTACTCTCCTGGTCATTCATCTAAATCTCTTGGGACCTAACCTCCTGGTCATTCATCTAAATCTCTCGTTATCTACTCTCCTGGTCATTCATCTAAATCTCTCGTTATCTACTCTCCTGGTCATTCATCCTAAATCTTTTGTTATCTACTCCTGGTCATTCATCTAAATCTCTCGTTATCTACTCTCCTGGTCATTCATCTAAATCTCTCGTTATCTACTCTCCTGGTCATTCATCTAAATCTCTCGTTATCTACTCTCCTGGTCATTCATCTAAATCTCTCGTTATCTACTCTCCTGGTCATTCATCTAAATCTTTTTGTTACATCTACTCTCCTGGTCATTCATCTAAATCTTTTGTTATCTACCTCCTGGTCATTCATCTAAATCTTTTTGTTATCTACTCTCCTGGTCATTCATCCTAAATCTTTTGTTATCTACTCTCCTGGTCATTCATCTAAATCTTTTGTTATCTACTCTCCTGGTCATTCATCTAAATCTTTTATTTATCTACTCTCCTGGTCATTCATCTAAATCTTTTGTTATCTACTTCCTGGTCATTCATCTAAATCTTTTGTTATCTACTCTCTGGTCATTCATCTAAATCTTTTGTTATCTACTCTCCTGGTCATTCATCCTAAATCTTTTGTTATCTACTCTCCTGGTCATTCATCTAAATCTTTTTGTTACATCTACTCTCCTGGTCATTCATCTAAATCTTTTGTTATCTATACTCTCCTGGTCATCCATCCTAAATCTTTTGTTATCTACTCTCCTGGTCATTCATCTAAATCTTTTGTTATCTACTCTCCTGGTCATTCATCTAAATCTTTTGTTATCTACTCTCCTGGTCATCCATCCTAAATCTTTTGTTATCTACTCCTGGTCATTCATCTAAATCTTTTGTTATCTACTCTCCTGGTCATTCATCTAAATCTTTTGTTATCTACTCTCCTGGTCATCCATCTAAATCTTTTGTTATCTACTCTCCTGGTCATCCATCTAAATCTTTTTGTTACATCTACTCTCCTGGTCATTCATCTAAATCTCTCGTTATCTACTCTCCTGGTCATTCATCTAAATCTCTCGTTATCTACTCTCCTGGTCATTCATCTAAATCTCTCGTTATCTACTCTCCTGGTCATTCATCTAAATCTCTCGTTATCTACTCTCCTGGTCATTCATCTAAATCTCTCGTTATCTACTCTCCTGGTCATTCATCTAAATCTCTCGTTATCTACTCTCCTGGTCATTCATCTAAATCTCTCGTTATCTACTCTCCTGGTCATTCATCTAAATCTCTTGTTATCTACTCTCCTGGTCATTCATCTAAATCTCTTGTTATCTACCCTCCTGGTCATTCATCTAAATCTCTTGTTATCTACTCTCCTGGTCATTCATCTAAATCTTTTGGGATATATCCTCCCGGTCATTCATCTAAATCTCTTGTTATCTACCCTCCTGGTCATTCATCCTAAATCTCTTGTTATCTACCCTCCTGGTCATTCATCTAAATCTCTTGTTATCTACTCTCCTGGTCATCCATCCTAAATCTTTTGTTATCTACCCTCCTGGTTATTCATCTAAATCTTTTTGTTATCTACTCTCCTGGTCATTCATCCTAAATCTCTTGTTATCTACTCTCCTGGTCATTCATCTAAATCTCTTGTTATCTACCCTCCTGGTCATTCATCTAAATCTCTTGTTATCTACCCTCCTGGTCATTCATCTAAATCTCTTGTTATCTACCCTCCTGGTCATTCATCTAAATCTCTTGTTATCTACTCTCCTGGTCATCCATCTAAATCTTTTGTTATCTACCCTCCTGGTTATTCATCTAAATCTCTTGTTATCTACTCTCCTGGTCATTCATCTAAATCTCTTGTTATCTACCTCCTGGTCATTCATCTAAATTTTGTTATCTACTCTGGTCATTCATCTAAATCTCTTGTTATCTACTCTCCTGGTCATCCATCTAAATCTTTTGTTATCTACCCTCCTGGTTATTCATCTAAATCTCTCGTTATCTACTCTCCTGGTCATTCATCTAAATCTCTTGTTATCTACTCTCCTGGTCATTCATCTAAATCTCTCGTTATCTACTCTCTGGTCATCCATCTAAATCTTTTGGGATATATCCTCCCGGTCATTCATCCTAAATCTCTTGTTATCTACCCTCCTGGTTATTCATCTAAATCTCTCTTTATCTACTCTCCTGGTCATTCATCTAAATCTCTTGTTACATCTACTCTCTGGTCATTCATCTAAATCTCTTGTTATCTGCCACTCCTGGTCATTCATCTAAAATCTCGTTATCTACTCTCTGGTCATCCATCTAAATCTTTTGGGATATATCCTCCCGGTCATTCATCTAAATCTCTTGTTATCTACCCTCCTGGTCATTCATCTAAATCTCTTGTTATCTACCCTCCTGGTCATTCATCTAAATCTCTTGTTATCTCTCCTGGTCATCCATCCTAAATCTTTTGTTATCTACCCTCCTGGTTATTCATCTAAATCTCTCGTTATCTACTCTCCTGGTCATTCATCTAAATCTCTCGTTATCTACTCTCCTGGTCATTCATCTAAATCTCTTGTTATCTACTCTCCTGGTCATTCATCTAAATCTCTCGTTATCTACTCTCCTGGTCATCCATCTAAATCTTTTGGGATATATCCTCCCGGTCATTCATCTAAATCTCTTGTTATCTACCCTCCTGGTTATTCATCTAAATCTCTCGTTATCTACTTTCTCCTGGTCATCCATCTAAATCTTTTGGGATATATCCTCCGGTCATTCATCTAAATCTCTTGTTATCTACCCTCCTGGTTATTCATCTAAATCTCTTGTTATCTACTCTCCTGGTCATCCATCTAAATCTTTTGTTATCTACCCTCCTGGTTATTCATCTAAATCTCTCTTTATCTACTCTCTGGTCATTCATCTAAATCTCTTATTTATCTACCCTCCTGGTCATTCATCTAAATCTCTTGTTATCTACTCTCTGGTCATTCATCTAAATCTCTTGTTATCTACCCTCCTGGTTATTCATCTAAATCTCTTGTTATCTGCTCTCCTGGTCATTCATCTAAATTCTTGTTATCTACTCTGGTCATTCATCTAAAATCTTGTTATCTACCCTCCTGGTTATTCATCCTAAATCTCTTGTTATCTACCCTCCTGGTCATTCATCTAAATCTCTTGTTATCTACCTCCTGGTCATTCATCTAAATTTTGTTATCTACCCTCCTGGTCATTCCATCTAAATCTCTCGTTATCTACCCTCCTGGTTATTCATCTAAATTCTTGTTATCTACCCTCCTGGTTATTCATCTAAAATCTCGTTATCTACTCTCTGGTCATCCATCTAAATCTTTTGTTATCTACCCTCCTGGTCATTCATCTAAATCTCTCTTTATCTACTCTCCTGGTCATCTATCTAAATTCCTTTGTTATCTACTCCTGGTCATTCCATCTAAATCTTTTGTTATCTACCCTCTGGTCATTCATCTAAATTCCTTTGTTATCTACCCTCCTGGTCATTCATCTAAATCTTCGTTATCTACTCTCTGGTCATTCATCTAAATCTCTTGTTATCTACCTCCTGGTCATTCATCTAAATCTCTTGTTATCTACTCTGGTCATTCATCTAAATCTTCGTTATCTACTCTGGTCATTCATCTAAATCTTTTGTTATCTACCTCCTGGTCATTCATCTAAATCTTTTGTTATCTACTTCTCCTGGTCATTCATCTAAATCTTTTGTTATCTACTTTCTCCTGGTCATTCATCTAAATCTCTCGTTATCTACTCTCCTGGTCATTCATCTAAATCTCTTGTTATCTACTCTCCTGGTCATTCATCTAAATCTCTCGTTATCTACTCTCCTGGTCATTCATCTAAATCTCTTGTTATCTACTCTCCTGGTCATTCATCTAAATCTCTTGGGACCTAACCTCCTGGTCATTCATCTGAATCTCTTGTTATCTACCCTCCTGGTCATTCATCTAAATCTCTTGTTATCTACTCTCCTGGTCATTCATCTAAATCTCTTGTTATCTACCCTCCTGGTCATTCATCTAAATCTTTTGGGATATATCCTCCGGTCATTCATCTAAATCTCTCGTTATCTACTCTCCTGGTCATTCATCTAAATCTCTCGTTATCTACTCTCCTGGTCATTCATCTAAATCTCTCGTTATCTACTCTCCTGGTCATTCATCTAAATCTTTTGGGATATATCCTCCCGGTCATTCATCTAAATCTTCGTTATCTACTCTCCTGGTCATTCATCTAAATCTTTTGTTATCTACCCTCCTGGTCATTCATCTAAAATCTTGTTATCTACTCTCCTGGTCATTCATCTAAATCTTTTATTTATCTACTCTCCTGGTCGTTCATCTAAATCTTTTGTTATCTACTCTCCTGGTCATTCATCTAAAATCTTGTTATCTACTCTCCTGGTCGTTCATCTAAATCTTTTGGGATATATCCTCCCGGTCATTCATCTAAATCTCTTGTTATCTACTCCTGGTCATTCATCTAAATTTTGTTATCTACCCTCCTGGTTATTCATCTAAATCTTTTGTTATCTGCTCTCCTGGTCATCCATCTAAATTTTGTTATCTACTCTCTGGTCATTCATCTAAAATCTTGTTATCTACCCTCCTGGTTGTCTATCTAAATTCCTTGTTATCTACTCCTGGTCATTCATCCTAAATCTTTTGTTATCTACCTCCTGGTCATTCATCTAAATTTTGTTATCTACCCTCCTGGTTATTCATCTAAAATCTTGTTATCTACTTCTCCTGGTCATCCATCTAAATCTTTTGGGATATATCCTCCCGGTCATTCATCTAAATCTCTTGTTATCTACCCTCCTGGTCATTCATTCAAATCTCTTGTTATCTACCCTCCTGGTCATTCATCTAAATCTCTTGTTATCTACTCTCCTGGTCATCCATCTAAATCTTTTGTTATCTACCCTCCTGGTTATTCATCTAAATCTCTTGTTACATCTACTCTCTGGTCATTCATCTAAATCTCTTGGGACCTAACCTCCTGGTCATTCATCTAAAATCTTGTTATCTACTCCTGGTCATTCATCTAAATTCTTGTTATCTACTCTCTGGTCATCCATCTAAATCTCTTGTTATCTGCTCTCTGGTCATTCATCTAAATCTCTTGTTATCTGCTCTCCTGGTCATCCATCTAAATTTTGTTATCTACCTCCTGGTCATTCATCTAAATCTCTTGTTATCTACCCTCTGGTCATTCATCTAAATCTTCGTTATCTGCTCTCTGGTCATTCATCTAAATTTTGTTATCTACTCTCTGGTCATTCATCTAAATTCTTGTTATCTACTCCTGGTCATTCATCTAAATCTTTTGTTATCTACTCCTGGTCATCCATCCTAAATCTCTTGTTATCTACTCTCCTGGTCATTCATCTAAATCTCTTGTTATCTACCCTCCTGGTCATTCATCTAAATCTCTTGTTATCTACCCTCCTGGTCATTCATCTAAATCTCTTGTTATCTACCCTCCTGGTCATTCATCTAAATCTCTTGGGACCTAACCTCCTGGTCATTCACCTGAATCTCTTGGAGTCAATCCTCAAGGTCATTCTTCTAAAACTATCTCTATATTCTTGTTGTAGACAGGGCTGCAAGCCACAGCGGCTCTTACAGCTCATCTGACACTGGGCTCGTGGACCCGGATCCACGGCCTGAGTTTCTATAAATCCAAAATGAGCTACGCGGGATGTAGCTGTCTGGCGGATGATTGTGTGTGTCTGGTTCTTGTAGTTCTTTATCTGGCGATTCTACTCGGTCGTCGAGGCCGGGCGCGGGCCCGTTCCCTGACTACCTTCGCCTGTATCGGAATCTCTGGGCGGCGAGGACCGCCCACGGTCGCGGGTGTGTACTTAGTGTACGCGGTGTGTGAGTAGCTGCGGCGCCGCGTTCTGAAGCGAGGGCGGCGTGATGCTGATATTCGGAGCGTGCTGGTAGTGTCCGAAGTGTGTGGTGACGTCGGTGCTGTCGGTGACTGAGGGTATGTGTGTGGTTTGCGGGACCCCTTGGGATGTCGGAATGCGCCGCGGTCTGCGCTTTTCGTCCTGGGATTCGGAGGTAGCACGTAGTTGGCCGCGCTGGCCACCAGAGGGTTGGGATGAGTTGCCGCCTTGGCGAAGTAGGTCACGGAGCACTCTCTGAAGTGCTCCTTGATCGTTGGGAGTTTAAGGTCGCTGTGGATGTCCACATTGCGCTGGTACCATTCGGCACCAGTCGCGGTGCGGGTAAAACGGTTCTGGAGAGTCTGCAGAGGTTTGAGACGGTCTTCGGACGAATGGGCGAAGACAACGCTTGCGTAAGACATTATAGGTCTTACGCATACCTTGTAAAGGTGAAGCTTGTGTCTGAGAGAGCTTGCTCTTCTTACACAGCAAGGGGTATAGCTTGCCCAGTACTTGGGCCGCTTTCTTTCTCGCCTCGCGGATGTGGGCGACGAAATTGAGTCTGGTGTCGAGTGTGACGCCGAGGTATTTGACCGAGCTTCTCCATGGGATCGGCTGGCCGAAGAGCGAGAGCTGGCCGAGTTCATGGCCGCGTTTTTCGCCTTCTTGAGAAGGGTTGATGACCTACGGTGGGTGAAGTGAATGGCTTCACTTTTCTCCGGGTTTATATCGATTCGCCACGTCCGGAACCACTCGCCTAGGCGGGTGGTCGCGTTCTGTAGGCGCTTCGTTATAATACCCGGAGCTCTGCCGGAATGATAAAGAGCGGTGTCGTCCGCGAAAAGGGCCATCTTGACGAAGGGGTCTCTCGGTATGTCGCTCGTGTAGAGCGAGAAGAGTAGCGGGGAGAGGCAAGAACCTTGAGGGACACCGGCTTTAATCGGCCGGGGCGAGGAGAGAGCGCACTCGACGCGAAGGCGGAAGGAGCGATTCGAGAGGTAGTTTCGAATGACGGTGACTAGACGGTCTGGCACTTTGAGAGTGTAAAGCTTGTATATCAAGCCTTCGTGCCAGACTTTGTCGAACGCCTTGGCGACGTCGAATAGGACGGCGCAGGTGTCGATCAGTCGTTTGTGCTCGAGACCGACCAGAATGTGCTCGGTCAGTCGGTGCACTTGATGAACGCAAGAGTGGTTGCTCCTGAATCCGAACTGTTCATCCGGGAGGAGGTTGTTCTCTGCGGTGAAATGGCGCAGACGCTCTAGAATTATGCGCTCGTAAAGTTTGCCCAAGGTGTTCAGTAGGCTGATCGGACGGTAGCTGTTGGGTAGGTTCCTCGGCTTTCCAGGCTTCGGAATACCTATCACTACGGCCTCTTTCCAGGCGTCTGGGAAGGAGCAGTCGGCTAGCAGGGCGTTGAATATGGCCACTAGCAGACCGACTATCGGGGGGGGGGAGACTTTTTACAACTCTGTTGGAGATGTTGTCGGATCCCGGGGCTGACCTCATTTTCAGCCTCTTTATGATGTCAACGACCTCACCGGGGAAACCGGTTTTAGAGGGGACCTTCTGGTGGGAGGGCTGCTCTGCGGCGCACCTCGTTCTAGACCAACTTGAGGTGATCGGGGTCTACTGGTGCGGTAGAGGGAGTGCACTGGCTCTCTAGACTGTCGGCGAGACAATCTGATTTTCGGCATCCTCCAACGCAAGGGAGGAACCATCGCTCATTACGGGAGGCATGCGGGCCATGTTCTCCGTTTTGAGACTGCGGGCCAGACGCCAAAAGTTGGCGCTCGAAGGCTCCAAGTCGCAAAGCAGATTGTCCCATCTGTCGGATCTGAGTTCGGATATGCGCTCTTTACCAGCCTTTGAAGGCGGCGCAGTTTTATCCTCAGCTCCTCGGATCTGTATCGTGAATAGAGTCTCATTGTGGCGTTTTCGCTCTTATCAGCCGACGAATGTCCGCCGGGAAGGACCCGAGCAGATAGTCCGACTCGGGCACCGTTCTCGACGATTCCTCGACGGCTGTGGCAATGTGATTCGTTAACGAGTCGATCGCTCGGTTTGCAGCGCCGAGCGAGTCGATCGTATCAGGGATTCCGTCTAGGTGCTGGGGTTCGCGGCCTTGAGTTTGACCTCGAGGCTGCGCCAGTTGACGATGGTTTTGGTCAGAGGGACCTCACCAGCGGGCCGGCCCAGCTTCATAAGAACCGGGCGGTGGTCGGATCTGAGATCGTCTATGGTCTCGATCGAATGCAGTGGGACGGTTACGTTATTGAACAACGCAATGTCTAGTGTGGATGGGTTGTGAAACGCGACGGTAGGGTATCTCGTCGGGGTTTGCGGCGCTACAATGTTAAACTTGAGCTTATCCGCGAGTTTGGAGAGGATTATACCATTTCGGTTTGACATGATCGGGTCCCAGGTGCTATGCCTGCTGTTTAGATCGCCGGCGACGATAACAGCCGGCCCTAGGTCGAGAAGGGTTCTTATGTCTGTTTCCCGCATTTCTTTGTCGGGGACAGATAGACGGATGCTAGGACGATCGGTTGATGACCGGTGAGGGAGATTTTACACGCCGAGACTTCTATTTTGGCGAGGGTTGACTAACAAGCGGTATGCAATGCAGGGCCCGCTTGAAGTAGATAAGTGTGCCGCCTCCTGGGGCGGTCAGCCTGTCGTGGCGGATAATATGATAGTTCGCGATTTTCGGATCGCGATGAAACGGTTTGAGGAATGTTTCCTGAATGAGCATGACGTCGACGTCATAGTTCCTAAGAAACAGGCTTATTTCCTCCTTTTGAGAGCGGATGCCGTTCGCGTTGAAGTACGCGACAGTCAGCGAGCGGGGTTTGATTCTTCCTAAGACCCTGTGTATCTGCATAACGTTAGAATGAGATGGAATACCAAAGGTCTCGGGCAGAATCCTGGGGGGTGGTTACATGAAGGGTTCTTCGAGCGCAGCGAGTGTGTCTGCGTGCTCGATGCAGGCCCTCAACCTATCATGCGAGTTTTGAGCGGCTCGCAATTTTCCTCCTAAGAGAAGAATATCTTTAATGCTCACCTTTTGGATGTAGGCGAGAATGTTCTGGAGCCCGAAGGCGGAGGTGTTTGGCTGGGAGCAGCCTGTGGTTTCGGCGGCCCCGACAAAGGGGCGGCTTTTGGCCTAAGGAGCGGTTTGCTCCACGCCGACACCGCCGGCGGAACGGCCGGCTGTGCGGGCGGTGGCCTAGACGAGGCAGATGGCTGCGGTGCAGCCTTTGTGGGGCGGTGGTGAGCCGTTGTGCGGCCCCGGGTTGCCTACGCGGGGCTTTGGTGCACCCGCGATAATTCGCGGGTGTCCCTCGGTTTTGCACAGGACGCAGCTCGGCGGGTTTGTCGCTTCCGCGGTGCGGGAGCACTCCTTCGTCCCGTGGTCCCCGGTGCATTTGACGCACCTCGGGCGGGCGAAGCAGTTACGGGCTGAGTGGCCGTAAAGTTGGCATCGGTGGCATTGGCCGATGATGCCTTTTTTGTGCGGTACCTCTACCCTCACGCTGGTGAGGTTGCACAGGCGGGTGATCTCGAAGATCTTTTTACCCTCCGGAGAGAGTTCGAGACTTGTCAGAATGAGTGGGAGTGCGGCCTTTGTTCGCATGCTAGTCATGCGACGGGCTTCCAGCACGGGGAAGTTTTGTTTTTTGAGGTCGTCGACGACCTCGGAGATGTCGATCTCCGTTGGGATTCCGCGTATGACAACGCGGAGGTGCTTCTCCTCGGGGAGAGCGTTCCGCAGGTGCCTGGTGGCAGCCCAGAAGTCGTCAACCGTTGCTAGGTTGATGCGGATACCCTGCGCGGTGTTCTGCGCTTTGGGGCATGCAATTTTGTGGTCCGCGAACCATCAGGAAACGTCGTTCCATTTAGTCTTGTCCTGAGGACACCGGGGAGGCGGCTTCGGGCCGCGTTTTCGGGCGGGGCCGAAGTGCTGGGTGCGCAAGAGGCGCAGCCTTTTGCCGGCGTGCTGGTCGGCGAGGAGCGGTCCGAGTTTGACTCGGAGGGCCGCTTTAGCGTTTGATCGCAGGGTGAAGCCCTCGTCGGTGGTCTTGGAGAGTGGACGGTCCACCTCCATGTCGCTGCCGCTAGCGGTGCCTCCGAGTCGGATTCGGAGGAGGCGGGCAGCTCGGGCTTGGAAGGCCCCGCCATGGGGCCCTCGTCTTGTTATGCGCTCGAGTCGCGGGAGTCGGGTCCGGAGAGGCCGGGCTGTCCGTGTCCAAGTTCACGGAACGCGTGGGAAGGGTAGAGGCCGACTTGGTGAATTCTTCCCAGGCTCAGGGAATTGTTTGCGTGCAAAGCATGCAAACTGGTGAGTAAGGCGTCCATTTGCACGGACGCCATTTTGTTGAGCAGCCGCCCGCCGTGCGGCGGGGTTGTGTATCTATTCGGCAGGGGACCTAGCCGTCGCCTAATGCAACAGGCTCTATGCTATAACCTCGCCTCTGAGGCGATTAAAGAGAAAGTTATTTACAGTGCCGGAACCAAGCTCCGGCAGAGTTTTCGCGTGCTGGTATCTAAACTTCACTATCTGCACTTGCACTGGCGCACGCGAGCGCAATGGCGGCCGCCTGAGCGGCGTTGTGGCGCGCACGTGCACGGGCGAGTCGAACGGAGCGGGCGTAACTGTATCGCGCACTGGCAGCGGACGCATGGGACGTCCGATCGGTACGGCGGGCAGAACCCGAATGAATCTATCTCTATTTTTGTATCTTAGCTTCTGTCAATTGGTAACTATTTTTTTTTTTATAACATCTAAGAGGCAAACGAGCAAGACGGGTCACCTGATGGTAAGTGATTCACCGCCGCCCACGGTCACCAGCGATGCCAGTGCGTTGCCCACCCTTCAGGTAAGAATATGCTCTTTTCTTGAATAACCCAATGTCGCAGTTGTTGGGGAAGACCGCTGATGGCAACGAATTCCAAAGATTTACTGTGCGTGGCAGATCATGATCATCCTCAACAAAGCAGTCAAGGGTCTCCTCGAGCCTCTTTTTTAGTTTCGTGATACAGCCCTACCTTAACCATATGCTTCTTCACATAACATGGCTGTACGAGCACAAGGGTCTCTTGACCATTTATTTCCAATTATCGCTGACATTATTATTTACAACACTACTACTGGTTATTTAAATTGTTTCTGACATTATTTGGATTTTTATTTTAATATTGTCTATACTTATGCTCACAATTGGGTAAAGGAAGATAGTACTCTGTATAAAGCAGTCCTGCAGTATTTTACATAAGCAGACATCGGAGGGTAGTCAGTAAAAAATTTGAAGTAAGATACATTAGACTAAGTAAACCAAGAATATTCATGGAATTTCTATTTATATTTATATATATTAAATGTTTTGTGGTGATTTTACTGTAGCAGATAACAAAAATGTCTTGGCTAGAGATTTTTACAGCCGGCTGCTTGCCTGACTCCATCCCTACTCAGGGAAAGAAGGCATGTGTAAGGAGAATGAATTCAGATATGACTGCCTAAGATTGATATGGAAGAAAAGTGCATACTGTGTATACTCCACATCGCTGGGAAGGGCAGGAGGAAGACAAGTTTTGTGGTGGATTTTTTTTTTTCCACTTGTTTCTGCCATCAGCCGGAAGACTTTAATCAGATTTGATCAGTTCATTATGGAGCTTTTAGAGCATTGTAGTCAACACCACAATATCTACACATTGTCAAGCACGTCTGATATCTGATGCAAAGATACTGATTAAAAGAGTGATGAATGAAACTGAAGAGAAAATTTGGGATGTACAAGCAGGATTTAGAAGTGGAATGGGATGCATGGACCAGGTCTTTTCCTTACGTAGCATTACCAAAAATGTTTGGCACATAGCCAAAAGGTCTATTGCGCTTTCGTAGATTTGGAAAAAGCCTATGACAGAGTGGTGAGGAATGAATTGTGGTCCATATTGTCTGCTTATGGGGTGAACAGCACGCTGATACGAGCATTGAAATCACTTTATGAGGGTTCTAGTGCTTGTGTCAGGATAAACGGAGCTTACTCAGACTGGTTTAGCATCCAGAAGGGTGTTAGACAGGGATGTGTGGCCTCGCCGTGGCTGTTTAACCTATTTTTAGACAATTGCTTGAAAGATTTGAAAGATAGTGAGTATGGACTAAGAATGAATGAGTTGACCGTCAAGTGCCTCCTATACGCGGATGATCAAGTTTTATTGTCATCATCGGAGAGGGAGTTGCAAGCGATGGTCGACATGGTGCATGGAGCTTTAACAAGCAAAGGAATGAAAGTGAATGTAAGCAAGACGAAAGTAATGGTTTTTGAAAGAGAAGAATGTATGACAAACTGTGACATTATGATTGAGGGACAAAAAGTGGAACAAGTGAAAGAATTTGTATATCTGGGTTCACAGTTTACGAGAGATGGCAAGTGTGATGGTGATATTGAAAGAAGAGTTTTAAAGGGAATCAAGTCAATGGGGCACTTCATAACTTTATGAATAGCCGGAACGTTTCACAAAGTGCACGACTGGCTGTGCATAGAGGCGTGTTGGTCCCCACACTGATGTATGGTAGTGAATGTTGGGTATGGCAGAAGAAACATGAAAGTAGGATTAATGCTGTGGAGATGAGAAGCCTGAGAAGTATAACTGAAGTGAAACGGATGGACAAAGTGAGGAACAGTGTGATAAGGAAGCGGTGCGGTGTGGTTGAAGATGTAGTGACAAGGATAGAGAAAGGGATGCTTAGATGGTTCGGCCATGTCGAAAGAATGGATGAAAGAAGATTAACGAAAGAAATATACAAGGTAAGAATGATTGGAAAAATCGGTGCAGGCCGACCTAGACGGACATACCCGATCAAATCGGAGATGTCCTGAAGAAAGGCCGGATCAAAAGCACACGCAACAGACGAGCGTGCATGAAGACGCTTATGAAAGTTGAGCAAGCGAGAGAGGTGTGCCAGGATCGTAGCAGGTGGAGAGCGCTGGGAACGAGGCGTGATATATATGTATGTATGTATATGTATGTATGTATGTCAAGCACGTCAGCTCGTATCAATCTTTTGATTGCACCTTGTATAAGGAGACTGTTGGCTAGCGGGTTAGAATGGTCAACCAGACGTTCTTTGTGTTTTTTTTTTAATTCTGAATTTCTTCAGTGACAGTTGGTATTTGCAGATATTCATGCAGTTCATTGTTTTTTATGAACCAAGGCGCATCACAAATTGTACGTAAGATGTTATTTTGAACTCGCTGAATGCATTGAATGTGTGTCTTGCTTGCTGTGGACCAGATTTCTATGCCATACAACCACATGGGCTTTAGCATTAATGTGTAGATCATAGTCTTATTGTGTAGATAAAGTGCGGACTGCCTGCCCAACAGCCAGAGTAGATCGCGGAAACGGTGGCTGATAGCATCCCTTCTATTTCTGATATGTTCCTTCCATGTCATTCGGCGATCTAGATGGAATCCAAGGTATTTTATACGATCAGACTGCGGCAGTACATCCTCACCCAATGTGACAGGTGGACAGTCGCCTTTTCGGAGGGCAAATGTTATATGTTGAGATTTGGAGGCACTTGCCTTTACACGCTATTATTGGAACCACTCAGCAGTAGCGTTTAACTGTGTCTGCAGCTGTGAAGAAGCAACACTTGGGTCACGATTGCAGGAGAGGAAAGCTGTATCATCAGCAAATGATGCTAAGGTAACATTGGGCGACTGTAGGAGGTCGCGTGTGAAAATGTTATACAATACGGGGCCCAGGACTGAACCCTGTGGAACACCTGTAAGACATTGATGGAGACCTGATCTTGCATCCCCTTCTTTAACTTGAAAGAAACACTTAGGTAGGACTGCAGAATAGGGAACACCACATGAGGTAAATGAGTCTTAATTTTTGATAGTAAGCCTTTATGCCACACTCTATCAAAAGCCTGTTGTACATCCAAGAATGCGGCAGAGCAGTATTCTTTCCCTTCAAAGCTTTGTCTGATAGTGTTATAAACACAATGCATTTGTTGGGTCATAGAGTGTCGTTGACGAAAGCAGAATTGGTGATCAGGTATAATATCTGCTTCCTGGATTAATCGCTTCAGTCTTGATAGAAAAACTTTTTCCCAAAGTTTCGAGAGGACTGGTAGTAAGCTAATTGGGCAATATGATGCTGTTTTGTGTACTGGTTTACCATGTTTGTGGATCATGATGATCTGTGAGATCTTCCAAAGAGCCTATTCTAAGCGTAGCGTTAAAGACACTTGCTAACATCGCCAAACATTTTTTGGAATTTCTTTGAGGATTTTAGGCGTGATTAAGTCAAATCCCGAAGCTTTCTTTATGTCCATATTACTAATTTCTCTAAGTAATTCCTTCGGGGAGAATGGTTACAAAGGAAGGCATAGTTGTAAGTTGTAGATTTAAGACATTTTTTGAAAGCTTATTTTTTTCTTTGCAATTTTTTATATCATCAGGAAGATTGTTGTATAATTTAGCTCCTTTGTATAGTAGACTTTTTTCAATAGTTTACAGAGGATATATATTTTTTTATATACTCACACCTTTTTCCCAGTAGGGGTAGTCAGAGGTAAACACCCACATTTCGCCAGATGTGAGGAGGACATAAATATAAATTATTCATTTTATTAGGCATCTTTCTACAGGAAAATGAATCACATTCTTAGCAATTAGCAAAAATTACAACAATGAAACCAATAATATTGATAAATACTCACCTACTCAAGGATCGTTGATAACTTAATCAATAGTGACTTAGTTCATACACAATAACCATATGCTGTAGTACAATAAAAGACATTATTATAACAACTATTTTAATGCGAAATAAGCTTAAAACTATCGTCTTCGTTTCTTCGAACGCTTTTTGAGTTTTTCTTACCGATTTTAGTCATCTTTGCAATCTTCCTCTTGTGCAGCCATACAGGATACTGTCCATTTTGATCTTTCAATGTTTTTGTACTGTAGATCTTATTTTCGCCATTCTCGCCGGAAACCTGCACTTTCTCGTCGTCCGAGCTCATTTCGACATCTTCCTCGACATCTGGCGGTGGTTGCTGCTTCTTTTTTTTCTTGCCAATTTGTCCAGCGTCCAAATATATTACTTGTTCAGTTTCCATAACCTCACCTTCTGGTTTTTGTTCACCTTTAATACCGAGCATCTTTTTTAATCGCGCCAGCTCCTTTACAGCGTACCTTTCCCGCTTAATTGCCCTGCATTTTCGCTTCCATTTGCTGCGAATTGATTTTGCCATCTCGTAATGTTTTTATTTCGGGCACGATGCTTGTTTTCGCCAAATGTCAGGATAAAAAGAAAAATGGTATTTTCATAATAAGTCACTAGCTTTGTTAACATACAGCCACAGACTATTAATTTTATTTATTCCACATACGATGTAATTTTTTTGTTATTTTTATATTTGTTTTACTGAATAAAATACTTATTACTAAAATTATTTGTAATTTGAAATTCTATTAATAGCTCTATTTGAATTTTTTTATAAATGAAAATATTACTGTGGTTATAAATTATTAACTCGTTTACGACTAATTATTGACTTTTTTATACCACGATTAAGAATTTTTACAACAAAGAGTGCTGCTATGCACTCAAAATATCTGAATTATAAATCCGCTAAAGAAATATTATAAAAAATAAATATCGTAACACTATTTGTTAAAAAATAATTTATGCTCGAATCAAATGCGATTTTGTTATTTAATCTGTGGTTTTTGAATCTATCCACTTGGAGGGATTGCGACAGTATCGAACGAAAACAGGCAAGCTGTCAGACTAGAGGCTCCATCGGTACCATATTATAAAAAGTATTAAATTTTGTTTTCATTGAGTTGGAAGGTCTCCAATAAATTTGAAGCTGTTTATGAGTTGATATTGTTGTATTAGTCATCAATTTTCATCAGCTCCAAGTTTCTTTGTTTGGTTTCGGCCTCCCGGCGTTGTGAGAACGAGCTACATATCTAACGCGAATATTGAATTTGTGTAATGAATACAATGCAGGTCGACGACGAAATAGCACCAGAACTGGATGACAGTGGATGCGTGCAAGACGGTGAGCATTTATCCTTTATATCTTTAATTTTATCTCTTTGCATAGAAATCATATGCGGTCGAAAAACATTGTTACTACCTTCGCTAAAATTGAGTCGTAGATAGAAAAGTTTTACTGTAAAACAATATGTAGGTACTTTTATTATTTTATTAACATCATTCCAGCTTATTATTCTCCACCTCTGAACATGTGCTGCATTTTTTTTAAGTTTTAATCAAAAAAATCTCAAACAAAGACATTGTCTGTCTGTGGATAGATATACATAACTATTAATCATATTTGGATTTATTACTACTTCTGTACTGGTGAATAAATATAACATGTTCAGACCGGTTTATGGTCTGCTTTTGCATTTTGAAGGTTATTCTCATAACATAAATGAAGCTTGAAGAAATATCACAGCTTACATATTTTTCTTGTGCGAACATCTTTTCTATTACCTACCCTCAATGGTGGTGATTCTTTTTTATTAGTGTTAAGGCAAGTGCAATATTCACCTATAAATAATGTTGTATTAGGATAATACATACAGCATCACGCGACCTTGCTGCTCGGGACCTTGAGAGATGAGGAGTCTCAATACTGCAGTAATTTTACTACCTACATCATCATTAGGTTGTTCTCTTCGAACTGATGTGTGCGGTTAGATTGAGAAAACCAATTCGATCCTTGTTTATTCTTTTCAACTGATGGTATTTCAACCGGGTCCATCACTAGCTACGACATCTTTCAAATTGGAACAGTATTCGCACATTACTGTGGGGTAGTAGAACATAACATCTCGCTACCTATCTTCATCACAAACTGCTTTAATATATATATAGTTTCATCTAAATTTTAATGATTGTATGAGATGTTGAACGGAAACTGGTGGAAGTAGATCAGATCATCAGCTGGGATATGAGCGAACTACCCTAGAGTTATATATGTATATGTGTGCATGTCATGTCTTTTTCGACTACCTTCCGTTGTACATTTTATTTTATCGGTGGTAGATTACTGTTCCCGTAGAAAAGCTGCTGCTGCTAATGAAGTTGCGGATATGATACTTAACATCCTGTCTTCAGACAATGAGCATGATGTGATGCGTATACCATCCTATCCGTAGCCAATTTACGTCCTCATTCCCGGAGTACAGACCTACCCTTGATATGAATGCGATTGGGACGTAGTCACCACGCTTAATGCGGGTTGGTGACTTCATGCATACCTTCGAATAAATTCTAAGTCATCCTGAATAGCATCATATTATGGCCATGTGTATTATATACCATCAGGTGAACATCAATGTGGTCTCGTAGCTTGGTTTATTAAGAAACTATACAAACATTATATGGACGTGGAATAGTGGTGGTGAGCTTGATTGTCATTGAAGGTTTTTACCAGATAACCTCATTGAAAGGGTAAGCGACTCACGGGACTCAAGCCATCACTTAGTCCTGGTGCACCCTGGTAATCAACAAAAGGCTCTGGCTCGTACCTACCCGCACTAGGCCAGCGTGGTCGGAATTGGTCCCATATATACTCCTATAAACGACAGTCCCTACTACCCAGTGTTACCGGAGACTATGTGTTCATTTTTGTGGTGAGGCCTATATCCAGCTGTGGATGTCTATCAGCTGATGACGGATTTAGATATTAACAATTGGTAACAAGCCAAAAAATCATTGATGAATTAATCAGTTCATGTGAAGTATATAGCCGTCACAAGATGATGCTGGTAATCTCTGGTGCCAGAAACCAAGACTGGATTTGGGTTACTGCGCCGGAGGAGTATGTAGCCGTTGAAGCCAAAATAAAAAGCAATGATGAAGAAATAATTCTCCTCATTGCTTTCTCACCACCGGATGACCAGATACATGGTGCAGCCTCCGTCCTCATGATCATCCATCAATCCCCAATCCAATTAAGTATACCACTGGATATTGCACTGCGAGTCACCATCATTATCATAATCCATCGAGTCTCCAGCACCTCTCGCTTGCGAGCAAGGAGTTATTACTCGGTTAGTGCTCTTTACCACCATAGACCACATGACCATTACATCAGGTGATGGATGGATGATGGATCACATTAAGAACAGGTTATCGTTGAGTCACAACCCTCAGCATTAAAGTACCGACAAAGTGGCATATATAGAGAAATTAGTTACTAGTACCCTCATCATCATTATCAGCCTTTGTTTATCCATGTCTTCCACTGAATGTGATCCTCAGCTCCTCGCATCCTCTCCTGACTGCCTTGATGATGTCCTTAATCCCTGGAGATAGAAATTCCTTCTGGAACCTGTGTGCGACCTCCACTCCAAGACTGTCCTCCATCGGTTCTCACTTATAATAAAGACATGGTCGGCCCACTGCTTCTTCAGCTCCATGACAGCTTCAGTTCTCTGTCAAGCTTCTAAGATCTGGATCTTGTCCCTTAGTGAAATGCCAAGCATAGCTCCATTACCATCGCTCGCTGTGCTGCTTTGAATCGGTGGACCAGCCCGATGGTCAAGTGTTGTCTCTGTAATACCCTGATCCATTACAATCCGAGGAAGTATATGGCTTCAGCATTGATACTACGAGTTCTTTATAAACAGCCAGCTGGCATCGGAGCTGTGGTGTGGGTAATTGAAGATTGTGTCTTCTAGTATAGAGCTTCACCATCAATATCATCATCATCATCAGTTGCCCTTCAAGAGTTTGGAGATCAGATTGAACCAGAGAAAATTATTGAAGTGGGTAGTATGGATGGGTGGATGCGAGGAGCTGATGATCCCATTTGGTGGTAGACATTGGGGAAGCCCTATGTTCAGCAGTGGATAAACAGGCTGATGATGATGATGTTGACGGGTAGTATGTTTTTCTTTGAGTAGCGTGCAAACAACCGTGATCCGGTTTGAAGGGCGCTGTAGCTAGTGTAATTACTGGGGTAACGAGATTCAACATCATCTCTCTCGCGATGAGCTCAATGTGGTGCTGTGTATACCATCTTAATTAGTGTTATCAAACATTACCGTTATCCGGCTTCTAGTACCTTATATTGTTATTAAACAAAGTGGTCTATTACCTGATGCCTAGCTCGATAGCCTCGTTACTAGCTACAGCACCCTTCAAACCGGAACACAGTAATGACATTTGTACTTGGTTACTTATAAGAATATATTTTAAAGATATCATTTTTGTTTGAATACATCAACTAGGAAGGTTTTTTTTTTTTTTTTTTTATTCAATTGAGTGGACAAAGACATTCACCTGATGGTAACTGAGAGTTCTGACCATGACAATGGTGTAATAGGATGATATACACTGCACCATTATCCTTTCTTCAATTTGGGAGAACAACTCGGACACCAGATATGACAATCCATTCCCTGATATTCCTCAACCGTGGCTATCCTACCCACCGTTCATTACCCTAGTAATTTCACTAGCTACAGCTCCCTTCAAACCGGAACACATACAGGCTGTGTATCTGCTATAGATGTGGTGGTACCTACCCGGTCTGTAGCAATGTAGACCTACCCACAGTGAAGAGATGGAGCTTCTTCTAGATCATAGTTCCACCATCTCCGGTTACCATTATTGATCGTGGCTGGCAGTATCTCTGCAGCAATAAGACCTGGAGACCAGGAACTTGGAATACTCCTTTTGCCAAGCATGGGTCAGCTATGAACGGATGTTGTGGTTTGTTAATCACAAGGGGTTGGGTTGGGTTAGGTTATGAAAATGGGTTGGGTTTTTTTTTTTTTTATATCGTTCATGAATACAGGACAGTGTATATATATTTTACACTGTTTCTAGATTACCCTCGGACATGTTTGTTTGATTTTTTTTTTTTTTTTTTTTTTTTTTTTTTTTTTTTTTTACTTATAACTATTTAATATGTACATTCTACTTGCTTTGATTTATTCATTGTAACTGCAAAACCTTGTGTCATTTTATTTTCCCTTTGGGGGTGGGTAGAGGTGGAAAAGCTGGTGGGGATCTTGTCTATGGACTGCTCGCTGCGAAATGGTATAGCATCGATTCCCAGCAGTGGGTATATCATACATGGCAATTTGTTAATTTTTTTTTTATACCCTATCCATCGGGTAGATTCAGACATTAATACATCATAATATAATAAATTTTTTTTTTTTTTATATATTGTCACGCCTTTTTCTTCTACAATCTATGTATATAAATTTCTTCAGGTATGTCTGATGATTGCTGTTACCTTTCCAGATCCACACCTTCAAAAGGCTGGTGATGAGAATAACATCCGCCGCAGCGTTGAGCTCCTGGACCTATCTGATGATGTCCTGCTCTGCATCTTGGCGCACTGCTCGCCGAGAGATCTGAAGGCACTGGGATTGTAAGTGTAATATATTTGACGAACGTCGCAAGTAACCAAGTACGAACTTACTGTGTTCCGGTTTGAAGGGTGTAGGTAGTAATTACATAAGTAATGAGGCTGTAACTTATCTCTTGAGCGGTGTTATGAGTGGGCATATCAATAACCATCAGGTAATACGTCACTTTGTTGAATAACAGTATAAGGTACTGGAAACCGGATAACGGTAATGTTTGCACACTGCTGTTTGAGAGACGATAGCAAGTGAAATTACTGAGGTAACGAGACATTACATCTTGATGTCTGATGATGACTACAATCTGGTTTTTAGCCGCCCGCTCACCTGATGGTAAGTGATACCACTGGGGTATAACATACCATAAATTAATATGGTATACACAGCCACCACGTTGCCCTCGTCGCTTGAGACGGGATGTTGAATCTCGCTATCTCAGTAATAACACTACAGCGCCCTTCAAACCGGATAACAGTGTTAGCATACCGCTGTCCGACAGCAATAGCAGCTGCGGTGGTACCTAGATACCTACCATCCAGTTTAGGATGGCAGATCAGAACAACGTACGTCATACACCACCCTTATTACATGGAAAAATTAAATGGTCGCGGTTCATGTCTACTAGGTACGCGACGTCGACTCTTACATTCGGTCGGTTAATACAGTTGCATTTGTTCAATCATATTTGAACTTTGCCCCCCTACAGCCAAAGAGTTTTTATATAGATGATTGTATAGAATTTACTTCAAGCAAATATGAACTTTGTTTCCTAAGGCATAGAGTTCATTTAGGCAAGCGGTATATGTAGACGAATGTACCGCGACGCGCGGCGGAGCGGGCCGGTGGGAAGTGAACAGAATTATCTTCGAGCAAATTTGAACTTTGTTCCTACAGCATAGAGTTCATTTAGGCAAGCGGTATATGTAGACGAATGTACCGCGACGCGCGGCGGAGCGGGCCGGTGGAAGTGAACAGAATTATCTTCGAGCAAATTTGAACTTTGTTCCTACAGCATAGAGTTCATTTAGGCAAGCGGTATATGTAGACGAATGTACCAGACGCGCGGCGGAGCGGGCCGGTGGAAGTGAACAGAATTATCTTCGAGCAAATTTGAACTTTGTTCCTACAGCATAGAGTTCATTTAGGCAAGCGGTATATGTAGACGAATGTACCGAGACGCGCGGCGGAGCGCGCCGGTGGAATGTGAACAGAATTAACTTCAAGCAAATATGGACTTTGTTCCCTATGACATAGAGTTCATTTACGCAAGCGGTATATGTAGACGAATGTACCGCGACGCGCGGCGGAGCGGGCCGGTGGAATGTGAACAGAATTATCTTCGAGCAAATTTGAACTTTGTTCCCTATGACATAGAGTTCATTTACGCAAGCGGTATATGTAGACGAATGTACCGCGACGCGCGGCGGAGCGGGCCGGTGGAATGTGAACAGAATTAACTTCAAGCAAATATGGACTTTGTTCCCTATGACATAGAGTTCATTTACGCAAGCGGTATATGTAGACGAATGTACCACGACGCGCGGCGGAGCGCGCCGGTGGAATGTGAACAGAATTAACTTCAAGCAAATATGGACTTTGTTTCCTATGACATAGAGTTCATTTACGCAAGCGGTATATGTAGACGAATGTACCGCGACGCGCGGCGGAGCGGGCCGGTGGAATGTGAACGGAATTATCTTCGAGCAAATTTGAACTTTGTTTCCTATGACATAGAGTTCATTTACGCAAGCGGTATATGTAGACGAATGTACCGCGACGCGCGGCGGAGCGGGCCGGTGGAATGTGAACAGAATTAACTTCAAGCAAATATGATCTTTGTTTCCTACAGCACAGAGTTCATTTAAACTAGCGTTTTATGTAGACGAGTGTACCGCGACGCGCGGCGGAGCGGGCCGGTGGGAAGTGAACAGAATTATCTTCGAGCAAATTTGAACTTTGTTCCTACAGCATAGAGTTCATTTAGGCAAGCGGTATATGTAGACGAATGTACCGCGACGCGCGGCGGAGCGGGCCGGTGGGATGTGAACAGAATTAACTTCAAGCAAATATGGACTTTGTTTCCTATGGCATAGAGTTCATTTAGGCAAGCGGTATATGTAGACGAATGTACCGCGACGCGCGGCGGAGCGGGCCGGTGGGACGTGAACAGAATTATCTTCGAGCAAATTTGAACTTTGTTCCTACAGCATAGAGTTCATTTAGGCAAGCGGTATATGTAGACGAATGTACCGCGACGCGCGGCGGAGCGGGCCGGTGGGACGTGAACAGAATTATCTTCGAGCAAATTTGAACTTTGTTTCCTATGACATAGAGTTCATTTAGGCAAGCGGTATATGTAGACGAATGTACCAGACGCGCGGCGGAGCGGGCCGGTGGGAAGTGAACAGAATTATCTTCGAGCAAATTTGAACTTTGTTCCTACAGCATAGAGTTCATTTACGCAAGCGGTATATGTAGACGAATGTACCGCGACGCGCGGCGGAGCGGGCCGGTGGGAAGTGAACGGAATTATCTTCGAGCAAATTTGAACTTTGTTTCCTAAGGCATAGAGTTCATTTAGGCAAGCGGTATATGTAGACGAATGTACCGCGACGCGCGGCGGAGCGGGCCGGTGGGAAGTGAACAGAATTATCTTCAAGCAAATATGGACTTTGTTTCCTACAGCATAGAGTTCATTTAAGCAAGCGGTATATGTAGACGAATGTACCAGACGCGCGGCGGAGCGGGCCGGTGGGAAGTGAACGGAATTATCTTCGAGCAAATTTGAACTTTGTTCCTACAGCATAGAGTTCATTTAAACAAGCGTTATATGTAGACGAATGTACCGCGACGCGCGGCGGAGCGGGCCGGTGGGAAGTGAACGGAATTAACTTCAAGCAAATTTGATCTTTGTTGCCAACAGTATAGAGTTCATTTAAACAAGCGTTATATGTAGACGAATGTACCGCGACGCGCGGCGGAGCGGGCCGGTGGGAAGTGAACGGAATTAACTTCGAGCAAATTTGAACTTTGTTTCTGCTAGAAATCCTTCCGATCCGGCTCGAAGGGCTTCAATCGATCTTAATGTACTGTACAGATGTTCGGGCTACGTGTGTGATGATAAGGAGAAGGCCGAGGAGTCGGCTCAGTCCGTCGCCGAGAGGAGGTTCAGCACAGGGTCGCATTGTGACCTCGGCGTGCCGCACGTTGGAGAGATACAGTTCTGTAAGTACTTCAATTGTATTACCGTTGTCCGGTTCGAAGGACCATCGTTATATTAACTATGTAACTAGACGAGCGGTAACCTGATGGTATACGCTGCGAAGCATCGCGCTCGTATTGATACATGGGATGTCACGTCTAATTACCCCAGTAATTTAATTAGCTACAGCACCCTTCAAACCTGATCAGAGTAATGTTTGCACAGTAGTGTTTGCCAGCTGTAATAGGCGCTGCGGTGGTCATCTAGATGGGATCCGGCAGTAGACTTGCCACCGTTAAAAGCTTTTGGTCCTTCAAACCGGATTATAGAAATGTTTGTACAGTACTATCTATCTACTGTAATAGGTACTGCAGTGGTGCCTACACGGTGTCCGGTAACAGAGACACTATCACTAGTGATAGCTGCAGCGCCCCTCAAACCGGATCATAGAAATGTCTGCACAGTACTGTCTGTCTGCTGCAATAGGCGCTGCGGACGTATCAACCTAAATGGTGTCCAGCAACAGAGACACTATTATCAGGAATAACAACAGCGCCCTTCAAACCGGATCAAAGTAATGTCTGCACAGTGCTGTTTGTCAGCTGCTATAGGCGCTGTCGTCGTACCCACCTAGATGGTCTCCGTCAACAGAGGTTTACCATCAGTGATGTGTGAAGAGATGGTGTGCTAACTTTACCGTCATCCGGCTCGGAGGATCATGTGACAAATTAACTTGTAATTCAGTGTATATCACCCTAACCAGCGCCAAGTGAAAGTAATTCAGCTGGTACTTCCATTGGCATGTGTTCCAGGTTCATCCAGTGGTTGGATGCGGCGTCACCAGGCCCTCTTCCACATCAGCGTCCACCAGCTACCGAGGTGTGTTTAACACCACGTTGTCTCGTTAGTACTGTAATTACACAAGCCGCAGCGCCCTTCAAACCGGAACACAGTAACAGTCTCGGTTGGCATAAGCGCTGCTGTGGCGGTAGGTACGTTTTTTTTGCCTGACGTGGGTGGGGGAAATGCTTTTGCCTATCCGCCCTGGTGGAGGCAGAGACAGGTCATGTCGGACTTTCACCGACTACCTCCCCTCCCCAGGGTGTCTACCAATGTTGCTCGACAGCGGAGCCATGGGGATGGTTCAGCACAGCTCTGCGACCGTCGCCACCCCTCTTTTTCCACCTCTGGTATGGGCAGCCTTGTCGTCACCCAGGCCACGGATCCTCTCGAATCCGTCAACCCAGAGCTCGTGGGAGCCAAGAACGTGGCTGATCTGGTCTCCGGTGACCCTGCCAACCGGGAGACGGGGAGAGCGGCAAAATGCAATACCAGCACTCCGCACCCCCCACGGCAGATCCGAGTCCACCTGGAGCGATCACCACCTGCTGTCCAGTCAGGTTCTTCCCATTTCCACCATGGATGACCAAGTCACCACCAAGCCTTGGAACCTGTCCCGAAGGTGACATCCTTACCTAACCGATTTAATTTCCCACTGCTGGTGCTGATCTCGTTCTTGTCTCCAACAGGTACAACGGCTGCGCCTCCTGGCCGGAGGATTATGATGAGAAACAGATGGAGCTGAAGGCGGACGATGTCCAACCGCCCGAGAGCAACAGCAGCTGCACAGGCCCAAGGTTCACCCTCAGCAGCATCATCCTGTCCCAGCTGCAGGAGAAGTGCCCCAACCTGACGTCCCTGGAGCTGGAGTACTGCAACATCAACTGCAGGATGGTAACTATCCGCTGGCCTCCAGATAGAGTAAGGACCCGGAGTGTACAGGATCATTGCCGTGATCCGGCTCGGAGGACTCTATAAAGAATTCCCGTGTGTTTCGCAGACCGGTCTCGACCAGTTCCCGCCGACCCTGGTGAACCTGTCGCTGCTCGGCAGCAGGTGCTTCAACCTGCCGATAGACAAGACCTTCCTGTTCAAGATCCAGGACCACCTGCCGAAGCTGGAGGTAAGACCTGGTGAACGCCTCCGGACCCTCACGCCGAGAGGGTGGACATCATTAGGCAAATATGAGAACCTCTCACACGTTGATCTCCGTTGTCAAATGTTCAGTGGTTATCCGGATCGAAGGACCGTATAACAAATGTGATTACCGCGGTAACGAGACTTAAATATTCTCAAAGCAACAAGCGTAATGTGATGGTATGGTAACGGTACTGTTATCCGGATCGAAGGATCGTATAACAAATAAAATTACTGCGGTAATATGCTGACTATACATCTTATTCCTATCGTCGATCGCACTGTGGCGATGTGCTGGTGTCCGGCTTGAAGAACGATATTACTGCGTTAATGGGACTCAATGTCTCGCGTCGCGAACTGCGGGGAATTCCCTCTCGTCCGCGGCGGGGAATCCCCAGCTGATGTCGGTCACCTCCCGCCGCCAGTCGCTGGACGTGAGCGAGTGCGAGTGGATGGAGCCGTCCGCGTTCCTGCCGCTGAGCAAGCTCGCGGGGCTCCGCCGTCTGATGTCCAGGAAGTGCACGCGGCTCACCGAGTTCGTGGCGTACGCGTCCCTCGCCACGAGGTACGGCTTCAGGGCGCTCACGGTATGTACATCATCATCATTATCATCATCATCATCATCATCACTGCCCGCCGACACGCCGAATATACCTCTAACAAATATCACATAAATCAAATATCCGATAGAAAGTCTGCTAGCTTTATTAAACTCGATTGTTTGAACACATTTATCACTCGAAATCAAGTGTGGCACTGATCACATTTGTCACTTAAAATCTAGTGTAAGGCTGTAGACCAATTATACAACTCAAAATAGTGTGTAAACTGACCGACCTCGTAAATCACTTAAAATCTAGTGTAAGGCTGTAGACCAATTATACAACTCAAAATAGTGTGTAAACTGACCGACCTCGTAAATCACTTAAAATCTAGTGTAAGGCTGTAGACCAATTATACAACTCAAAATAGTGTGTAAACTGACCGACCTCGTAAATCACTTAAAATCTAGTGTAAGGCTGTAGACCAATTATACAACTCAAAATAGTGTGTAAACTGACCGACCTCGTAAATCACTTAAAATCTAGTGTAAGGCTGTAGACCAATTATACAACTCAAAATAGTGTGTAAACTGACCGACCTCGTAAATCACTTAAAATCTAGTGTAAGGCTGTAGACCAATTATACAACTCAAAATAGTGTGTAAACTGACCGACCTCGTAAATCACTTAAAATCTAGTGTAAGGCTGTAGACCAATTATACAACTCAAAATAGTGTGTAAACTGACCGACCTCGTAAATCACTTAAAATCAAGTGTATCAAGTTTCTACCTTAAAACAATGTGTAAACCGACCAACCGCGTATATCACTTAATATCAAGTGTCCGAAAGAAGGTCCGCTAGCATCATTCTAATAGATTGTTCGAACACATTTATCACTCGAAATCAAGTGTGGCACTGATCACATTTGTCACTTAAAATCTAGTGTAAGGCTGTAGACCAATTATACAACTCAAAATAGTGTGTAAACTGACCGACCTCGTAAATCACTTAAAATCAAGTGTCACTAATGTTGTCACTTGAAAACGAGTGTAAGCGTCCCCTCAAACCTCAATTTGACACATTCCACATTGACACCTGATTATGAGTGACATCACTCAACCTCACCTTTCATATAGTGGTCGCTGCATGATCGCGCTAGGACTTATATTGGCGTATGATCATAGCAACAATAGCACTAGCGATTACCAATCCCAGCAGTGGGATTGGTTTAGTGGACGTGTCGCACGATGGGCTGCCGTGTTGGTTGCAGGAGTTCGACCTGCGCGGTTGCCCGGTCGGCGACTCGGAGGTTTCCGCGCTGGGCTGGTTGCCGTCGCTGCAGGTGCTGCAGCTGAACGCCGTCAAGGCCGTCACACCGCCGCCAACCCACCGCCACTCCAAAACCACCACCACCAACATCAACACGTCCCTCGAGGAGTGGGAGCTGACGGTGAGGAGCTTGAATTAACAATATCCGGTTCGAAGGGCGATGTAGTGAAGATTAACGGCGGCGAGCGGAATTGGAAGCAGTGTAATATTCCCGTTTCCTTTCCCCAGGAGCCGGAGTTCTTCAAGAGGAAACAGCTGGATGATGGTGAAGGAGACGGTGAACCGGACAACGGTGCGGAGACGAAGGTGGATGGTGACCAACTTGATAAGAGGTGAACTTTTTTTTTTTTAAACGCAAGTGACAAATGTCACCGATATCTAGACCTCAATGGTGGGAATCCTACCTACCACTACTACCCATCCCACTGTTGGGAGTAGAAATCCATTTTAAGACTTCTATTCTCTCTGTTTGTTTAAAAATCGAATCGATTAAATTTTGGCGGGAAAATAGGGTACCGCCCATGAAAAAATTAAATTCGTATGTTTTAAACGAATTTTTTTTTTTTTTTTACCTTACGAGACAATGGTAAATGTCACGTGAGCCCGTAACGTAGCGTTAGTTAGGATTGATATACTGCACCTGACATTGATGTCCAATTTCTTTACTTCAACTGCTGGCGGTAGTCGTAGGTGGTAACTGTAGGTGTCTGTTGCCTTTTTTTTTTTTTTTTTTAATTCGGAGCGCCCGTCTCTATGTACACTAACTGTGCTAGTTAGAGACATGAGATATCAAGCCAGATTACCGCAGTAATTTCATGTGTAACATCGTCCTTCGAACCGGATAACAGTAATGCTAGCATATTATCACCCCAGCTATCACTGGTGGTAGTCTCTGTTCCCAGAGACCGTCTAGATACCACCGCAGCGAACAAATTGTATTGTGCATACATTACTGTAATCCGGATTGAAGGGTGTTGTAGCGAGTGTGATTACTGGCGTAACGACACCCGGCATTTTATGTGTCAGGCGACGGGCGCGATGTGGTGCAAGGTATACCATCACTTACTATCAGGTGAACGTCCCGCTCGTCTCGACGTTTAATTACATCTACTAGCTGCTACATGGTCATTAGAACCGGATAACATTAGTACAGCGTGGTGCAGTGTATATCATCCTAACAGGCGCCATGATGTTTACCGCATCATATCGCAATGGGGTACAAAATGTCATGTCGGTAGAAAGGGATGAATTACATAATGGTGATGATACCACCACCACAATCACCACCAGTATCACCAGCACCATCTGCTTGTATATGTTACAGTGAAACAGGTCAGAAGGCGAAGAAGTTCAGTCCGGTCAGCAAAGAGGATCCTGACAAACCATCCGGAAGCGGCACCGCCGGAAGTTCCAAGGACACGGGGACCGGCGACGACAAGCCGACAGCGAAGAAGAAGCCGAAGGACGGCCCCAGCACCAGCAGCAGCGGCGGCAGCGGTGGCGGCGGCGGTGGCAGCGGCGGGAGCGGTGGCAGCGGTGGCAGCGGCGGCAGCGGCGGCAGCGGCGGCAGCGGCGGCAGCGGTGGCGGCGGCGGTGGCAGCGGCGGCAGCGGTGGCGGCGGCGGTGGCAGCGGCGGCAGCGGTGGCGGCGGCGGTGGCAGCGGCGGCAGCGGTGGCGGCGGCGGTGGCAGCGGCGGCAGCGGTGGCGGCGGCGGTGGCAGCGGCGGCAGCGGTGGCGGCGGCGGTGGCAGCGGTGGCAGCGGCGGCAGCGGTGGCAGCGGTGGCAGCGGTGGCAGCGGTGGCAGCGGTGGCAGCGGTGGCAGCGGTGGCAGCGGTGGCAGCGGTGGCAGCGGTGGCAGCGGCGGCAGCGGTGGCGGCGGCGGTGGCAGCGGTGGCAGCGGCGGCAGCGGTGGCGGCGGCGGTGGCAGCGGTGGCAGCGGCGGCAGCGGTGGCGGCGGCGGTGGCAGCGGCGGCAGCGGTGGCAGCGGTGGCAGCGGTGGCAGCGGTGGCAGCGGTGGCAGCGGTGGCAGCGGCGGCAGCGGTGGCGGCGGCGGTGGCAGCGGTGGCAGCGGTGGCAGCGGCGGCAGCGGTGGCAGCGGTGGCAGCGGTGGCAGCGGCGGCAGCGGTGGCAGCGGCGGCAGCGGTGGCGGCGGCGGTGGCAGCGGTGGCAGCGGTGGCAGCGGTGGCAGCGGTGGCAGCGGTGGCAGCGGTGGCAGCGGTGGCAGCGGTGGCAGCGGTGGCA
Organism: Troides helena; assembly: GCA_029286815.1. Taxonomy (NCBI): domain Eukaryota; kingdom Metazoa; phylum Arthropoda; class Insecta; order Lepidoptera; family Papilionidae; genus Troides; species Troides helena. The sequence goes on from JAGSMV010000034.1 coordinate 704,763, forward strand.
GCGGTGGCAGCGGTGGCAGCGGTGGCAGCGGTGGCAGCGGTGGCAGCGGTGGCAGCGGTGGCAGCGGCGGCAGCGGTGGCGGCGGCGGTGGCAGCGGCGGCAGCGGTGGCGGCGGCGGTGGCAGCGGCGGCAGCGGTGGCAGCGGCGGCAGCGGTGGCGGCGGCGGTGGCAGCGGCGGCAGCGGTGGCGGCGGCGGTGGCAGCGGTGGCAGCGGTGGCAGCGGCGGCAGCGGTGGCGGCGGCGGTGGCAGCGGTGGCAGCGGTGGCAGCGGTGGCAGCGGTGGCAGCGGCGGCAGCGGTGGCGGCGGCGGTGGCAGCGGTGGCAGCGGCGGCAGCGGTGGCAGCGGCGGCAGCGGTGGCAGCGGCGGCAGCGGTGGCGGCGGCGGTGGCAGCGGCGGCAGCGGTGGCGGCGGCGGTGGCAGCGGTGGCAGCGGTGGCAGCGGCGGCAGCGGTGGCGGCGGCGGTGGCAGCGGTGGCAGCGGTGGCAGCGGTGGCAGCGGTGGCAGCGGTGGCAGCGGTGGCAGCGGTGGCAGCGGTGGCAGCGGCGGCAGCGGTGGCGGCGGCGGTGGCAGCGGTGGCAGCGGTGGCAGCGGTGGCAGCGGTGGCAGCGGTGGCAGCGGTGGCAGCGGTGGCAGCGGTGGCAGCGGTGGCAGCGGTGGCAGCGGTGGCAGCGGTGGCAGCGGCGGCAGCGGTGGCAGCGGTGGCAGCGGTGGCAGCGGTGGCAGCGGTGGCAGCGGCGGCAGCGGTGGCAGCGGTGGCAGCGGTGGCAGCGGTGGCAGCGGTGGCAGCGGTGGCAGCGGTGGCAGCGGCGGCAGCGGTGGCAGCGGTGGCAGCGGTGGCAGCGGTGGCAGCGGTGGCAGCGGCGGCAGCGGTGGCAGCGGTGGCAGCGGTGGCAGCGGTGGCAGCGGTGGCAGCGGTGGCAGCGGTGGCAGCGGTGGCAGCGGTGGCAGCGGTGGCAGCGGTGGCAGCGGTGGCAGCGGCGGCAGCGGTGGCAGCGGTGGCAGCGGTGGCAGCGGCGGCAGCGGTGGCGGCGGCGGTGGCAGCGGTGGCAGCGGTGGCAGCGGTGGCAGCGGTGGCAGCGGTGGCAGCGGCGGCAGCGGTGGCAGCGGTGGCAGCGGTGGCAGCGGTGGCAGCGGTGGCAGCGGTGGCAGCGGTGGCAGCGGTGGCAGCGGTGGCAGCGGTGGCAGCGGTGGCAGCAAGAGCCCCGAGAGCCCCGGGAGCCCCAAGGGGCGGCGCGCCCCGAGCAGATGCACCGCGCGCTCTACTTCAGCCAGATCATGACGAACCACCGCTCCATCGCCGCGGAGAGCACGAACCTGAACTCCTCGCTGCTGGTCTCCGACGCGTCCGTGCGCAGGTTCGGCCGCTCCGACGACGTGGACGTCAGCTTCGTGAACATCGGCCCCGACGGCCCGATCGGCGACAACGTCCTCAGGCCGGACAGGTCCACCTTGAGGTCGCTGTCGATGGTTGGCTACCGGCACATCACGAACAGGAGCCTGGTGCACCTGGCGACCTCGGCGCCGGACCTGGTGTTCATCGACTTCAGGGGCACCAGCGTCACGGCCAAGGGCGTGCAGGCCTTTAAGGCCCTGCGGCCCAATTGCGAGGTGTTGTTCGGTAAGCTGAAGAAGTGAGCTGGCCCCGACAGTGGAGACGGTGCGGTGCGTGGGCCTCCGGGCCCGCTCACCAGCTGAGTCCAAACTTCAAAATGGCCGACTTACACGATTGATCATAACCAACACATCTGCATACAAACAAACCATAGACTCGATCTGCAATTGTCTATGGTCAAAGTGAACCGCCGCTGCCCTCAGCGCCATTTTAGACTCATCACCGCCGCCATATTGCATTAGGTATTTTAAAAAGGCTGACTAAAACTAAAAATGTACTAACTCCCACTCGGACACTCATTTTCTAGTATTTGTCCACTAGTGGGCTCTGCGGCCACACCTCACATTACCGTATACCTCACTATGCAAACATTCATACATCTGTTCGGAGGGCGCTGTACAATTGAAAATAATCTCAACGCGAACATTGCCGTTATCCGGCTTGAAGGACGCAAGAAGTCTTTACCTAATAAAATTCGATTATCATATATCTGAAAGGCGGCTACAATTTGTTATAGTATATATAATCCTGATTAGCACCCTTCTATCCAGAACAGTGTTTGCGCACTACCCTCTCAATTGACTAAGTAAAAAAAAAAAAAAATTAATTTAACATGCTGTAATTAAAATCTCTGTCTACCCACAAATTATTAAACTGAACCGGAAATGAGGTTTCGCCATTTCTACCATCAGCTTGCTATAGGGGATGGTGTCTTATACCATCGTGATTCCTATATGTGGACCTGTTCGATTTCAGACCAGAGACAAACATTTGATTTTCTCATATATTATTTACTTAATTTAAATTTAGTCTCTGGTTCAAAGGTCGGTACTTTGCCGGTTTGGGAATTAAAAAAAAAAAAAATTACACAACATCAAATTGTAACATTTTAAACATAAATGTATACTTTAGGATATTTTAGTTTAAGATTTATACGATGAGTTTTTATATCTCCGATTCTGCCACACCCCCGCCATACCACAGCAAACAGTACGCAGGTCCTTCAAACAGGATTGTACGGGAATGATAATTATAAAGTCGTTCCCGATTCTGCATTGGCTCTCTGGGCCGGATTATCCGAGTATAACTACATTGGTAGTTGAAAACGAAATTTTTAATAATGGTCCTTTAAACCGGATTATCCATCGTTTCTTGATGCCACATGAAATATTATACAGGGTGTGGCTGAATGGTATCTGATTTATAAGATTGAACATGTACTTTTATTATAAGCGTGAAGCATAAAGGGGGAGGGTAGGCGGAGTGTTGCAGTACCGTCCCATTGGTTTTTGTAACTACCCACATCTAGATTGAAATCGAACTAGATTCTTATTGAGATTGCTGAAAGACGTTGCGACGATGGAATACCTTGTCCGGTTTCTATAATGGTGACCATAATTACCATCACAGTAGGAATATTAATGGGACGTTACCTTAAACCCCCCCCTTTCCTTCTGTAATGCCATTTAGGCGTGGCACGCTTAATGTTCTTGATCCTTAGTGATGTAGTGTTTGCGTACGGCTAAGGATGTAAAGCGTTAGAGAGCTGGATGTAGATTGAATGAGCTGCAGACACCGGCCGGGCACCAGCCGGGCACTGGCCGGGCATCGACCGGGCATCGACCGGGCATCGACCGGGCATCGACCGGGCATCGACCGGGCATCGACCGGGCATCGACCGGGCATCGACCGGGCATCGACCGGGCATCGACCGGGCATCGACCGGGCATCGACCGGGCATCGACCGGGCATCGACCGGGCATCGACCGGGCATCGACCGGGCATCGACCGGGCATCGACCGGGCATCGACCGGGCATCGACCGGGCATCGACCGGGCATCGACCGGGCATCGACCGGGCATCGACCGGGCATCGACCGGGCATCGACCGGGCATCGACCGGGCATCGACCGGGCATCGACCGGGCATCGACCGGGCATCGACCGGGCATCGACCGGGCATCGACCGGGCATCGACCGGGCATCGACCGGGCATCGACCGGGCATCGACCGGGCATCGACCGGGCATCGACCGGGCATCGACCGGGCATCGACCGGGCATCGACCGGGCATCGACCGGGCATCGACCGGGCATCGACCGGGCATCGACCGGGCATCGACCGGGCATCGACCGGGCATCGACCGGGCATCGACCGGGCATCGACCGGGCATCGACCGGGCATCGACCGGGCATCGACCGGGCATCGACCGGGCATCGACCGGGCATCGACCGGGCATCGACCGGGCATCGACCGGGCATCGACCGGGCATCGACCGGGCATCGACCGGGCATCGACCGGGCATCGACCGGGCATCGACCGGGCATCGACCGGGCATCGACCGGGCATCGACCGGGCATCGACCGGGCATCGACCGGGCATCGACCGGGCATCGACCGGGCATCGACCGGGCATCGACCGGGCATCGACCGGGCATCGACCGGGCATCGACCGGGCATCGACCGGGCATCGACCGGGCATCGACCGGGCATCGACCGGGCATCGACCGGGCACTGGCCGGGCATCGACCGGGCATCGTCCGGCCCGCTGCCGCTGTGCAGCACCCCGCACTAGCCTGATGGCAGAAAGTTCGCAGCTCACTCAATCCCTCCTCACTACCACTTTCCTCCAATCTCCTCCGCCCTTCTCCTTTCTCCCCCTTCTCCATTTCCTTTCCACTGTCCCTTCCCTCCTGTCTCAATCCATCCCTTCCTTTCCCTCCGGTCCCAACCCTCTACCATTCCCCTCCTGTGTCAATCCCAACCCTTCCTGTCGCAACCCCTTCCTTTCCCCTCCAGTCCCAACCCTCTACCCTTCCCTCCTGTGTCAATCCATCCCTTCCTTTCCCCTCCAGTCCCAACCCTCTACCCTTCCCCTCCTGTCTCAATCCCATCCCTTCCTGTCCCAACCCCTACCCGTCCCCTCCTGTCTCAATCCCATCCCTTCCCACCCTCTTCTTCTTCATTATTAGGTATAGTTCACAGTGTAGTGTAAATATTTCGATTCTCATTATTCACACTACATCCGGTTCCGGTCGCCTCATTTATTGTAACGAAGCGAAAACGATTCGTCTCCAAACTCAAAAAAAAAAAACAAAACTTGACGCGCCCGCGCGGAGCCATCTGTCAAAAGGTCAATGATTTTGTTTTTTTTTTTTTCATCCTGTAGATCGTATCGCTTGGCATCGAGCCCATTAAGCCATCGAATATATTCTCTGTGTTATCCTTCAATAGCATATAAACTTGATTGTAGGGAAGATTATCGTTTTTTTTTTTTTTTTTTCATTAATAATTAAGAAAAAAAATCATAGGAATTACGTAATTTTTTTTTATTTATTTCATCTTATAATTAAAATAGTTTTTTTGGTAATTCTTTTGCCAGTTGAAATGATTAAAAAAAAAAAAAAAATTGAATCATGCATGGAACGATTCGTTTTTGCTCTACGGATATATAGAGCCGCTATTGTCTATGGTTAAGAACGTGTTAGTGTGGTTTAGTTTTATTTATTTTGGCTTTAAATAATATTTTGATTAAATCTTGAACTATGTATATATTGTCGTTTTATTTCTTTCACACGTTTCAGCTTTTTTTTTTTTATACAATAAACGACGCTACGTGGGCGACGGTCACTTGATATTAAGTGATACGCCCGGCCATAATATAGCGCTAGTTAAAAACCGTATTGCACTACTCACTTGAGACTTATGTTCTCTTCACTCCAGTACTTATTAGCTATAGCGCCCTTCAAATCGGAACACGGTAATGTATGCATAACACTAGTGGGCTGCAATACGCACTGTGGTGGTACCTAGACGGTCTTCGACAATAGACATTTACCGCCAGTAGTAGCTATTGATCCTTCAAACCGGATAACAATAATATCTGCACTATACTACTTGTCGCCGCTGTGGTACGTGCTTAGACGGTTTCCGGCAAGAGACATTACCATCAGTAGAGTTCGTTGCCCAGTGCTGGACATAGGCCTCGCCAATCGATTTCCTTTGCCCTTAATAATGGGGGACCGGAAAGTAATGTCGTTTCTGCGCATGCAATACTTGATTGTCATTTGTCAGCTCATTGTTTTGTTCAGAGGCGTACCAAAGACATTGTGAGGTTATAGTGATTTCTTTACTTATAGACAATTGAATTACAATTTTTTTTTTGTAATTTTGGGTAAAATGGCCAGCCAAATACCAGAAGAGGTACATCGGCATTGCATGCTCTTTGAGTTTCGCAAGGGAAATAACTTACTTAACAGTTGCTACCAAAAACATTTGCGATGTTTATCCAAATGCACTGGACATTCGTAAATGCCAAAGGTGGTTTCAAGTTCAAATCGGGTAATTTTGATCTTTCCGACTCGTATCGATCAGGAAGACCATCAGCGTTAGACAACGACGTGTTAAGGGCGGAAGTGGAAGCAAATCCGTGTCAGACGATCGAGGAATTGTCAAACAGTCTCAACAAACCTTGGTCGACCATCCAAGAACATTTGAAGCAGATTGGAAAGTAAGCAGAGCAGGTGTTTGGGTCCCGCATAATCTGTCCGAACAGAATAAGGCTAACCGATCAATCACATGCAACTTATTGCTTCAACGACACAACACAGAAGCGTTTTTGATCGCTTGATCACAGGAGATGAGAAATGGGTCCTGTATGATAACCCAAAACGCAAAGGCAGTGGCTCTCTCCAAATGAAATCCTCGGAGTACTGCTAAGCCAGGTTTACACCCCAAAAGCGCTTTTTGTGTGTTTGGTGGAGTATTCGCGGCATTGTTCATTTTGAATTACTGAAACCTGGAGAAACTGTTACTGCAGACCTCTACAGCGAACAATTGCAGCGAGTCAATCAATCTTTAATTGAAAAGTGGCCAGCGATTGTCAACCGAAAGAGCGTCATTCTCCAACATGACAATGCAAGACCGCACTGCGCAAGGCGAACTCTAGAAAAATTAATGAATTGGGGTTGGGGTGGGAGGTGCTGCCTCATCCACCATATTCGCCGATGTTGCACCATCGGATTTCCACTTATTCCGAGCGCTGCAACACTTTTTAAGTGGCAAAACATTTGCAAATTTGGATGATATCCAAAATGCCATCTCTAGATATTTTGCCGAAAAACCAATTAATTTTTTATCGATCGGGGATTGAAAATTTACTCACTAGATGGCAAAGGTTATTGACAATGATGGGGAATACATCATTGATTCAAAATAAAGACTCGTTAAAATGTGTGTGTTTGTATTTAGCGTAAGAAAACGACATTACTTTCCGGTCCCCTAATAATATAACATGGCCGCCCCTACTTCGGGGTGACATAGTTTTGGTTGTTCGATAGGTCACATTGAGCGCGCCCTCTTCTCGGCCAGTCACCTGGGCAACGGATCCCCGTGAATCCGTCACCCAGAGGCCACGGAAGCCAGGAGAGAAAGCTCTCGCGACTTCCTGCGGCAAATCTTGTCTTGGGTTACTCTTATTTTCACCGTGGGTGATCAAGTCACGGCTACTGAGCCCCACCGCCACGATAAAGCAGGAACCTGTTCGGGCTCCTGCGACGTCCGGTTCTTTGGATGCGAATAGGGAGACGTGTAGTCCTCTCTCTTTCCCTTTCTGCAGCTTCCTTTTAGGACATCACCTGCTCGCAAAAGTTAATACTTGCGACGAGCACCTTGCCCTGCGCCAATGCTTCATCTGAGTAGGCCTTGACCTGTTTTATGGCATCGATGGTGGAACGACCCAGTCGAAAGCCATATTGAGAATCAAACAAGTCAGGACCCACTCTACTAAGACGTCCGATGAGGCGACCAGCAATCACTCTTTCAAAAAGTTTCTCAATCTCATCGAGTAGCACTATTGGGCGGAAGGCGGAAGGTGAGTCCGCGGGGCGTCCCTCCTTTTTTATTAGGATTAAGCTGCCCGTCTTCCATTGCGTAGGAAACTGACCCGATTCTAAACAAACATCAAACAGTCGGCGGACTCGGCTGCCCAAAGATGATGGCTTCGATCCAGATACAACCAGGTACGCCATCAGGACCAGGAGCTCTCTTTTTAGCCCGCATTTTTAATATGCTCGCTCGGAGCTCCTTCTCCGATGTTCGCGGCACCGCAGTGTCCACTTCGCGTTTCGTGCCTAGTGGCGCCATTGCTGGCGGAGTTTGTTCGCTTGGGCTTGGAAATAATGTGCTTAACTTTATTTAGGAACTGTGGCTGAAGACTCATTGTAAGAGGTGGTGCCCAGGGACGGGTTTTAATCCTCACTAATTTATACGATCGTCCCCAGGTATCATTGTTGATTGATTCTAATAGTTCCTCTTTAGAACGTGTTTTAGCTTCTTTTATAGCATCCTTCAAGGCAAACAATCCCTGTATTTTATATATAGCACTTCCTCTGTTCTTACATTTCTGGAGGACCTTCTACGATGTCGTGTATACTGACGTCTCGCCATGACGCACTCGCGTCGTATGTCCTCAATCAAAAGTCGATGTTGTTAGGCCAGACATCGCCGCCCATTCCTCTAACACTTTACCGCGTGCATCAGTCGACCGAGAACCCCAAGCTGTTGATTTAGCATTGAGATCCCCCACAATCAGGATAGGGCTAGGTAGGGTCTGCCCAACCAGGGTCCCCAGCTCACCCGGAAAAGATTCGAAGTCGGCGAGGCATTTGTTTGGAGAAAAATATACCCCTACGCCAACTATATCTCTCCATCGGGTTGCTACGTACCCGGTACCCTTAGCAATGGTAGCAAGCGGTGGAGCAGCAGCATTCTTAGAAGCAATTATTGTTACCACACCGTTGTTATCTCCTACCTAATTATATTCCTGGAAAACAATATAAGGCTCCGAAACTACAGCTAATTCAATGGACCATTGCGCCATGCTCTGCATGAGTAGATCGTGTGCCCTGGCGCAATGGTTGATATTAGCTTGAAGAAGGCGATGATAGACCATTTAACTAATTTATCACCATCGTCTCTCCATTATTAGCCAGTATATTCATGATCTTTGCCACTGCTATTGTCCCCGTGCTATGCTTTGAAGCAGAACACAATTTACTGCCCAGGAGGTGATTGTCTGGTAGTTTAGCAACCGAACAAAGCAAGCACTTTGGCGAAGCTAAGAACGTAGTAGCCTTATAGCTCGATTGTCCGCAGCGATAACAGTCCATGCTGTGATCTATATCAGCCTTACATGATGCCCGTACGTGTCCTGTTTGTAGACATCTATAGCGGCTGACGGTCGGGGCTGCAGTAGCTTAATATGTGCTGATACCCACCCGACCAATAAACGTTCATCCGTCAGCAGTTTTTTAGCTGCAGTTATTGGAAATCGAATCCAGAGCCGCCAGAGAAGAGAGCTTTTATATACATTTTAAATTTGCGCCTGAAAAATTACCGGCACGCAACTTACACGGCGACACCAACTCGGCTGAGAAGCGTTCGGGAGGCTACGCAGCATATTCTCGTCCCAACTACCGCAGTGTCTAAAGACAAAGGTTTTTAATTCATGCGTGTTGCTAGTGGTTAGTTATAGCACCGAGACGTGGCCGCTTGCAGTAGGTCAAGTGAAAAGGCTTCAAGTCGCACAGAGAGCTATGGGAAGGGCTACGCTCAGGGTTTCCCTACGTGATCGAATTGGTCCGCGTACTGGTAGACGTAGTGATGAGAGGCGCCTACCAGGTAGTCCGACGATCCGGTGAAGGTTGCGGACAGCGCACAATCTATCGATGTGGAGATCTTTAGAGGAGGCCTACGTCCAGCAGTGCAAGTCCATCGGCTGATAGTGATTGGCGCAACTTACACCACCGTGCGGAGTGTAGTAACAGAAGTGAAATCAAGCGACTCCGCGTCATTGCCGTTCGCCGTGAAAACACTTAAATGAATAATTAATGTAAAATTAAAAAAAAATTCAATAATTATTCATTTAAGTATCAGTGATGTTCCCCTAACCAAAATGATACTTTACGTGCTGATTTCGCAATATTCCATTGAATAACACAAGAAATGTGCATCAATTCTCCTCTAAATAAAACTAAATATGTGCATCAATTCTCCTCTAAATAAAACTAAATATGCGCATCAATTCTCCTCTAAATAAAACTAAATATGTTGCATCAATTCTCTAAATAAAACCAAATATGCATCAATTCCTCTAAAATAAAACCAAATATGTGCATCCAATTCTCCTCTAAATAAAACTAAATAATAGCATCAGTTCTCACTCTAAATAAAGAGCTAAATATGCATCAATTCTCCTAAATAAAACTAAATATTAGCATCCAGTTCTCCTCTAAATGGAAACTAAATATGTGCATCAGTTCTCCTCTAAATGGAAACTAAATATGCGCATCACCTCTAAATAAAGAGCTAAATATGCGCATCAGTTCTCCTCTAAATAAAACTAAATATGTTGCATCCAATTCTCCTCTAAAATAAAGAGCTAAATATGTTGCATCAATTCTCTAAATAAAACTAAATAATAGCATCAGTTCTCCTCTAAATGGAAACTAAATATGCGCATCAGTTCTCCTCTAAAATAAAGAGCTAAATATGCGCATCAGTTCTCCTCTAAAATAAAGAGCTAAATATGCATCAATTCCTCTAAAATAAAGAGCTAAAATGTGTTGCATCAGTTCTCACTCTAAATAAAACTAAATGTAGCATCAATTCTCCTCTAATAAAACTAAATAGCATCAGTTCTCACTCTAAATAAAAGACTAAATATGCGCATCAGTTCTCATCTAAATAAAGAGCTAAATATGCGCATCAGTTCTCCTCCTAAATAAAACCAAATATGCATCAATTCTCTAAATAAAACTAAATGTGCGCATCAATTCCCTCTAAATAAAACTAAAATATGGCATCAGTTCTCCTCTAAATAAAACTAAATATTAGCATCAATTCTCTCTAAATAAAGAGCTAAATATGCGCATCAGTTCTCCTCTAAAATAAAGACTAAATGTGCATCAATTCTCCTCTAAATGAGCTAAAATGTGTTGCATCAGTTCTCCTCTAAATGAGCTAAAATGTGTTGCATCAGTTCTCCTCTAAATAAAACTAAATATAGCATCAATTCTCTAAATAAAACTAAATATTAGCATCAGTTCTCCTCTAAAATAAAGGCTAAATATGTGCATCCAATTCTCCTCTAAATAAAACTAAATAGCATCAGTTCTCACTCTAAAATAAAGACTAAATATGCGCATCAGTTCTCACTCTAAAATAAAGAGCTAAAATGTGTTGCATCAGTTCTCCTCTAAATAAAACTAAATGTGCATCAATTCTCTAAATAAAACTAAATATTAGCATCAATTCTCACTCTAAATAAAGAGCTAAATATGCATCCAATTCTCCTCTAAATAAAACTAAATATGTTGCATCAGTTCTCACTCTAAATAAAACTAAAATATGGCATCAGTTCTCACTCTAAAATAAAGAGCTAAAATGTGTTGCATCAGTTCTCCTCTAAATAAAACTAAATATGCATCAGTTCTCACTCTAAATAAAACTAAATATGCGCATCAATTCCTCCTCTAAATAAAGAGCTAAAATATGTGCATCCAATTCTCCTCTAAATAAAGAGCTAAAATGTGTTGCATCAGTTCTCACTCTAAATAAAGAGCTAAATATGCATCCAATTCTCCTCTAAATAAAGAGCTAAAATGTGTTGCATCAGTTCTCACTCTAAATAAAGAGCTAAATATGCATCAGTTCTCCTCTAAATAAAACTAAATAATAGCATCAATTCTCCTCTAAATGGAAACTAAATATGCGCATCAGTTCTCCTCTAAATGGAAACTAAATATGTGTGCATCAATTCTCCTCTAAATAAAACTAAATAATAGCATCAGTTCTCACTCTAAATAAAGAGCTAAATATGCGCATCAGTTCTCCTCTAAATAAAGAGCTAAATATGCGCATCAGTTCTCCTCTAAATAAAGAGCTAAATATGCGCATCAGTTCTCCTCTAAATAAAGGCTAAAATATTAGCATCAGTTCTCCTCTAAATAAGGCTAAATATGTTGCATCAGTTCTCACTCTAAATAAAAGACTAAATATGCGCATCAATTCCTCTAAATAAAGAGCTAAAATATGTGCATCCAATTCTCCTCTAAATAAAGAGCTAAATATGCGCATCAATTCCTCTAAATAAAAGACTAAATATGCGCATCAATTCTCTAAATAAAACTAAATAGCATCAATTCTCCTCTAAATGGAAACTAAATATGCGCATCAGTTCTCCTCTAAATAAAGAGCTAAAATGTGTTGCATCAGTTCTCACTCTAAATAAAACTAAATAATAGCATCAGTTCTCCTCTAAATAAAACTAAAATATGGCATCAATTCTCCTAAATAAAACCAAATATGCATCAATTCTCCTCACAAATAAAACTAAATATTAGCATCAATTCTCACTCTAAATAAAACTAAATAGCATCAATTCTCCTCTAAATAAAACTAAATATGCGCATCAATTCTCCTCTAAATAAAACTAAATATGCGCATCAATTCTCCTCTAAATAAAACTAAATATGCGCATCAATTCTCCTCTAAATAAAACTAAATATGAGCATCAATTCCTCCTCTAAATAAAACTAAATAATAGCATCAGTTCTCACTCTAAATAAAGAGCTAAATATGCATCAATTCTCCTCCTAAATAAAACTAAATATGCGCATCAATTCTCCTCTAAATAAAACTAAATAATGGCATCAGTTCTCCTCTAAATAAAGAGCTAAATATGCGCATCAATTCTCCTCTAAATAAGGCTAAATATGCGCATCAATTCTCCTCTAAATAAAACTAAATATTAGCATCAATTCTCCTCTAAATAAAACTAAATAATAGCATCAATTCTCACTCTAAATAAAGAGCTAAATATGTGCATCAATTCTCCTCCTAAATAAAACTAAATATGCGCATCAATTCTCCTCTAAATAAAACTAAATAATGGCATCAGTTCTCCTCTAAATAAAGAGCTAAATATGCGCATCAATTCTCCTCTAAAATAAGGCTAAATATGGCATCAATTCTCCTCTAAATAAAGAGCTAAATATGCATCAATTCTCTAAATAAAACTAAATAATAGCATCAATTCTCTAAATAAAACTAAATATTAGCATCCAGTTCTCCTCTAAATAAAGGCTAAATATGTTGCATCAGTTCTCCTCTAAATAAAACTAAATAATAGCATCAATTCTCACTCTAAATAAAACTAAATATTAGCATCAGTTCTCCTCTAAATGAGCTAAATATGCGCATCAGTTCTCCTCTAAACAAAACTAAATATGTGCATCACCTCTAAATAAAGGCTAAATATGTTGCATCAGTTCTCCTCTAAATGGAAACTAAATATGTTGCATCAATTCTCTAAATAAAACCAACATGTGCATCAATTCCTCTAAATAAAGAGCTAAATATGTTGCATCAGTTCTCACTCTAAATAAAACTAAAATATGGCATCAGTTCTCCTCTAAATGAAACTAAATATGTACATCAATTCTCCTCTCTAAATAAAACTAAATAATGGCATCAGTTCTCATCTAAATAAAACTAAATGTGCATCAATTCCTCTAAATAAAGACTAAAATATGCGCATCAGTTCTCCTCTAAATAAAGACTAAAATGTGTTGCATCAGTTCTCCTCTAAATAAAACTAAAATATGGCATCAGTTCTCCTCTAAATAAAACTAAATGTGTGCATCAGTTCTCCTCTAAATAAAGAGCTAAATATGCGCATCAGTTCTCCTCTAAATAAAACTAAATAATGGCATCAGTTCTCCTCTAAATAAAACTAAAATATGGCATCAGTTCTCCTCTAAATAAAACTAAAATATGGCATCAGTTCTCCTCTAAAATAAAACCAAATATGCGCATCAGTTCTCCTCTAAAATAAAGACTAAAATGTGTTGCATCAGTTCTCCTCTAAATAAAACTAAATAATGGCATCAGTTCTCACTCTAAATAAAACTAAATATGTGCATCAGTTCTCCTCTAAATAAAATCCAAATATGCGCATCAGTTCTCCTCTAAATGGAAACTAAATATGCATCAGTTCTCCTCTAAATAAAACCAACATGCGCATCAATTCTCCTCTAAATGAAACTAAATATGCGCATCAGTTCTCCTCTAAATAAAGGCTAAATATGGCATCAGTTCTCCTCTAAATAAAGACTAAAATATGCGCATCAGTTCTCCTCTAAATAAAGACTAAAATGTGTTGCATCAGTTCTCCTCTAAATAAAACTAAATATTAGCATCAATTCTCACTCTAAATAAAACTAAATATGTGCATCAGTTCTCCTCTAAATAAAATCCAAATATGCGCATCAGTTCTCCTCTAAATGGAAACTAAATATGCATCAGTTCTCCTCTAAATAAAACTAAATATGCGCATCAGTTCTCCTCTAAATGAAACTAAATGTGTGCATCAGTTCTCTCTAAATAAAGAGCTAAATATGCGCATCAGTTCTCCTCTAAATAAAGACTAAAATATGCGCATCAGTTCTCCTCTAAATAAAGAGCTAAATATGTGCATCAGTTCTCATCTAAATAAAACTAAATATTAGCATCAATTCTCCTCTAAATAAAGAGCTAAATATGTTGCATCAATTCTCCTCTAAATAAAACTAAATATTAGCATCAGTTCTCCTCCTAAATAAAACTAAATAATAGCATCAATTCTCCTCCTAAATAAAACTAAATATTAGCATCAGTTCTCACTCTAAATAAAGAGCTAAATATGTGCATCAATTCTCCTCTAAATGAGCTAAATATGTGCATCAATTCTCCTCTAAAATAAAGAGCTAAATATGTGCATCAATTCTCCTCTAACAAAACTAAAATATGGCATCAATTCTCCTTAAATAAAACTAAATATGCATCACCTCCTCTAAATAAGAGCTAAATATGCGCATCAGTTCTCCTCTAAATAAAGAGCTAAATATGTGCATCAATTCCTCTAAATAAAACCAAATATGCGCATCAGTTCTCCTCTAAATAAAACTAAATATGCGCATCAGTTCTCCTCTAAATAAAGGCTAAATATGTTGCATCAGTTCTCCTCTAAATAAAACTAAATATGTATCAATTCTCCTCTAAATGGAAACTAAATATGCATCAGTTCTCACTCTAAATAAAACTAAATATTAGCATCAGTTCTCCTCCTAAATAAAACTAAATGTATTGCATCAATTCTCACTCTAAATAAAACTAAATATTAGCATCAGTTCTCCTCTAAATAAAACCAAATATGCATCAATTCCTCTAAAATAAAGAGCTAAATATGTTGCATCAGTTCTCATCTAAATAAAAACTAACATGCGCATCAATTCTCCCAAATAAAACTAAATATTAGCATCAGTTCTCCTCTAAATAAGAGCTAAATATGTTGCATCAGTTCTCCTCTAAATAAAACTAAATATGTGCATCAATTCTCTAAATAAAACTAAATATGCGCATCCAATTCTCCTCTAAATAAAACTAAATATGTTGCATCAATTCTCCTCTAAATAAAACTAAATATGCATCAATTCTCCTCTAAATAAAGGCTAAATATGCATCAATTCTCCTCTAAATAAAACTAAATATGCGCATCCAATTCTCCTCTCTAAATAAAACTAAATATGCGCATCAATTCTCCTCTAAATAAAACTAAATATGCGCATCAATTCTCCTCTAAATAAAAACTAACATGCGCATCAATTCTCTAAATAAAACCAAATATGCATCAATTCTCTCTAAATAAAACTAAATAAGCACATCAATTCTCCTCTAAATAAAACTAAATATGTGCATCAATTCTCCTCTAAACAAAACTAAATATGCACATCAATTCTCCTCTAAATAAAGAGCTAAATATGCGCATCAATTCTCTAAATAAAACTAACATGCGCATCAATTCTCCTCTAAATAAAACTAAATATGTGCATCAATTCTCCTCTAAATAAAACTAAATATGCGCATCAATTCTCCTCTAAATAAAACTAAATAAGAGCATCAGTTCTCACTCTAAATAAAGAGCTAAATATGCATCAATTCTAAATAAAACCAACATGCGCATCAATTCTCCTCTAAATAAAACTAAATATGTGCATCAATTCTCCTCTAAATAAAACTAAATATGCGCATCAATTCTCCTCTAAATAAAACTAAATATGCATCAATTCTCCTCTAAATCAAACTAAATATGCGCATCAATTCTCCTCTAAATAAAACTAAATAGCATCAATTCTCCTCTAAATAAAAACTAAATATTAGCATCAATTCTCCTCTAAATAAAACTAAATATGTTGCATCAATTCTCCTCTAAATAAAGAGCTAAATATGCGCATCAATTCTCCTCTAAAATAAAGGCTAAATATGTGCATCAATTCTAAATAAAACTAAATGTGCATCAATTCTAAATAAAACTAAATAGCATCAATTCTCATCTAAATAAAACTAAATATGTGCATCAATTCTCTAAATAAAACTAAATATGTGCATCAATTCTAAATAAAACTAAATGTGCATCAATTCTCTAAATAAAATCCAATATGTGCATCAATTCTAAATAAAACTAAATATTAGCATCAATTCTCCTCTCTAAATAAAACTAAATAATAGCATCAGTTCTCCTCTAAATAAAGAGCTAAATATGCGCATCAGTTCTCCTCTAAATAAAACTAAAATATGGCATCAGTTCTCCTCTAAATGAAACTAAATATGCACATCAATTCTCCTCTAAATAAAGAGCTAAATATGCGCATCAATTCTCCTCTAAATAAAACTAAATATGCGCATCAGTTCTCCTCTAAATAAAACTAAATGTGTTGCATCAGTTCTCCTCTAAATGAGCTAAATATGCGCATCCAATTCTCCTCTAAATGAGCTAAATATGCATCAGTTCTCCTCTAAATAAAGAGCTAAATATGCGCATCAGTTCTCCTCTAAATAAGAGCTAAATATGTTGCATCAGTTCTCACTCTAAATAAAACTAAAATATGGCATCAATTCTCCTAAATAAAACTAAATGTGCATCAATTCTAAATAAAACCAAATATGCATCACCTCCTCTAAATAAAACTAAATAATAGCATCAATTCTCCCAAATAAAACTAAATGTGCATCAATTCTCCCAAATAAAACTAAATATTAGCATCAGTTCTCACTCTAAATAAAACTAAATGTGCGCATCAATTCTCATAAATAAAACTAAATGTGCATCAATTCTAAATAAAACTAAATGTGTGCATCAGTTCTCACTCTAAATAAAACTAAATATGTTGCATCAGTTCTCCTCTAAAATAAAGAGCTAAATATGCATCACTCCTCCTCTAAATAAGAGCTAAATATGTTGCATCCAGTTCTCCTCTAAATAAAACTAAATGTGCATCAATTCTAAATAAAACTAAATAATAGCATCAGTTCTCATCTAAATAAAACTAAATATGTACATCAATTCTCCTCTAAAATAAAGGCTAAATATGTGCATCAATTCTCCTCTAAAATAAAGAGCTAAATATGTGCATCAATTCTCATAAATAAAACTAAATATGTTGCATCAATTCTCCTCTAAATAAAAACTAAATATGTGCATCAATTCTAAATAAAACTAAATAATAGCATCAATTCTCTAAACAAAACTAAATGTGCATCAATTCTCCTCTAAATAAAACTAAATATGTGCATCAATTCTCCTCTAAATAAAACTAAATATGCGCATCAATTCTCCTCTAAACAAAACTAAATATGTGCATCAATTCTCCTCTAAACAAAACTAAATATGTGCATCAATTCTCCTCTAAATAAAACTAAATATGCGCATCAATTCTCCTCTAAATAAAACTAAATATGTGCATCAATTCCTCTAAATAAAACTAAATAATAGCATCAATTCTCTAAATAAAACTAAATGTGCATCAATTCTCCTCTAAATAAAACTAAATATGTGCATCAATTCTCCTCTAAATAAAACTAAATATGCGCATCAATTCTCCTCTAAATAAAACTAAATATGCGCATCAATTCTCCTCTAAATAAAACTAAATATGCGCATCAATTCTCCTCTAAATAAAACTAAATATGCGCATCAATTCTCCTCTAAATAAAACTAAATATGCATCAATTCTCCTCTAAATAAAACTAAATATGTGCATCAATTCTCCTCTAAATAAAACTAAATATGCGCATCAATTCTCCTCTAAATAAAACTAAATATGTGCATCAATTCTCCTCTAAATAAAACTAAATATGTGCATCAATTCTTCTCTAAATAAAACTAAATAATAGCATCAATTCTCTAAATAAAACTAAATGTGCATCAATTCTCCTCTAAATAAAACTAAATATGTTGCATCAATTCTCCTCTAAATAAAGACTAAAATATGCGCATCAATTCTCCTCTAAATAAAACTAAATATGTGCATCAATTCTCCTCTAAACAAAACTAAATATGTGCATCAATTCTCCTCTAAATAAAACTAAATATGCATCAATTCTCCTCTAAATAAAACTAAATATGAGCATCAATTCTCCTCTAAACAAAACTAAATATGAGCATCAATTCTCCTCTAAATAAAACTAAATATGCGCATCAATTCTCTAAATAAAACTAAATATGTGCATCACCTCTAAATAAAACTAAATATGCGCATCAATTCTCCTCTAAATAAAACTAAATATGCGCATCAATTCTCCTCTAAATAAAACTAAATATGCGCATCAATTCTCCTCTAAACAAAACTAAATATGTGCATCAATTCTCCTCTAAATAAAACTAAATATGCATCAATTCTCCTCTAAATAAAACTAAAATATGGCATCAATTCCCCTCTAAATAAAACTAAATATGCGCATCAATTCCCCTCTAAATAAAACTAAATATGCGCATCAATTCCTCTAAATAAAACTAAATATGCGCATCAATTCTCCTCTAAATAAAACTAAATGTGCATCAATTCTAAATAAAACTAAATATGTTGCATCAATTCTCTAAATAAAACTAAATATGCGCATCAATTCTCCTCTCTAAATAAAACTAAATATGCGCATCAATTCCTCTAAAATAAAGACTAAATATGCGCATCAATTCTCCTCTAAATAAAGAGCTAAATATGCATCAGTTCTCCTCTAAATAAAACTAAATAATAGCATCAATTCTCCTAAATAAAACTAAATATGTGCATCAATTCTAAATAAAACTAAATGTGCATCAATTCCTCTAAATAAAACTAAATATGCGCATCAATTCTCTCTAAATAAAACTAAATATGTTGCATCAATTCTCCTTCTAAATAAAAACTAACATGCGCATCAATTCCCCTAAATAAAACTAAATAGCATCAATTCTCCTCTAAATGAAACTAAATATGTGCATCAATTCTAAATAAAACTAAATGTGCGCATCAATTCCTCTAAATAAAACTAAATAATAGCATCAATTCCCCTAAATAAAACCAAATATGCATCAATTCCCTCTAAATAAAGAGCTAAATATGCATCAATTCTCTAAATAAAATCCAAATATGCGCATCACCTCTAAATAAAACTAAATAGCATCAATTCTCCTCTAAATAAAACTAAATATGTATCAATTCTCCTCTAAATGAAACTAAATATGTTGCATCAGTTCTCCTCTAAATAAGAGCTAAATATGCGCATCAGTTCTCCTCTAAATAAAGAGCTAAATATGCATCAGTTCTCACTCTAAATAAAGAGCTAAATATGTGCATCAATTCTCCTCTAAATGAAACTAAATATGCATCAATTCCCCTAAATAAAACTAAATATTAGCATCAGTTCTCCTCTAAATGGAAACTAAATATGCGCATCAGTTCTCCTCTAAATAAGAGCTAAATATGTTGCATCAATTCTCTCTAAATAAAACTAAATATTAGCATCCAGTTCTCCTCTAAATAAGAGCTAAATATGTTGCATCAGTTCTCACTCTAAATAAAACTAAATATTAGCATCAATTCTCCTCTAAATAAAGAGCTAAATATGCGCATCAGTTCTCCTCTAAATAAAACTAAATGTGCATCAATTCTCCTCTAAATAAAACTAAATATGTGCATCAATTCTCCTCTAAATAAAACTAAATATGCGCATCAATTCTCCTCTAAATAAAACTAAATATGCATCAATTCTCCTCTAAACAAAACTAAATATGTTGCATCAATTCTCCTCTAAAATAAAGAGCTAAAATATGTTGCATCAATTCTCACTCTAAATAAAGACTAAAATGTGTTGCATCAATTCTCATCTAAATAAAACTAAATATGTTGCATCCAATTCTCACTCTAAATAAAACTAAATATGTGCATCAATTCTCCTCTAAATAAAATAAATATGCGCATCAATTCTCCTCTAAATAAAACTAAATATGTGCATCAATTCTCCTCTAAATAAAACTAAATATGCGCATCAATTCTCCTCTAATAAAACTAAATATGCGCATCAATTCTCCTCTAAATAAAACTAAATATGCGCATCAATTCTCCTCTAAATAAAACTAAATATGCATCAATTCTCCTCTAAATGAGCTAAATGTGTTGCATCAATTCTCATCTAAATAAAACTAAATATGCGCATCAATTCTAAATAAAACTAAATAATAGCATCAATTCTCCTCTAAATGAAACTAAATATGCGCATCAATTCTCCTCTCTAAATAAAACTAAATATGCGCATCCAATTCTCCTCTAAACAAAACTAAATATGCGCATCACCTCTAAATAAAACTAAATGTGTGCATCAATTCTCCTCTAAATAAAACTAAATATGCATCAATTCTCCTCTAAATGAGCTAAATGTGCGCATCAATTCCTCCTCTAAATAAAACTAAATATGCATCAATTCCTCCTCTAAATAAGAGCTAAAATATGTGCATCAATTCCCCAAATAAAACCAAATATGCATCAATTCTCCTCTAAAATAAAGAGCTAAAATATGTGCATCAATTCTCCTCTAAATAAAGACTAAAATGTGTTGCATCAGTTCTCACTCTAAATAAAGACTAAATATGCGCATCAATTCTCCTCTCTAAATAAAACTAAATATGCATCAATTCTCCTCCTAAATAAAACTAAATATGCATCAATTCTCCTCTAAATAAAACTAAATAATAGCATCAATTCTCCTCTAAATAAAAACTAAATATGTGTGCATCAATTCTCCTCTCTAAATAAAACTAAATAATAGCATCAATTCTCACTCTAAATAAAACTAAATATTAGCATCAATTCTCCTCTAAATAAGAGCTAAATATGTGCATCAATTCTCCTCTAAAATAAAGGCTAAATATGTGCATCAGTTCTCCTCTAAATGAGCTAAATGTGTTGCATCAATTCTCCTCTAAATAAAACTAAATAATAGCATCAATTCTCCTTAAATAAAACTAAATAATAGCATCAATTCTCCTAAATAAAACTAAATGTGTGCATCAATTCTTCTCTAAATAAAACTAAATGTGTTGCATCAATTCTCCTCTAAATAAAGAGCTAAATATGTTGCATCAATTCTCCTCTAAATAAAACTAAATATTAGCATCAATTCTCCTCTAAATAAAACTAAATAATAGCATCAATTCTCCTAAATAAAACTAAATATGTTGCATCCAATTCTCACTCTAAATAAAACTAAATATGTGTGCATCAATTCTCCTCTAAATAAAACTAAATAATAGCATCAATTCTCCTCTAAATGAAACTAAATATGCATCAATTCTCCTCTAAATAAAACTAAATAATAGCATCAATTCTCCTCTAAATGAAACTAAATATGCATCAATTCTCCTCTAAATAAAACTAAATATGCGCATCAATTCTCCTCTCTAAATAAAGAGCTAAATATGTGCATCAATTCTCCTTAAATAAAACTAAATATGCATCAGTTCTCACTCTAAATAAAACTAAATATGCATCAGTTCTCACTCTAAATAAAACTAAATGTGCATCAGTTCTCCTCTAAATAAGAGCTAAATATGTTGCATCAGTTCTCCTCTAAAATAAAGAGCTAAATATGTTGCATCAGTTCTCACTCTAAATAAAGAGCTAAATATGTGCATCAGTTCTCCTCTAAAATAAAGAGCTAAATATGTTGCATCAGTTCTCCTCTAAAATAAAACTAAATATGCATCAGTTCTCCTCTAAAATAAAGAGCTAAATATGTGCATCAGTTCTCCTCTAAATAAAACCAAATATGCATCAATTCCTCTAAAATAAAGAGCTAAATATGTTGCATCAGTTCTCATCTAAATAAAACTAAATATGCATCAATTCCTCTAAAATAAAGAGCTAAATATGTTGCATCAGTTCTCCTCTAAATGAAACTAAATATGCATCAATTCCCCTAAAATAAAGAGCTAAATATGTGCATCAGTTCTCCTCTAAATAAAACCAAATATGCATCAATTCCTCTAAAATAAAGAGCTAAATATGTTGCATCCAGTTCTCCTCTAAATAAAGACTAAAATATGTTGCATCAGTTCTCACTCTAAATAAAACTAAATATGTGCATCAATTCTCCTCTAAATAAAACTAAATATGTGCATCAATTCTCCTCTAAATAAAACTAAATATGTGCATCAATTCTCCTCTAAATAAAACTAAATATGTGCATCAATTCTCCTCTAAATAAAACTAAATATGTGCATCAATTCTCCTCTAAATAAAACTAAATATGTGCATCAATTCTCCTCTAAATAAAACTAAATATGCGCATCAATTCTCCTCTAAATAAAACTAAATATGTGCATCAATTCTCCTCTAAATAAAACTAAATATGTGCATCAATTCCTCTAAAATAAAGAGCTAAATATGTTGCATCAGTTCTCCTCTAAATAAAACTAAATGTGCATCAATTCTTCTCTAAATAAAACTAAATAAGCACATCAATTCTCCTCTAAATAAAACTAAATATGTGCATCAATTCTCCTCTAAACAAAACTAAATATGCACATCAATTCTCCTCTAAACAAAACTAAATATGCGCATTAATTCCCCTCTAAATAAAACTAAATATGCATCAATTCTCTAAATAAAAACTAACATGCGCATCAATTCTCTAAATAAAACTAAATATGCGCATCCAATTCTCCTCTAAATAAGAGCTAAATATGTGCATCAGTTCTCCTCTAAATGAAACTAAATATGTGCATCAATTCTCTAAATAAAACTAAATATGTGCATCACCTCTAAATAAAACCAAATATGCACATCAATTCTCCTAAATAAAACTAAATATGTGTGCATCAATTCCCCAAATAAAACTAAATGTGCATCAGTTCTCCTCTAAATAAAACCAAATATGCATCAATTCCTCCTCTAAATAAAACCAAATATGCATCAATTCTCTAAATAAAACTAAATATGTGTGCATCAATTCTTCTCTAAATAAAACTAAATATGCGCATCAGTTCTCCTCTAAATGAAACTAAATATGTGTGCATCAATTCCCCAAATAAAACCAAATATGTGCATCACCTCCTCTAAATAAGAGCTAAATATGTTGCATCAATTCTCTAAATAAAACCAAATATGCATCAATTCTCCTCTAAACAAAACTAAATATGTTGCATCAATTCTCCTAAATAAAACTAAATATGTGCATCAATTCTCCTCTAAATAAAACTAAATATGCACATCAATTCTCCTCTAAACAAAACTAAATATGCACATCAATTCTCCTCTAAACAAAACTAAATATGCACATCAATTCTCCTCTAAACAAAACTAAATATGCACATCAATTCTCCTCTAAACAAAACTAAATATGTTGCATCAGTTCTCCTCTAAATGAAACTAAATATGCGCATCAATTCTCCTCTAAACAAAACTAAATATGCGCATCAGTTCTCCTCTAAATGAGCTAAAATGTGTTGCATCAGTTCTCACTCTAAATAAAAACTAACATGCGCATCAATTCCTCTAAATAAAACCAAATATGCGCATCCAATTCTCCTCTAAATAAGAGCTAAATATGTGCATCAGTTCTCCTCTAAATAAGAGCTAAATATGTGCATCAGTTCTCCTCTAAATGAGCTAAAATGTGTTGCATCAGTTCTCCTCTAAATAAAACCAAATATGCATCAATTCTCACTCTAAATAAAACTAAATGTGCATCAGTTCTCCTCTAAATAAGAGCTAAATATGTGCATCAATTCTCCTCTAAACAAAACTAAATATGCATCAATTCCTCTAAATAAAACCAAATATGCATCAATTCTCTAAATAAAAACTAACATGCGCATCAATTCTCCTCTAAATGAGCTAAAATGTGTTGCATCAGTTCTCACTCTAAATAAAACCAAATATGTGCATCAGTTCTCCTCTAAATAAAACCAAATATGCATCAATTCCCCTAAATAAAAACTAACATGCGCATCAATTCTCCTCTAAATAAAATCCAAATATGCGCATCAGTTCTCCTCTAAATAAAACTAAATATGTTGCATCAATTCTCACTCTAAATAAAACTAAATATGCATCAATTCCTCTAAATAAAACTAAATATGTGCATCACCTCCTCTAAATAAAACTAAATATGTGCATCAATTCTCCTCTAAATAAAACTAAATATGCGCATCAATTCTCCTCTAAACAAAACTAAATATGCGCATCAATTCTCCTTTAGAGTCGCTCATTGAGCTGTACACACCGCATCATGTACTACGCTTTAGTTTTTATATTTCTCAATACATTCGGATCTATAACATGCCCTTACACGCCGGTGAGTATATGTAATCGTTTCTCGTCTATGAAGCGGGATGATCACTTAATATTAAGTGATACGTTTAGTTAGCATCATATACACTACATCGCGTTGTGCTCGTCGCCAGATATATAATGTTAAAGTTACTTATAAGTTTACCAGCTACATGATCCTTTAAACCGGATTACAGTAATGTTTGCATAATACTTGTCGCTGCGGTCGTACCTTTTTTGATGGTGCCTGACAACAGAGACCTACCGCCAGTAATAGTTATTGGTGCTTCAAACCGGATAACAGAACGAGGGTCTTGTTATGATGGTAAATATACAATATGATGGACAGGTCTTCAGAAACACAGATAAATGATATAGTATGCCGCTTATTAGGATATAAGCGCAATAAGTAGTATTGTGCAAACATTATAGTTATCCGGTTTGAAGGACCTTTAGCGGATGAAATTACTGGAGACATTCGCTAAGCTTCCGTGTGCGCAGGGCGGTGATGAGGTGCAAGTTGGCAGCGTCCTCTTACCGGCCACCAGGCGGGGCCGGTACCTGGCCAACATCGTCCGGAGGCAGGCAGTGGTGAGTACCAAGTACTGCCAACACTACTAAAATTAGGGGTGGAGTATGGCAGCACTGTCAACACCATACTACTACTATTCATGTACTGAACCCGATGATATTTAAACAGTTCAACTGCCTTTGCTAGTGAATGGTGGTGAAAGACACTACACCAGTAGCTCTACACCTTTGCTGTTCCAATCCTATCATCATCATTATCATCATCATCATCAGCCTTTGTTCATTCACTACTGGATATAGATCTTCCTCAATCAATCTAGAACCTTCTATTTAATAATTGCCAGAGGAACCCTAAAATATTTCCTACAAACGCAATCGAGAGACCCAAATTATATGTTCCATTGTGCGGAACCCTACTTGCTTTTTCTCATCCGATATAGCTTACGTTATAGCTTATATCTTCAGCTGTGTCTGTGAAGAGTTTTTTTTTTAATTCAAATGAACAAACGTTCACCTCATGTTAAGTGTTAAGTCCGATAGAGGCAAAGTATGTCGAGTTTGTACTCCTAGAAAACCACCCTTGCCCTTTACTCTATACAGACTCAATTTAAAAAAAAAAAGTAACCGTGTATATATTGTAATAAATGAAAAAAAAAAGCAAAATTTTTAATTAATATTTCATACCGATTTTTTTAATATTTATTTTCATTATTTTCGCGGCCAAAATATCAGAATCCAAATTAAGATCATTCCTTTTACTTTTTAAATCGCAGTCGCCTCTGATTGGTCGTTGGCTCGGAGCAGATGTACTTGTGTAATGGCGGCTTTGACCGCGTATAATATGCGACAATTGTTTTTTTTTCTAAAGAACAGTCCTACGATAATCGGCCATATTTTCATGTATCCATAGCAACCGTTGCCATGGCAACCGCGTAAACGATATGAAATGAAATTGTTTACTGAAGTCAATTGGAAATAATACTAATAAAGCATCTAACAAATTCAAGAAATAAATATCCTACAGCCATCTACAGATCATTCCGCGTCGGATGCTCGTGTTGCCGTGTAAAGCATTCACTTGTTTTCGAGTGATCGGTGAATAAACAAGACCCATTTTAATTATATACATATATATATATTATATTTTTCATTTCCTTATATATATAATATATCTACATATATTATAAAGAATAATAATAATGTTTTGTTTGTACACAGGACGGAACGGGTATAAAGTTCAATAAGGACGCTGACAGGGTATTTTTTTTATATACAATTAAGCAACGAGACGAGCGGGACGTTCACTTGATAATAAGTGATACGCTCACCCATAACGTAGCGTAAGTTAGTATGACATACACTGCACCACGTTGTGCTTGTCGACTTCAGACATCGTGTTCAGTATCGTTACCTCAGCAAATCTACGAACTGGAATACTGGAACCGCAAGATGTTGAGCCTCCTTATCCCAGTAATTACACTAGCTATAGGTCCTTCAAACCGGATCACGCACAGCACTGTGTGCCGGCTGCAACAGGCGCTGCGGCGGTACCTAGACGGTCTCCGGCGACAGAGACACTACCGCCAGTGATAGCTGTAGGTCCTTCAAACCGGATCACAGCAATGTCGGCACAGCACTGTGTGCCGGCTGCAACAGGCGCTGCGGCGGTACCTAGACGGTCTCCGGCGACAGAGACACTACCGCCAGTGATAGCTGTAGGTCCTTCAAACCGGATCACAGCAATGTCCGCACAGCACTGCGTGCCGGCTGCGACAGGCGCTGCGGCGGTACCTAGACGGTCTCTGCCGACAGAGACACTACCACCAGTGACAGCTATAGGTCCTTCAAACCGATCACAGCAATGTCCGCACAGCACTGCGTGCCGGCTGCAACAGGCGCTGCGGCGGTACCTAGACGGTCTCCGGCGACAGAGACACTACCGCCAGTGACAGCTATAGGTCCTTCAAACCGGATCACAGCAATGTCCGCACAGCACTGCGTGCCGGCTGCAACAGGCGCTGCGGCGGTACCTAGACGGTCTCCGGCGACAGAGACACTACCGCCAGTGACAGCTATAGGTCCTTCAAACCGGATCACAGCAATGTCCGCACAGCACTGTGTGCCGGCTGCGACAGGCGCTGCGGCGGTACCTAGACGGTCTCCGGCGACAGAGACACTACCGCCAGTGATAGCTGTAGGTCCTTCAAACCGGATCACAGCAATGTCCGCACAGCACTGCGTGCCGGCTGCGACAGGCGCTGCGGCGGTACCTAGACGGTCTCCGGCGACAGAGACACTACCGCCAGTGATAGCTGTAGGTCCTTCAAACCGGATCACAGCAATGTCCGCACAGCACTGTGTGCCGGCTGCAACAGGCGCTGCGGCGGTACCTAGACGGTCTCCGGCGACAGAGACGCTACCGCCAGTGATAGCTGTAGGTCCTTCAAACCGGATCACAGCAATGGCCGCACCGCGCTGCGTGCCGGCTGCAACAGGCGCTGCGGCGGTACCTAGACGGTCTCCGGCGACAGAGACACTACCGCCAGTGATAGCTGTAGGTCCTTCAAACCGGATCACAGCAATGTCCGCACAGCACTGTGTGCCGGCTGCAACAGGCGCTGCGGCGGTACCTAGACGGTCTCCGGCGACAGAGACACTACCGCCAGTGATAGCTGTAGGTCCTTCAAACCGGATCACAGCAATGTCCGCACAGCACTGTGTGCCGGCTGCAACAGGCGCTGCGGCGGTACCTAGACGGTCTCCGGCGACAGAGACACTACCGCCAGTGACAGCTGTCGGTTACTGCTCAGATAAACGCCGAGGCCAAGAAGAAGGTGGACGTGCTGTCGGAGGAGCTGCTGCCGTACATCATTGCGGAGCAGGAGCGGCGCACCACGCTGTACCGGCGCATCATGACGGCGATACAGAACGGCGAGAAGGGGGTCACCATCGCGGAGATCAGGAACAAACCGCCGCTCATCATCAGGAAGGGTAGGTCGAACATTCGATTCCCTACTTATAAATTCAGCGTGATGTTAGGATGATATACACTGCGTCGCTTTGATACATGTTTATTACTCGAAGTGTTGCTCGTGTAATTACTTGGGTAACAAGACAATGTCTATATCAACGAGCGTAAAGTGTTACAGTTTATATCACATACATTGTACTAGTCGATTTATAGCATAACAAATCAGTGTTGTTACCGCAGTAATTTTATTGGTGACAAGATCCTTCGAACCGGATAAAAGTTTTGTTTGTACACCACCATATAGAACTCGTTGCATTGAGATAAGAAATCAGTCCTGTTACTGCAGTAATTTCTTTTGTTACATGGTCCTTCGAGCCGGATAACAGCAATATTTGCACACCACCACATTGCTCGCGTAGCATTGAGACTTAAAACAAAAGATTGTTACCGCAGTCGTTTCATTAGTTATATGGTCCTTCGAGCCGGATAAGAACGGTGACTAATAGGCCAGGTTTTCACGATGTCTAACCGATAGTACATATCGCCGTCTCTTTCTAATACTTCTGATCGTGTCTTTCCCTCCAGGCCTACTGTACCGCTGCCCGGCGAACCGAGCGCCCAAGGAACCGGACGGCACCGGCATGCTTATGTGCGAGGATGAGATAGAGCCGACGCAAGTTATGTACGACTCCTGCCTCAGCGCCGAGGACAAAGACCTTTACGTAGCCGAGAACAAGTATTTCTTTTGCAACAGTGAGAATTATTTCATAATATGTACAGGGTGTTCTTTTTTATATTCACTGCTCTCCTTTCCACTGCCTGTATGTGTCATTATTATCGGAGTGTGTTCGTGTATTGATCCGTTGAGTTTTGGGTAGAAGGATGATATTTCAATACTAACTGCGGGTGTTCGTGTATTGATCGGTTGAATTTTGGGCAGAAGGATGATGTTTCAATACTAACTGCGGGTGTTCGTGTATTGATCAATTGCACATTTGTATCTAAAGCTTCTATGTCAATACTAACGGCGGGTATTCGTGTATTAATCATTAGCACTTTTATATCTAAAGCTCTTGTGTTAATACTAATGGCGGGTGTTCGTGTATTGATCGGTTGAATTTTGGGCAGAAGGATGATGTTTCAATACTAACTGCGGGTGTTCGTGTATCGATCAATTGCTCATTTGTATAAAGTTTCTATGTCAATACTGACGGCGGGTATTCGTGTATAATCAGTAGCACTTTTATATCTAAAGCTCCTGTGTCAATACTAACGGCATGTGTTCGTGTATTGATCGGTTGAATTTTGGGCAGAAGGATGATGTTTCAATACTAACTGCGGGTGTTCGTGTATTGATCGGTTGAATTTTGGGCAGAAGGATGATGTTTCAATACTAACTGCGGGTGTTCGTGTTGTGATCGTTTCCTTCCTTCCAAGGGCACAGGATCGAGGGTCCCGACCTACCGCGCAACGGGACCACGGTGATCGGCTGCGCGCCGATCGAGCGCACCTCGCTCAACTACACCAGCGCCAAGTGCGCCCTGGAGGACACCGATGACGTGGTCGTACACTACAGATACTACCCTGACAGGGTGAGTTGTTTTTTTTTAAATCGACTTAGCTTTAGACCACTATCCCACTTAATGTTAAGTAGTGATCTGATCACCTAGTAGCACTAACCTAGTAGCAGCCTATTCACCCTTCTCTTGGGAACATCTTCCTCATTTGTATAGGTATACCGACGGCGGCAAGTTGTTCCACTCCTTTGCTGTTCTCATGAAGAACGACGAGCTGAACTTGTTTGTTCGCCATCTTTTGTCTCTTATTCGATGAAGCGACGACACGAGCAAGACGTTCACTTGATGGTAACCGATACAGTTTCTAATGCAGTACTAGTTAGGGTGATATACACTACACCATACTGTGCTCGTCGCTATACGCATAGTAAATTAGTAGCCACTAACTACAGCGCCGTATACGGTCGTTCGAACCGGATGTGAGTAATGATAATAAACAACTATTGAAGTTGAGTTTAAGAGGAGCTGCGGAGCTACATATATAGATAACGTTAGTGTTGTAGTACTGTAATCCGGCTTCAAGGACCATACATTTGGAGAAATTATTGCATTAAGGAACAGCATCACTTTTTAGTTGATGAGCTCAATATGGTGCAGTGTAATCATCTTAACTAATATCACTTAAAATTACGTGTCTCGTTTGCTGGAACATAAAAGAAATTGTTTGAATTAGAAAGTGTTTTGTATGGGGTATGTCGACATACATAATTAATGTGGGTATGTGTAAAATGTTCTGTAGTTGCGCCTACCGACATGTCACACAATAGACAGTGCGTATACGCGTTGTGACTGCTCTCTACTTAATACTTAATAGAAAGCAACGCGACCGTTCTGAGACGGAAGTCTGCTTCCAGACGTACAAGTTCGTCACGGAGCTGGACCCCGACCACGAGGTTTGCGACCACTGGAACCCGTGCCAGATCGGGTACATATACTCGCTGCCGTCACCGGACCAGGCGCTCATAGCCAACGAGCTGTGGCGTACGTAACTATATACATATATATATATATATATATATATATAATATTTTTAATTATCTTGAAAGAATGAATCAAAGAGATATACTAGGTAAGAATAAATGGTGAAATCAGAATAATTGGAAATAATCCGACCAAATAGAAGATGTCGTAAAGAAAGTCCGGGTCAAGAGTACTCGCAGCCGACGAGCGTGCATGAAGACGCTCATGAAAGTAGAGGAAGCGGGAGAGGTCGCAGCAAAGGGGAGAACTGATCCTGCGGGTAATCCCGACCGGGAACCAGATAAGCGCATTGCATGCATTGCATTGCATTGCATTGCATTGCATTGCATTGCATTGCATTGCATTGCATTGCATTGCATTGCATTGCATTGCATTGCATTGCATTGCATTGCATTGCATTGCATTGCATTGCATTGCATTGCATTGCATTGCATTGCATTGCATTGCATTGCATTGCATTGCATTGCATTGCATTGCATTGCATTGCATTGCATTGCATTGCATTGCATTGCATTGCATTGCATTGCATTGCATTGCATTGCATTGCATTGCATTGCATTGCATTGCATTGCATTGCATTGCATTGCATTGCATTGCATTGCATTGCATTGCATTGCATTGCATTGCATTGCATTGCATTGCATTGCATTGCATTGCATTGCATTGCATTGCATTGCATTGCATTGCATTGCATTGCATTGCATTGCATTGCATTGCATTGCATTGCATTGCATTGCATTGCATTGCATTGCATTGCATTGCATTGCATTGCATTGCATTGCATTGCATTGCATTGCATTGCATTGCATTGCATTGCATTGCATTGCATTGCATTGCATTGCATTGCATTGCATTGCATTGCATTGCATTGCATTGCATTGCATTGCATTGCATTGCATTGCATTGCATTGCATTGCATTGCATTGCATTGCATTGCATTGCATTGCATTGCATTGCATTGCATTGCATTGCATTGCATTGCATTGCATTGCATTGCATTGCATTGCATTGCATTGCATTGCATTGCATTGCATTGCATTGCATTGCATTGCATTGCATTGCATTGCATTGCATTGCATTGCATTGCATTGCATTGCATTGCATTGCATTGCATTGCATTGCATTGCATTGCATTGCATTGCATTGCATTGCATTGCATTGCATTGCATTGCATTGCATTGCATTGCATTGCATTGCATTGCATTGCATTGCATTGCATTGCATTGCATTGCATTGCATTGCATTGCATTGCATTGCATTGCATTGCATTGCATTGCATTGCATTGCATTGCATTGCATTGCATTGCATTGCATTGCATTGCATTGCATTGCATTGCATTGCATTGCATTGCATTGCATTGCATTGCATTGCATTGCATTGCATTGCATTGCATTGCATTGCATTGCATTGCATTGCATTGCATTGCATTGCATTGCATTGCATTGCATTGCATTGCATTGCATTGCATTGCATTGCATTGCATTGCATTGCATTGCATTGCATGCATTGCATGCATGCATTGCATGCATTGCATGCATTGCATGCATTGCATGCATTGCATGCATTGCATGCATTGCATGCATTGCATTGCATGCATTGCATGCATTGCATGCATTGCATGCATTGCATGCATTGCATTGCATGCATTGCATTGCATGCATTGCATGCATTGCATGCATTGCATTGCATGCATTGCATGCATTGCATTGCATGCATTGCATGCATTGCATGCATTGCATTGCATGCATTGCATGCATTGCATGCATTGCATGCATTGCATGCATTGCATGCATTGCATTGCATGCATTGCATGCATTGCATTGCATGCATTGCATGCATTGCATGCATTGCATGCATTGCATGCATTGCATGCATTGCATTGCATGCATTGCATGCATTGCATTGCATGCATTGCATGCATTGCATGCATTGCATGCATTGCATGCATTGCATGCATTGCATGCATTGCATGCATTGCATGCATTGCATTGCATGCATTGCATGCATTGCATGCATTGCATGCATTGCATGCATTGCATGCATTGCATTGCATGCATTGCATGCATTGCATGCATTGCATGCATTGCATGCATTGCATGCATTGCATGCATTGCATTGCATGCATTGCATTGCATGCATTGCATGCATTGCATGCATTGCATTGCATGCATTGCATGCATTGCATGCATTGCATGCATTGCATGCATTGCATGCATTGCATGCATTGCATGCATTGCATGCATTGCATGCATTGCATGCATTGCATGCATTGCATGCATTGCATTGCATGCATTGCATTGCATGCATTGCATGCATTGCATTGCATGCATTGCATGCATTGCATGCATTGCATGCATTGCATGCATTGCATTGCATGCATTGCATGCATTGCATGCATTGCATTGCATGCATTGCATGCATTGCATGCATTGCATGCATTGCATGCATTGCATGCATTGCATTGCATGCATTGCATTGCATGCATTGCATGCATTGCATGCATTGCATTGCATGCATTGCATGCATTGCATGCATTGCATGCATTGCATGCATTGCATGCATTGCATGCATTGCATTGCATGCATTGCATTGCATGCATTGCATGCATTGCATTGCATGCATTGCATGCATTGCATGCATTGCATGCATTGCATGCATTGCATGCATTGCATGCATTGCATGCATTGCATGCATTGCATGCATTGCATGCATTGCATGCATTGCATGCATTGCATGCATTGCATTGCATGCATTGCATGCATTGCATGCATTGCATGCATTGCATGCATTGCATGCATTGCATTGCA
This sequence comes from Troides helena, assembly GCA_029286815.1. Taxonomy (NCBI): domain Eukaryota; kingdom Metazoa; phylum Arthropoda; class Insecta; order Lepidoptera; family Papilionidae; genus Troides; species Troides helena. The sequence continues at coordinate 737,925 of JAGSMV010000034.1, forward strand.
TGCATTGCATGCATTGCATGCATTGCATTGCATGCATTGCATGCATTGCATGCATTGCATGCATTGCATTGCATGCATTGCATGCATTGCATGCATTGCATGCATTGCATGCATTGCATGCATTGCATGCATTGCATGCATTGCATGCATTGCATGCATTGCATGCATTGCATGCATTGCATGCATTGCATGCATTGCATGCATTGCATGCATTGCATGCATTGCATGCATTGCATGCATTGCATGCATTGCATGCATTGCATGCATTGCATGCATTGCATTGCATGCATTGCATGCATTGCATGCATTGCATGCATTGCATGCATTGCATGCATTGCATGCATTGCATGCATTGCATGCATTGCATGCATTGCATGCATTGCATGCATTGCATTGCATGCATTGCATGCATTGCATTGCATTGCATGCATTGCATTGCATGCATTGCATGCATTGCATTGCATGCATTGCATGCATTGCATGCATTGCATGCATTGCATGCATTGCATGCATTGCATGCATTGCATTGCATGCATTGCATGCATTGCATTGCATGCATTTATTGTGTGCATGTATCTGAGCGTACGTATGCATGTTTACGAGACCTTGTGTGCATGTATCTGAGTGTACGTATGCATGTTTACGAGACCTTGTGTGCATGTATCTGAGCGTACGTATGCATGTTTACGAGACCTTGTGCGCATGTATCTGAGCGTACGTATGCATGTTTACGAGACCTTGTGTGCATGTATCTGAGCGTACGTATGCATGTTTACGAGACCTTGTGCGCATGTATCTGAGCGTACGTATGCATGTTTACGAGACCTTGTGCGCATGTATCTGAGTGTACGTGTGCGTGTTTACAAGACCTTGTGTGCATGTATCTGAGTGTACGTGTGCGTGTTTACAAGACCTTGTGTGCATGTATCTGAGTGTACGTATGCATGTTTACGAGACCTTGTGTGCATGTATCTGAGTGTACGTATGCATGTTTACGAGACCTTGAGCATGTATCTGGGTGTACGTATGCATGTTTACAAGACCTTGTGTGCATGTATCCGAGTGTACGTGTGCGTGTTTACAAGACCTTGTGTGCATGTATCTGAGTGTACGTATGCATGTTTACGAGACCTTGTGTGCATGTATCTGAGTGTACGTGTGCGTGTTTACAAGACCTTGTGTGCATGTATCTGAGTGTACGTGTGCGTGTTTACGAGACCTTGTGTGCATGTATCTGAGTGTACGTATGCATGTTTACGAGACCTTGTGTGCATGTATCTGAGTGTACGTATGCATGTTTACGAGACCTTGTGCGCATGTATCTGAGTGTACGTATGCATGTTTACGAGCCCTTGTGTGCATGTATCTGAGTGTACGTGTGCGTGTTTACGAGACCTTGTGTGCATGTATCTGAGTGTACGTGTGCGTGTTTACGAGACCTTGTGTGCATGTATCTGAGTGTACGTGTGCGTGTTAACGAGACCTTGTGTGCATGTATCTGAGTGTACGTATGCATGTTTATGAGACCTTGAGCATGTATCTGAGTGTACGTATGCATGTTTACGAGACCTTGTGCGCATGTATCTGAGCGTACGTATGCATGTTTACGAGACCTTGTGTGCATGTATCTGAGCGTACGTATGCATGTTTACGAGACCTTGTGCGCATGTATCTGAGTGTACGTATGCATGTTTACGAGACCTTGTGCGCATGTATCTGAGCGTACGTATGCATGTTTACGAGACCTTGTGCGCATGTATCTGAGTGTACGTATGCATGTTTACGAGACCTTGTGCGCATGTATCTGAGTGTACGTGTGCGTGTTTACGAGACCTTGTGCGCATGTATCTGAGCGTACGTATGCATGTTTACGAGACCTTGTGCGCATGTATCTGAGTGTACGTGTGCGTGTTTACAAGACCTTGTGTGCATGTATCTGAGCGTACGTATGCATGTTTACGAGACCTTGTGCGCATGTATCTGAGTGTACGTATGCATGTTTACGAGACCTTGTGTGCATGTATCTGAGTGTACGTGTGCATGTTTACAAGACCTTGTGTGCATGTATCTGAGTGTACGTGTGCGTGTTTACAAGACCTTGTGTGCATGTATCTGAGCGTACGTATGCATGTTTACGAGACCTTGTGCGCATGTATCTGAGTGTACGTGTGCGTGTTTACGAGACCTTGTGTGCATGTATCTGAGCGTACGTATGCATGTTTACGAGACCTTGTGCGCATGTATCTGAGTGTACGTGTGCGTGTTTACAAGACCTTGTGTGCATGTATCTGAGTGTACGTATGCATGTTTACGAGACCTTGTGTGCATGTATCTGAGTGTACGTATGCATGTTTACGAGACCTTGTGCGCATGTATCTGAGTGTACGTATGCATGTTTATGAGACCTTGAGCATGTATCTGAGTGTACGTATGCATGTTTATGAGACCTTGAGCATGTATCTGAGTGTATGTATGCATGTTTACGAGACCTTGTGCGCATGTATCTGAGCGTACGTATGCATGTTTACGAGACCTTGTGCGCATGTATCTGAGTGTACGTGTGCGTGTTTACGAGACCTTGTGCGCATGTATCTGAGCGTACGTATGCATGTTTACGAGACCTTGTGCGCATGTATCTGAGCGTACGTATGCATGTTTACGAGACCTTGTGCGCATGTATCTGAGCGTACGTATGCATGTTTACGAGACCTTGTGCGCATGTATCTGAGTGTACGTATGCATGTTTACGAGACCTTGTGCGCATGTATCTGAGCGTACGTATGCATGTTTACGAGACCTTGTGCGCATGTATCTGAGTGTACGTGTGCGTGTTTACGAGACCTTGTGCGCATGTATCTGAGTGTACGTGTGCGTGTTTACAAGACCTTGTGTGCATGTATCTGAGTGTACGTATGCATGTTTACGAGCCCTTGTGCGCATGTATCTGAGTGTATGACTGCATGTGTACGAGGCCTTGTGTGCATGTATCTGAGTGTACGTATGCATGTTTACGAGACCTTGTGTGCATGTATCTGAGCGTACGTATGCATGTTTACGAGACCTTGTGTGCATGTATCTGAGCGTACGTATGCATGTTTACGAGACCTTGTGAGCATGTATCTGAGTGTACGTATGCATGTTTACAAGACCTTGTGTGCATGTATCTGAGTGTACGTGTGCGTGTTTACAAGACCTTGTGTGCATGTATCTGAGTGTACGTATGCATGTTTACGAGACCTTGTGCGCATGTATCTGAGTGTACGTATGCATGTTTACGAGACCTTGTGTGCATGTATCTGAGCGTACGTATGCATGTTTACGAGACCTTGTGCGCATGTATCTGAGCGTACGTATGCATGTTTACGAGACCTTGTGCATGTATCTGAGCGTACGTATGCATGTTTACGAGACCTTGTGCGCATGTATCTGAGCGTACGTATGCATGTTTACGAGACCTTGTGTGCATGTATCTGAGCGTACGTATGCATGTTTACGAGACCTTGTGTGCATGTATCTGTAGGTCCTTCAAACCGGATCACAGCAATGTCCGCACAGCACTGCGTGCCGGCTGCAACAGGCGCTGCGGCGGTACCTAGACGGTCTCCGGCGACAGAGACACTACCGCCAGTGATAGCTGTAGGTCCTTCAAACCGGATCACAGCAATGTCCGCACAGCACTGCGTGCCGGCTGCAACAGGCGCTGCGGCGGTACCTAGACGGTCTCCGGCGACAGAGACACTACCGCCAGTGATAGCTGTAGGTCCTTCAAACCGGATCACAGTACTGTTTATAGCCTGTAAAAGCTACTGATCCGTACTCCTCTTCTGCGAATGACCATAGTATTGATGTAATTTCTATTATATATTTCAGGAGTGGACGGTAAGAGTTTTATTATTATTATTCAATGGTAATTGATTATCACACTTTGCATGGTGAAGCAGCCGTCAGCTGTTCCGGCTGTCAACGTGACAGCTGGAACAGCGACGCCGTAATGGCGGCTGGCTTACAAAATGGCGGCGGTTGACATACTAAAACCTCCATGCTATTGAACTGCAAAGGCGATGATCAAAGATGTGATACGTATATATATGGGTTGTCTTTGTTCGTTTATCACGTAAAAACTAGTGAAAGTATCGACATGGGAACATGAGCTTTGGAAGCGGAATGATTTGTATATCTGTATATATACAATGAAAACGGGTTGTTTGTTCGGCAATCACTCGAAATCAAGTGAACGTTTCGACACGGAAACAAGTGTTCCACGGGATATGATCTGCAGGTTATAGGATATTTATTTTTTTAATTTCATACATCCTCAAGAGTTTCATTCCCAATTGACGTTTTTATTGGGAATTGTTTACGCGGTTGCTATGGTAACGGTTGCTATGAAAATTCAGTTTACATTACGGCCAGCAAAGCGGGCGGGGAACAGCTAGTGAATTATAAAACCCATTACGATACTTATTATTAATACTCATACATTATAGTTTTGTCACAGCTTAAAAATACTAGATACATTATAACGTACTAGGTATATTACTGTCTCGGAATTATCCTGAGGGGTAGTTGGTGTGTAAATTAAATTAATTGTCTCTGGTTTATTAATTTTACGAGCCCTTATGTGTATGTGTACAGTTCAGTACAGTGTACGTATGCATGTTTACGAGACCTTGTGCGCATGTATCTGAGTGTACGTATGCATGTTTACGAGACCTTGTGCGCATGTATCTGAGTGTACGTGTGCGTGTTAACGAGACCTTGTGTGCATGTATCTGAGTGTACGTGTGCGTGTTTACGAGACCTTGTGTGCATGTATCTGAGTGTACGTGTGCGTGTTAACGAGACCTTGTGTGCATGTATCTGAGTGTACGTGTGCGTGTTAACGAGACCTTGTGCATGTATCTGAGGTGTACGTGTGCATGTTTACGAGACCTTGTGCGCATGTATCTGAGTGTACGTATGCATGTTTACGAGCCCTTGTGCGCATGTATCCGAGTGTATGACTGCATGTGTACGAGGCCTTGTGTGCATCTAACCTGAGTGCACGTGCATGAGTAAAATTCCTAACTACTCGTCGTATATCGCATTATCACATAATTACAATTATTAATTCCTGTTACAGGTAACTACTGTGAGTATGGATTATTTCATCATCATCATTACCAGCTGATCTAGGCCCACTGCTGGACATAAGCCTCCAAAGATAAAGGAGTATTTATTTATATTAAAGCTCGGTTAGAAGCCAAGTAGTACCGCCAGCGCGCCTTCTTACGACTTCCGTATCCGGTGCAGCTCGCTAGCTGAGTACAAGAGAATGAGAACAGAGTAATAGAATAACAGAGAGATTAAAAAGAAGGAGAAACATTTTAAAAAATAACTACGTTAATATAAAAAAAAAAACGCGTGCTAAGAGAAATTAAAAAAAAAATTAAATTGTCTTTGGATGTTGCATTAAATTTTCCAAGTACCGTCGACTTTTAGAAGTCGTTATTGAAAGTTGCCTTTTCTTTTTTCAGCTGAACGTAAGTATGCCAGCAACTAGTATTACAACTAACAGCTCTCTTCCCATTCCCACTGTTGGGATTGGGCCTTATTTAATCATCAAAGGCATAACTATTACGTTAGTACATGTATCTGAGTGTACGTGCGTGTTTACAAGACCTTGTGCATGTATCTGAGTGTACGTGTGCGTGTTTACAAGACCTTGTGCATGTATCTGAGCGTACGTATGCATGTTTACGAGACCTTGTGCATGTATCTGAGTGTACGTGCGTGTTTACGAGACCTTGTGCATGTATCTGAGCGTACGTATGCATGTTTACGAGACCTTGTGCATGTATCTGAGCGTACGTATGCATGTTTACGAGACCTTGTGCATGTATCTGAGTGTACGTGCGTGTTTACAAGACCTTGTGCATGTATCTGAGCGTACGTATGCATGTTTACGAGACCTTGTGCATGTATCTGAGTGTACGTATGCATGTTTACGAGACCTTGTGTGCATGTATCTGGAGTGTACGTGTGCGTGTTTACAGAGACCTTGTGTGCATGTATCTGAGGTGTACGTGTGCGTGTTTACAAGACCTTGTGCATGTATCTGGAGTGTACGTGTGCGTGTTTACAAGACCTTGTGTGCATGTATCTGAGCGTACGTATGCATGTTTACGAGACCTTGTGTGCATGTATCTGAGGTGTACGTGTGCGTGTTTACAGAGACCTTGTGTGCATGTATCTGGAGTGTACGTGTGCGTGTTTACAAGACCTTGTGCATGTATCTGGAGTGTACGTGTGCGTGTTTACAGACCTTGTGTGCATGTATCTGAGCGTACGTATGCATGTTTACGAGACCTTGTGCATGTATCTGGTGTACGTGTGCGTGTTTACAAGACCTTGTGCATGTATCTGAGTGTACGTATGCATGTTTACGAGACCTTGTGCATGTATCTGGAGTGTACGTGTGCGTGTTTACGAGACCTTATTGTGCATGTATCTGAGTGTACGTATGCATGTTTACGAGACCTTGTGCATGTATCTGAGTGTACGTGCGTGTTTACGAGACCTTGTGTGCATGTATCTGGTGTACGTGTGCGTGTTTACAGACCTTGTGTGCATGTATCTGGTGTACGTGTGCGTGTTTACGAGACCTTGTGCATGTATCTGAGTGTACGTGCGTGTTTACGAGACCTTGTGCATGTATCTGGTGTACGTGTGCGTGTTTACAAGACCTTGTGTGCATGTATCTGAGCGTACGTATGCATGTTTACGAGACCTTGTGCATGTATCTGAGTGTACGTGCGTGTTTACAAGACCTTGTGCATGTATCTGAGTGTACGTATGCATGTTTACGAGACCTTGTGCATGTATCTGGTGTACGTGTGCGTGTTTACAAGACCTTGTGTGCATGTATCTGAGTGTACGTGCGTGTTTACAAGACCTTGTGCATGTATCTGAGTGTACGTGCGTGTTTACAAGACCTTGTGCATGTATCTGAGCGTACGTATGCATGTTTATGAGACCTTGAGCATGTATCTGAGTGTACGTATGCATGTTTACGAGACCTTGTGAGCATGTATCTGAGTGTACGTATGCATGTTTATGAGACCTTGAGCATGTATCTGAGTGTACAACTAACAGCTCTCTTCCCATTCCCACTGTTGGGATTGGGCCTTATTTAATCATCAAAGGCATAACTATTACGTTAGTACATGTATCTAGGTACCACCAATTTCTATAGTTTTTTTTTTTTTTTTAACTAAACCACGAGCCGAGCGGGACGTTCACCTGATAGAAAGTGATGCGCCTGCTCATGGTCTAGCGATAGTCAGCATGATATACATTACACTACATAGCGTTCGTCGCTATAGACATAACAAGTCCTTGAAACCGGAGCACTAACATTTGCACATTACCGTTTGTCGGCTGCAATAGGCGCTGCGGCGGTACCTAGACGGTCTCCGGCGACAGAGACCCTACCGCCAGTGATGGCTATAGGTCCTTCAAACCGGATCACAGCAATGTCCGCACAGCACTGTGTGCCGGCTGCAACAGGCGCTGCGGCGGTACGTAGATGGTCTCCGGCGACAGAGACACTACCACCAGTGACAGCTATAGGTCCTTCAAACCGGATCACAGTACTGTTTATAGCCTGTAAAAGCTACTGATCCGTACTCCTCTTCTGCGAATGACCATAGTATTGATGTAATTTCTATTATATATTTCAGGAGTGGACGGTAAGAGTTTTATTATTATTATTCAATGGTAATTGATTATCACACTTTGCATGGTGAAGCTGCCGTCAGCTGTTCCGGCTGTCAACGTGACAGGCGGAATATTCCATTCCTCCTGTCACGTTGACAGCTGGAACAGCGACGCTGTAATGGCGGCTGGCTTACAAAATGGCGGCGGTTGACATACTAAAACCTCCATACTATTGAACTGCAAAGGCGATGATCAAAGATGTGATACGTATATATATGGGTTGTCTTTGTTCGTTTATCACGTAAAAACTAGTGAAAGTATCGACATGGGAACATGAGCTTTGGAAGCGGAATGATTTGTATATCTGTATATATACAACGAAAACGGGTTGTTTGTTCGGCAATCACTCGAAATCAAGTGTACGTTTCGACACGGAAACAAGTGTTCCACGGGATATGATCTGCAGGTTATAGGATATTTATTTTTTTAATTTCATACATCCTCAATAGTTTCATTCCCAATTGACGTTTTTATTGGGAATTGTTTACGCGGTTGCTATGGTAACGGTTGCTATGAAAATTCAGTTTACATTACGGCCAGCAAAGCGGGCGGGGAACAGCTAGTGAATTATAAAACCCATTACGATACTTATTATTAATACTCATACATTATAGTTTTGTCACAGCTTAAAAATACTAGATACATTATAACGTACTAGGTATATTACTGTCTCGGAATTTTCCTGAGGGTAGTTGGTGTGTAAATTAAATTAATTGTCTCTGGTTTATTAATTTTAAATTTTTTAATTTGTTAAATCTTTAAAAAAAATGGTTTCGTATAAATATAATTTTAAGTTAAATCGAGATCAGCTGATTTTTTTTTAATGACGACATTATCTTGGAAATTGCTGTTGCAGTGTAAATATCTTAATGCCTTCGTTTCATATAAAGCAGAGTTTAAAATCAACACTAAAGAGATTTCATATTACAATATTTTTTATTTAATCTTTTTATTCTCTAAATCTGTGTACCGGGGAATTCCCTTTTTATTCTCTAAATCTGTATATCGGGGAATTCCCTTTTTATTCTCTAAATCTGTGTACCGGGGAATTCCCTTTTTATTCTCTAAATCTGTATACCGAGAATTCCCTTTTATTCTCTAAATCTCTGTATACCGGGGAATTCCCTTTTATTCTCTCTAAATCTGTATACCGGGGAATTCCCTTTTATTCTCCTAAATCTGTATATCAGGGAATTCCCTTTTATTCTCTAAATCTGTATATCAGGGAATTCCCTTTTATTCTCTCTAAATCTGTATACCGGGGAATTCCTTTTTATTCTCTAAATCTCTGTATATCGGGGAATTTCTATTTTATTGTCTAAATCTGTATATCGGCGAATTCCCATTTTATTCTCCTAAATCTGTATACCGGGGAATTCCTTTTTATTCTCTAAATCTGTATATCGGGGAATTTCTATTTTATTGTCTAGAAATCTGTATATCGGGGAATTCCCATTTTATTCTCTAAATCTGTATACCAGGGAATTCCTTTTTATTCTCTAAATCTGTATATCGGGGAATTTCTATTTTATTGTCTAAATCTGTATATCGAAATTCCCATTTTATTCTCTAAATCTGTATACCGGGGAATTCCTTTTTATTCTCTCTAAATCTGTATATTGGGGAATTTCTATTTTATTGTCTAAATCTGTATATCGAGAATTCCCATTTTATTCTCTAAATCTGTATATCGAAATTCCTTTTTATTCTCTAAATCTGTATATCGGGGAATTCCCATTTTATTCTCTAAATCTGTATATCGAAATTCCTTTTTATTCTCTAAATCTGTATACTGGGAATTCCCTTTTTATTCTCTAAATCTGTATGCCGAGAATTCCTTTTATTCTCTAGAAATCTGTATATCGAGAATTCCCATTTTATTCTCTAAATCTGTATACCGGGGAATTCCTTTTATTCTCTAAATCTGTATATCGGGGAATTTCTATTTTATTGTCTAAATCTGTATATCGGCGAATTCCCATTTTATTCTCTAAATCTGTATGCCGGGGAATTCTCTTTTTATTCTCTAATCTGTATACCGGGGAATTCCCTTTTTATTCTCTAAATCTGTGTACCGGAGGAATTCCTTTTATTCTCTAAATCTGTGTACCGAGAATTCCCTTTTTATTCTCCTAAATCTGTATATCGAGAATTCCTTTTTATTCTCTAAATCTGTGTACCGGGGAATTCCTTTTTATTCTCTAAATCTGTATACCGGGGAATTCCTTTTTATTCTCTCTAAATCTGTATACCGGGGAATTCCCTTTTTTATTCTCTAAATCTGTATGCCGGGGAATTCCCATTTTATTCTCTAAATCTGTGTACCGGGGAATTCCTTTTTATTCTCTAGAAATCTGTATACCGGGGAATTCCTTTTATTCTCTAAACCTGTATATCGAGAATTCCTTTTATTCTCTAAATCTGTATATCGGGGAATTCCCATTTTATTCTCCTAAATCTGTATACCGAGAATTCCTTTTATTCTCTAAATCTGTATACCAGGGAATTCCCTTTTTATTCTCTAAATCTGTATACCGGGGAATTCTCTTTTTATTCTCTAGAAATCTGTATACCGAGAATTCCTTTTTATTCTCCTAAATCTGTATATTGGGGAATTTCTATTTTATTGTCTAAATCTGTATACTGGGAATTCCCTTTTTATTCTCTTAAATCTGTATACCGAGAATTCCTTTTTATTCTCTAAATCTGTATATCAGGGAATTCCCTTTTTATTCTCTAAATCTGTATATCGGGGAATTCCCATTTTATTCTCTAAATCTGTATATCGGGGAATTCCCTTTTTATTCTCTAAATCTGTATGCCGGGGAATTCTCTTTTTATTCTCCTAAATCTGTATATCCGGGGAATTCCTTTTTATTCTCTAAATCTGTATTTCGGGGAATTCCCATTTTATTCTCCTAAATCTGTATATCGAGAATTCCCATTTTATTCTCTAAATCTGTATACCGGGGAATTCCTTTTTATTCTCTAAATCTGTATACCGGGGAATTCCCTTTTTATTCTCTAAATCTGTATATCGGGGAATTCCCTTTTTATTCTCTAAATCTGTATATCGGGGAATTCCCTTTTTATTCTCTAAATCTGTATATCGGGGAATTCCCTTTTTATTCTCTAAATCTGTATATCGGGGAATTCCCTTTTTATTCTCTAAATCTGTATATCGGGGAATTCCCTTTTTATTCTCTAAATCTGTATATCGGGGAATTCCCTTTTTATTCTCTAAATCTGTGTACTGAGAATTCCCTTTTTATTCTCTAAATCTGTATACCGAAATTCCCTTTTTATTCTCTAAATCTGTATACCGAAATTCCCTTTTTATTCTCTAAATCTGTATACCGAAATTCCCTTTTTATTCTCTAAATCTGTATATCCGGGGAATTCCCATTTTATTCTCTAAATCTGTATTTCGGGGAATTCCCATTTTATTCTCCTAAATCTGTATATCGAGAATTCCCATTTTATTCTCTAAATCTGTATACCGGGGAATTCCTTTTTATTCTCTAAATCTGTATGCCGGGGAATTCCTTTTTATTCTCTAAATCTGTATACCGGGGAATTCCTTTTTATTCTCTAAATCTGTATATCGAGAATTCCTTTTTATTCTCTAAATCTGTATATCAGAATTCCCTTTTTATTCTCTAAATCTGTATATCAGGGAATTCCCTTTTTATTCTCTCTAAATCTGTATGCCGAGAATTCCCTTTTTATTCTCTAAATCTCTGTATACCGAGAATTCCCTTTTTATTCTCTAAATCTGTATACCGAGAATTCCCTTTTTTATTCTCTCTAAATCTGTATGCCGGGGAATTCCCATTTTATTCTCTAAATCTGTATGTCAGGGAATTCCCATTTTATTCTCTAAATCTGTATACCGGGGAACTCCCTTTTTATTCTCTAAATCTGTATGCCGAGAATTCCCTTTTTATTCTCTAAATCTGTATGCCGAGAATTCCCTTTTTATTCTCTAAATCTGTATATCGGGGAATTCCCTTTTATTCTCTAAATCTGTATATCAGGGAATTCCCATTTTATTCTCTATAAATCTGTATACCGAGAATTCCCTTTTATTCTCTAAATCTGTGTACCGGGGAATTCCCTTTTTATTCTCTAAATCTGTGTACCGGGGAATTCCCTTTTTATTCTCTAAATCTGTATATCGGGGAATTCTCTTTTTATTCTCTAAATCTGTATATCGGGGAATTCCCTTTTTATTCTCTAAATCTGTATACCGGGGAATTCCCTTTTATTCTCTAAATCTGTATATCGGGGAATTCCCTTTTTATTCTCTAAATCTGTATATCGGGGAATTCCCTTTTTATTCTCTAAATCTGTATATCGGGGAATTCCCTTTTTATTCTCTAAATCTGTATATCGGGGAATTCCCTTTTTATTCTCTAAATCTGTATATCGGGGAATTCCCTTTTTATTCTCTAAATCTGTATATCGGGGAATTCCCTTTTCAATATAACGGGCGCGAGCATAACATAATATTTCAAGAACGTATTTATACGTCCCGCTCGGTTAGAAGCTTAATAATATTTCAATTTGATTCCAGAGTACGAGAGTAAGTATAATGTATATAACTTTTACACTCCCACTGCTGGGACTAGGGTTCTAGCTTCGAGACAACAATTCGTCTACCTAACTGTGAGTTACCTACACCGGAAGCTTGGGATCAATGGGGATCGAATCGGAAACAAATCTAAAAGACAACCGCGCGGTTCACCTAATATTAAGTGATACGCCTGCCCACGTGATGCTAGTTAGAATAGTATACACTGCACCAAATTGTGCTCGCCACACATAACATGAAGGGGCCAGTTACCCTAATAAATTCACTAACTTCATGATCCTTCAAGCCGGATAACAATGTTCGCAAAATACTGTATGTCTTCCTTTTTTATTCAATTAAATGAGGGAGCTAATGGGACATTCACTTGATAGTAAGTGATATGTCCGCTCTGTAACAATATGGCGGCAGTTACGATGTCCCACACCACTATACTTCGTTCGTCGCATGAGACAACGTGATGTTTCGTCCTCTGTAATTATATTAGCTACAGCGCCATTCAAACCGGACCTAGACGGTCTCCGACAACAGAGCTCAACCTCCAGTGATTTGAATTCCTTCTCTTCTTTTCTCATTATCAATACTTTATGTAATTTACTTATGTAACAAATGTTTTTCAGGAGATGGTAAGTTATCTCACTTTATTCGGTGAAACGACACCAGTGATCACTTAAATCCAAGTGACACACATTCATAACAATGCAGGCTCCAAATAGTATATTATTTGGAGTCTGCTTCATCACATTGTGCTCGTCGTTGCTCATTATCACTGACATGGTCCCTCAAGCCGGATATGAGTGATTTTCATCTGCGGTTCTGCCTCCCGATCACAAAAATATCCGATAGGTTAAAACAAACGCGTGGCTCTCAGTACTAATTTTTAGATGTGGGTACTTGTAAAAAAAAAAAATCTGATATGGTTCTGTTTTGAATACGGTGACACCGTTTCGCGCATTCCGCTACGCCGCACGCGGAAATGAATTAAACCAGCAATATAATTCCACGTATGTTATTGTGTGGACAAATCTTAATAGCGCGATTTAAAAGCGACAAAGTTACGTTTGCGGATGGAATAACAGTGCTCACGTAATAAGTACGGCGCGACGCGGCCACGCAGCCGCAAATACAAATTTGTTATTTTCTTTAGAGCGCTACTTTCAATCTTTTCATACTCAGTCTTTTACCGACGGACGAACGTGACACCTGATAATAAGTGACGCGCCCACTCATAACAATAGGGTATTGATAGTATATCCTGCAACATGCAGTCGTGACCTTGAGACAAGATATTGAGCCTTCCTCCAAACTGAAACACGGTTACGTTTGCACATTACACCGTCGGCAGCAATAGGAGCTGCGTATCACTTAATATCGAGTGCAGGTATCGCTCGTCTCGTCGTTATACAGAATAACAAAATCTGGTGGAGCTTGATGGAAGCTGAGAGGAGATCCTTAGCACTGTACAGTGAGCATCGAACGGTGATTTTTTTTTTTTCATAAATGTGAGAAAGAAAGAGTTAGAAGAAGCTTATTAGCAAATCAATTAATTCTATTTTCCATACGCAATGTTTTTTTTTTTTTTCAGAAATTGTACCGCGTAAGTCACTCAGCTTAATATTAGAAAGTAACTTAATGTGCATAAGTTATTAATATCCGGCTCGAAGGACCGCATAGCTAATGAAATTAATGAGACAACTCGCAAAGGTGGGGACTTACATCTAATGTATTGATTCGACGCCTGATCCACAATACTTCAAATCCTCATATGTGGGTAGTCGGAACACAGCATCCTCGTCAAAATCTAACTTCCACCTACCCGCATTTAATCAATATTGATAAATGGCTTCGATTTTATATAAAGCATCGAACCCCAGCAGTGGGAACGAGATTAAATGTGGGCATAAATATCATCATGCGATGGATGTCCACTGTTGGACGTAGCACTTCAGCTTATAACCGTTATGTAACTACCCGCACTTGACCGATATTGTGAAACGACTTCATTATATATTTTCTCTTTATCTAATAAAACAATGTATCCCAGCTGTGGGACTCTATAAATGCTTTGTATATATGTAATATATATATTTTTTTTCTTATATAGCCATTCCCGGTAAGTAACATATATATATATTCCTATTGCTGATGACCACGCATGCATGTACCACCACAGCTATTTCCGGCTGTAAACTGCAGTAATCCGGCTCGGAGGACTATACGATAAATTAAACTATTGGAGTATTTGGACTTACATATCAAAGCGACAAACACAATATGGTGTAGTGTATGTGTTCCCAACCAGCGGCACATTAGTTACTTCACTATATCATCATCAGCCGATAGACGTCCACTGCTGGACATAGGCCTCCTCCAAAGGTCTCCAAGTACAGTCGGCATGGCCTCCGGTACCACGAGGCATCCTGGGTTCATATGGGGGGGATTTGAGCCATTTCCCACCATCCTTGCCCAATGTGGGTTGGTGGGAGCCAAAGCCTCGTTTGTTGATTAGCAGGTTGCACCAAGAGCTGGTGAAGTTGGCTTGAGTCCCTTGACTTCCTTACCTCCTCACGCACCTTACTATATATTGTGGGTAAATTGAAATCCACTGGAGAGTGTTATAGAAGACTGTTCCTCCAGAGGATAGTCTGGAGGAGTGGGTGCCGCCGTCGTCGAGGAACTACAGCAGCAGCCCGCGCAGGCTGAAGATACCCGAAGACTACGAGTTCCACCGCATCAAGCACTCCAGCTCGCTGCGGAACACTGGCAGTGTGAGTGAGGTTCCGTAGGAGACTATTACCTGATGATGCATCGCAAATTACTTTTCGGAAGAAGAGTAAAGAGGAGTTCAGAAGACAGTAATTCCACATGATCCCTTTGAAATTGACTACATACCTCCCGTCTCTCCTCTCCTGTTTTCCTCTTATCACGGTCATACCACACACACGTCCTTCTCACCTTCCATTCTCCTTTCCTTCTCTTATGTTCCACTTCCCGTTCTCTACCCATTTCTTATCCCTATCCTTCCCATCCCATCCTCTCCTTTTCTCTCCTACCTTCCTCTGCTTTTATCCTTCAATATTCCCTTCTGTCCTCTTCCCTTCTCCTACTTTTCTGTCTTCTATTATTATCTCCTCATTCCAATGTCATAAAAATACGTACCGGATTCTATACTTTTTAGCAGCAGATCACTAAATGATACCATTTATGGAAGTACATCTTCCGGTTCCAGACGGTGTTGCCGCCGAAGTACTACTCGGTGCAGATTACCGGTAACACGGCGACGATCACGCTCAACTTCCCGTCGTGGTCGACGACGCACGTCGGCCCGTTCTTCGCCAGCTTCATCAAGCCGTCCACCAAGAGAGAGAAGGTCGTGAAGTTCCTCACGCTATGTGGGTATACACTTTCGATCTTGATTTCTATATGGAACTTCCAGGTTTTTAACATCTGGTAATGAGGAGAAGGTGAAAGAGGTCCCCCACAACAACACACGGGACCCAAGCCAAGATCACCAGCTCGTGGTGCAGCCTGCTGATCAATGAATGAGGATCTGGCTCCCACCAACTCGCATTGGACCAGCGGGGTGGGAAATGGCTCAAACCTCCCCATATAAGCCCCTAGTGCCCGGTAGTATTGGAAGCCATACTGACTGTATGTGGAGATCTTTGGGAAAGCCCTTTGTCCAGCAGTGGACGTCTATTGGATGATGATGAGTAGACAACACTTAAAAAGTCGTAGCATCCTTTGGAAGGGATCTCTTTGCTTGTTCAATTTTGGGAATTTCCTCTGTATATAGGCAGCAAACGGAAACAATTTCTATATATAATATGAATCAATTTCTATTTATATATAAATATAAGTCTTCCTTGTCAAACTTGGTCCGCCATCTTGTATTATTATTCTCATATTATTCGCCGCTCTCTTACTCTCACTCTAGTTTAATTCTTTTTATTACCTTCAAATATGGATGCTGATGCAGACCACGTCTAAACATTTATAGATTTTCCAATATCCCAGTCATTGTTCCCACAAATGGGACAACCAGCTTTAATATCATACATTGATCTTCCGCCATCTTGTTTAGTATTTGCATCTCTCTTTCATTTCTTCTCTCACTCTATTTTAATTCTTTTTATTACCTTCAAATATGGATGCTGATGCAGACCACGTCTAAACATTTATAGATTTTCCAATATCCCAGTCATTGTTCCCACGAATGGGACAACCAGCTTTAATATCATATATTGATCATCCGCCATCTTGTTTGGTATTTGCATCTCTCTCTCATTTCTTCTCTCACTCTATTTTAATTCTTTTATTACCTTCAAATATGGATGCTGATGCAGACCACGTCTAAACATTTATAGATTTTCAATATCCCAGTCATTGTTCCCACAAATTGGACAACCAGCTTTAATATCATATATTGATCTTCCGCCATCTTGTTTAGTATTTGCATCTCTCTCTCATTTCTTCTCTCACTCTATTTTAATTCTTTTATTACCTTCAAATATGGATGCTGATGCAGACCACGTCCTAAACATTTATAGATTTTCCAATATCCCAGTCATTGTTCCCACAAATGGGACAACCAGCTTTAATCTCATATATTGATCGTCCGCCATCTTGTCTGGTACTTGCATCTCTCTCTCATTTCTTCTCTCACTCTATTTTAATTCTTTTTATTACCTTCAAATATGGATGCTGATGCAGACCACGTCTAAACATTTATAGATTTTCCAATATCCCAGTCATTGTTCCCACAAATGGGACAACCAGCTTCAATATCATACATTGATCTTCCGCCATCTTGTTTAGTATTTGCATCTCTCTCTCATTTCTTCTCTCACTCTATTTTAATTCTTTTTATTACCTTCAAATATGGATGCTGATGCAGACCACGTCTAAACATTTATAGATTTTCCAATATCCCAGTCATTGTTCCCACAAATGGGACAACCAGCTTCAATATCATACATTGATCTTCCGCCATCTTGTTTAGTATTTGCATCTCTCTCTCATTTCTTCTCTCACTCTATTTTAATTCTTTTTATTACCTTCAAATATGGATGCTGATGCAGACCACGTCTAAACATTTATAGATTTTCCAATATCCCAGTCATTGTTCCCACAAATGGGACAACCAGCTTCAATATCATACATTGATCTTCCGCCATCTTGTTTAGTATTTGCATCTCTCTCTCATTTCTTCTCTCACTCTATTTTAATTCTTTTTATTACCTTCAAATATGGATGCTGATGCAGACCACGTCTAAACATTTATAGATTTTCCAATATCCCAGTCATTGTTCCCACAAATGGGACAACCAGCTTCAATATCATACATTGATCTTCCGCCATCTTGTTTAGTATTTGCATCTCTCTCTCATTTCTTCTCTCACTCTATTTTAATTCTTTTTATTACCTTCAAATATGGATGCTGATGCAGACCACGTCTAAACATTTATAGATTTTCCAATATCCCAGTCATTGTTCCCACAAATGGGACAACCAGCTTTAATATCATATATTGATCTTCCGCCATCTTGTTTAGTATTTGCATCTCTCTCTCATTTCTTCTCTCACTCTATTTTAATTCTTTTTATTACCTTCAAATATGGATGCTGATGCAGACCACGTCTAAACATTTATAGATTTTCCAATATCCCAGTCATTGTTCCCACGAATGGGACAACCAGCTTTAATATCATACATTGATCTTCCGCCATCTTGTTTAGTATTTGCATCTCTCTTTCATTTCTTCTCTCACTCTATTTTAATTCTTTTTATTACCTTCAAATATGGATGCTGATGCAGACCACGTCTAAACATTTATAGATTTTCCAATATCCCAGTCATTGTTCCCACAAATGGGACAACCAGCTTTAATATCATACATTGATCTTCCGCCATCTTGTTTAGTATTTGCATCTCTCTCTCATTTCTTCTCTCACTCTATTTTAATTCTTTTTATTACCTTCAAATATGGATGCTGATGCGGACATTGCTGTGATCCGGTTTGAAGGACCTATAGCTGTCACTGGCGGTAGTGTCTCTCTGTCGCCGGAGACCGTCTAGGTACCGCCGCAGCGCTTGTTGCAGCCGGCACGCAGTACTGTGCCGACATTGCTGTGATCCGGTTTGAAGGACCTATAGCTATCACTGGCGGTGGTGTTCTGTCGCCGCAGACCGTCTAGGTACCGCCGCAGCGCTTGTTGCAGCCGGCACGCAGTACTGTGCCGACATTGCTGTGATCGGGTTTGAAGGACCTATAGCTATCACTGGCGGTAGTGTCTCTGTCGCCGGAGACCGTCTAGGTACCGCCGCAGCGCCTGTTGCAGCCGGCACGCAGTACTGTGCGGACATTGCTGTGATCCGGTTTGAAGGACCTATAGCTATCACTGGCGGTAGTGTTCTGTCGCCGCAGACCGTCTAGGTACCGCCGCAGCGCTTGTTGCAGCCGGCACGCAGTACTGTGCGGACATTGCTGTGATCGGTTTGAAGGACCTATAGCTGTCACTGGCGGTAGTGTCTCTGTCGCCACCAGACCGTCTAGGTACCGCCGCAGCGCTTGTTGCAGCCGGCACGCAGTACTGTGCCGACATTGCTGTGATCCGGTTTGAAGGACCTATAGCTGTCACTGGCGGTAGTGTCTCTCTGTCGCCGGAGACCGTCTAGGTACCGCCGCAGCGCCTGTTGCAGCCGGCACACAGTGCTGTGCGGACATTGCTGTGATCCGGTTTGAAGGACCTATAGCTGTCACTGGCGGTGGTGTTCTGTCGCCGCAGACCGTCTAGGTACCGCCGCAGCGCCTGTTGCAACCGACAGACAGTACTGTGCGGACATTGCTGTGATCCGGTTTGAAGGACCTTACTGGTGGTAGTGTCTCTGTCGCCGGAGACCGTCTAGGTACCGCCGCAGCGCCTGTTGCAGCCGACAGACAGTACTGTGCGGGCATTGCTTTGATCCGGTTTGAAGGACCTTACTGGTGGTAGTGTCTCTGTCGCCGGAGACTGTCTAGGTACCGCCGCAGCGCCTGTTGCAGCCGACAGACAGTACTGTGCGGGCATTGCTGTGATCCGGTTTGAAGGACCTATAGCTATCACTGGCGGTAGTGTCTCTGTCGCCGGAGACCGTCTAGAGTACCGCCGCAGCGCTGTTGCAGCCGACAGACAGTACTGTGCGGGCATTGCTTTGATCCGGTTTGAAGGACCTTACTGGTGGTAGTGTCTCTGTCGCCGGAGACCGTCTAGGTACCGCCGCAGCGCTGTTGCAGCCGGCACGCGGTACTGTGCCGACATTGCTGTGATCCGGTTTGAAGGACCTATAGCTATCACTGGCGGTGGTGTCTCTGTCGCCGGAGACCGTCTAGGTACCGCCGCAGCGCTTGTTGCAGCCGGCACGCAGTACTGTGCCGACATTGCTGTGATCCGGTTTGAAGGACCTATAGCTATCACTGGCGGTGGTGTTCTGTCGCCGGAGACCGTCTAGGTACCGCCGCAGCGCTTGTTGCAGCCGGCACGCAGTACTGTGCCGACATTGCTGTGATCCGGTTTGAAGGACCTATAGCTATCACTGGCGGTGGTGTTCTGTCGCCGCAGACCGTCTAGGTACCGCCGCAGCGCCTGTTGCAGCCGGCACACAGTGCTGTGCGGACATTGCTGTGATCCGGTTTGAAGGACCTATAGCTGTCACTGGCGGTGGTGTTCTGTCGCCGGAGACCGTCTAGGTACCGCCGCAGCGCCTGTTGCAGCCGGCACGCAGTACTGTGCCGACATTGCTGTGATCGGTTTGAAGGACCTATAGCTGTCACTGGCGGTAGTGTCTGTCGCCGGAGACCGTCTAGAGTACCGCCGCAGCGCTGTTGCAGCCGGCACACAGTGCTGTGCGGACATTATGATCCGGTTTGAAGGACCTATAGCTATCACTGGCGGTAGTGTTCTGTCGCCGGAGACCGTCTAGGTACCGCCGCAGCGCTTGTTGCAGCCGGCACGCAGTACTGTGCCGACATTGCTGTGATCCGGTTTGAAGGACCTATAGCTATCACTGGCGGTGGTGTCTCTGTCGCCGGAGACCGTCTAGGTACCGCCGCAGCGCTGTTGCAGCCGGCACGCAGTACTGTGCCGACATTGCTGTGATCCGGTTTGAAGGACCTATAGCTATCACTGGCGGTGGTGTTCTGTCGCCGCAGACCGTCTAGGTACCGCCGCAGCGCCTGTTGCAACCGGCACACAGTGCTGTGCGGACATTGCTGTGATCCGGTTTGAAGGACCTATAGCTGTCACTGGCGGTGGTGTCTCTGTCGCCGCAGACCGTTCAGGTACCGCCGCAGCGCCTGTTGCAACCGGCACACAGTACTGTGCGGACATTGCTGTGATCCGGTTTGAAGGACCTATAGCTATCACTGGCGGTAGTGTCTCTGTCGCCGGAGACCGTTCAGGGTACCGCCGCAGCGCCTGTTGCAGCCGACAGACAGTATTGTGCGGGCATTGCTTTGATCCGGTTTGAAGGACCTATAGCTGTCATTGGCGGTGGTGTCTCTGTCGCCGCCAGACCGTCTAGGTACCGCCGCAGCGCCTGTTGCAGCCGGCACACAGTACTGTGCGGACATTGCTGTGATCCGGTTTGGAAGGACCTATAGCTATCACTGGCGGTGGTGTCTGTCGCCGCAGACCGTCTGGAGTACCGCCGCAGCGCCTGTTGCAGCCGGCACACAGTACTGTGCGGACATTGCTTTGATCCGGTTTGAAGGACCTATGGCTGTCACTGGCGGTGGTGTCTCTGTCGCCGCAGACCGTCTGGAGTACCGCCGCAGCGCCTGTTGCAGCCGGCACACAGTACTGTGCGGACATTGCTGTGATCCAGTTTGAAGGACCTATAGCTATCACTGGCGGTGGTGTCTCTGTCGCCGCAGACCGTCTAGGTACCGCCGCAGCGCCTGTTGCAGCCGGCACACGGTACTGTGCGGACATTGCTTTGATCGGTTTGAAGGACCTATAGCTATCACTGGCGGTAGTGTCTCTGTCGCCGGAGACCGTCTAGGTACCGCCGCAGCGGCTGTTGCAGCCGGCACGCAGTACTGTGCGGACATTGCTTTGATCGGTTTGAAGGACCTATAGCTATCACTGGCGGTGGTGTCTCTGTCGCCGCAGACCGTCTGAGTACCGCCGCAGCGCCTGTTGCAGCCGGCACACAGTGCTGTGCCGACATTATGATCCGGTTTGAAGGACCTACAGCTATCACTGGCGGTAGTGTCTTTGTCGCCGGAGATCGTCTAGGTACCGTCGCAGCGGCTGTTGCAGCCGGCACGCAGTAATGTGCGGACATTATGATCCGGTTTGAAGGGCGCTGTAACTAGAGTAATAACTGTGGTATCGAAACTCAGCATCTTATGTCTCACACGACCAACCCAACGTGGTGCAGTGTATATCATCCTAACTAGCGCCACGTTATTGGCGTATCACTTAACATCAAGTGATCGTCCGGCTCGCCTCGTCGCCTAATTGTATAAAATGAACAGCGTATGTAATATATATATATATATGTAGTATTAATAAATATGTTTTTTTATTCTTTTATTACCTTCAAATATGGATGCTGATGCAGACCACGTCTAAACATTTATAGATTTTCCAATATCCCAGTCATTGTTCCCACAAATGGGACAACCAGCTTCAATATCATACATTGATCTTCCGCCATCTTGTTTAGTACTTGCATCTCTCTCATTTCTTCTCTCACTCTATTTTAATTCTTTTATTACCTTCAAATATGGATGCTGATGCAGACCACGTCTAAACATTTATAGATTTTCCAATATCCCAGTCATTGTTCCCACAAATGGGACAACCAGCTTCAATATCATACATTGATCTTCCGCCATCTTGTTTAGTACTTGCATCTCTCTCATTTCTTCTCTCACTCTATTTTAATTCTTTTATTACCTTCAAATATGGATGCTGATGCAGACCACGTCTAAACATTTATAGATTTTCCAATATCCCAGTCATTGTTCCCACAAATGGGACAACCAGCTTCAATATCATACATTGATCTTCCGCCATCTTGTTTAGTATTTGCATCTCTCTCATTTCTTCTCTCACTCTATTTTAATTCTTTTATTACCTTCAAATATGGATGCTGATGCAGACCACGTCTAAACATTTATAGATTTTCCAATATCCCAGTCATTGTTCCCACGAATGGGACAACCAGCTTTAATATCATACATTGATCTTCCGCCATCTTGTTTAGTATTTGCATCTCTCTCTCACATCTTCTCTCACTCTATTTTAATTCTTTTTATTACCTTCAAATATGGATGCTGATGCAGACCACGTCTAAACATTTATAGATTTTCCAATATCCCAGTCATTGTTCCCACGAATGGGACAACCAGCTTTAATATCATACATTGATCTTCCGCCATCTTGTTTAGTATTTGCATCTCTCTCATTTCTTCTCTCACTCTATTTTAATTCTTTTATTACCTTCAAATATGGATGCTGATGCAGACCACGTCTAAACATTTATAGATTTTCCAATATCCCAGTCATTGTTCCCACAAATGGGACAACCAGCTTCAATATCATACATTGATCTTCCGCCATCTTGTTTAGTACTTGCATCTCTCTCTCATTTCTTCTCTCACTCTATTTTAATTCTTTTATTACCTTCAAATATGGATGCTGATGCAGACCACGTCTAAACATTTATAGATTTTCCAATATCCCAGTCATTGTTCCCACAAATGGGACAACCAGCTTTAATATCATACATTGATCTTCCGCCATCTTGTTTAGTACTTGCATCTCTCTCATTTCTTCTCTCACTCTATTTTAATTCTTTTATTACCTTCAAATATGGATGCTGATGCAGACCACGTCTAAACATTTATAGATTTTCCAATATCCCAGTCATTGTTCCCACGAATGGGACAACCAGCTTTAATATCATACATTGATCTTCCGCCATCTTGTTTAGTATTTGCATCTCTCTCATTTCTTCTCTCACTCTATTTTAATTCTTTTATTACCTTCAAATATGGATGCTGATGCAGACCACGTCTAAACATTTATAGATTTTCCAATATCCCAGTCATTGTTCCCACGAATGGGACAACCAGCTTTAATATCATACATTGATCTTCCGCCATCTTGTTTAGTATTTGCATCTCTCTCATTTCTTCTCTCACTCTATTTTAATTCTTTTATTACCTTCAAATATGGATGCTGATGCAGACCACGTCTAAACATTTACGGCGTATTACTTCACCATCAGATGGTGCTCCTGTCATCATCATCATCATCATCAGCTGATAGCTAAGCAGTAAGCTTCTACTGTAATGAGCACTAACCCCCGGTTCTTCCAGACGTCAGATCCTGGAGATCGACCTGGAGGGCATGAAGCCGCAGGACTTCGGCGACTACTTCCTGGTGATACAGAACGGCGACGGGCTGGAGGAGAGGGTCAAGGGCCTTACGGTCTTATGTGAGCTGTTCTATATATATATACTAGCTGTTCCCCGGTCGCTCGTCGCCTGAGATGGAAGACGTTGCCTCGTTACCATGGTAATTACCTACAGCGCCCTTCAAGCCGGAACACAGTAATATTTATATTTACATAGTATCATCTGTCGGCTGCAACGGACGCTGCTGTGGAAAACATGAGGCGCAAATTAAAAAAAAAAATAGTACTGGAAGGGGGAGGGTTGAAGTGGAGGATAGGGATATGGGGGAAGAGATAGGGGTAGCTCTCGTCCCGTACCCCACAAGGTGTCCGTGCGGCTCACGGGAGCCAAGCCAACCTCACCAGCTCGCGGTGTAGCGTTATGACCAGGCTCTGACTCCCACCTACCCGCATTTGGCCCGCGTGGTGGGAAATGACCCAAATACCCCCCACACGAATCCGATCGATGTTGGAATCTCTGGTAGACGCCTATGTCCAGCTGTGGACGTCGATCAGCTGACGATGATGATCACAACTAGCACTCCTTTAGTTATACTTGGAAGTCATCATCATCAGCTGACATACGTCCACCGCTGGACAAAGATCACGTACAGTCAGCATGGTATCCGGTACCGCTGGGCACTAGGGGTTGTCGTATGTAAGGATTTATATGGGGGGTATTTGGGCTATTTCCCACCACGCTTGCCCAATGCGGGTAGGCGGGAGTCAGAGCTCCGTCTGTTGATTATCAGACTGCATCACGCGCTTGAGTTTGGCTTGGGTCGCATGAATGTGCGGGTACCCTCACATCGCTTACACCTAACACTTACAAGTACCCTCCGATATATATTTTAACTTTTTAATTTCCATTTCAGCACCAGGTAAGTTTCAATTGAACCAATATATTAGATTTATAATGGTTCGAATTTTGTACGCGACTGTCCACCGGCGCGAGTGTTTACATTCCGCCAGGAACTGACCGCGTTCTTTTGCCCGCATGCATTAAATAAAAAAAAAAAAAAACTACGTTCTATAATGTCACAAAACGACTGCGTCCATACGATGCTGAGTGAACATCCGAACTGCCGCCACCGCATCATGGGGCTGATGGTGGAGCTGGTCTGCATCAGCTCTCATACGTTCTCAGACGGAACAGCGATGCTGTAATGGCGGAGGATCGACAAAATGGCGGCGGAATGAATGAGCATCGCAGACAGTTCCGCACCGGTTCAACTGCCCACTCGTATGAGACGAGTAGTACTGCAGTCGTTATCGATATCCGGTTTGAAGGATCAATAATTTTTAATGGTGATAGGTTTCTGTTGTATAGGTAGGTACCAATGCAGCGCTTATTGCAGCTATCAGATAGCAGCGTAAGCATTTCTATGTTCCGGTTTAACGGGTGATACAACTCAACATCTTAAGTGTGAAGGCGATCAGCGCAATGTAGTGAATACTGTCCTATGTAGGGTCACTTTGTTATGGGCACGTATCACTTGAAATCAGGTGTTTGATAAAAAAAAAAATTATATCTGTTGTGTATTCTACTTCACAGAGAAAGGTGAGTCGATTATAAATATTCATCATCTGTGATATGAGAGTTCCTCGTTCCTGCTGCCACTCACAACCAGATGCTGGTAGAACGTTCATTATCATCACGCCCACGGCTGGACAAAGACCTTCCCCAAAGATCTCCACACACAGTCAACATGTCCTCTGCCACCACTCGGCACCAGGGGATGTTCCATATGAGGGTTCCTATAGGGGGGGATTTCACGATTTCCACTAGTAAGTCAAGGTTACACTTCCACAGTATAACTACCTTACCTTAATACTCTATGACTGTACAGAACACCTCACGGGACCCAAGCCAACCTCACCAGCTCGTGGTGTAGCATAGCAACAAACGAGGCTCTAGCTCCCACCAACCCGCATAGATCCAGCGTGATGGGTACTTGCCCAAATCCCCCCCATATGAACCCCCACGAAAATGTAGCTCTTTGGAGGCCTATGTCCAGCTGTGGACGTCTATCATATGATGATTAATAATATCACTTAGTATTGGATCATCAGCCATGTCCACTGCTGGGCATACACCTCATCCAAAGATACCCATATCGGTACGATTAACGTGGGGGGGATTTGGGCGATTTCCCACCACTATGTCCAAATGCGAGTCGATCGTCGATATTCTATAGACTGATTTATATACTTTTTTTTTTTTTTAATTAATTATTATAATTAAATTTATATTTTTCTAGATGTCGGTAAGTTTTTTAATCTGTGGTTTTTTTTTTTTCGTCACATGTCTACGCCGCCAGTCCTATTGACGGATATAATCTGTTGAATTCCGTGTCGGCGTCGTTATATGTGCTGTAGTAGTACCCTCAGTATTATCTATCGCGTGGAATGGTTAGGTTGGGTTAGGTTAGGTTAGGTTAGAAATATCATTGTACCCACATTCCACTACTGGGCGTGGGGGCGACCAAGATTGATTCTAGAACATTCTATGACAATCCTTAGGCAGTTCTCATCATCATTACATCAACATCATCGATCGCTGCCAATAGCTTCAATGGTTTATTTCGGATCCCCGGTTCGATTCCTGTCCCGTACACCATCTCTATCAACACAGTAGATGAGGAATGTTCTGGAGAATCTTCATCATCATCATCATCAATTACCAGTCGGTAACAGACTTTTAATAGAATACTTCACGTTTCAGATAATGGTAAGTTTTAAATTCAGATAAACTCTTTGATAATAGATCACAGGTGAGATTATATTTACGTCATTGCCAATCGTAACTACGTCATCATCACTATCATAATCATCATTATCATGTTCATCACATTCTATAACACATTTACGGAAATCATCACCGTGTTCATCATCATCATGGCCTTTATCTTTCTATCATCATTGTTATGCTCATCTACATCATGATTATCCACATCATTATCATTACAGTCATCACCGTCGTGATCATCACCATTGCTGTGCCCATCACCGTTGTGATCATCATCTACTTGATGATCGTTCTCGTCATTATCTCTAACTAACCAGTCTCTTTAAACTTAAATAACTTTTAAACGCGGAACCCTAATTCTCATCAGCCAAGAGTCAATTGTAATATCCTTCACATCCTAAGGAACTGCACCTTGCTGGTGCATCACCAGATTTTTGGACTTGATCTCACTCAACTTCCAGTGATCAAGATCCCCCGCCTGACCGCCTCGTTCGAGGTGGGCGGCCACTTCGACCGCACCATGCACTACAGCTGCGACGTGTGCCAGATCACCGACATCCTCTGCAACGGCGAGAGCGTCCTCGCAGCCGGACGCGTCTCCATCATCAGGGTGTCGAAGATGATCAGCTTCAACTTCCCGAGGTGAACGAACATGTGCCAGTACTAATAGAACAGGTGATCTGATTAGGATTAAATGGTGATGGGGAGTATGGAAAGGACAAAGGAATATTCATGTCTCATTCTTCAAAGAAGAATTGGATCTCGTCGTTGGACATAAAAAAAAAAAAAAAAATCCAAGGCGACAAGATCTGATCATTCTTGGACTCCTGTTAAAGAGTTGGCAATGGATCCTTGGATCAAACACTGGTGGCGCTGGTGATCCATTCTGGATCTGTGCAGATCCAAGAATATGGGATCTTCAGGGCTACGATGATGAGGTTGGTGGTTTCATTTCCATGCTGTTGCTATTGGTCAGCAGTGCAAGCTTCTGAAGCTGCACCAAGTTACGCTGATCGCCGTGAGGCACTGGATATTGGATTTCCTTACCCCAGCAATGTCACCAGTTGCTGGTCCTTCAAGCCGGATGACAGTAATATATGCATTATTGGTAACTTCACCAGTTGCTGGTCCTTCAAGCCGGATGACAGTAATATATGCATTATTGGTAACTTCACCAGTTGCTGGTCCTTCAAGCCGGATGACAGTAACATATGCATTATTGATGGTCTTTCAAGCCGGATGACAGTAACATATGCATTATTGATGGTCTTTCAAGCCGGATGACAGTAATATATGCATTATTGGTAACTTCACCAGTTGATGGTCCTTCAAGCCGGATGACAGTAATATATGCATTATTGGTAACTTCACCAGTTAATGGTCCTTCAAGCCGAATGACAGTAATATATGCATTATTGCTAACTTCACCAGTTGATGGTCCTTCAAGCCGGATGACAGTAATATATGCATTATTGGTAACTTCACCTGTTGCTGGTCCTTCAAGCCGGATGACAGTAACATATGCATTATTGATGGTCTTTCAAGCCGGATGACAGTAACATATGCATTATTGATGGTCTTCAAGCCGGATGACAGTAATATATGCATTATTGCTAACTTCACCAGTTGATGGTCCTTCAAGCCGGATGACAGTAACATATGCATTATTGATGGTCTTTCAAGCCGGATGACAGTAATATATGCATTATTGGTAACTTCACCAGTTGATGGTCCTTCAAGCCGGATGACAGTAATATATGCATTATTGCTAACTTCACCAGTTGATGGTCCTTCAAGCCGGATGACAGTAATATATGCATTATTAGTAACTTCACCTGTTGCTGGTCCTTCAAGCCGGATGACAGTAATATATGCATTATTGCTGGTCCTTCAAGCCGGATGACAGTAATATATGCATTATTGGTAACTTCACCAGTTGATGGTCCTTCAAGCCGGATGACAGTAATATATGCATTATTGGTAACTTCACCAGTTGATGGTCCTTCAAGCCGGATGACAGTAATATATGCATTATTGCTAACTTCACCAGTTGATGGTCCTTCAAGCCGGATGACAGTAATATATGCATTATTAGTAACTTCACCTGTTGCTGGTCCTTCAAGCCGGATGAGAGTAATATATGCATTATTGATGATCCTTCAAGCCGGATGAGGGTAATATTTGCATTATTGATGGTCCTTCAAGCCGGATGACAGTAATATATGCATTATTGCTGGTCCTTCAAGCCGGATGACAGTAATATATGCATTATTGGTAGCTTCACCAGTTGATGGTCCTTCGCCGGATGACAGCAATATTATATATGCATTATTGGTAACTTCACCTGTTGCTGGTCCTTCAAGCCGGATGACAGTAATATATGCATTATTGCTGGTCCTTCAAGCCGGATGACAGTAATATATGCATTATTGGTAACATCACCAGTTGATGGTCCTTCAAGCCGGATGACAGTAATATATGCATTATTGGTAACTTCACCTGCTGCTGGTCCTTCCGCCGGATGACAGTAATATATGCATTATTGGTAACTTCACCAGTTGCTGGTCCTTCGCCGGATGACAGTAATATTATATATGCATTGTGGTAACTTCACCAGTTGCTGGTCCTTCCGCCGGATGACAGTAATATATGCATTATTGGTAACTTCACCTGCTGCTGGTCCTTCGCCGGATGACAGTAATATATGCATTATTGGTAACTTCACTAGTTGCTGGTCCTTCAAGCCGGATGACAGTAATATATGCATTATTGGTAACTTCACCTGCTGCTGGTCCTTCAAGCCGGATGACAGTAATATATGCATTATTGCTAACTTCACCAGTTGATGGTCCTTCAAGCCGGATGACAGTAATATATGCATTATTGGTAACTTCACTAGTTGCTGGTCCTTCCGCCGGATGACAGTAATATATGCATTATTGGTAACTTCACCAGTCGCTGGTCCTTCAAGCCGGATGACAGTAATATATGCATTATTGCTAACTTCACCAGTCGCTGGTCCTTCAAGCCGGATGACAGTAATATATGCATTATTGGTAACTTCACCAGTTGCTGGTCCTTCAAGCCGGATGACAGTAATATATGCATTATTGGTAACTTCACCTGCTGCTGGTCCTTCAAGCCGGATGACAGTAATATATGCATTATTGGTAACTTCACCTGCTGCTGGTCCTTCAAGCCGGATAACAGTAATATGCATTATTGGTAACTTCACCTGCTGCTGGTCCTTCCGCCGGATGACAGTAATATATGCATTATTGGTAACTTCACTAGTTGCTGGTCCTTCTGCCGGATGACAGTAACATATGCATTATTGCTAACTTCACCTGCTGCTGGTCCTTCGCCGATGACAGTAATATTATATATGCATTGCTGGTCCTTCCGCCGGATGACAGTAATATTATATGCATTATTGCTGGTCCTTCGCCGGATGACAGTAATATATATATGCATTATTGATGGTCCTTCAAGCCGATGACAGTAATATTATATATGCATTATTGCTGATCCTTCGCCGGATGACAGTAATATATATGCATTATTGCTAACTTCACCAGTTGCTGGTCCTTCGCCGATGACAGTAATATTATATATGCATTATTGCTGGTCCCTCGCCGGATGACAGTAATATTATATATGCATTATTGCTGGTCCTTCAAGCCGGATGACAGTAATATTATATATGCATTATTGCTGGTCCTTCAAGCCGGATGACAGTAATATTATATATGCATTATTGCTGGTCCTTCAAGCTGATGACAGTAATATTATATGCATTATTGCTGGTCTTCAAGCCGGATGATGACAGTAATATTATATATGCATTATTGCTGGTCCTCGCCGGATGACAGTAATATTATATGCATTATTGCTGGTCCTAGCCGGATGACAGTAATATTATATATGCATTATTGCTGGTCCCTCAAGCCGGATGACAGTAATATTATATATGCATTATTGCTGGTCCTTCGCCGATGACAGTAATATTATATATGCATTATTGTTGGTCCTTCAAGCCGGATGACAGTAATATTATATATGCATTATTGCTGGTCCTCAAGCCGGATGACAGTGTAATATTATATATGTATTATTGCTGGTCCTCGCCGGATGACAGTAATATTATATATGTATTATTGCTGGTCCTTCCGCCGGATGACAGTAATATTATATATGCATTATTGCTGATCCTTCGCCGGATGACAGCAATATTATATATGCATATTGCTGGTCCTCGCCGGATGACAGTAATATTATATATGCATTATTGCTGGTCCTTCAAGCCGGATGACAGTAATATTATATATGCATTATTGCTGATCCTTCAAGCCGGATGACAGTAATATTATATATGCATTATTGCTGGTCCTTCCGCCGGATGACAGTAATATTATATATGCATTATTGTTGGTCCTTCAAGCCGGATGACAGTATATTATATATGCATTATTGCTGGTCCCTCAAGCCGGATGACAGTAATATTATATGCATTATTGCTGGTCCCTCAAGCTGGATGACAGTAATATTATATATGCATTATTGCTGGTCCTTCGCCGGATGACAGTAATAATATTATATATGCATTATTGCTGGTCCTGCCGGATGACAGTAATATTATATGCATTATTGCTGGTCCTTCAAGCTGATGACAGTAATATTATATATGCATTATTGCTGGTCGCTTCAAGCCGGATGACAATATTATATATGCATTATTGCTGGTCCTGCCGGATGACAGTAATATTATGTATGCATTATTGCTGGTCCTTCCGCCGGATGACAGTAATATTATATATTCATTATTGCTGGTCCTTCAAGCCGGATGACAGTAATGTATATATGCATTATTGCTGCTGGTCCTTCGCTGATGACAGTAATATGCATTATTGCTGGTCCTTCGCTGATGACAGTAATATTATATATATGCATTATTGCTGGTCCTGCCGGATGACAGTAATAATATTATATATGCATTATTGCTGGTCCTTCTGCCGGATGACAGTAATATTATATGCATTATTGCTGGTCCTCGCCGGATGACAGTAATATTATATATGCATTATTGTTGGTCCTTCAAGCCGGATGACAGTATTATTATATATGCATTGCTGGTCCTTCAAGCCGGATGACAATATTATATATGTATTATTGCTGGTCCTTCAAGCCGATGACAGTAATATATGCATTATTGCTGATCCTTCAAGCCGATGACAGTAATAATATTATATATGCATTATTATTGCTGGTCCTTCAAGCCGGATGACAGTAATATGCATTATTGTTGGTCCTTCAAGCCGGATGATAATATTATATATGCATTATTGTTGGTCCTTCAAGCCGGATGATAATATTATATATGTATTATTGCTGGTCCTGCCGGATGACAGTAATATATGCATTATTGTTGGTCCTTCAAGCTGATGACAGTAATAATATTATATATATGCATTATTGCTGGTCCTGCCGGATGACAGTAATATGCATTATTGCTGGTCCTTCAAGCTAGATGACAGTAATAATATTATATATGCATTGCTGGTCCTTCAAGCTGGATGACAGTAATAATATTATATATATGCATTATTGCTGGTCCTTCGCCGATGACAGTAATATATATGCATTATTATTGCTGGTCTTCAAGCCGGATGACGGTAATATTATATGCATTATTGGTAACTTCACCTGCTGCTGGTCCTTCCAAGCCGGATGACAGTAATATTATATATGCATTATTGCTGGTCCTTCAAGCCGGATGACAGTACATTATATATGCATATTGCTGGTCCTGCCGGATGACAGTACATTATATATGCATTGCTGGTCCTTCAAGCCGATGACAGTAATATTATATATTCATTATTGCTGGTCCTTCAAGCCGATGACAGTAATATTATATGCATTATTATTGCTGGTCCTTCGCCGGATGACAGTAATAATATTATATATGCATTATTGCTGGTCCTTCAAGCCAGATGACAGTAATATATATGCATTTCATTGCTGGTCCTTCGCCGGATGACAGTAATATTATATATGCATTATTGCTGGTCCTTCCGCCGGATGACAGTAATATTATATATGCATTATTGCTGCTGGTCCTTCGCCGGATGACAGTAATATTATATATGCATTATTGCTGGTCCTTCAAGCCGGATGACAGTAATATATATGCATTATTGCTGATCCTTCAAGCCGATGACAGTAATATTATATATGCATTATTGCTGGTCCTCGCCGGATGACAGTAATAATATTATATATGCATTATTGCTGGTCCTCGCCGGATGACAGCAATATTATATATGCATTATTGCTGGTCCCTCAAGCCGGATGACAGTAATATTATATATGCATTATTGCTGGTCCTCAAGCCGGATGACAGTAATATTATATATGCATTATTGCTGGTCCCTCAAGCCGGATGACAGTAATATTATATATGCATTATTGCTGGTCCTCGCCGGATGACAGTAATATTATATATGCATTATTGCTGGTCCTTCGCCGATGACAGTAATATTATATATGCATTATTGCTGGTCCTTCGCCGGATGACAGTAATATTATATATGCATTATTGCTGGTCCTTCGCCGGATGACAGTAATATTATATATGCATTATTGCTGGTCCCTCAAGCCGGATGACAGTAATATTATATATGCATTATTGCTGGTCCCTCAAGCCGGATGACAGTAATATTATATGCATTATTGCTGGTCCCTCGCCGGATGACAGTAATATTATATATGCATTATTGCTGGTCCTTCGCCGATGACAGTAATATTATATATGCATATTGCTGGTCCTTCAAGCCGGATGACAGTAATATATATGCATATTGCTGGTCCCTCGCCGGATGACAGTAATATTATATATGCATTATTGCTGGTCCTCAAGCCGGATGACAGTAATATTATATATGCATTATTGCTGGTCCTGCCGGATGACAGTAATATTATATATGCATTATTGCTGGTCCTCGCCGGATGACAGTAATATTATATATGCATTATTGCTGGTCCCCGCCGGATGACAGTAATATTATATATGCATTATTGCTGGTCCTTCGCCGGATGACAGTAATATATATATGCATTATTGCTGGTCCTTCGCCGGATGACAGTAATATTATATATGCATTATTGCTGGTCCTTCGCCGGATGACAGTAATATTATATATGCATTATTGCTGGTCCCTGCCGGATGACAGTAATAATATTATATATGCATTATTGCTGGTCCTCAAGCCGGATGACAGTAATATTATATATGCATTATTGCTGGTCCCTCGCCGGATGACAGTATTAATATTATATATGCATATTGCTGGTCCTTCAAGCCGATGACAGTAATATTATATATGCATTATTGCTGGTCCTTCGCCGGATGACAGTAATATTATATATGCATTATTGCTGGTCCTTCGCCGGATGACAGTAATATTATATATGCATTATTGCTGGTCCTCGCCGGATGACAGTAATATTATATATGCATTATTGCTGGTCCTCTGCCGGATGACAGTAATATTATATATGCATTATTGCTGGTCCTCGCCGGATGACAGTAATATTATATATATGCATTATTGCTGCTGGTCCTTCGCCGGATGACAGTAATATTATATGCATTATTGCTGGTCCTTCTGCCGGATGACAGTAATATTATATATGCATTATTGCTGATCCTTCAAGCCGGATGACAGTAATATTATATATGCATTATTGCTGGTCCCTCAAGCCGGATGACAGTAATATTATATATGCATTATTGCTGGTCCTTCAAGCCGGATGACAGTAATATTATATATGCATTATTGCTGGTCCCTCAAGCCGGATGACAGTAATATTATATATGCATTATTGCTGGTCCCTCAAGCCGGATGACAGTAATATTATATATGCATTATTGCTGGTCCTTCAAGCCGGATGACAGTAATAATATTATATATATGCATTATTGCTGGTCCCTCAAGCCGGATGACAGTAATATTATATATGCATTATTGCTGGTCCCTCAAGCCGGATGACAGTAATATTATATATGCATTATTGCTGGTCCTTCAAGCCGGATGACAGTAATATTATATATGCATTATTGCTGGTCCTCTGCCGGATGACAGTAATATTATATATGCATTATTGTTGGTCCTTCGCCGGATGACAGTAATATTATATATGCATATTGCTGGTCCTGCCGGATGACAGTAATATTATATATGTATTATTGCTGGTCCCTCGCCGGATGACAGTAATATTATATATGCATTATTGCTGGTCCTTCGCCGGATGACAGTACATATATATGCATTATTGCTTTGGTCCTTCAAGCCGATGACAGTAATATTATATATGCATTATTGCTGATCCTTCGCCGGATGACAGTAATATTATATATGCATTATTGCTGGTCCTTCGCCGGATGACAGTACATATATATGCATTATTGCTTTGGTCCTTCAAGCCGATGACAGTAATATTATATATGCATTATTGCTGATCCTTCAAGCCGGATGACAGTAATATTATATATGCATTATTGCTGGTCCTTCACGCCGGATGACAGTAATATTATGTATGCATTATTGCTGGTCCTTCAAGCCGGATGACAGTAATATTATATATGCATTATTGCTGGTCCTCGCCGGATGACAGTAATATTATATATGCATTATTGCTGGTCCTCAAGCCGGATGACAGTAATATTATATGCATTATTGCTGGTCCTTCCGCCGGATGACAGTAATATTATATATGCATTATTGCTGGTCCCTGCCGGATGACAGTAATATTATATATGCATATTGCTGGTCCTTCGCCGATGACAGTAATATTATGTATGCATTATTGCTGGTCCTTCAAGCCGGATGACAGTAATATTATATATGCATTATTGCTGGTCCTTCAAGCCGGATGACAGTACACCAGTAGCTCACCATCACAGTTTATTGAATACGTGAACTCTGTCTCAGGTTCGAGGACAACCACTCCTGCGTCTACATGGGATTCTTCAAATCCAAAGACAAAGTCTTCAAGAAGATTCTAGCAGTCATAGACAGTGAGTATATCATTGATTAGTAAACAAAGAGTCGACTTCCGTTCTGCGGTAACGAGACCTGATCGGAACCACCTTCTCCATGAGGACCTGAAGGTGACTTCTACTGCTGACAGAATATCATATATTCTGTAATGGTAGGTAGGTACCGCCGCAGCGCCTGTTGCAGCCGACACACAGTGCTGTGCGGCCATTGCTGTGATCCGGTTTGAAGGGCGCTGTAGCTGTTACTGGTTGTGGTGTCTCTGTCGCCGGAGACCGTCTAGGTACCGCCGCAGCGCCTGTTGCAGCCGACACACAGTGCTGTGCGGACATTGTTGTGATCCGGTTTGAAGGGCGCTGTAGCTGTTACTGGTTGTGGTGTCTCTGTCGCCGGAGACCGTCTAGGTACCGCCGCAGCGCCTGTTGCAGCCGACACACAGTGCTGTGCGGCCATTGCTGTGATCCGGTTTGAAGGGCGCTGTAGCTGTTACTGGTGGTGGTGTCTCTGTCGCCGGAGACCGTCTAGGTACCGCCGCAGCGCCTGTTGCAGCCGACACACAGTGCTGTGCGGACATTGTTGTGATCCGGTTTGAAGGGCGCTGTAGCTGTTACTGGTTGTGGTGTCTCTGTCGCCGGAGACCGTCTAGGTACCGCCGCAGCGCCTGTTGCAGCCGACACACAGTGCTGTGCGGACATTGTTGTGATCCGGTTTGAAGGGCGCTGTAGCTGTTACTGGTTGTGGTGTCTCTGTCGCCGGAGACCGTCTAGGTACCGCCGCAGCGCCTGTCGCAGCCGGCACACAGTGCTGTGCGGACATTGCTGTGATCCGGCTTGAAGGACGCTGCAGCTATTACTGGTGGTAACCGACACACAATACAGTAAATACATTACTGTTCCGGATCGAAGGGCGCTGTATTTAGTGGAATTACTGCGGTAACCGGATATCATATTTCCGAGGGCGACGAGAGCAATGTGATATTGTGTATATCATCCTAATTAACGCCACGTTATGTGCAAGTGTATCACTTACCCTCATTACGTTTTGCTGCTCATCGCTTCGTAATAAAAAAAAAAAAATATATATTATTTCTGGCATCGCAATTAATTACTGGCACAATAGCCTCGTTCCTAAGCCATTATAAAAAAAAACTAAAATGTATTCATAGACATTTGTTATAATATACCTTTCTCATATTTACAGATAACGGTAAGTTTTTAATCTGTTGTATGGAACATATCAAAAAAAAAAAAATAATTGTCAATTTTTTTTATTTAATAAAATCTAAACAATTACAGTAAATAATAAAATAATAATTATTTATTAATAATATCATAAATTGTGAATAGGCTGTATGGTATTGGATGCCGTTTACTTTGTAAATGTTGGAATAAAAAATTATCTGTCAAACGCGCATGCGTTGCCGCGTACTTTTGTGCTGTTTGTCACTGCTTTATTATTTCCTTTCCCGCCAAATTATACGTCCGCTACATATAAATCTTTATTTCATAAAACACCAACACTTTCTTTTAACAGTTCATTCACTGGAAAATGAGTGATGTGTACTTACTGTGCGAACATTAATGTGTTCCGGTTTGAAAGGCGTTATAACTAGTGAAATCGCTGAGGCAACGAGACTCGACATTTTATGTCTAACACGAATGCAATACGGTGCTGTGTATATTTAACGCCATGTTATGGTTGAGCGCATCACTTAGTATTAGGTGAATGACCCGCTAGTGACGTCGCTTTTTTGAAAAAAAAAAAATAAAGTCAACGATGCTATTTATACAAATCTTAAACCCAGAAAACGGTGCAATCACTTATTATCAAGTGACCATCCAGCTCATATTCAAGACTTCTAAATAGCAAGCTGCTGATTTTTTTTAATTAATTTATTACAATAATTTCGAAATAAAGTTTACAAAGAAAATATATCACAGATTAAATAAAGAATACTTTAAATGGTTTTTTTTTTCAATTCTTTATTTAATCTGTGAATCAATTTAAACGTTATTAATAAAATAATATAATATTTCAATTATATTTCAGCACAGGGTAAAGTATAGATAAATATTTTATTTATCGCAGAAGATATCTTCTTTAAATATCGTTTTCTTCACATATATGTTAGATGAAAGAGTAAAACTCTAGATAAATTATTTTAACAACAGCGCCATCTGTTGGCGAAGTTATGAATGTTGACGTATAACTATAGATGGCGCTGTAATCATTTAATAAAAATTAAGTGTTAATTCCTATTTCTATCGCCAAACACTAATGTGCAAATATAACTGTGTTCTTGTATGAAGGACGCTGTAGCTAGTGTAATTACTGTGGTAGTGAAAATTAACATCTAATGTCTCAAGGCGACGAGCAAAATGTGGTGCAATGTACAGTAATCTAACTAGCGGCGCGTTGACGTCGTTTCGCAGAATAAAACAAAAATACTCGGCTTGTGGGATAACACTGGGAGACCCAGCAGCGCGAATATTAAAATAGCTGTTTACACATACAATAGGCGAATACACTAACAAATATGGTGAAGATATTCTTAATAAGACATAAAGCCGTAGTACGTCTCTCTTGCCGGAGACCAACTACCACTTAACAGTAGTCTGCGAACATTACTGTGTTCCGGTTTTAATGGCGCTGTGACTAATGTAATTACTGGGGTAACGAGACTTTACACCTTGTGTCTAACAACGAGCGCAATGCGGTACTGTGCTTAACATTCCAACTAGCGCCACGTTGTTATTATTGTATCACTTAGTATCTGAAGAACGTCTCTCTCGTCTCGTAGCTTCGTTGTATAAAAAAAAAAAGAATAAAGCGAATAATTTCATTGTAGAACAATACAGAATAATAATAGAATAATATTCTATATATTTCCAATATATATATAACAGCTATTACTAAATAAACGCAATTTGTTGTATTTAATTAAAAAAATAACTATTCTCTAGATGACATTTAAAAGTAGTTTTTACTTTAATATCGATACTAAGTATAGATACTAGGTAGTTTATAGGAACAGCTATTGTCCTTCATGTGGTTGACGTATTCGGTTGCCATACATCGTGACGTCCGCCAACAATTCGCAGGAGTCACCGTGCAGATAGTGACGGTGCCGCCGCCGAAGACCGGGGAGCAGTTCGAGCAGGAGATCACGTACGGCTGCGACGACTGTAGCGTCAGCAAGGCAAGTGGTGTACCCGCGTACGCATCATCAGCCAGAGGTCCACTGCTGGACGTGGGCTCCCACCACAGATCTTCATATACAGTCAGCGCGGCATCCAGAGACTGTAAAGGTTCATGCTGGAGCAGCTGATGATGTTGGATGTGGAGATCTTTGGGAGTGATAGTCCAGATGTGGACTGTTAGGGGATTTGGGTCGTTCCCCACTCCTCTCATCAAGCGCTGGTTGGCAGGAGCCAGAGCCTCGTGTTGATCAGCATCACGAGCTGGTTGAGGTTCTGGAGTAGTAAAGCCTGGAGACTTGAGGTTTGGAAGGGTTCCTTTTGCTGACCTGATGGATGATGGGTAATGCAGTAAGGTCCCCGAGTGGCAGCTGGAGCATGACCTGGTGATAATCACCAGAAACCGCTGGCTGATGGCTGAGCAGGGTCGGAATGGATATCCTGGTGGAAGGCCTAGGTAACTCCTTTTAGTATAAGACTAAGTATTGGATTTAAGTATCGTTACCCCCCCAATTGGGTCTGTGGGGGGTGTTAATAAAGGGAAGGTGGCCGAGGGTATATCACTGACAAATTTCAAATCTAATACTTGCTTACTACTACTAGTAGCAAACTACAGCGTCCTTAAAACCGGATCACATTAATGATTGCATAGCACTGCTCCGTCGCAGCGGTGCGACCAGTAATGCCAATAATATGTATAGAAACAGTACTTTGCATACATTACGGTGTTCCGGTTTGAAGGGCGCTGTTAGCTATTGTAAGTATTGAGATAACGAGACTTAGAGTCTTGTCTTATTAAGAGCGTATCACTTATTATCAGGTGAAAGAACCGAACGTTTAAAAAAAAAAAGACTTCGTGGTTCTTCCAGGTGTTCGTGAACGGTATACCGCTGCAGACGGCCAGCAGGAGGAGCGGCGGCGGCTCCGTCGCGTACTACATTGTGAGTGTGAAAGGGCCTTTACTCCCCACCAGTATTCGCGACCCCACCATCGCAGCAACGCTCGCTTTGTGATGCCCACGCCCAGCGGTGAACGTTGCCCGGCTGCGATCGTGATGAACGAACTCATAAACATATAACCATCTTGAT
Source organism: Troides helena (assembly GCA_029286815.1). Taxonomy (NCBI): domain Eukaryota; kingdom Metazoa; phylum Arthropoda; class Insecta; order Lepidoptera; family Papilionidae; genus Troides; species Troides helena. The sequence goes on from JAGSMV010000034.1 coordinate 777,815, forward strand.
ATGCCCAGCAGTGGGACGCGTGGTCTTCGCCCGTTAGAAGTGATTTTCATATAAAAAAAAAAGTTTTCGTATTTTTTTATATATCTTTTTTTAATTATATATCTGTATATCTATATATCTATTTATATATATATTACTTACCGTCCGGTAAACGACTGCCTTTGTCTCATCATGAAATTAAATAAAAAAATCATTCACACTAAGGTTTGTATTACGCTTTATGAAAACTTTTACAACTGTACAGTTTTCCTTAAAAGGCTTCCTTATAGTAAAGTTTTCCTCACAGTAGACATTTCCACGCAGCAGACTTTCCATCGCAGTAGACATTTCCACGCAGCAGACTTTCCATCGCAGTAGACATTTCCACGCAGCAGACTTTCATCGCAGTAGACATTTCCACGCAGTAGACATTTCCACGCAGCAGACTTTCCATCGCAGTAGATATTTCCACGCAGCGGACTTTCCATCGCAGCAGACATTTCCACGCAGTAGACATTTCCACGCAGCAGACTTTCCCTCGCAGTAGACATTTCCACGCAGCAGACTTTCCATCGCAGTAGACATTTCCACGCAGCAGACTTTCCATCGCAGTAGACATTTCCACGCAGCAGACTTTCCATCGCAGTAGACATTTCCACGCAGCAGACTTTCCATCGCAGACATTTCCACGCAGTAGACATTTCCACGCAGCAGACTTTCCATCGCAGTAGACATTTCCACGCAGCAGACTTTCCCTCGCAGTAGACATTTCCACGCAGCAGACCTTCCATCGCAGTAGACATTTCACGCAGCAGACTTCCATCGCAGTAGACATTTCCACGCAGACTTTCCATCGCAGCAGACATTTCCACGCAGACTTTCCATCGCAGACATTTCCACGCAGCAGACTTTCCATCGCAGCAGACATTTCCACGCAGCAGACTTTCCATCGCAGTAGACATTTCCACGCAGCAGACTTTCCATCGCAGACATTTCCACGCAGTAGACATTTCCACGCAGCAGACTTTCCATCGCAGTAGACATTTCCACGCAGCAGACTTCTTCCATCGCAGTAGACATTTCCACGCAGCAGACTTTCCTCGCAGTAGACATTTCCACGCAGCAGACTTCTTCCATCGCAGTAGACATTTCCACGCAGCAGACTTCCATCGCAGTAGACATTTCCACGCAGACTTTCCATCGCAGTAGACATTTCCACGCAGCAGACTTTCCATCGCAGTAGACATTTCCACGCAGCAGACTTTCCATCGCAGTAGACATTTCCACGCAGCAGACTTTCCATCGCAGTAGACATTTCCACGCAGCAGACTTTCCTCGCAGTAGACATTTCCACGCGGCAGACTTTCCATCGCAGACATTTCCACGCAGTAGACATTTCCACGCAGCAGACTTTCCATCGCAGTAGACATTTCCACGCAGCAGACTTTCCCTCGCAGTAGACATTTCCACGCAGCAGACTTTCCATCGCAGTAGACATTTCCACGCAGCAGACTTTCCATCGCAGTAGACATTTCCACGCAGCAGACTTTCCATCGCAGTATACATTTCCACGCAGCAGACTTTCCATCGCAGTATACATTTCCACGCAGCAGACTTTCATCGCAGTAGACATTTCCACGCAGCAGACTTTCCATCGCAGTAGACATTTCCACGCAGCAGACTTTCCATCGCAGTAGACATTTCCACGCAGCAGACTTTCCATCGCAGTAGACATTTCCACGCAGCAGACTTTCCATCGCAGTAGACATTTCCACGCAGCAGACTTTCCATCGCAGTAGACATTTCCACGCAGCAGACTTTCCTCGCAGTAGACATTTCCACGCAGCAGACTTTCCATCGCAGTAGACATTTCCACGCAGCAGACTTTCCATCGCAGCAGACATTTCCACGCAGCAGACTCTTCCATCGCAGCAGACATTTCCACGCAGCAGACTTTCCATCGCAGACATTTCCACGCAGCAGACTTTCCATCGCAGTAGACATTTCCACGCAGCAGACTTTCCCTCGCAGTAGACATTTCCGCAGCAGACTTTCCATCGCAGTAGACGTTTCCACGCAGCAGACTTTCCATCGCAGTAGACGTTTCCACGCAGCAGACTTTCCATCGCAGTAGACATTTCCGCAGCAGACTTTCCATCGCAGTAGACATTTCCAATGCAGCAGACTTTCTCCATCGCAGTAGACATTTCCAATGCAGCAGACTTTCCCTCGCAGTAGACATTTCCACGCAGTAGACATTTCCGCAGCAGACTTTCCTCGCAGTAGACATTTCCACGCAGCAGACTTTCCATCGCAGACATTTCCACGCAGCAGACTTTCCATCGCAGACATTTCCACGCAGACTTTCCATCATGATGAACGTTTCCACGCAGCGGACTTTCCCTCGCAGTAGACATTTCCAATGCAGCAGACTTTCCCTCGCAGTAGACATTTCCGCAGCAGACTTTCCATCGCAGTAGACATTTCCAATGCAGCAGACTTTCCATCGCAGCAGACATTTCCACGCAGCAGACTCTTCCATCGCAGTAGACATTTCCACGCAGCAGACTTTCCATCGCAGTAGACACATTTCCACGCAGCAGACCTTCCATCGCAGTAGACATTTCCACGCAGCAGACTTCCATCGCAGTAGACATTTCCACGCAGCAGACTTTCCATCGCAGTAGACATTTCCGCAGCAGACTTTCTCCATCGCAGTAGACATTTCCAATGCAGCAGACTTTCCATCGCAGCAGACATTTCCACGCAGTAGACATTTCCACGCAGCAGACTTTCCATCGCAGCAGACATTTCCACGCAGCAGACTTTCCATCGCAGACATTTCCACGCAGCAGACTTTCCCTCGCAGTAGACATTTCCACGCAGCAGACTTTCCATCGCAGCAGACATTTCCACGCAGCAGACTTCCATCGCAGACATTTCCACGCAGCAGACTTTCCATCGCAGCAGACATTTCCACGCAGCAGACTCTTCCATCGCAGACATTTCCACGCAGCAGACTTTCCATCGCAGTAGACATTTCCAATGCAGCAGACTTTCCATCGCAGACATTTCCACGCAGCAGACTTTCCATCGCAGGTAGACATTTCCACGCAGCAGACTTTCCCTCGCAGTAGACATTTCCACGCAGCAGACTTTCCATCGCAGTAGATATTTCCACGCAGCAGACTTTCCCTCGCAGTAGACATTTCCACGCAGTAGACATTCCACGCAGCAGACTTCCATCGCAGACATTTCACGCAGCAGACTTTCCATCGCAGACATTTCCACGCAGCAGACTTTCCATCGCAGACATTTCCACGCAGCAGACTTTCCCTCGCAGTAGACATTTCCACGCAGTAGACTTTCCATCGCAGGTAGACATTTCCACGCAGCAGACTTTCCATCGCAGGTAGACATTTCCACGCAGCAGACTTTCCATCGCAGTAGACATTTCCACGCAGCAGACTTCTTCCATCGCAGTAGACATTTCACGCAGCAGACTTCTTCCATCGCAGTAGACATTTCCACGCAGCAGACTTTCCATCGCAGACATTTCCACGCAGCAGAGACTTTCCATCGCAGTAGACATTTCCACGCAGCAGACTTTCCATCGCAGTAGACATTTCCACGCAGCAGACTTTCCCTCGCAGTAGACATTTCCACGCAGCAGACTTTTCCGTGCAGTAGACATTTCCACGCAGCAGACTTTCCATCGCAGTAGACATTTCCACGCAGCAGACTTTCCATCGCAGTAGACATTTCCACGCAGCAGACTTTCCATCCGCAGTGAACATTTCCACGCAGCAGACTTTCCATCGCAGTAGACATTTCCACGCAGCAGACTTCCATCGCAGTAGACATTTCCACGCAGCAGACTTTCCATCGCAGACATTTCCACGCAGCAGACTTTCCTCGCAGTAGACATTTCCACGCAGCAGACTTTCCATCGCAGCAGACATTTCCACGCAGCAGACTTTCCATCGCAGTAGACATTTCCACGCAGCAGACTTTCCCTCGCAGTAGACATTTCCACGCAGTAGACTTTCCATCGTAGACATTTCCACGCAGTAGACATTTCCACGCAGTAGACATTTCCACGCAGTAGACATTTCACGCAGCAGACTCTTCCATCGCAGTAGACATTTCCAATGCAGCAGACTTTCCATCATGATGAACATTTCCACGCAGCAGACTCTTCCATCGCAGACATTTCACGCAGCAGACTCTTCCATCGCAGTAGACATTTACGCAGCAGACTTTCCATCGTAGACATTTCCACGCAGACTTTCCATCGCGGTAGACATTTCCACGCAGACTTTCCATCGCAGGTAGACATTTCCAATGCAGCAGACTTTTCCGTGCAGTAGACATTTTAATGCAGCAGACTTTCATCGCAGTAGACATTTCCAATGCAGCAGACTTTCCTCACAGTAGACATTTCACGCAGCAGACTTTCCATCGCAGTAGACATTTCCACGCAGCAGACTTTCTCCATCGCAGTAGACATTTCCACGCAGTAGACATTTCCACGCAGCAGACTTTCCCTCGCAGTAGACATTTCAACGCAGCAGACTTTCCCTCGCAGCAGACTTTCCATCGCAGACATTTCCACGCAGTAGACATTTCCACGCAGCAGACTTCCATCGCAGTAGATATTTCCACGCAGCAGACTTTCCCTCGCAGCAGACTTTCCATCGCAGTAGACATTTCCACGCAGCAGACTTTCCTCGCAGCAGACTTTCCTCACAGTATACATTTCCACGCAGAAGACTTTACATCGCAGTAGACATTTCACGCAGCAGACTCTTCCATCGCAGTAGACATTTCCACGCAGCAGACTTTCCATCGCAGTAGACATTTCCAAGCAGCAGACTTCCATCGCAGCAGACATTTCCACGCAGCAGACTTTCCATCGCAGTAGACATTTCCACGCAGCAGACTTTCCATCGCAGTAGACATTTCCACGCAGCAGACTTTCCCTCGCAGTAGACATTTCCACGCAGCAGACTTTCCATCGCAGTAGACATTTCCACGCAGCAGACTTTCCCTCGCAGTAGACATTTCCACGCAGCAGACTTTCCCTCGCAGTAGACATTTCCACGCAGACTTTCCCTCGCAGTAGACATTTCCACGCAGCAGACTTTCCCTCGCAGCAGACTTTCCCTCGCAGTAGACATTTCCACGCAGCAGACTTTCCCTCGCAGTAGACATTTCCACGCAGCAGACTTTCCTCGCAGTAGACATTTCCACGCAGCAGACTTTCCCTCGCAGTAGACATTTCAACGCAGCAGACTTTCCCTCGCAGGAGACTTTCCATCGCAGTAGACATTTCAACGCAGCAGACTTTCCCTCGCAGCAGACTTCCATCGCAGTAGACATTTCCACGCAGTAGACATTTCCACGCAGCAGACTTTCCCTCGCAGCAGACTTTCCCTCTCAGTAGACATTTCCACGCAGCAGACTTTCCATCGCAGTAGACATTTCCACGCAGCAGACTTTCCATCGCAGTAGACATTTCCACGCAGCAGACTTTCCATCGCAGTAGACATTTCCACGCAGCAGACTTTCCATCGCAGTAGACATTTCCACGCAGCAGACTTTCCATCGCAGTAGACATTTCCACGCAGCAGACTTTCCTCGCAGTAGACATTTCCACGCAGCAGACTTTCCCTCGCAGCAGACTTTCCCTCGCAGTAGACATTTCCACGCAGCAGACTTTCCCTCGCAGCAGACTTTCCCTCACAGTTGACATTTCCACGCAGCAGACTTTCCATCGCAGTGAACATTTCCACGCAGCAGACTCTTCCATCGCAGTAGACATTTCCCACGCAGCAGACTTTCCATCGCAGTAGACATTTCCACGCAGCAGACTTTCCTCACAGTAGACATTTCCACGCAGCAGACTTTCCCTCACAGTAGACATTTCCACGCAGCAGACTTTCCCTCTCAGTAGACATTTCCACGCAGCAGACTTTCCATCGCAGTAGACATTTCCACGCAGCAGACTTTCCCTCGCAGCAGACTTTCCCTCGCAGCAGACTTTTCCCTGCAGTAGACATTTCCACGCAGCAGACTTTCCTCTCAGTAGACATTTCCACGCAGACTTTCCTCGCAGCAGACTTCCATCGCAGTAGACATTTCCACGCAGCAGACTTCTTCCATCGCAGTAGACATTTCCACGCAGCAGACTTTCCATCGCGGTAGACATTTCCGCAGCAGACTTTCCATCGCAGTAGACATTTCCACGCAGCAGACTTTCCTCGCAGTAGACATTTCCACGCAGACTTTCCATCGCAGCAGACATTTCCACGCAGTAGACATTTCCACGCAGCAGACTTTCCCTCACAGTAGACATTTCCACGCAGCAGACTTTCCCTCACAGTAGACATTTCCACGCAGCAGACTTTCCCTCTCAGTAGACATTTCCACGCAGCAGACTTTCCCTCGCAGCAGACTTTCCCTCGCAGTAGACATTTCCACGCAGCAGACTTTCCCTCGCAGTAGACATTTCCACGCAGCAGACTTTCCCTCGCAGTAGACATTTCCACGCAGCAGACTTTCCATCGCAGTAGACATTTCCACGCAGCAGACTTTCCATCGCAGACATTTCCACGCAGTAGACTTTCCATCGCAGTAGACATTTCACGCAGCAGACTTTCCATCGCAGTAGACACATTTCCACGCAGCGGACTTTCCATCGCAGACATTTCCACGCAGTAGACTTTCCATCGCAGACATTTCCACGCAGTAGACTTTCCATCGCAGTGAACATTTCCACGCAGACTTTCCATCGCAGTGAACATTTCCACGCAGACTTTCCATCGCAGTATACATTTCCACGCAGTAGACTTTCCATCGCAGTATACATTTCCACGCAGTAGACTTTCCATCGCAGTATACATTTCCACGCAGTAGACTTTCCATCGCAGTTGACATTTCCACGCAGACTTTCCATCGCAGTGAACATTTCCACGCAGACTTTCCATCGCAGTAGACATTTCACGCAGCAGACTTCCATCGCAGTATACATTTCCACGCAGCGGACTTTCCATCGCAGTAGATATTTCCACGCAGCGGACTTTCCATCGCAGTATACATTTCCACGCAGCAGACTTTCCCTCGCAGTAGACATTTCCACGCAGTAGACTTTCCATCGCAGTTGACATTTCCACGCAGCAGACTTTCCATCGCAGTTGACATTTCCACGCAGACTTTCCATCGCAGTATACATTTCCACGCAGTAGACTTTCCATCGCGGTAGACATTTCCACGCAGTAGACTTTCCATCGCAGTGAACATTTCCACGCAGTAGACTTTCCATCGCAGTTGACATTTCCACGCAGTAGACTTTCCATCGCAGACATTTCCACGCAGTAGACTTTCCATCGCAGTGAACATTTCCACGCAGTAGACTTTCCATCGCAGACATTTCCACGCAGCAGACTTTCCATCGCAGTTGACATTTCCACGCAGTAGACTTTCCATCGCGGTAGACATTTCCACGCAGCGGACTTTCCATCGCAGTGAACATTTCCACGCAGTAGACTTTCCATCGCGGTAGACATTTCCACGCAGACTTTCCATCGCAGTTGACATTTCCACGCAGACTTTCCATCGCGGTAGACATTTCCACGCAGCGGACTTTCCATCGCAGACATTTCCACGCAGCGGACTTTCCATCGCAGTAGACACATTTCCACGCAGTAGACTTTCCATCGCAGTAGACATTTCCACGCAGACTTTCCATCGCAGTATACATTTCCACGCAGCGGACTTTCCATCGCGGTAGACATTTCCACGCAGCGGACTTTCCATCGCGGTAGACATTTCCACGCAGACTTTCCATCGCAGTATACATTTCCACGCAGTAGACTTTCCATCGCAGTAGATATTTCCACGCAGCGGACTTTCCATCGCAGTAGATATTTCCACGCAGCAGACTTTCCTCGCAGCAGACTTTCCATCGCAGTGAACATTTCCACGCAGTAGACTTTCCATCGCGGTAGACATTTCCACGCAGCAGACTCTTCCATCGCAGTATACATTTCCACGCAGTAGACTTTCCATCGCAGTAGATATTTCCACGCAGCAGACTTTCCTCGCAGCAGACTTTCCTCGCAGCAGACTTTCCATCGCAGTGAACATTTCCACGCAGTAGACTTTCCATCGCAGTTGACATTTCCACGCAGTAGACTTTCCATCGCAGTATACATTTCCACGCAGTAGACTTTCCATCGCAGTTGACATTTCCACGCAGTAGACTTTCCATCGCAGTATACATTTCCACGCAGACTTTCCATCGCAGTGAACATTTCCACGCAGACTTTCCATCGCAGACATTTCCACGCAGCGGACTTTCCCTCGCAGCAGACTTTCCTCACAGTAGACATTTCCACGCAGTAGACTTTCCATCGCAGTGAACATTTCCACGCAGCGGACTTTCCATCGCAGTTGACATTTCCACGCAGACTTTCCATCGCAGTATACATTTCCACGCAGCAGACTCTTCCATCGCAGTATACATTTCCACGCAGTAGACTTTCCATCGCAGACATTTCCACGCAGCGGACTTTCCATCGCAGTTGACATTTCCACGCAGACTTTCCATCGCAGTATACATTTCCACGCAGTAGACTTTCCATCGCAGTGAACATTTCCACGCAGCGGACTTTCCATCGCAGTTGACATTTCCACGCAGCGGACTTTCCATCGCAGTGAACATTTCCACGCAGCGGACTTTCCATCGCAGTAGACATTTCCACGCAGACTTTCCATCGCGGTAGACATTTCCACGCAGTAGACTTTCCATCGCAGTATACATTTCCACGCAGTAGACTTTCCATCGCAGTGAACATTTCCACGCAGACTTTCCATCGCAGTTGACATTTCCACGCAGTAGACTTTCCATCGCAGTTGACATTTCCACGCAGCAGACTTCCATCGCAGTATACATTTCCACGCAGCAGACTTTCCATCGCAGTAGACATTTCACGCAGCAGACTTTCCATCGCGGTAGACATTTCCACGCAGCAGACTTCCATCGCAGTATACATTTCCACGCAGTAGACTTTCCATCGCAGTAGATATTTCCACGCAGCAGACTTTCCATCGCAGACATTTCCACGCAGACTTTCCATCGCAGTAGATATTTCCACGCAGCGGACTTTCCATCGCAGTAGATATTTCCACGCAGCGGACTTTCCATCGCGGTAGACATTTCCACGCAGCGGACTTTCCATCGCAGTGAACATTTCCACGCAGACTTTCCATCGCAGTATACATTTCCACGCAGCAGACTTTCCATCGCAGTATACATTTCCACGCAGCAGACTTTCCATCGCAGTATACATTTCCACGCAGACTTTCCATCGCAGTTGACATTTCCACGCAGCAGACTCTTCCATCGCAGTATACATTTCCACGCAGCGGACTTTCCATCGCAGTTGACATTTCCACGCAGTAGACTTTCCATCGCAGTAGATATTTCCACGCAGCGGACTTTCCATCGCGGTAGACATTTCCACGCAGCGGACTTTCCATCGCAGTGAACATTTCCACGCAGCGGACTTTCCCTCGCAGCAGACTGATAACGAGTGTTACGTGCTAATAGCGGAGAGCTTGTTTGTTTTTTTTTTTATTGATGTAGCGTAGAGGCGAGCGATGTCCTCTTTATAACGAGTGTTACGTGCTAATAGCGGAGAGCTTGTTTTTTTTTTAATTGATGAAGCTACGAATACGATGCGATCACTTGAAATTAAGTGATAGGTCTAGTTACGATAGCATACAATAGTTGACATTGCGCTCGTCGCTTTGATATGTTATCCCGTTCCCCAGTGATTAAATTCGCCACAGCGCCCTTCAAACCGGACCACAATGGTGATGCATAACACCAGTAAAAATGGCGTTGCTGTTGTTATAGATGTATAATATAAAATGTTATTGCAGTAATTTTATTGACTGGTCCTTCGAACCGGATAGCTGTTGTGCTTGAATACTGTTATACTATTAGAGCGATAGTATCGATACGATCTCCGTAACTAAGTGTATAGATGAGATTTATACTAGAGGAGTGTCTGTGTTTGTAACGGCTTAACTCGAAAACGGCTGAACCGATTTCAATGTGGCTTTTACCATATTACGGCTAAAGTACTGGTGAAAATATTTATTTACCAAAACTTTAGCTGTTATTGATCTGTTATGAGTATTTTAGCTGCTTTTTTAGCTCTAATATCAGTAAAAACTAAAGCGGTATGAAGCGTGAGTTCCAATACATCTCACATATATAATAGATATATAATATATGATATTTAATATATAATAACAGGGATGAATCTGATAAGTCGGCGGATGCTGCGGAAACGACGGCGGCCGCAACCGGTGCACCCACTTCCGGTTAGTGTACGCCATTTTATTTATAAATCAATTGCTGTTCAAACGATACACCCAAGCTCATATACATCGCATTGATACGTGTTAAGTCTATTTCAGGAGCGGTATTACCTAGTATTTGATAATAGTAATGTTATGCAGGTTATTCCCACTGTTGGGCATAGCCCTAGTGCGGGTTGGTGTGAGCCGGATCCTCGTCTGCTGCTCAGCATGGTGCACCACGAGCTGGTGATGCCGAATTGGGTTCTGTACGATGTTAGACGGAACCCCTTAGACCGCTAAATAAAAAAAAATACTAGATAGTTTTCTGATTATACTACTACTTATGCTATTGTATTTTTCAATACTAAATATCAATACCAGCTTTCGTATTTCAAAGTATTTCTCAATACACGCTGTATGTATATAAAGACTGATAACAATTTTCAAAATGATAATATCATATATATATATTATATATGCATTATTGCTGGTCCTTCAAGCCGGATGACAGTAATATATGCATTATTGATGGTCCTTCAAGCCGGATGACAGTAATATATGCATTATTGCTGGTCCTCGCCGGATGACAGTAATATATGCATTATTGCTGGTCCCTCAAGCCGGATGACAGTAATATTATATATGCATTATTGCTGGTCCCTCAAGCCGGATGACAGTAATATTATATATGCATTATTGCTGGTCCCTCAAGCCGGATGACAGTAATATTATATATGCATTATTGCTGGTCCCTCAAGCCGGATGACAGTAATATTATATATGCATTATTGCTGGTCCCTCAAGCCGGATGACAGTAATATATGCATTATTGCTGGTCCTTCAAGCCGGATGACAGTAATATTATATATGCATTATTGCTGGTCCTCGCCGGATGACAGTAATATTATATATGCATTATTGCTGGTCCCTCTAGCCGGATGACAGTAATATTATATATGCATTATTGCTGGTCCCTCAAGCCGGATGACAGTAATATTATATATGCATTATTGCTGGTCCTCGCCGGATGACAGTAATATATGCATTATTGCTGGTCCTCGCCGGATGACAGTAATATATGCATTATTGCTGGTCCCTCAAGCCGGATGACAGTAATATATGCATTATTGCTGGTCCTTCAAGCCGGATGACAGTAATATTATATATGCATTATTGCTGGTCCTTCAAGCCGGATGACAGTAATATTATATATGCATTATTGCTGGTCCTTCAAGCCGGATGACAGTAATATATGCATTATTGCTGGTCCTTCGCCGGATGACAGTAATATATGCATTATTGCTGGTCCTCGCCGGATGACAGTAATATATGCATTATTGCTGGTCCTTCAAGCCGGATGACAGTAATATATGCATTATTGCTGGTCCTTCAAGCCGGATGACAGTAATATATGCATTATTGCTGGTCCTCGCCGGATGACAGTAATATATGCATTATTGCTGGTCCTCGCCGGATGACAGTAATATTATATATGCATTATTGCTGGTCCTTCAAGCCGGATGACAGTAATATATGCATTATTGCTGGTCCTTCGCCGGATGACAGTAATATATGCATTATTGCTGGTCCTTCCGCCGGATGACAGTAATATATGCATTATTGATGGTCTTTCAAGCCGGATGACAGTAATATATGCATTATTGGTAACTTCACCAGTTGATGGTCCTTCAAGCCGGATGACAGTAATATATGCATTATTGCTGGTCCTTCAAGCCGGATGACAGTAATATTATATATGCATTATTGCTGGTCCTTCGCCGGATGACAGTAATATATGCATTATTGCTGGTCCTTCAAGCCGGATGACAGTAATATATGCATTATTGCTGGTCCTCGCCGGATGACAGTAATATTATATATGCATTATTGCTGGTCCTTCAAGCCGGATGACAGTAATATATGCATTATTGATGGTCCTTCAAGCCGGATGACAGTAATATATGCATTATTGCTGGTCCTTCAAGCCGGATGACAGTAATATATGCATTATTGCTGGTCCTCGCCGGATGACAGTAATATATGCATTATTGCTGGTCCTCGCCGGATGACAGTAATATATGCATTATTGCTGGTCCTCGCCGGATGACAGTAATATATGCATTATTGCTGGTCCTCGCCGGATGACAGTAATATATGCATTATTGCTGGTCCTCGCCGGATGACAGTAATATATGCACTGTACTGTGCGCCGGCTGCAACAGGCGCTGCGGCGGTACCCACACCGTTCTTAAGTACAGGCCAAGGTCCTGAAACCATACTGCCTAGTCTCCAGTACAATACCTATGTTAGTGTACTAATAAGGAACCATCACCAGAGTCTGCTAACGCTGCCGGCGCCAGTACAGCAGCACCAGCCGACGGAGACACCACCGCAGCAGCAGCGGGCACAACACCAGCAGGTCAGTCATGTACCCATCGGTTATAAAAAAAAAAAAAAATTGTACATCTCTTCCCGGTGACTATCTACATACCAAACAGTATTGTGCGAATACTACCGTGATCCGGTTTGAACGGCGCTGTAGCTAATTGCTACGGCAACGAGACTCAACATCTTACGTTTATAGCGATGCATGTGTGGTGCCGTGTGTGACGTCGTAGCGTCGCTTACTAGAATAAATAAAAGTCGTCCAATTTATGTGATGGTCGCACGTGTCTGGTGTCGGAGACCGTCTAGGTACCGCCGCAGCATCTACTGCAGACGGTATACCTTACTGTGCAGGTATTACTGTGATCCGGTTTGAAGGACGACCACTAATAGCTATAAGTCCTGCAAACCGGATCACAGCAATGTCCGCACTGTACTGTGCGCCGGTTGCAACAGGCGCTGCGGCGGTACCCACACCGTTCTTAAGTACAGGCCAAGGTCCTGAAACCATACTGCCTAGTCTCCAGTACAATACCTATGTTAGTGTACTAATAAGGAACCATCACCAGAGTCTGCTAACGCTGCCGGCGCCAGTACAGCAGCACCAGCCGACGGAGACACCACCGCAGCAGCAGCGGACACAACACCAGCAGGTCAGTCATGTACCCATCGGTTATAAAAAAAAAAAAAATTGTACATCTCTTCCCGGTGACTATCTACATACTAAACAGTATTGTGCGAATACTACCGTGATCCGGTTTGAACGGCGCTGTAGCTAATTGCTACGGCAACGAGACTCAACATCTTACGTTTATAGCGATGCATGTGTGGTGCCGTGTGTGACGTCGTAGCGTCGCTTACTAGAATAAATAAAAGTCGTCCAATTTATGTGATGGTCGCACGTGTCTGGTGTCGGAGACCGACTAGGTAACACTGCAGCCGACAAACATTCCGGTGATCCGGTTTGAAGGGCGCTGCAGCTAGTGTTACTGATCGTAGTGCCTCTGTTGCTGGAAACAGTTTAAGTACCACCGCAGCGTCTACTGCTGCTGACAAATAGTACTGTGCGGAAATTACTGTGTTCCGGTTTGAAAGATGCTGTAGCTGGTGTAATTACTGGGGTAACGAGACTTAACATCTTACGGCTATATCTATGTGCGCCAAGTGGTGCTGTGTGTAACATCCTAACAATCGCCATGTTATGAGTGGTTATGTCACTTAAAATCAAGTGAACTATCACACGTCTCGTCGTATAATTTAAATAATATATAAACTGGCAACATTCTAATATTATTATAATTTATCTTTTCAGCTTAACCGATATCGTGAAGCCGACCGGAAAAACAAATACAGATATTAAAAAAAAAAAAATTGTTTTTTTTTTATAGCAACTATCTAAAGAAATGACATTGAATAAAAAAAAGTTTTTTTATAAAAAAAACAACTAGCTGAGGAAATGACTAAATAAAAAAAATGTTTTTTAAAAAAACAACTAGCTGAGGAAATGACATTAAATAAAAAAAAGGTTTTTTAAAAAAACAACTAGCTGAGGAAATGACATTAAATAAAAAAAGTTTTTTAAAAAACAACTAGCTGAGGAAATGACATTAAATAAAAAAAAGGTTTTTTAAAAAAACAACTAGCTGAGGAAATGACTAAATAAAAAAAAGGTTTTTTAAAAAAACAACTAGCTGAGGAAATGACATTAAATAAAAAAAGGTTTTTTAAAAAAACAACTAGCTGAGGAAATGACATTAAATAAAAAAAGGTTTTTTAAAAAACAACTAGCTGAAATGACGATAAATAAAAAAAGGTTTTTAAAAAACAACTATTGAGGAAATGACTAAATAAAAAAAGGTTTTTAAAAACAATAGCTGAGGAAATGACTAAATAAAAAAAGGTTTTTAAAAACAACTAAGCTGAAATGACATTAAATAAAAAAAGGTTTTTAAAAACAACTAGCTGAAATGACGATAAATAAAAAAAGGTTTTTAAAAACAATTAGCTAAGGAAATGACATTAAATAAAAAGGTTTTTAAAAACAACTATTGAGGAAATGACATTAAATAAAAAGGTTTTTAAAAACAACTAGCTGAAATGACTAAATAAAAAAAGGTTTTTAAAAACAATTAGCTAAGGAAATGACTAAATAAAAAGGTTTTTTAAAAAATCAACTAGCTGAGGAAATGACATTAAATAAAAAAAGGTTTTTTAAAAAAACAACTAGCTGAGGAAATGACTAAATAAAAAAAAGGTTTTTTAAAAAAACAACTAGCTGAGGAAATGACTAAATAAAAAAAGGTTTTTTAAAAAAACAACTAGCTGAGGAAATGACATTAAATAAAAAAAGGTTTTTTAAAAAATCAACTAGCTGAGGAAATGACTAAATAAAAAAAAGGTTTTTAAAAAACAACCATTGAGGAAATGACTAAATAAAAAAAGGTTTTTTAAAAAAGCAACTAGCTGAGGAAATGACATTAAATAAAAAAAGGTTTTTTAAAAAAACAACTAGCTGAGGAAATGACATTAAATAAAAAAAACAACTAGCTGAGGAAATGACTAAATAAAATAAAGATTTTTAAAAAAACAACTAGCTGAGGAAATGACATTAAATAAAAAAGGTTTTTTAAAAAACAACCATTGAGGAAATGACATTAAATAAAAAAAGATTTTTAAAAAAACAACTAGCTGAGGAAACGACATTAAATAAAAAAAAGGTTTTAAAAAACAACTAGCTGAGGAAATGACATTAAATAAAAAAAAGGTTTTTTAAAAAAACAACTAGCTGAGGAAATGACATTAAATAAAAAAAAGGTTTTTTAAAAAAACAACTAGCTGAGGAAATGACATAAATAAAAAAAAGGTTTTTTAAAAAAACAACTAGCTGAGGAAATGACTAAATAAAAAAAAGGTTTTTTAAAAAAACAACTAGCTGAGGAAATTACTAAATAAAAAAAGGTTTTTTAAAAAAACAACTAGCTGAGGAAATGACATTAAATAAAAAAAAGGTTTTTTAAAAAAACAACTAGCTGAGGAAATGACTAAATAAAAAAAAGGTTTTTTAAAAAAACAACTAGCTGAGGAAATGACTAAATAAAAAAAAGGTTTTTTAAAAAAACAACTAGCTGAGGAAATGACTAAATAAAAAAAAGGTTTTTTAAAACAATTAGCTAAGGAAATAACTAAATAAAATAAAGGTTTTTTAAAAAAACAACTAGCTGAGGAAATGACTAAATAAAAAAAGGTTTTTTAAAAAAACAACTAGTTGAGGAAATGACATTAAATAAAAAGGTTTTAAAAAAACAACTAGGCTGAGGAAATGACATTAAATAAAATAAAGGTTTTTTAAAAAAACAACTAGCTGAGGAAATGACTAAATAAAAAAAAGGTTTTTTAAAAAAAAAACAACTAGCTGAGGAAATGACATTAAATAAATTTTTTTTTTTTTAAAACCATCTGTCCATTCCAATCAGCCGGAAGACGTCCACTGCTGGACAAAGGCCTCCCTCAAAGATTTCCACTCAGACCGGTCCTGGGCCACCCGCATCCAATGGTTGCCGGCGACCTTGACCAGGTCGTCGGTCCACCTTGTGGGGGGTCTGCCCACGCTACGTCTAAAACCACTCGGATCTAATGACACTTAAGGTCTAAAAGTCTAAAAGTGGCGCAGTGTACGACATCCTAACTGCCGTCATGAGGAAGCAAAGCAAGGGCGATACCAAGACTTGGATGATCCTGGTCTCGGTCCTGGCCTTGCTTTACCACCAGAGACCAAGATCGAGACCAATTTAACTCATCACTATTTAATCATGATACCACCGCAGCGCCTATTGCAGCTGATAAATATTACCGTGTTCCGGTTTGAAGGACCATGCTATTACTGTTGGCAAGTCTCTGTCTGTCTGGTAATATCTCTATCCACTAGGTACCAGCGTGGCCCATATTTATGCCAACAAACAGTATTATGCACACATTACTGTGATCCGGTTTGAAGGATCATGCTATTACTGATGGTAGGTTTCTGTCTGGTAATATCTTTACCAATTAGATGCCACCGCAGTCTCTATTTCTGTCGACAAACAGTACTGTGCGCACATTGCTGTGATCCGGTTTGAAGGGCGCTGTAGCGAGTTTAATTATTGGGATAACGAGACAACATCTTATGTCTGTAGCAATGTGGTGGTGTATAACATCCTAACCAGCGCCACGTTATGGGCGGATGTATCACTTAAAAAAAAACCTATTCGTATATAACACTTGACGTGTAATGGTGTGCGATTTCTAACGTCAAAACGGAAACAGTGGAGCCAGCGACGCAAACCGGAAACAAGATGGAAACTTAATCGCTGCCATCAACGCAAACAAAGCCTCCGGCCCGAATACCTGCGCAGGTTCACTTAACGCGAATTTCCTTTCACACTTAACGGATCTCTCGAGTTAGTGGGCGTGTGCTAAGCAGCCCACTGACCCGCCGCCTACGCCCGTGCTCTTATTAAAAAAAAAATATTCCGCGGCAACACTGACGCTTGCAATTATTAAATTTTTAAATAAAATAAAATTAATTTTTAAATTAATGAATAGGCTGAACGGTTGAAATCTTTGCCGTTACAACATGGCGGCCATTGGCTGACATTAAATGGGCAAACATAATATTAATGACACTTTTAATAATATATTTAGTATGCTTTTTTTATATATGAATAAACAATTTTCAAAACTATGTCTCTAAGGGATAGAGCCAAAGAAAAAAAATAGAAAATCAACATGATCCATAAATTAATAAAAATATTATAAGATTATTTTTATATTTATTAAATTACTTTCAAATAAATAAATAGTAATTATTTTAATGTAATTAATGAAAAAGAAAATGGACGTCGTTTGAATTTTTAAAAAAAATATTTGTTGTGGCAGAATGTCAAACACTATGATTTTGTTACTGTAATAATTTTATTTAAAAAAAAAATAACTTTATTAAAATTAATCTTTCTTTTAATTATATCGTAATTAGATAGGAAATGATTAAATGTTATTTATTTCAAAGGTAATCATATTAATTAATAGGTTGTAATTAGATTTTTTTTTTTTTAATTAATGAAGTGATGAGCGTTATGTTCACCCGATGGTAAGTGTTACGCCTGACCATAACGTGGCGCTAGTTATAATGATATACACAAGGATGTTGTCTTGTTACCACAGTAAGTGCAATAGCTACAACGCCCATCAAACCGGATACTTATGTCCGCACAGTACTGTGTATCGGCTGCAAATGTCGCTGCGGTCGTACCTAGACTGCCTCCTTGTCCGCTGCAATAGTAACAGGACTGTCTCCGGCAACAGAGACACTGCCACCAGTAAAGTTAATTGTAATGTGTTACTTATAAAATGGCCGCCGTGAAGTTGGAGACTGTGCGTCAGGTGAGCGCTAATTTAGTTGACACGATTGCACCAGGAAGTGGGGCAAAACGTTCACGAACGGAAACAGCCGCAGTGGACACTCGGCCAATAGCCTGCCTCGCTACACGGAAGTCCACAGTTCGATCCCGACCATACATCCGGCGGACATTACATATCAGATTAGACACTGGTGGTAGTGTCTCTGTTGCTACAGACCGTCTAAGTAACGCCGCAGTTCCTAATTCTGCCGCCAAACTGTGCAAACTCTACCGTGTTCCGGTTCTAAGGGCGCTGTAGCTAGTGAAATTACTGGCGTAACGAAGCTTACCATCTTGTCTCACAAGCAATGAACGCAATACCATCTCGCGTCATCGCTTCATTAAGAAAAAAAAAAACTATCGAGCCCACATAGACTATGCTAGATATTACTCTGTAGTAAATCCTCCATATTGGAAACGATGTATAATTTATTATACAACATTGATTCGAGATCAATTAACATCATGAGAAATTACTATAAACATATAAACTATGTTTAGAATTGACATATCCCTAAATAATAAAAGAATTAAAAAAAATGTGTAGTTTTTTTTTTAATTTCTAACGCATTCATGTAATAAAGCAAAAGGGAAAATGAATCATCACCACCAACCTGCGCGCGTGATGGGAAATTGACCCAAATCCCCTTAAATAAACCCCTACAAACGTCAAAAAAGATATATATATATATAATAATAATAAAAAAATACTTTTTTTTTAAATTTAGAAGTCATTAATTATATTACAATCAATAAATACATATTTAAATATAACAGAAAAAAGATATGACTAATTTACAATGAAACTAACACAGATAAAAAACCAGGTATAAAAATATACATAAATATTAAAACTACAAATGTAAATTTATATATAAAAAACTACAACAAATACAAGTAAAAAAAAAGTGATGTTTTATTATATATTTGATATATAAATATGTTATAGAATAAAAAAAAAAATACGTTATAATTATATTTACACTCCCCTCTCGGATGCCTCTACTTTCACAACACCGCAAAGTAACTGTACGGTGACAATTCCCCAGTCGGGCAGAAACCGGTGCGT
Source organism: Troides helena (assembly GCA_029286815.1). Lineage (NCBI taxonomy): Eukaryota > Metazoa > Arthropoda > Insecta > Lepidoptera > Papilionidae > Troides > Troides helena. Next base: position 797,057 of record JAGSMV010000034.1, read on the forward strand.
GAGTAGGCCGCACGCGCTCGACGCCTGTGTCTAATTTCGAGTAATAAAAAAAAAGAAACGCGCGCGCCACTTTTTGACGTTTTTATATACGCATTAGAGGAAACAGTTCTGCTATTTGTTCCAATCGTGATGTGTGTTTATTAAAAAAAAAACTTGTTAATAACTCCCATTGAAGTACTGCGAAACGGATAAACAAATGTGAGTAAATTATAATTACTATTACTTCATACTATACAACAGTAATGTGCAAATATTGCTGTATTCCAGTTAGAAGTGTGTTATAGCTAGTCATTACTACTCGCATCTTATGTCTCATGAGCGCGATGCGGTGCTGTGTATACCATCCTAACTAGACTGTTATGGACAGGCGTATCGCTTACCATCACGGGTCAGCACGAGCTGGTCATGTTGGTTTAGGTCTCCTTGGATTTTCTTTATATACGTTTAACGGCCATTTTGTGACGGTCTCCATCATCAGCTACTGGACGTCCACTGCTGGACATAGATCTCGTGTAATAGTCCCACGAAGCACGGCTTCCCGCTGATCGTGTCCAGTGGTTTCCAACCTTTCTTTTTGTGTCCTTAGTCCATCTGGTGGGGGGGTCTTAATTAGTTTTAATTACATAAATCGGTTGCAGCATGACGCGCGGCCGATGTTAGTTAGTCAAGCCGGTAACAAAATACTAATACCATTTTATAACATGTTATATAATACGCCGACACTGTTATAGGGAATGTCGAAAGTAATAGGTAGTATTTTTACTCGCTAGTATATTATGTATTGAAAAGTATCGCTGTTGTGGCTGCTAATAAAATACAGATAATAGCTAGGGATGGTACCGCCGCAGCGCCTGTTGCAGCCGACACACAGTACTGTGCGGACATTGCTGTGATCCGGTTTGAAGGGCGCTATACCTATTAATAGCGGTAGGCCCTTGTTGACGAAGACCGTCTAGGTACCGCCGCAGCGCCTGTTGCAGCCGACACACAGTACTGTGCGGACATTGCTGTGATCCGGTTTGAAGGACGCTATACCTATTAATAGCGGTAGGCCCTTGTTGACGAAGACCACCTAGATACCGCCGCAGCGCCTGTTGCAGCCGACACACAGTACTGTGCGGACATTGCTGTGATCCGGTTTGAAGGACGCCATACCTATTAATAGCGGTAGGCCCTTGCTGACGAAGACCACCTAGATACTGCCGCAGCGCCTGCTGCAGCCGACACACAGTACTGTGCGACATTGCTGTGATCCGGTTTGAAGGGCGCTATACCTATTAATAGCGGTAGGCCCTGTTGACGAAGACCACCAGATACCGCCGCAGCGCCTGTTGCAGCCGACACACAGTACTGTGCGGACATTGCCGTGATCCGGTTTGAAGGACGCTATACCCATAATAGCGGTAGGCCCTTGCTGACGAAGACCACCTAGATACCGCCGCAGCGCCTGTTGCAGCCGACACACAGTACCGTGCGACATTGCTGTGATCCGGTTTGAAGGACGCTATACCTATTAATAGCGGTAGGCCCTTGTTGACGAAGACCACCTAGATACCGCCGCAGCGCCTGTTGCAGCCGACACACAGTACTGTGCGGACATTGCTGTGATCCGGTTTGAAGGACGCTATACCTATTAATAGCGGTAGGCCCTGTTGACGAAGACCACCTAGATACCGCCGCAGCGCTTGTTGCAGCCGACACACAGTACCGTGCGGACATTGCTGTGATCCGGCTCTGAAGGACGCTATACCCATTAATAGCGGTAGGCCCTTGCTGACGAAGACCACCTAGATACCGCCGCAGCGCTTGTTGCAGCCGACACACAGTACCGTGCGGACATTGCTGCGATCCGGTTTGAAGGACGCTATACCCATTAATAGCGGTAGGCCCTTGCTGACGAAGACCACCTAGATACCGCCGCAGCGCCTGTTGCAGCCGACACAGTACTGTGCGCGGACATTGCTGTGATCCGGCTTGAAGGACGCTATACCTATTAATAGCGGTAGGCCCTTGTTGACGAAGACCACCTAGATACCGCCGCAGCGCCTGTTGCAGCCGACACACAGTACTGTGCGGACATTGCTGTGATCCGGTTTGAAGGGCGCTATACCTATTAATAGCGGTAGGCCCTTGTTGACGAAGACCACCTAGATACCGCCGCAGCGCCTGTTGCAGCCGACACACAGTACTGTGCGGACATTGCTGTGATCCGGTTTGAAGGACGCTATACCTATTAATAGCGGTAGGCCCTTGTTGACGAAGACCACCTAGATACCGCCGCAGCGCCTGTTGCAGCCGACACACAGTACTGTGCGGACATTGCTGTGATCCGGTTTGAAGGGCGCTATACCTATTAATAGCGGTAGGCCCCGTTGACGAAGACCACCTAGATACCGCCGCAGCGCCTGTTGCAGCCGACACACAGTACTGTGCGGACATTGCTGTGATCCGGTTTGAAGGACGCTATACCTATTAATAGCGGTAGGCCCTTGTTGACGAAGACCACCTAGGATACCGCCGCAGCGCCTGTTGCAGCCGACACAGTACCGTGCGGACATTGCTGTGATCCGGTTTGAAGGACGCTATGCCTATTAATAGCGGTAGGCCCTTGCTGGACGAAGACCACCTAGATACCGCCGCAGCGCCTGTTGCAGCCGACACACAGTACTGTGCGGACATTGCTGTGATCCGGTTTGAAGGACGCTATACCTATTCATAGCGGTAGGCCCTTGTTGACGAAGACCACCTAGATACCGCCGCAGCGCCTGTTGCAGCCGACACAGTACTGTGCGGACATTGCTGTGATCCGGTTTGAAGGACGCTATACCTATTAATAGCGGTAGGCCCTTGTTGACGAAGACCACCTAGATACCGCCGCAGCGCCTGTTGCAGCCGACAGACTGTACTGTGCGGACATTGCTGTGGATCCGGTTTGAAGGACGCTATACCCATAATAGCGGTAGGCCCTTGCTGACGAAGACCACCAGATACCGCCGCAGCGCCTGTTGCAGCCGACACACAGTACTGTGCGGACATTGCTGTGATCCGGTTTGAAGGACGCTATACCTACACAGCGGTAGGCCCTTGTTGACGAAGACCACCTAGATACCGCCGCAGCGCCTGTTGCAGCCGACACACAGTACTGTGCGGACATTGCTGTGATCCGGTTTGAAGGGCGCTATACCTATTAATAGCGGTAGGCCCTTGTTGACGAAGACCACCTAGATACCGCCGCAGCGCTTGTTGCAGCCGACACACAGTACTGTGCGGACATTGCTGTGATCCGGTTTGAAGGGCGCTATACCTATTAATAGCGGTAGGCCCTTGTTGACGAAGACCACCTAGATACCGCCGCAGCGCCTGTTGCAGCCGACACACAGTACTGTGCGGACATTGCTGTGATCCGGTTTGAAGGGCGCTATACCTATTAATAGCGGTAGGCCCCTGTTGACGAAGACCGTCTAGGTACCGCCGCAGCGCCTGTTGCAGCCGACACAGTACTGTGCGGACATTGCTGTGATCCGGTTTGAAGGACGCTATACCTATTAATAGCGGTAGGCCCTTGTTGACGAAGACCACCTAGATACCGCCGCAGCGCCTGTTGCAGCCGACACACAGTACTGTGCGGACATTGCTGTGATCCGGTTTGAAGGGCGCTATACCTATTAATAGCGGTAGGCCCTTGTTGACGAAGACCACCTAGATACCGCCGCAGCGCCTGTTGCAGCCGACACACAGTACTGTGCGGACATTGCTGTGATCCGGTTTGAAGGACGCTGGAGCTATTACTGGTGGTAGTGTCTCTGTCGCCGGAGACCGTCTAGGTACCGCCGTAACGTTTATTGCAGCCGACAGGCAATACTGTGCGGACATTGCTGTGATCCGGTTTAAAGGACGCTGGAGCTATTACTAGTGATAATGTCTCTGTTGCCGGAGACCGTCTAGGTACCGCCGCAGCGCCTGTTGCAGCCGACACACAGTACTGTGCGGACATTGCTGTGATCCGGTTTGAAGGACGCTATACCTATTAATAGCGGTAGGCCCTGTTGACGAAGACCGTCTAGGTACCGCCGCAGCGCCTGTTGCAGCCGACACAGTACTGTGCGGACATTGCTGTGATCCGGTTTGAAGGACGCTATACCTATTAATAGCGGTACTGTCTACTGCAGCCGACAGTATATACATAATACTTATAACAAACTTGCTTTATGTGAAATATATTTGCATTCCCTCATTCAAAAGATTCACTTAATACATTTTCTTAACGAGTGTACACTTAGTAGCGAAATTAATCCTCATTCATTAATTACTGGTGATTTAAACTTAAGTATTATTTATTGGAAATTGATTAAAAAAAAAAAAAACAGGTCATTACACTGTTCCTGGTAACAGTACGTAAGTAATCAGGCGTCGTTACACCTTGATGGTATATCATGAGAAATGTCTTCAGTGCATGGGCGTATCCTCGCGGCGCAACGGTTGGAGCGCGCGGCCCACGTTCCGAAGGTCGCGGGTTCGAACCCCGGATGACTGTAGTATCAAGATCAGTACAAACGGTGGAGGAGAGCATCGTGAGGAAACCAGCACATGCGGCGCGGTCACCAACGTTGGTGCCGCGTGGTGATTGGGGGTAGGACTCTGTCTGCATATAAGCTGTATACAAATCCTATAGACGGCACGTACTTGCCTTAAGCAAAGCCGGTTTTTTTTTATATGCTTCTATTCAGCTCCTTCCCCGTGAAATTACCTCGGGCGTACCTCAAGGCTCTCATCTCAGTCCATTAAAGTAATATATTAAAGATGCTCGGGTTCTTGTTGACTTCTTCGAAAACTGGTCGAGTAAAAAAAAAAAACTATTAAGCAATAGTATTGTGAGGAATATTCTCGAATATTGTTCAACAGTTTGGCTTGGTTGCCACGCGCAGCTTGAAGCCGGATGTAGCTAGAAGCAGAGGCTACGACCTCGGCAGAGCTGATAGAAGCTTTTCATATATTCATAGACTTGACTTACTTTAGGCATATTCTTCTTTAAATTGTTCAACAATAAAATTGACTGCCCCTTAATGCTATCCAGCTTAAATAATTAGGATACCTAATACAATTCCTAGATGTTCCATCACTCCTCTGTCCGCCATTGCTGAGATCTGTGCTGTTCCGACTGCAGTTTTCAAGCTATCCAATACATCTGTCGACATCCATACGGACTCATTTCCCAAAGAGTTATGCTCTTATAGACCTGGCACTCACTGCTTCATAACTGCTTACATTCGTTGTTTGCCCTAAACTATCCTATCTACGAACAGCGATTATAATTATTGAATGCCGTGTCTACAATCAATCAAACACTATAATATACAAGAAAAACTTACTATATGATTATGAAGAAGTAGACACGGCATTTAATAATTATAAAAAACATTACTCGTTGTGAAGACACAAGACAATTCTATTTTTTTTTACTCTACGAATGAACTAGTCGAGCGGACGGTCAGCTGATGGTAAGTGATACGCCTGCCCATAACAACGTGGTGGTAGTTAGGATGGTAAATACAACATATAGTCATCTTGAGATATAAGATGTAAAGTCTCTTTACTTCAGTAATTTCATTAGCTGGGACGTCCTACAAGCCGGAACACTGTTTGTCGCGTGTTATAAGAGCTGCAGTGGTACCTAATCTGTCTTCGGCAATATAGACCTACCATCAATAAAATCATTACTCTAATTACATCAGTAATTGCATGGTCCTTCGAGCCGGATAACAGTTTTACTTGGAGCTACGGTGGTACTTAAACGGTCTCCGGCAACAGAGACACTAACACCAGCAAAATCATTACCTTCGTTGCGTCAATAGTTACATGGTCCTTCGAACCGGATAACAGTATTGTCTGGAGCGACGGTGGTACCTTGATGGTCTCCAGCAAAAGAGACACTAATGCCAGTAAATTTATTACCCCAGTTACGTCAATAATTACATGGTCCTTCGAGCCGGACAATAGTTTTACTTGGAGCTACGGTGGTAATGTGTCGGTCTCCGGCAACATACCTACCAGGGTCGTAAGCAAGCCGGCCCTGCGTCATCTATAATGGAGGCTTATATAAGACGAGGCAGCATGGTCCTACGACCTTAGCCTCTTCCTAATACAGGGACGGAAAAAAAAAATTCAGGCTGAATTCTTCGCGCCATTGTATGTCCGTGGCGTTCCATTTTCAAACCGCTGATAGACTTCATCATCGAACAATGAACGTTCCAAATTTAAATAATCGACTTCGAATACAGCTATATATATATATTGATCGATACCTACCTCCGCTTCTACTTCCGCAGAACAGTTCTGTGCAGCCATTATCCGGTTTGAAGGACCATATGACTAGTGATTTTTTTATTCAACGTTCACCTACTGCCATGTGACACGACAAACATAAAATGTTGAATCTTGTTACCGCAGTAACTATCAGCTACAGCGCCCTTTAAACCGGATCGGTCTCCGCCAACAGAAACAAATCTTATATATGAAGCTATTAGAAATTGTGTATAGCTAACTAGTGTAGGGTAAACAAAATGTTATTATGCCAGCTCAGATATATACACTATCGCATACATTAACATTTATATACCGCGCATTTAGTAATCGGTCGATCTCATTACAATTGTAAATTGGTGGTGGGGTCAAGCTGGTGACCGTTGCCCACCCCCCCGCTACCCCCCCCCACTCCCAGCCCACCAATGCCGTCCGCGCTGCGACTGTGAACAGCCCGACTGGCTTATATCCCGTCACTTCATATTTATGTAAGTAATTGTTAGCCCACGCCCACTGCTGGGCATGGCTTAAAAAAACCACATACGTCCACCATGTTTATCATACTGATCGCTAGTTGGTAATTTAGTGGGTTTTTAAGTCGTTTATAACTCTTAAAGCAACAACGTCCTTCAAGCCGGATAACGGCATATTGTTCGGCGGGAATACGAGCTGCAGTGGTGACAAGATGGTCACCAGCGACAGAGACCTACCGCCATAAGAACACTTCACCATCCAGTCCCGTTGCCAACGACGTGATGGTAGGACGTGAGATGTTAAGTCTCTTATAACTTCAATAGGAACAACGTCCTTCAAGCCGGATAACGGCATATTGTTCGGCGGGAATACGAGCTGCAGTGGTGACAAGATGGTCACCAGCGACAGAGACCTACCGCCATAAGAACACTTCACCATCCAGTCCTGCTGCCAACCACGTGATGGTGGGACGTGAGATGTTAAGTCTCTTATAACTTCAATAGAACAACGTCCTTCAAGCCGGATAACGGCATATTGTTCGGCGGGAATACGAGCTGCAGTGGTGACAAGATGGTCACCACCGACAGAGACCTACCGCCATAAGAACACTTCACCATCCAGTCCCGTTGCCAACCACGTGATGGTAGGACGTGAGATGTTAAGTCTCTTATAACTTCAATAGGAACAACGTCCTTCAAGCCGGATAACGGCATATTGTTCGGCGGTAATACGAGCTGCAGTGGTGACAAGATGGTCACCAGCGACAGAGACCTACCGCCATAAGAACACTTCACCATCCAGTCCCGTTGCCAACCACGTGATGGTAGGACGTGAGATGTTAAGTCTCTTATAACTTCAATAGGAACAACGTCCTTCAAGCCGGATAACGGCATATTGTTCGGCGGGAATACGAGCTGCAGTGGTGACAAGATTGTCACCAGCGACAGAGACCTACCGCCATAAGAACACCACCATCCAGTCCTGCTGCCAACCACGTGATGGTAGACGTGAGATGTTAAGTCTCTTATAACTCAATAGGAACAACGTCCTTCGCCGGATAACGGCATATTGTTCGGCGGTAATACGAGCTGCAGTGGTGACAAGATGGTCACCAGCGACAGAGACCTACCGCCATAAGAACACTTCACCATCCAGTCCTGCTGTCAACCACGTGATGGTAGGACGTGAGATGTTGTCTCTTATAACTTCAATAGAACAACGTCCTTCGCCGGATAACGGCATATTGTTCGGCGGGAATACGAGCTGCAGTGGTGACAAGATGGTCACCAGCGACAGAGACCTACCGCCATAAGAACACTTCACCATCCAGTCCCGCTGCCAACCACGTGATGGTGGGACGTGAGATGTTAAGTCTCTATAACTTCAATAGGAACAACGTCCTTCAAGCCGGATAACGGCATATTGTTCGGCGGGAATACGAGCTGCAGTGGTGACGAGATGGTCACCAGCGACAGAGACCTACCGCCATAAGAACACTTCACCATCCAGTCCCGTTGTCAACCACGTGATGGTGGACGTGAGATGTTAAGTCTCTATAACTTCAATAGGAACAACGTCCTTCAAGCGGATAACGGCATATTGTTCGGCGGGAATACGAGCTGCAGTGGTGACAAGATGGTCACCAGCGACAGAGACCTACCGCCATAAGAACACTTCACCATCCAGTCCCGCTGCCAACCACGTGATGGTGGTAGGACGTGAGATGTTAAGCCCTTATAACTTCAATAGGAACAACGTCCTTCGCCGGATAACGGCATATTGTTCGGCGAGAATACGAGCTGCAGTGGTGACAAGATGGTCACCAGCGACGAAGACCTACCGCCATAAGAACACTTCACCATCCAGTCCCGTTGCCAACCACGTGATGGTGGTAGGACGTGAGATGTTAAGTCTCTTATAACTTCAATAGGAACAACGTCCTTCAAGCCGGATAACGGCATATTGTTCGGCGGGAATACGAGCTGCAGTGGTGACAAGATGGTCACCAGCGACAGAGACCTACCGCCATAAGAACACTTCACCATCCAGTCCCGTTGCCAACGACGTGATGGTAGGACGAGATGTTGTCTCTTATAACTTCAATAGGAACAACGTCCTTCCGCCGGATAACGGCATATTGTTCGGCGGTAATACGAGCCGCAGTGGTGACACAAGATGGTCACCAGCGACAGAGACCTACCGCCATAAGAACACTTCACCATCAGTCCCGTTGCCAACCACGTGATGGTAGGACGTGAGATGTTGTTCTTATAACTTCAATAGAACAACGTCCTTCGCCGGATAACGGCATATTGTTCGGCGGTAATATGAGCTGCAGTGGTGACGAGATGGTCACCAGCGACAGAGACCCACCGCCATAAGAACACTTCACCATCCAGTCCCGTTGCCAATCACGTGATGGTAGGACGTGAGATGTTAAGTCTCTTATAACTTCAATAGGAACAACGTCCTTCCGCCGGATAACGGCATATTGTTCGGCGGGAATACGAGCCGCAGTGGTGACAAGATGGTCACCAGCGACGAAGACCTACCGCCATAAGAACACTTCACCATCCAGTCCCGCTGCCAACCACGTGATGGTGGACGTGAGATGTTAAGTCTCTATAACTTCAATAGGAACAACGTCCTTCGCCGGATAACGGCATATTGTTCGGCGGTAATATGAGCCGCAGTGGTGACACAAGATGGTCACCAGCGACAGAGACCTACCGCTATAAGAACACTTCACCATCCAGTCCTGTTGCCAACCACGTGATGGTAGACGTGAGATGTTGTCTCTTATAACTTCAATAGGAACAACGTCCTTCCGCCGGATAACGGCATATTGTTCGGCGGGAATATGAGCTGCAGTGGTGACAAGATGGTCACCAGCGACAGAGACCTTACCGCCATAAGAACACTTCACCATCCAGTCCCGTTGCCAACCACGTGATGGTAGGACGTGAGATGTTAAGTCTCTTATAACTTCAATAGAACAACGTCCTTCGCCGGATAACGGCATATTGTTCGGCGGGAATATGAGCTGCAGTGGTGACAAGATGGTCACCAGCGACAGAGACCTACCGCCATAAGAACACTTCACCATCCAGTCCTGCTGCCAACGACGTGATGGTAGGACGAGATGCTAAGTCTCTTATAACTTCAATAGAACAACGTCCTTCGCCGGATAACGGCATATTGTTCGGCGAGAATACGAGCTGCAGTGGTGACGAGATGGTCACCAGCGACAGAGACCTACCGCCATAAGAACACTTCACCATCCAGTCCGTTGCCAACGACGTGATGGTAGGACGTGAATGTTAAGTCTCTTATAACTTCAATAGGAACAACGTCCTTCAAGCGGATAACGGCATATTGTTCGGCAGAATACGAGCTGCAGTGGTGACGAGATGGTCACCAGCGACAGAGACCTTACCGCCATAAGAACATCTTCACCATCCAGTCCCGTTGCCAACGACGTGATGGTAGGACATGAGATGTTAAGTCTCTTATAACTTCAATAGGAACAACGTCCTTCAAGCCGGATAACGGCATATTGTTCGGCGGGAATACGAGCTGCAGTGGTGACAAGATGGTCACCAGCGACAGAGACCTACCGCCATAAGAACACTTCACCATCCAGTCCTGCTGCCAACGACGTGATGGTAGGACGTGAGATGTTAAGTCTCTTATAACTTCAATAGGAACAACGTCCTTCAAGCCGGATAACGGCATATTGTTCGGCGGGAATACGAGCTGCAGTGGTGACGAGATGGTCACCAGCGACAGAGACCTACCGCCATAAGAACACTTCACCATCCAGTCCCGTTGCCAACGACGTGATGGTAGGACGTGAGATGTTAAGTCTCTTATAACTTCAATAGGAACAACGTCCTTCAAGCCGGATAACGATAGTATATACACCGTAGAACCTACCATCATTGTGTTTATTCATTCACCTCGTAAGGAACCCTAATTCTGAATATAATTCTATATAATGCTAAACTCTAAAACCTGCGGACCACCCAAACAGCATCGCTTGCCAGGGCTGTCCAAACCGGATGCTACAGTGGGCACCCCGTGGAGATTTTATTGTTATCCGGCTCGAAGGACCACGTACCTAATGGCGTATCACTTACCATCAATCGTCGTGCCCGTCTCGTCGCTTTGTATAATTAAAAAAAAGTGCAAACATTACTATTATCCGGCTTGAAGGACTATAGAGGTAGGAAATTATTTGAATAATAAGATACAATGTCTCAAGATGACGATCACAATACGGTGCAGTGTATACCATCCTAACTAGTGTCATGTTATCCACAGGCGTGTCACTTACTATCAGGTGAACGTGCCGTAAGTTCCTTTGCTTCATTGAATAAAAAAAAAAATAAGTTCTAAACAAAATGAAACTGTATAAAGGGTTCCGTCCAAAATCTTACGGAACCCTCGACCTCACCAGGAAGCGGTGCATCCTGCTGAGCAACAGATGAGGATCTGGATCCCACCAGCCCGCTCTGGGTCAGGGTGGTGGAGCGAAGGCCCAATTCCTCCTCCCTGAGGATTCTTATAGAGGTCCTCCCACACTACGTCTACTGATACGCGAGCGCCATTCGAGGACCTTACGGCTCCTGGTGAGGATCGTGGGACGCCTATGCCCAACAGTGGGCGTTACCCGACTGATAAGTAACGAAGACTACATTAACAAGCCGTAGATCCGGCCCGAGTTCAGTATCAGCTGTAACAACCAATATGGCTACCAAGAACAGCTGAGAACAGAGGAAGATTACCTTTACCATCGGGTGGTCAATTGGTAGTCTTCTTCTTCTTTCTCTTTCCCTTTTCCCAGTTGTGTGGGATCGGCGCAGTATGTACTTCTCTACCATATCCCTCTATCAGACGTCACGAATTCATACATTTCTCACACAATCCATCCACACTTACAAATTAATTAATATATCAATGCGGGCCGCGGGCGTTGCGGTCTGAGAAGCCCTGCATCAATACTGAAAGAGCTTCCTTATACTCTATAGCTCATTGCGAATAAAGCCGTCCACTGTACTATAGTGTTCAGTTCGAATCTATACGCGATGTTTGTGTGAATCATTACTTAAATGAACGCGCTATTGTATACAGCGCTGGGAGGATATCCTTAACCACGCCCACTCCCAGTGGTGGGATTGTAACGGCCGATACGGTGATGAGAGGTTGGAGTAGCGGCGTGTATCACGGCAGTCGTGTTCGATTTCCGGTTACACTTGATCCGGCTTCGCACTGTTTATGTGCGACGGCTCGAGTGTGCCGGCTCCCACTGCTGGACGTATGTAGTCAGGATTCATCGCACTGATCCTCGACGTACCCAATGATACCAAATCGTTAGCACAGAAGAGAACGGAGCGGAGGAGAGCTATGAAGGAAGAGGAGTGGAATTAATTCCTTTTTCCTTTCATCGGTGTTGAAGGACCATGTCTATACAACCGTCAGTATTTAAATCATAAGGAGGATCGATCGTCAGCGTGTGTGGTCGTCCGCATTCGAAATTCGAATTTCTTTTTTTTTTTTTGTCTACTACCTCCCACGAGCTGGTGAGTTAGGCTTGGATCCTGTAAGCTGTTATGCTGGAGACCTTATTATAACCATTTATATACTTTTTTTTTATTATATTTTCGGCCAGCACGTGACCGATTGATAGGCTCTTTGAGGGGAACATATGTCCAGCAGTAGACGAAAAAAAAAATTCGAATTTCGAATGTAAACGACCACACACGCTGACGTTTGATACTTCTTCTCTTCAACACCGATGAAAGGAAAAAGGAATCCATGCCCCACCCCCAGCCTTAACTTCCTTCGTCTCACTCTGTTTCGTTCTCTTCTGTCCTAAAGATCTGGTATCGCCGGGTACGTCGATGATCTGTATGGTGAACCTTTAGTACGCACACATGCCCAGCAGTGGGCTCCGGTACTCTCAAGCCGCTGCAACATGAGTGGGATAACAATTATCATCAACAGCCTCATCGACGCCTTCGTTATCTCTTATCGATCCAAGATGGCGCCTTCAGTCCTCTTATCGATTCAAGATGGCGCCTTCAGTCCTCTTATCGATCCAAGATGGCGTCTTCAAATTGAAAAAAGCATTATCTTACGAAGCTTTTTATAGACACTTTATCGTGAAAGCTATTTATGGATCGCGCATTTGGGTGATCGCTTCGGAGCTGGCGCGTGGACGTTAGTACGATTTTGAGGCCGAATAAGTCGACTTTTTTGCATATATGAAATGCTCACTACGGTCACAGTCTACTAATCAACATAATTTCACAACTACCCACAAGAGTAGTTATAAAAAAAAATGCCATATAAATGAGTTGTATCGGCGATATGAATCTTCACCATCGTCACCACTGCCGGTTACCGTCACCATCATCACCACTATCCCCACCATCATCAATCCTTATCGACTATGAACTGATCCTTCAATTGGTAAGCTGTGACGGTAACCATATATTGAATCCTCGGTAGTGCAGTGGTAACGTACCACCTCCTCCGATCCTCGCCTGTCTCCCGGAGACCAGGGTTCCATTCCTACTTTTTCACTGATCTGATGGTATAAATCTGGTTAGAATGTTTACACCACGCCCATCGTCTTATCGTCTAAAGATGATTCAGTTCGCTCTGTATCAATGATAAGCTAAACTTCTTCTTCTTTGTTGGTATCACTCTATATAGAGTGATCCTGGTCTCGTCTTCATCGTTCAGAGCTGTTGAGTGTGTCAGCGGATGCTGTGCTGCGGATTCGAACCGGCGACATACTTCCGGTTAAATGGAACGTGATATGGCGCCGACGGATTGTCGCTATGCGGCCACGTTGACCAATGGCGCAGGTAGAATGTGCTTAGTGATGTAGTGTCGTCATAACTTTGTCCACCGCTGGGCGTGGACTGGAGTTTGTTGTTTGTTGGTCTCTGTTGCTGCTGACCGTTTAGGTACCGCCGCAGCGCCTGTTGCAGCCGGCACGCAGTGCTGTGCGGACGTTGCTGTGATCCGGTTTGAAGGGCCTATAGCTGTCACTGGTGGTAGTGTCTCTGTCGCCGGAGACCATCTACGTACCGCCGCAGCGCCTGTTGCAGCCGGCACACAGCACTGTGCGGACATTGCTGTGATCCGGTTTGAAGGGCCTATAGCTGTCACCGGTGGTAGTGTCTCTGTCGCCGGACACCATCTAGGTACCGCCGCAGCGCATGTTGCAGCCGGCACGCAGTACTGTGCGGACATTGCTGTGATCCGGTTTGAAGGACCTATAGCCATCACTGGCGGTAGTGTCTCTGTCGCCGGAGACAGTCTAGGTACCGCCGCAGCGCGTATTGCAGCCGGCACTCAGTGCTGTGCGGACGTTGCTGTGATCCGGTTTGAAGGACCCATAGCTGTCACTGGTGGTAGTGTCTCTGTCGCCGGAGACCATCTACGCACCGCCGCAGCGCCTGTTGCAGCCGGCACACAGTGCTGTGCGGATGTTGCTGTGATCCGGTTTGAAGGACCTATAGCTGTCACTGGTGGTAGTGTCTCTGTCGCCGGAGACCATCTACGCACCGCCGCAGCGCCTGTTGCAGCCGGCACGCAGTGCTGTGCGGACGTTGCTGTGATCCGGTTTGAAGGACCTATAGCTGTCACTGGTGGTAGTGTTCTGTCGCCGGAGACCGTCTACGCACCGCCGCAGCGCCTGTTGCAGCCGGCACGCAGTGCTGTGCGGATGTTGCTGTGATCCGGTTTGAAGGACCCATAGCTGTCACCGGTGGTAGTGTCTCTGTCGCCGGAGACCGTCTACGTACCGCCGCAGCGCCTGTTGCAGCCGGCACGCAGTGCTGTGCGGACGTTGCCGTGATCCGGTTTGAAGGACCTATAGCTGTCACTGGTGGTAGTGTCTATGTCGCCGGAGACCGTCTACGTACCGCCGCAGCGCCTGTTGCAGCCGGCACGCAGTGCTGTGCGGACGTTGCTGTGATCCGGTTTGAAGGACCCATAGCTGTCACTGGTGGTAGTGTCTCTGTCGCCGGAGACCATCTACGCACCGCCGCAGCGCCTGTTGCAGCCGGCACGCAGTGCTGTGCGGACGCTGCTGTGATCCGGTTTGAAGGACCCATAGCTGTCACTGGTGGTAGTGTCTCTGTCGCCGGAGACCATCTACGCACTGCCGCAGCGCCTGTTGCAGCCGGCACGCAGTGCTGTGCGGACGTTGCTGTGGATCCGGTTTGAAGGACCTATAGCCGTCACTGGTGGTAGTGGTTCTGTCGCCGGAGACCATCTACGCACCGCCGCAGCGCCTGCTGCAGCCGGCACGCAGTGCTGTGCGGACGTTGCTGTGATCCGGTTTGAAGGACCTATAGCCATCACTGGCGGTAGTGTCTCTGTCGCCGGAGACCATCTACGTACCGCCGCAGCGCCTGTTGCAGCCGGCACACAGTGCTGTGCGGACGTTGCTGCGGATCCGGTTTGAAGGACCCATAGCTGTCACTGGCGGTAGTGTCTCTGTCGCCGGAGACCGTCTACGCACCGCCGCAGCGCCTGTTGCAGCCGGCACGCAGTGCTGTGCGGACGTTGCTGTGATCCGGTTTGAAGGACCTATAGCCGTCACTGGTGGTAGTGGTTCTGTCGCCGGAGACCGTCTACGTACCGCCGCAGCGCGCCTGTTGCAGCCGGCACGCAGTGCTGTGCGGATGTTGCTGTTATCCGGTTTGAAGGACCTATAGCTGTCACTGGTGGTAGTGTCTCTGTCGCCGGAGACCGTCTACGCACCGCCGCAGCGCCTGTTGCAGCCGCACGCAGTGCTGCGCGGACGTTGCTGTGATCCGGTTTGAAGGACCCATAGCCGTCACTGGTGGTGGTGTTCTGTCGCCGGAGACCATCTACGCACTGCCGCAGCGCCTGTTGCAGCCGGCAACGCAGTGCTGTGCGGATGTTGCTGTTATCCGGTTTGAAGGACCTATAGCTGTCACTGGTGGTAGTGTCTCTGTCGCCGGAGACCGTCTACGTACTGCCGCAGCGCCTGTTGCAGCCGGCACGCAGTGCTGCGCGGACGTTGCTGTGATCCGGTTTGAAGGACCTTATAGCTGTCACTGGTGGTAGTGTTCTGTCGCCGGAGACCGTCTACGTACCGCCGCAGCGCCTGTTGCAGCCGGCACGCAGTGCCGTGCGGACGTTGCTGTGATCCGGCTCTGAAGGACCTATAGCCGTCACTGGTGGTAGTGTCTATGTCGCCGGAGACCGTCTACGTACCGCCGCAGCGCCTGTTGCAGCCGGCACGCAGTGCTGTGCGGATCGCTGCTGTGATCCGGTTTGAAGGACTCCATAGCTGTCACTGGTGGTAGTGTCTGCGTCGCCGGAGACCATCTACGCACCGCCGCAGCGCCTGTTGCAGCCGGCACGCAGTGCCGTGCGGACGTTGCTGTGATCCGGTTTGAAGGACTCCATAGCTGTCACTGGTGGTAGTGTCTCTGTCGCCGGAGACCATCTACGTACCGCCGCAGCGCCTGCTGCAGCCGGCACGCAGTGCTGTGCGGACGTTGCTGTGATCCGGTTTGAAGGACCCATAGCTGTCACTGGTGGTAGTGTCTGTCGCCGGAGACCATCTACGTACCGCCGCAGCGCGCCTGTTGCAGCCGGCACGCAGTGCTGTGCGGATCGCTGCTGTGATCCGGTTTGAAGGACCCATAGCTGTCACTGGTGGTAGTGTTCTGTCGCCGGAGACCATCTACGCACCGCCGCAGCGCCTGTTGCAGCCGGCACACAGTGCTGTGCGGACGTTGCTGTGATCCGGTTTGAAGGACCTATAGCTATCACTGGTGGTAGTGTCTCTGTCGCCGGAGACCATCTACGCACCGCCGCAGCGCCTGTTGCAGCCGGCACGCAGTGCTGTGCGGATCGCTGCTGTGATCCGGCTCTGAAGGACCTATAGCTGTCACTGGTGGTAGTGTTCTGTCGCCGGAGACCGTCTACGCACCGCCGCAGCGCCTGTTGCAGCCGGCACGCAGTGCTGTGCGGACGTTGCTGATCCGGTTTGAAGGACTATAGCTGTCACTGGTGGTAGTGTCTCTGTCGCCGGAGACCGTCTACGTACCGCCGCAGCGCCTGTTGCAGCCGCACGCAGTGCTGCGCGGACGTTGCTGTGATCCGGTTTGGAAGGACCTATAGCTGTCACTGGTGGTAGTGTCTCTGTCGCCGGAGACCGTCTACGCACCGCCGCAGCGCCTGTTGCGCCGGCACGCAGTGCTGTGCGGACGTTGCTGTGATCCGGTTTGAAGGACCTATAGCTGTCACTGGTGGTAGTGTCTCTGTCGCCGGAGACCGTCTACGCACCGCCGCAGCGCGCCTGTTGCAGCCGGCACGCAGGCTGTGCGGACGTTGCCAGATCCGGTTTGAAGGACCCATAGCCGTCACTGGTGGTAGTGTCTATGTCGCCGGAGACCATCTACGCACCGCCGCAGCGCCTGTTGCAGCCGCACGCAGTGCTGTGCGACGTTGCTGTGATCCGGTTTGAAGGACCTATAGCTGTCACCGGTGGTAGTGTTCTGTCGCCGGAGACCGTCTACGCACCGCCGCAGCGCCTGTTGCAGCCGGCACGCAGTGCTGCGCGGACGTTGCTGTGATCCGGCTTGAAGGACCTATAGCTGTCACTGGTGGTAGTGTCTATGTCGCCGGAGACCATCTACGCACCGCCGCAGCGCCTGTTGCAGCCGGCACGCAGTGCTGTGCGGACGTTGCTGTGATCCGGTTTGAAGGACCTATAGCTGTCACTGGTGGTAGTGTCTCTGTCGCCGGAGACCATCTACGCACCGCCGCAGCGCCTGTTGCAACCGGCACGCAGTGCTGTGCGGATCGCTGCTGTGATCCGGTTTGAAGGACCCATAGCCGTCACCGGTGGTAGTGTTCTGTCGCCGGAGACCGTCTACGCACCGCCGCAGCGCCTGTTGCAGCCGGCACGCAGTGCTGCGCGGACGTTGCTGTGATCCGGCTTGAAGGACCCATAGCCGTCACTGGTGGTAGTGTCTATGTCGCCGGAGACCATCTACGCACCGCCGCAGCGCCTGTTGCAGCCGGCACGCAGTGCCGTGCGGACGTTGCTGTGGATCCGGTTTGAAGGACCCATAGCTGTCACTGGTGGTAGTGTCTATGTCGCCGGAGACCATCTACGTACTGCCGCAGCGCCTGTTGCAGCCGGCACGCAGTGCCGTGCGGACGTTGCTGCGATCCGGTTTGAAGGACCCATAGCCGTCACTGCGGTAGTGTCTATGTCGCCGGAGACCATCTACGCACTGCCGCAGCGCCTGTTGCAGCCGGCACGCAGTGCTGTGCGCGGACGTTGCTGTGATCCGGTTTGAAGGACCTATAGCTGTCACTGGTGGTGGTGTCTCTGTCGCCGGAGACCATCTACGTACTGCCGCAGCGCCTGTTGCAGCCGGCACGCAGTGCTGTGCGGACGTTGCTGTGATCCGGTTTGAAGGACCCATAGCTGTCACTGGTGGTAGTGTTCTGTCGCCGGAGACCATCTACGTACCGCCGCAGCGCCTGCTGCAGCCGGCACGCAGTGCGCTGTGCGGACGTTGCTGTGATCCGGTTTGAAGGACCTATAGCTGTCACTGGTGGTAGTGTTCATGTCGCCGGAGACCATCTACGTACCGCCGCAGCGCCTGTTGCAGCCGGCACGCAGTGCTGTGCGGATCGCTGCTGTGATCCGGTTTGAAGGACCTATAGCTGTCACTGGTGGTAGTGTCTCTGTCGCCGGAGACCATCTACGTACTGCCGCAGCGCCTGTTGCAGCCGGCACGCAGTGCTGTGCGGACGCTGCTGTGATCCGGTTTGAAGGACCCATAGCCGTCACTGGTGGTAGTGGTTCTGTCGCCGGAGACCGTCTACGTACCGCCGCAGCGCCTGTTGCAGCCGGCACGCAGCGCTGTGCGGACGTTGCTGTGATCCGGTTTGAAGGACCCATAGCTGTCACTGGTGGTAGTGTCTATGTCGCCGGAGACCGTCACGTACCGCCGCAGCGCCTGTTGCAGCCGGCACGCAGTGCTGTGCGGACGTTGCCAGATCCGGTTTGAAGGACCCATAGCCGTCACTGGTGGTAGTGTCTATGTCGCCGGAGACCATCTACGTACTGCCGCAGCGCCTGTTGCAGCCGGCACGCAGTGCTGTGCGGACGCTGCTGTGATCCGGTTTGAAGGACCTATAGCTGTCACTGGTGGTAGTGTTCTGTCGCCGGAGACCATCTACGCACCGCCGCAGCGCGCCTGTTGCAGCCGGCACACAGTGCTGTGCGGACGTTGCTGTGATCCGGTTTGAAGGACCCATAGCTGTCACTGGTGGTAGTGTCTCTGTCGCCGGAGACCGTCTACGTACTGCCGCAGCGCCTGTTGCAACCGGCACGCAGTGCTGTGCAGACGTTGCTGTGGATCCGGTTTGAAGGACCCATAGCTGTCACTGGTGGTAGTGTCTCTGTCGCCGGAGACCGTCTACGCACCGCCGCAGCGCCTGTTGCAGCCGGCACACAGTGCTGTGCGGACGTTGCTGTGATCCGGTTTGAAGGACCTATAGCTGTCACTGGTGGTAGTGTTCTGTCGCCGGAGACCATCTACGCACCGCCGCAGCGCCTGTTGCAGCCGCCGGCACGCAGTGCCGTGCGGACGTTGCTGTGATCCGGTTTGAAGGACCCATAGCTGTCACTGGTAGTGTCTATGTCGCCGGAGACCATCTACGTACTGCCGCAGCGCCTGTTGCAGCCGGCACGCAGCGCTGTGCGGACGTTGCTGTGATCCGGTTTGAAGGACCTATAGCTATCACTGGTGGTAGTGTCTCTGTCGCCGGAGACCATCTACGCACCGCCGCAGCGCCTGTTGCAGCCGGCACGCAGTGCTGTGCAGACGTTGCTGTGGATCCGGTTTGAAGGACCCATAGCCGTCACTGGTGGTAGTGTTCTGTCGCCGGAGACCATCTACGCACCGCCGCAGCGCCTGCTGCAGCCGGCACGCAGTGCTGCGCGGACGTTGCTGTGGATCCGGTTTGAAGGACCCATAGCTGTCACTGGTGGTAGTGTTCATGTCGCCGGAGACCGTCTACGCACCGCCGCAGCGCGCCTGTTGCAGCCGCCGGCACGCAGTGCCGTGCGGACGTTGCTGTGATCCGGTTTGAAGGACCTTATAGCTGTCACTCGGTGGTAGTGTCTATGTCGCCGGAGACCGTCTACGTACCGCCGCAGCGCCTGTTGCAGCCGGCACGCAGTGCTGTGCGGATGTTGCTGTTATCCGGTTTGAAGGACCCATAGCTGTCACTGGTGGTAGTGTTCTGTCGCCGGAGACCGTCTACGTACCGCCGCAGCGCGCCTGTTGCAGCCGGCACGCAGTGCTGTGCGGACGTTGCTGTGATCCGGTTTGAAGGACCTATAGCTGTCACTGGTGGTAGTGTCTCTGTCGCCGGAGACCGTCTACGTACCGCCGCAGCGCCTGTTGCAGCCGGCACGCAGTGCCGTGCGGACGTTGCTGTGATCTGGTTTGAAGGACCCATAGCTGTCACTGGTGGTAGTGTCTATGTCGCCGAGACCATCTACGCACCGCCGCAGCGCCTGTTGCAGCCGGCACGCAGTGCTGTGCGGATGCTGCTGTTATCCGGTTTGAAGGACCCATAGCCGTCACTGGTGGTAGTGTCTCTGTCGCCGGAGACCGTCTACGCACCGCCGCAGCGCCTGTTGCAGCCGCCGGCACGCAGTGCTGTGCGGACGTTGCTGCGGATCCGGTTTGAAGGACTATAGCTGTCACCGGTGGTAGTGTCTATGTCGCCGGAGACCATCTACGCACCGCCGCAGCGCCTGTTGCAGCCGGCACGCAGTGCTGTGCGGATGCTGCTGTTATCCGGTTTGAAGGACCCATAGCTGTCACTGGTGGTAGTGTCTCTGTCGCCGGAGACCGTCTACGTACCGCCGCAGCGCCTGCTGCAGCCGGCACGCAGTGCTGCGCGGACGTTGCTGATCCGGTTTGAAGGACCTATAGCTGTCACTGGTGGTAGTGTCTATGTCGCCGGAGACCATCTACGTACCGCCGCAGCGCCTGTTGCAGCCGCCGGCACGCAGTGCTGTGCGGATGTTGCTGTTATCCGGTTTGAAGGACCTATAGCTGTCACTGGTGGTAGTGTCTCTGTCGCCGGAGACCGTCTACGCACCGCCGCAGCGCGCCTGTTGCAGCCGCCGGCACGCAGTGCTGTGCGGACGTTGCTGCGGATCCGGTTTGAAGGACCTATAGCTGTCACTGGTGGTAGTGTTCTGTCGCCGGAGACCGTTCACGTACCGCCGCAGCGCCTGTTGCAACCGGCACGCAGTGCTGTGCGGACGTTGCTGCGGATCCGGTTTGAAGGACCTATAGCCGTCACTGGTGGTAGTGTCTCTGTCGCCGGAGACCGTCTACGCACCGCCGCAGCGCGCCTGTTGCAGCCGCCGGCACGCAGCGCTGTGCGGACGCTGCTGTGATCCGGTTTGAAGGACCTATAGCCGTCACTGGTGGTAGTGTCTCTGTCGCCGGAGACCGTTCACGTACCGCCGCAGCGCCTGTTGCAGCCGGCACACAGTGCTGTGCGGACGTTGCTGATCCGGTTTGAAGGACTCCATAGCTGTCACTGGTGGTAGTGTTCTGTCGCCGGAGACCATCTACGCACCGCCGCAGCGCCTGTTGCAGCCGGCACACAGTGCTGTGCGCGGACGTTGCTGCGGATCCGGTTTGAAGGACCTATAGCTGTCACTGGTAGTGTTCATGTCGCCGGAGACCATCTACGTACCGCCGCAGCGCGCCTGTTGCAGCCGGCACGCAGTGCGCTGTGCGGACGTTGCTGTGATCCGGTTTGGAAGGACCTATAGCCGTCACTGGTGGTAGTGTCTCTGTCGCCGGAGACCATCTACGCACCGCCGCAGCGCCTGTTGCAGCCGGCACACAGTGCTGTGCGGACGTTGCTGTGATCCGGTTTGAAGGACCTATAGCTGTCACTGGTGGTAGTGTTCTGTCGCCGGAGACCGTCTACGCACCGCCGCAGCGCGCCTGTTGCAGCCGGCACGCAGTGCTGTGCGGATGCTGCTGTTATCCGGTTTGAAGGACTATAGCTGTCACTGGTGGTAGTGGTTCTGTCGCCGGAGACCGTCTACGCACCGCCGCAGCGCCTGTTGCAGCCGGCACGCAGTGCTGCGCGGACGTTGCTGCGGATCCGGTTTGAAGGACCTTATAGCTGTCACTCGGTGGTAGTGTCTCTGTCGCCGGAGACCGTTCACGTACCGCCGCAGCGCCTGTTGCAGCCGGCACGCAGTGCTGTGCGGATGTTGCTGTTATCCGGTTTGAAGGACCTATAGCTGTCACTGGTGGTAGTGTTCTGTCGCCGGAGACCGTCTACGCACCGCCGCAGCGCCTGTTGCAGCCGGCACGCAGTGCTGTGCGACGTTGCTGTGATCCGGTTTGAAGGACCCATAGCCGTCACTGGTGGTAGTGTCTCTGTCGCCGGAGACCGTCTACGTACCGCCGCAGCGCGCCTGTTGCAGCCGGCACGCAGTGCTGTGCGGATGTTGCTGTTATCCGGTTTGAAGGACCCATAGCTGTCACTGGTGGTAGTGTCTCTGTCGCCGAGACCGTCTACGCACCGCCGCAGCGCCTGTTGCAGCCGGCACGCAGCGCTGTGCGGACGCTGCTGTGATCCGGTTTGAAGGACCTATAGCTGTCACTGGTGGTAGTGTTCTGTCGCCGGAGACCGTCTACGCACCGCCGCAGCGCCTGTTGCAGCCGGCACGCAGTGCTGTGCGGACGTTGCTGTGATCTGGTTTGAAGGACCTATAGCTGTCACTGGTGGTAGTGTTCTGTCGCCGGAGACCATCTACGCACCGCCGCAGCGCTCGTTGCAGCCGGCACGCAGTGCTGTGCGGATGTTGCTGTTATCCGGTTTGAAGGACCCATAGCTGTCACTGGTGGTAGTGTCTCTGTCGCCGGAGACCGTCTACGTACCGCCGCAGCGCCTGTTGCAGCCGGCACGCAGTGCTGTGCGGACGTTGCTGCGATCCGGTTTGAAGGACCTATAGCTGTCACTGGTGGTAGTGTCTATGTCGCCGGAGACCATCTACGCACCGCCGCAGCGCCTGTTGCAGCCGGCACGCAGTGCCGTGCGGACGTTGCTGTGATCCGGTTTGAAGGACCCATAGCCGTCACTGGTGGTAGTGTCTCTGTCGCCGGAGACCATCTACGCACCGCCGCAGCGCGCCTGTTGCAGCCGGCACGCAGTGCCGTGCGGACGTTGCTGTGATCCGGTTTGAAGGACCTATAGCTGTCACTGGTGGTAGTGTCTATGTCGCCGGAGACCGTTCACGTACCGCCGCAGCGCCTGTTGCAGCCGGCACCGCAGTGCTGTGCGGATGTTGCTGTTATCCGGTTTGAAGGACCTATAGCTGTCACTGGTGGTAGTGTCTCTGTCGCCGGAGACCGTCTACGTACCGCCGCAGCGCGCCTGTTGCAGCCGGCACGCAGTGCTGTGCGGACGTTGCTGTGATCCGGTTTGATGGACGTATAGCTGTCACTGGTGGTAGTGTCTCTGTCGCCGGAGACCGTCTACGTACCGCCGCAGCGCCTGTTGCAGCCAGCACACAGTGCTGTGCGGACGTTGCTGTGATCCGGTTTGAAGGACGTATAGCTGTCACTGGTGGTAGTGTCTATGTCGCCGGAGACCATCTACGTACCGCCGCAGCGCGCCTGTTGCAGCCGGCACGCAGTGCTGTGCGGATGTTGCTGTTATCCGGTTTGAAGGACCCATAGCTGTCACCGGTGGTAGTGTCTCTGTCGCCGGAGACCGTCTACGCACCGCCGCAGCGCCTGTTGCAGCCGGCACGCAGTGCTGTGCGGACGCTGCTGTGATCCGGTTTGAAGGACCCATAGCTGTCACCGGTGGTAGTGTCTCTGTCGCCGGAGACCGTCTACGTACCTGCCGCAGCGCCTGTTGCAGCCGGCACGCAGTGCTGTGCGGACGTTGCTGATCCGGTTTGAAGGACCCATAGCTGTCACTGGTGGTAGTGTCTCTGTCGCCGGAGACCATCTACGTACTGCCGCAGCGCCTGTTGCAGCCGGCACGCAGTGCTGTGCGGATGTTGCTGTTATCCGGTTTGAAGGACCCATAGCTGTCACTGGTGGTAGTGTCTCTGTCGCCGGAGACCGTCTACGCACCGCCGCAGCGCCTGTTGCAGCCGGCACGCAGTGCTGTGCGGACGTTGCTGATCCGGTTTGAAGGACCCATAGCTGTCACTGGTGGTAGTGTCTATGTCGCCGGAGACCATCTACGTACTGCCGCAGCGCCTGTTGCAGCCGGCACGCAGTGCTGTGCGGATGTTGCTGTTATCCGGTTTGAAGGACCCATAGCTGTCACTGGTGGTAGTGTCTCTGTCGCCGGAGACCGTCTACGTACCGCCGCAGCGCCTGTTGCAGCCGGCAACGCAGTGCTGCGCGGACGTTGCCAGATCCGGTTTGAAGGACCTATAGCCGTCACTGGTGGTAGTGTCTCTGTCGCCGGAGACCGTCTACGTACCGCCGCAGCGCCTGTTGCAGCCGGCACGCAGGTGCGGACGTTGCTGTGATCCGTTTGAAGGACCTATAGCTGTCACTGGTGGTAGTGTCTATGTCGCCGGAGACCATCTACGCACCGCCGCAGCGCCTGTTGCAGCCGGCACGCAGTGCCGTGCGGACGTTGCTGTGATCCGGTTTGAAGGACCTATAGCTGTCACCGGTGGTAGTGTTCTGTCGCCGGAGACCATCTACGCACCGCCGCAGCGCCTGTTGCAGCCGGCACGCAGTGCTGTGCGGACGTTGCTGTGATCCGGTTTGAAGGACCTATAGCTGTCACTGGTGGTAGTGTTCTGTCGCCGGAGACCATCTACGTACCGCCGCAGCGCCTGTTGCAGCCGGCACGCAGTGCTGTGCGAACGTTGCTGTGATCCGGTTTGAAGGACCTATAGCTGTCACTGGTGGTAGTGTCTATGTCGCCGGAGACCATCTACGCACCGCCGCAGCGCCTGTTGCAGCCGGCACGCAGTGCTGTGCGGACGTTGCTGTGATCCGGTTTGAAGGACCTATAGCTGTCACTGGTGGTAGTGTTCTGTCGCCGGAGACCGTCTACGTACCGCCGCAGCGCCTGTTGCAGCCGGCACGCAGTGCTGTGCGGACGTTGCTGTGATCCGGTTTGAAGGACCTATAGCTGTCACTGGTGGTAGTGTCTATGTCGCCGGAGACCATCTACGCACCGCCGCAGCGCCTGTTGCAGCCGGCACGCAGTGCTGTGCGGACGTTGCTGTGATCCGGTTTGAAGGACCCATAGCCGTCACTGGTGGTAGTGTCTCTGTCGCCGGAGACCATCTACGCACCGCCGCAGCGCCTGTTGCAGCCGGCACGCAGTGCTGTGCGGACGTTGCTGTGATCCGGTTTGAAGGACCTATAGCTGTCACTGGCGGTAGTGTCTCTGTCGCCGGAGACCGTCTACGTACCGCCGCAGCGCCTGTTGCAGCCGGCACGCAGTGCTGTGCGGACGTTGCTGTGATCCGGTTTGAAGGACCCATAGCTGTCACTGGCGGTAGTGTCTCTGTCGCCGGAGACCATCTACGCACCGCCGCAGCGCCTGTTGCAGCCGGCACGCAGTGCTGTGCGGACGTTGCCAGATCCGGTTTGAAGGACCTATAGCTGTCACTGGTGGTAGTGTCTATGTCGCCGGAGACCATCTACGTACCGCCGCAGCGCCTGTTGCAACCGGCACGCAGTGCTGTGCGGACGTTGCTGTGATCCGGTTTGAAGGACCTATAGCCGTCACTGGTGGTGGTGTCTCTGTCGCCGGAGACCATCTACGTACCGCCGCAGCGCCTGTTGCAGCCGGCACGCAGTGCTGTGCGGACGTTGCTGCGGATCCGGTTTGAAGGGCCTATAGCTGTCACTGGTGGTAGTGTCTCTGTCGCCGGAGACCATCTACGTACCGCCGCAGCGCCTGTTGCAGCCGGCACACAGCACTGTGCGGACATTGCTGTGATCCGGTTTGAAGGACCTATAGCCATCACTGGCGGTAGTGTCTCTGTCGCCGGAGACAGTCTAGGTACCGCCGCAGCGCGTGTTGCAGCCGGCACTCAGTGCTGTGCGGACATTGCTGTGATCCGGTTTGAAGGGCGCTATAGCTTGTATAATTACTGGGGTAACGATTCTCAATATCTTGTGTCTCAGGCAACGAGCACAAAGAGGTGTAGTATATATCATCCTGAGTAGCGCTATGTTATGGGCGTTTAAATGAACTCTATGGCGGTAGGGGGCAAAGTTCAAATCTGATTAAACGAATGCAACTGTATTAACCGACCGAGGGTAAGAGTCGCCATCGCGTACCTAATACACATGAAAGTTGCGACCGTTTAATTTAGCCGTATAATACTGCCAGTTGATTGTAAGTCACCGGCTTCGTTCAACGTTCGCGACTGTAGCACACCGATCGTGTTATGTCCAACAGTGGGCTTGATGTTTGATCAGCAAGGTCTTCGGATTGGTAGAGTAATGATGAAGGTCGAAGATGGAACTGGACGCGACCGATTGGAGTGATGATCATCTGAATGATGATGAGCACGGATGATGATATCACTATTCATAGAAAGGGACCCACAATGGTATATGACCATGGTATTAGATCGTTGAGAGGGGGGGCTCCACATGGCTGAACAAAGGGAGCGTAGGACCATAGAAACTGTGTCGTTCCCACGTCGTGTGAATGGGCCTTAATATCACATAGCCGTGCCGTTAATTGAAGCTCGACCAGCGTTAATCTGCCTGTAGAAACGCAATCCGCCATTTAACAACACGGTGGTGACAGATTATAAAATCACCTTCCAACATTACAAAATTCACTAGTTACATCGTCCGGGAATCGAACCGGTGGGTAGGCAGTTAACCGCTGGTGCTTTATCTATCGTATATCTCACTTCAATGTAGGCGAGTGTTCGTGTAATGATGAATTTATAGCGAATGTGAATTTTTAATACATACAATTCATTTCAATAGGCGTTTAATGTAGGCGAGCGTTCATGTAACGAAGAGTCATTTTAATTTCCATTTGATGTAGGTGAGTGTTCGTGTAATGATGAATTTATAGCGAATTTGAATTTGTTTTTTTCAAATATACAATACATTTCAATATGAGTTTAATGTAGGCGAGTGTTCGTGTAATGATGAATTTATAGCGAATTTGAATTTTAGTATTTTATACATACAATTCATTTTAATAGGGATTTAATGTAGGCGAGTGTTCGCGTAACGTCGAATACATCCATTAATCCCTGGCCATCTTCAGGTCGACGTCACCAATATCCTACTGTTCACTTATATCAGTGACTGATGATGAACGGTGATGATCGTCTATATGGTGAAACCCTTCTCTTAACCACTTCCGTGACAGACTGTTGGTAGGTCAAACATTACTGTGGTCCGGTTTGAAGGGCGTAGTAGCTAGTGTAATTACTGGGGGTAATAAAATAACTTACGTCCCGGGCGACGAGCGCAATGTGGTGCAGTGTGTATAATCCTAACTAGCGGCACATTGTTATAGACATCACTTGTTATCAGGTGAACGTTCCGTCGTCTCATCGCTTTATTGTATAAAAAAAATTACTGCTGTTGTTCATATTGCAACCGATAAACAGTGTTATCCGGCTCGAAGGACCATGTGACTAGTGTACGAGTATATCATCCTAATTAGCCCTATGTTATGGGCGTATCACTCACCATCAGGTGAACGTGAAGCTGGTCTCATCACTTTCATCAATAAAATAAAGTATAAGCATATATAGGTATATCGTTAAGACACTGCTTTAAGAGTGGTGAGGACATGCTGGCCGTGGGATCGAGTCCCAGCTGTGGGTTACATTTATCATCACCATTAAAGTTTTTATACCAACAGAATGTTCCAATACGAGCACGAGAAGCGGCCGCCGTCGGCGAGCTCGTGCGACAGCGGGCTGCCGATATCGCCGGAGTGGAGGGTCTTCCCCAGCGCTGGGTCCACGCCCACGCGGGCAATGGACGAACGCGCCAGGCGACCACTACCCCCCAGGCCGATCATGTGCGAAAGGATCCCCACAAAAACTACCGTAAGTCTATATATATTTGTAGGGGGTAATTAGTCAAAGGTAGAGTTAACAGCTCCCGCTAAGGGAGGGTAATTGGTAAAAGGTAGTGTTAACAGCTCCCTCCCACTAAGGGGGGTAATTAGTAAGAGGTAGTGTCAGCAGCTCCCAACCACTGGGTACTCTTATCTGGTGAAGGTGAAGGAAGAAGGAGCTTGGAATGGAAGGATGGGGAGAGCGTGGGGTCAATCGATGAGTACTTTGGGGGATGTACAGCAGTGGACTGCCGGCTGATGATGGTGATGATGATGAAGAGATATCTATCATTGAGATGCTAGTTAGGATATATACACTGCACTAGGGATTACCGCAGTAATTTCATCAGCTACAGCGCCTTTCATCATGTTAAGATTTTCACACTACTATGAGAACTTTGTTATACTATAGATGAACTCATACCATCTATGTAGGCGACGATTTTGTGATTACGTAAATTTTATCCGGTGCGAAGGGTCTTGTAAAAATCGTAATTAAGACGATTATGATAAGTTGATTATGTGTTATACGAGTACAATGCAGTGTATACCATTCTAACTAAAGCTGCGTTTCGAAGCGAAACGTAACGCAGCATCCTTTGATACTGATTGGGTAGGAGTTATCAATAGAATTGTCGGTATGAGAAAAAAAAATTTGGTAGATCACGGTAGGGTATTACGAATTTACCCACGACACCGCGTAAAATTGAGATCAATGACTACGTTTTTTTTTTTTTTTCTTAATAAATCCCGTCAAACGCGTTCTACAGATTAGGCATAGATAAAATCGATATAGTTTTTTTGTCCGGTGAAAGTTTTTTTTTTTTTTTTTTTTCAATCTGTCGTGACCCAGTTAAAGGTATATATATGTACTCTGTGTACCGGAAATAGGTTTTTTTTTTTTTTTTAATAAATCCCGTCAAACGCGTTCAACAGATTCGGCATAGATAAAATCGATATAGTTTTTTTGTCCGGTGAAAGTTTATTTTTTTTCAATCTGTCGTGACACAGTTAAAGGTATATATAAGTACTCTGTGTACCGGAAATAGGTTTTTTTTTTAATAAATCCCGTCAAACGCGTTCTACAGATTAGGCATAGATAAAATTGATATAGTTTTTTTGTCCGGTGAAAGTTTTTTTTTCAATCTGTCGTGACCCAGTTAAAGGTATATATATGTACTCTGTGTACCGGAAATAGTTTTTTTTTTTTAATAAATCCGTCAAACGCGTTCTACAGATTAGGCATAGATAAAATCGATATAGTTTTTGTCCGGTGAAAGTTTTTTTTTTTTCAATCTGTCGTGACCCAGTTAAAGGTATATATATATGTACTCTGTGTGTACCGGAAATAGGTTTTTAATAAATCCGTCAAACGCGTTCAACAGATTCGGCATAAGATAAAATCGATATAGTTTTTGTCCGGTGAAAGTTTATTTTTTTTTTTTCAATCTGTCGTGACACAGTTAAGGTATATATATGTACTCTGTGTACCGGAAATAGTTTTTAATAAATCCGTCAAACGCGTTCAACAGATTCGGCATAGATAAAATCGATATAGTTTTTTTGTCCGGTGAAAGTTTTTTTTTTTTTTTTTTCAATCTGTCGTGACAGTTAAAGGTATATATATATGTACTCTGTGTGTACCGGAAATAGTTTTTTTTTTAATAAATCCCGTCAAACGCGTTCTACAGATTAGGCATAGATAAAATTGATATAGTTTTTTTGTCCGGTGAAAGTTTTTTTTTTTTTTTTTCAATCTGTCGTGACCCAGTTAAAGGTATATATATGTACTCTGTGTACCGGAAATAGGTTTTTTTTTTTTTTAATAAATCCCGTCAAACGCGTTCAACAGATTCGGCATAGATAAAATCGATATAGTTTTTTTGTCCGGTGAAAGTTTATTTTTTTTTTTTCAATCTGTCGTGACACAGTTAAAGGTATATATATGTACTCTGTGTACCGGAAATAGTTTTTTTTTTAATAAATCCGTCAAACGCGTTCAACAGATTCGGCATAGATAAAATTGATATAGTTTTTGTCCGGTGAAAGTTTTTTTTCAATCTTTCGTGACACAGTTAAAGGTATATATATGTACTCTGTGTGTACCGGAAATAGTTTTTTTTAATAAATCCCATCAAACGCGTTCAACAGATTCGGCATAGATAAAATCGATATAGTTTTTTTTGTCGGTGAAAGTTTAGTTTTTTTTTTTTCAATTTGTCGTGACACAGTTAAAGGTATATATATATAAGTACTCTGTGTACCGGAAATAGGTTTTTAATAAATCCCGTCAAACGCGTTCAACAGATTCGGCATAGATAAAATCGATATAGTTTTTTTGTCCGGTGAAAGTTTAGTTTTTTTTTTTCAATCTGTCGTGACACAGTTAAAGGTATATATATGTACTCTGTGTACCGGAAATAGGTTTTTTTTTTTTAATAAATCCCGTCAAACGCGTTCAACAGATTCGGCATAGATAAAATCGATATAGTTTTTTTGTCCGGTGAAAGTTTATTTTTTTTTTTTTTCAATCTGTCGTGACAGTTAAAGGTATATATATGTACTCTGTGTACCGGAAATAGTTTTTTTTTTTTTTAATAAATCCCGTCAAACGCGTTCTACAGATTAGGCATAGATAAAATCGATATAGTTTTTTTGTCCGGTGAAAGTTTAGTTTTTTTTTTTTTTTTTCAATCTGTCGTGACACAGTTAAAGGTATATATATGTACTCTGTGTACCGGAAATAGTTTTTTTTTTTTTTAATAAATCCCGTCAAACGCGTTCTACAGATTAGGCATAGATAAAATTGATATAGTTTTTTTGTCCGGTGAAAGTTTAGTTTTTTTTTTTTCAATCTCTCGTGACACAGTTAAAGGTATATATATGTACTCTGTGTACCGGAAATAGGTTTTTTTTTTTTTAAATTCGTTGTACTTCTACTTAACTGTATATAGACGGTTGTAGTGTAAACTTACTGGTGGTAGGTTTCCGTTGACGGCTACCGTGTAGGTACCATCGCGACGACAGTACTATGCAAAAATTACTGTTATCCGGCTCGAAGGATCACGAATGTCCTTATACCGTATATGTGACGATGATGTAGTGTATGGTTCTTATATCGAATATTGATGGCTTTATTTCTAAATCGTATCATCGGTACATTAAAAAAACATGTTATATGCCCACTGCTGGGCATAATGCTTCACTCATAGAATCCACCAATCGCTCCGGTTAACAAATTTGTTTATTACCGGTAATCTCTGAAACTGTTGAATCCGGCGACAGAGACACTACCGCCAGTGATAGCTATAGGTCCTTCAAACCGGATCACAGCAATGTCCGCACAGCACTGTGTGCCGGCTGCAACAGGCGCTGCGGCGGTACCTAGACGGTCTCCGGCGACAGAGACACTACCGCCAGTGATAGCTATAGGTCCTTCAAACCGGATCACAGCAATGTCCGCACAGCACTGCGTGCCGGCTGCAACAGGCGCTGCGGCGGTACCTAGACGGTCTCCGGCGACAGAGACACTACCGCCAGTGATAGCTATAGGTCCTTCAAACCGGATCGCGGTAATGTCCGCACAGTACTCCTCTCTCCCTCTACCGTTTCTCCTCAGGTCCCGCTGAAGGTGTGGATCATAGCGAGCGCTTCCTGCTTCGCGGTGTGCGCGGCGCTGGTGCTCGCCACCGTGGTGATCACCAAGTGGGGCGCAGCCGAGAGGTATCCCACGCGGGAGATATTCGAAGTGCCGGTTTGTTAATATATAATAAATAAAGCAAGCACATCAATATCACAACAGCCCACGGCTGGACATGAACCTCGTCCATCATTACCCGATAGACGCCCACTGCTGGACATAAGCCTTCCCCTAAAAACTCAGGAGACACTATATTACTTGGTAATTATATTTCATCTAAATCGTATCCCACGTTATGTTCATCGTCATCATTAGATAGATGCCCACTGCTGGACATAGACCTTACCTAGAGACCTCCAATACACAACTCTATATCACTTTGCTGTAAATCTCATCCCACATTGTGGTTGGGGATTCCCCCGAATGTGGAAACTGGTACTAATCCAAATGTATTAAGTCCAGGGTTCAGTTTCTGTTCTAGATCAAAAATATTTGATATATAACATGAAAACAAACTTTAGATCCAAAAACAGCAAGAGCATGTTCTGTGGGATACAGAACAAGAGACCTATGCCCAGCAGTGGACATCCGTGGTGATGACGACGATGATGTAATAAGGAGGGATCGAATACAATATGTATCAGAAAAACAAATTGATCTTCCATCAAATTCATTTTCGAATATCTTCATCGCTACCATTGGACACCCACTGCTGGGCATAGACATTATTGCATTTATCACATCGCGGAAATATGTCACAGGAACCGATTTACGCGGATCCACGACCGGAAGTGATGTCAACGCAGCCAACAACGACGACGACGACGGAACAGATGATGACGACAGAACCGTTAGAGCAGCAGAACGAAATCCAAAATCCGATTCTAGAGAAACTATCCATATTCAAGAACATAGTGGCGAACAGGAAGATGAACCTGGTGGTAGACCAGGGTCTGGTCTCCAAGCCGCAGATCCACCCGCTCCACGACACGACCCTCCAACACCCGGAGAAGAAGATAGAGAAGAAGGACCACGCGAAGTACCCCGACTTCAAGACGAACCTGCCGGATGTAATCGGAAGCGGAGATCCGGCTCCGGGGACGAGGAGACACGAAACTGATTACTACGAGGAATATTACAACGACGAGAGCCTTTACCAGGACTACATGGAGAGCAACACGATGACCAGCTACCTGATAGAGAAGGTGCAGGAGCTGCACGACTGGATCACCTCCGATCCGGACTTCGACGCGAACGGCGCGACCGCGAAGAGGGAGTCCGGCAGCCAGTTCGGTCTGGTGCTGAGGGCGCTGAACGAGAGCCTGGTGGAGGGGGACGTCTCCATCATCATGGTGAAGCTGAAGGAGATATACTTCGGCGGGGAGCACGCGCAGGCGAACCGCACGAGGAGGATCATACTGGGCAACAGTACGGACCTACTGTCGTTCGGTATACTGACCCTGGACGTGATGCTGCTGCACAACATCCAGCTGATGGCTTGGGAGAATCAGGTGAGGAGTTCCTTCGAGGTCCCGTGGAGTAGCTATTCCCCAGTGGCTTGGCGGTTAACAGCCATACTTTGCCAGGTTCGAATCCGGGATTACATAGTAAACTGTTATTGAATCTGATCGTCGATGTGATTGTCGGAAGCTGTCACCATTCACCATCACCACCACCACGAATCGGTCTTCTACACTAAGCCAGTGGTGGTTGAACCCCCATCTTGTGCGACCTTGGAATCGGATCCATGATACTTGTCGGATTCCTTCCACTAGTGTTCGATGATGATGATGATGATTGAACTCCAGGAGTCCGCGCGGGTGAAGATGATGAAGGACCCGGAGGTGTTCGCGTTCAACGCGCTGTTCCTGGAGCCGGGGAAGATCGAGGCGAAGAAGAGTGAGCTGTACCATCACGAGATGGCAATGTGAGTATCGTCGTATACCGTGTGTGTGCGTACGAGTCTGGGTGTATGTAAAATAATGTGTGTGTGAAAGAGAATTTGAATTTGTGTGTTAGTGAGAGTCTGTGTGTGTGTTTGTGAGAGTCTGTGTGTGTGTGAGAGAGTCTGTCTGTGTGTTAGTGAGAGAGTCTGTGTGTGTGTGTATGTGTGTGTTTGTAAGAGTCTGTGTGTCCTTGTGAGAGAGAGTCAGTGTGTGATAGAGAGTCCGTGCGTGTGGATATGAGAAAGTCTCTCTGTGTGTGTATGTGAGAGAGGATCTGTCTGCGCCAACACACACACGTTTGTAAGAGAGTCAGTGTGTGTCCTTGTGAGAGAGAGTCAGTGTGTGATAGAGAGTCCGTGCGTGTGGATATGAGAAAGAGTCTCTGTGTGTGTATGTGAGAGAGGATCTGTCTGCGTCAACAAACACACGATTGTGAGAGAGTCAGTGTGTCCTTGTGAGAGAGAGTCAGTGTGTGATAGAGAGTGTGTGCGTGTGGATATGAGAAAGTCTCTGTGTGTGTGTATGTGAGAGAGGATCTGTCTTTGTGCGTTTGTGAGAGAGAGTTGCTGTCTTACTATTCCCGTCACTTCGTAGAATAAAAAAAAACCGTCTCGGTACAACCGCAGCAACTGTTGCAGCCGATAAACAGTACTGTGCAAGTAGTACTGTGTTCTGGTTGGAAGGGCGCTATAACGCGTTAAGTTACCGGGGTAACGAGAGTTAACATGTGTTAAGGCGATGCGCAATGTGAGGCAGTATAATTTACCATTTCTACTAAATTAACGGACTAATATACCATTATTAACTGGTGGCAGGAAGCGGCAGAACCGCCCCGACACCGCCGAGGAGTTCGACTTCGGGAGGAACCTTCTAGAAAACGTCCTCGAGATCGGAATGAGCACGGCGCGAGCCGCCATACACCTCGGCAGAGCGTACAAGAACACCAAGTGAGTACAACGTACCGGCAACCTGACAAACATGGCCGCCAATACTACCTTCTTTCATTATATGGGGGAAGATGGAGGGAATTAGTATATAAAGGACAATTGAATATAATCTGGAATGTTCTAGATCTCGTATGTGGTCTGAACGAGGTCTATATTATAATTTTTTTTTTTTTTTTTTTGAATAGAAATCTAATACTCTAAAGGGAAGCTTTTGGAAGAAGACAGGGTTGGGTTAGGTTAGGTTAGGATTGCCGCGGTTGGACTTGGGCCTCGTGGGCCAGGGTGCGGCGCACCATGGCGGGGCCCGCCTGTTCGAGCTGGGTGCCAGCCACGGCCACGACGTCGCGGACCAGCTAGCGGAGAAGATGAAGACTTCGCTAGCTGGGGTGGCCGACGTCGTCCGGCCAGTCAAAACCGCGGATCTGCGGGTGACCGAGCTGGACGACTCGGCCACCAAAGAGACGGTCGAGGCTGCGGTCGTCGCAACAACGGGCTGCCCAGCCGGGCAGGTGAAGGCCCTGTCCGTAGGGGCCAGGCCCGGGGATGGGCACCACCATCGTAACGTGTCCGGTCGCCGCCGCGAAGCTGCTGGCGGAGAAGGGCCGCGTCCTGGTCGGGTGGACCTCGGCCAGGATCGTGGCTCTGGAGCAGCGCCCCTTGCGCTGCTTCAACTGCATGGCGATCGGGCACACCTCCTCTACGTGCCCATCCCCAAATGTCGGAGGATCTGTGCTTCCGATGCGGGAAGGTGGGTCACAGGGCCGGCGAGTACCAGTCAGGTTCCGATGTTCCGTCTGCGCCGACTCTGGTCGGAAGTCAACCATTTGATGGGGAGAACTTGTCTCCCCAGGGTCAGGAAAGGCTGCGGCTGGGACACCTTCCCGCGTCGCGGAAGAATAGTGCGCCTGCAGGAGGTGAGAACATGGTCATCAATTGGTGATGGCCCACATCTCACTCCTGCAGGCGAATCTCCACTCCGCCAGCGCTCAGGACTTGTTCCTGCAGTCGTTGGCAGGTGGGGATCTATTGGCGTGGCATCAGAGCCGTACAGGATTCCCGCCCAATCATCCTGGGTTGGGGACCTGGACGGCACGGTGGCGGTGCTGGCGAGAGCGGGCGCCTGCCCCTCTTCAAGTCACTAGAGAGGGCACGGCTACGCGGCGGCAGGTTGGGGAGGTACGCTGTCATCGGGGGTGTGCTATACAGCCGATCCTGGCAGAGTTCGAGGTGTTTCTCGACTCTGTCAGGCCGCCGCGGGCAGGTTGTCACCGAGGAGATCTTGGTCCTCGGCGACTTCAACGCCAAGTCTCGCTCTTGGGGCGGCACCGCCACCGACGCGAGAGGGAGAGCAGTTGAGGCATGGGCACTGCTCTCCGGTCTGAGCCTCCTCAACGAGGGAAACGCGCTCACGTGCGTGCGAGGGGGGTCCATCGTGGACCTCTCCTTTGCCTCACCGGCGCTCGCGCGCCGTGTAGCAAATTGGCGGGTGGAGGAGGAGGTGGAGACCTTATCGGATCACCGATATATCAGGTTCGAGGTCTCCCCTCCTCAGGGGCGCGGCACAACATCATCGCGCCCCGGGTTCCACTTCCCTCGTTGGGTCCTCGGCAAGTTCGACAAGGAGCTCGCCGAGGAGGCGGCGCTGTTCCAGAGATGGAACATGCCCCGAGGCTCAGACGACGTCGGCGTCGACGAGCTGGAAGGTCGCATCCACAGCGCTCTTCAGGAGGTGTGCGATGCGGCCATGCTAGATGCGGCGACGTCCTGCGGACCGCCGCCAGCTGTACTGGTGGTCGGAGGAGCTCTCCGGCCTCCGGGCGGCGGCCCAGGCTCGTCGCCGGGCACTGCAGCGTTGTCGGCGTCGGCGCACGCAGGTGACGGGGGAGGAGGAGCAGCTGCAGGGTCGGTATGCGGAAGCCCGCAAGACCCTGCGGCTCGCCGCCAGCGGGCAGACCCTTGCCTGGGAGGAACTACTGGCGGGGGTCGACAGGGATCCATGGGGGCGCCCGTTCAAGACGGCACGGAAGAAGCTCTGTGCCATGAGCGCCTGTAGCAGGAAGACCCTGGACCCAGCCAAGGGGTGGTGGACCGGCTGTTCCCGGGGGCTGAAGCGTCATTCCAGCCCCCGGTTATGTCCACCACCGCCCCGCAACGGCAGGAGGGCCCTCTCTGACGGAAGAGGAGCTGGACGCGGCCTTGGATCGTCTCCGGGATAGACGTACGGCTCCGGGGCCCGACGGGGTCCCATCGAGGGCCCTCTGGGTGGCCGCCAGTCACCTGCGCGAGGAGCTCCAGGGACTGTACGACGCCTGCATTCGGCGCGTACAGTTCCCGGAGCGCTGGAAGACGGGCAGGCTTTGCCTGCTGCGGAAGGGGACCGTGACCCCGACTCCCCTTCCGCGTACAGACCGATCGTCCTTCTGGACGAGGCGGGTAAGGTCTTCGAGAAGATCTTGGCCGGCCGTCTCGTTCGGCACCTCGCCGAGGTGGGACCGGGCCTCCATGAGGCCAGTACGGATACGGGCAGGGCGATCCACGTTGGACGCCCTGCTCGACCTGAAGGGCCTCTGTCTGGAGGCCTTCGGTGACAACGAGGTGGTCCTGGGGTATCCTTAGATATCGAGAACGCCTTCAACAGCCTGCCATTCGCGACGATCAGGGGCGCTGGAGTTTTCCGGCTTCCCCTCACCATGGATCCGGGCTGTTGGGGGCGTACCTCAAGGACAGGACGATCGTCTGGGTTGATGGCAGCGGCGAATTACATCGGCGGCGCGTGGAGGCAGGGGTTCCACAGGGGTCGGTCTTGGGCCCCTTGCTGTGGAACCTCGCGTATGACTGGCTGCTGCGGCAGCCGGTCCTCCCAGGACAGGGGTACTATGCTACGCGGACGACACCCTCGTCTCGGCCAGGGGGGGAGACCCACGACGAGGCTGCTCGTCTGGCCGCCACTAGCACGTCGCTGGTGGTGGACCGGATCGAGCAGCTGGGTCTGAGGGTCTCCGTCACGAAGACGGAGGCCCTCCTCTTCCACGGACGCGATCATCCCCGTCCGGGGCGAGAGGGGTCCCAGTGCGGGGAGCCCTCAGGTATTTGGGGCTCACTCTGGACGGGCGATGGAGCTTCGGAGAGCACTTCGAACGGCTTCTCCCGAAGCTCACCGCCACCGCCGCTGCGCTGGGCAGATTGCTGCCCAATGTCGGGGGCCGGGTCATTTGTGTCGGCGCCTATACTCTGGCATCCTGCGGGTATGGCACTGTACGGTGCGCCCGTATGGGTGGATAGGTGCGAGACCGCCAGGAACGGGCCCGTGTTGAAGAGGGCCCAACGTATCCTGGCGGTCCGAGCCTGTCGGGCGTACCGTACGGTGTCCCTGAACGGCAGGTACGCTTCTCGCGGGCGATGCGCCTTGGCATCTACAGGCGCAGTCGCTCGCGGAAGTGTACCTCTTCCTGCAGGATGCCGGAGAGCGTCGGCCGGACCCGGCCACGGTCCGCCGGATCAGGCGCGTTGCCCATGACGCCCTGATCCGGCGGTGGCAAGTTAGGTAGCCACATGGCAGGGGGGGGCACGATGGGCATCAGGCCCCACCTGTCCCGATGGATGAGCCGGCGGTACGGGGCCTTGACGTTCCACCTGGTGCAGGTGCTGACAGGCCATGGATGTTTCGGCAGTACCTGCACCAGGTGGCTCGCGATGACGCAGGAATGCGTCGAGTGTGGTGCGCCGATTGACACGGCGCACCACACTCAGCGAGCCGCCCGGCATGGGGCCGCAGCGCCACGCCCTCGTCGCGCAAGTCGGCAGTGACCTCGCTGCCGACTGTAATCGATCGTATGTTGAGCAGCGAGAGGTCTTGGAGGGCGGTAGCCTCCTTCTGCGGCGCAGTGATGCGTCAGAAGGAGGCCGCCGAGCGCACGAGGGAGGCCGACGCCGCTGCCGCACCTTGCAGGCGGCGGCGGGCCGGCGGGAGAGCGCGGCGGCAGAACCACGCCGTCCGCTTCCTCCCGCCGTGAGCGACGGGCCCCTAGCCGGGCACGGTGTGAGGGCCTTCGGGCCATGGGCGTGGCCCTTTGGGCCTTTGTCGTGTTTCCCCTGGGGTGCGTCCCCGGGGGGAGTCTTGGTTTTGTCCCCCTCCCTCGTCAGGGGTGGAGTCTGGAGGAGGAGGCCGCCGCCCAATTCCTTCACGGGAAGGCGGCAGCCGGGCGTGCGCTCCGCCTTGGGCGCTAGATCCTGTCGGGGGGCCCCAACGTTACCAGTCCCATGTAAGGGGCCGGTGGGAACAGTGAGGTGCCTTTTACTCCCCGCAGGCACCCTGGGAGGGAGTTTTATACGCGGAGGCGCCCGGAGTTGCTTGGCTGAAACCCGGGCGTCTCCAGTATGCGTGGCGGGACAAGCGGTGGTGGTTTTAGTGGGTATGGGGGTCACGCACAACATCTCAGTGGCCCCGAGTCCCACATAACCCGGCGTCCCCCCCCTTGAAAAGGACGCTGGGTATGCGTTAACAGCATTTCCACCACCGATATCAAAAAAAAAAAAAAAAAAAAAAGGATTGCCGCGGTATTCCTCGGCGACTTCAACGCCAAGTCTCGCTCTTGGGGCGGCACCGCCACCGACGCGAGAGGGAGAGCAGTTGAGGCATGGGCACTGCTCTCCGGTCTGAGCCTCCTCAACGAGGGAAACGCGCTCACGTGCGTGCGAGGGTCGGGGGGGGTCCATCGTGGACCTCTCCTTTGCCTCACCGGCGCTCGCTCGCCGTGTGGCAAATTGGCGGGTGGAAGAGGAGGTGGAGACCTTATCGGATCACCGATATATCAGTTCGGAATACCCCTCCTCGGCTAACATCATCGCCTTGGGTTCCACTTCCCTCGTTGGGTCCTCGGCAAGTTCGACAAGGAGCTCGCCGAGGAGGCGGCGCTGTTCCAGAGATGGAACATGCCCCGAGGCTCAGACGACGTCGGCGTCGACGAACTGGAAGGTCGCATCCACAGCGCTCTTCAGGAGGTGTGCGATGCAGCCATGCCTAGGATGCGGCGACGTCCTGCAGGCCGCCGCCAGCTGTACTGGTGGTCGGAGCTCTCCGGCCTCGGGCAACGGCAGGCTCGTCGCCGGGCACTGCAGCGTTGTCGGCGTCGGCGCACGCAGGTGACGGGGGAGGAGGATTGGCTGCAGGGTCAGTATGCGGAAGCCCGCAAGACCCTGCGGCTCGCCATAGTCCGGGCGAAGACCCTTGCCTGGGAGGAACTACTAGCAGGGGCCGACAGGGATCCATGGGGCGCCCGTTCAAGACGGCACGGAAGAAGCTCTGTGCCGCAGGCGCCCCTTAACGGGAGGCCCTGGACCCGGACTTCCTCCAGGGGTAGTGGACCGGTTGTTCCCGGGGGCTGACGCGCCATTCCAGCCCCCGGTTATGTCCACCACCGCCCCGCGGCGGCCACAGAGGAGGTCCCTCCCTGACGGAAGAGGAGCTGGACGTGGCCCTGGATCGTCTCCGGGGTCGACGTACGGCTCCCG
The DNA here is from genome assembly GCA_029286815.1 of Troides helena. Lineage (NCBI taxonomy): Eukaryota > Metazoa > Arthropoda > Insecta > Lepidoptera > Papilionidae > Troides > Troides helena. Next base: position 837,040 of record JAGSMV010000034.1, read on the forward strand.
GGGGCCCAGGCTGGGGTCCCGTCGAGACTCTGGGTGGCCGCCAGTCACCTGCGCGAGGAGCTCCGGGGACTGTACGACGCCTGCATTCGGCGCGTGCAGTTCCCGGAGCGCTGGAAGACGGCAGGCTTTGCCTGCTGCGGAAGGGGACCGTCACCCCGACTCCCCTTCCGCGTACAGACCGATCGTCCTTCTGGACGAGGCGGGGAAGGTCTTCGAGAAGATCTTGGCCGGCCGTCTCGTTCGGCACCTCGCCGAGGTGGGACCGGACCTCCATGAGGCCCAGTACGGATTTCGGGCAGGGCGATCACGTTGGACGCCCTGCTCGACCTGAAAGAGCATCTGTCTGGAGGCCTTCGGTGACGGCGAGGTGGTCCTGGGGGTGTCCTGATATCGAGAACGTCTTCAACGGCCTGCCATACGCGACGATCAGGGGCGCTGGAGTTTTTCCGGCTCCCTATGGTCGGGCTAGTATTGAGGCGTACCTCCGGGACAGGACGATCGTCTGGGTTGATGGCAGCGACGAATTACATCGGCGGCGCGTGGACAGCGGGGTTCCACAGGGGCTTTTCGAAGATTTCCCTCCGAAACAAAAAAAAAAAAGGTTAGGCTAGGATTGCCGCGGTTGTTCCAAATGGAGATACCACAACCTCTCTAATCGCCGAAGATGACCACCGAGGGGGTTTAAGTGGGTAAAAATCTCCACATAACTAACTTCCCCCCAGAAGGCAGAGTATCATTTCGAAGATTTCCCCCGAAACCAAAAAAAAAAAAGGTTAGGTTAAGATTGCCGCGGCTGTGTTCCGAACCGAGATCCCGAGACCTTTCCAAACGCAGAAGGTGACCACCGAGGGGGGTTTTACTGGGTAAAAATCTCCACATAACTAACTTCCCCAGAAGGCAGAGTATCTTTTCGAAGATTTCCCTCTCCCCCAAACAAAAAAAAAAAAAGGGTTAGGTTGGGTTAGGTTATACGGGATTTTTACCCATTACAACTCTCGGTGGTCATCTTCAGTGCATTGCGGGAGACCCTGGAGTCTCCTATGGAACTACGCCTAAAGCACGTCCTAGTCAGGTCTGCAGGACTCCTCGGCACCCTCACTTCAGTACAAGCACTATACTACCTCGTACGTGTTCATGCGAAAATTACTGCGCTTCGGTTTGAAGGGCGTTAATTATTGGAGTAATGACACGACTTGTCTCAAACGACTAGCGCAATGTGGTGCAGTTATCCTAATTAGCGCCGCGTTGTTATGGGCGAGCGTATCACTTAACATCAGGTGAACGTCGTACTCGTCTCGTTTAATTGAATCATTTCATTAGTGTTACGTTCGTATATTTTATACTTGCATTACTGTAGAGTCCTTGAATACGGACAGCGCTTACACACACTTACAGATATCAATATATAAAACTATTACACACTGATGTTAGGTTACTGTTGCCGGAGAACGTATGGGTAAGAGCGAATTTGTTATCCGGCTTGAAGGACGTTACGATAACTAACATATTTTATCCCGAAATTACGAGGGTAGTAATGTTTTGTATATATCTTTTATGTCATTGTTGAAGCGCATATTTTTTTTTTTTTTAATTATACTTTTTTATTTTTCAGGTTGGTACTCTCTCAGTTATCTAACAAGGAAAATCTGAATGCGAACATACAGAACCAGCTCTCGCGCAATATTGACGGCAACACACAGGCGCTGAGCCATCTGCGCGCTTCGTACAACAAGAGCGACGGTCGCGGTGTTGCCAGCAGCCGGGCCGAGACCTATACAGATTTGGATTGCATCTGGTATTTGTACTGCAAGAATCTAATCGCGACGTCGAAACTGAACGCGCCGTACGGCACCATGGCGAGGGTCAACGGGTGAGTCGGCACCGGTGTGATCTACGTACTTAAGTACATCATCATCATCATCATCGCAGTTGTCATCATTATCAACATCGACATTGTCTTCGACGTCGATGCCGACATTGACTTGGACATCACCATCATCACTGATATCTACTTTGACTTCATCATTGACTTCGACATCGACTTTGTTGTGATGATTGACATTGACATGATCACACACTTCGAATTTGATATCATCATTGACTTCGACTTTGACATGATCATTGATTTAACATGATCACTGACTGACTTAGACTGATATGATCACTGACTGACTTAGACTGATATGATCACTGACTGACTTACATCGGCGGCGCGTGGACGGCGGGGGGGTTCCACAAGGGGCTTTTCGAAGATTTCCCTCTCCCCAAACAAAAAAAAAAAAAAAAAAGGTTAGGTTAGGATTGCCGCGGTTGTTCCGAATGGAGATACCACAACCTCTCTAATCGCCGAAGATGACCACCGAGGGGGTTTAAGTGGGTAAAAATCTCCACATAACTAACTTCCCCCCAGAAGGCAGAGTATCATTTCGAAGATTTCCCCGAAACCAAAAAAAAAAAAAGGTTAGGTTAAGATTGCCGCGGCTGTGTTCCGAACCGAGATCCCGAGACCTTTCCAAACGCAGAAGGTGACCACCGAGGGGGGTTTTACTGGGTAAAAATCTCCACATATCTCTGACTTCCCCCCAGAAGGCAGAGTATCTTTTCGAAGATTTCCCTCTCCCCCAAACAAAAAAAAAAAAAGGGTTAGGTTGGGTTAGCTTATATGGGATTTTTACCCATTACAACTCTCGGTGGTTATCTTCAGTGCATTGCGGGAGACCCTGGAGTCTCCTATGGAACTACGCCTAAAGCACGTCCTAGTCAGGTCTGCAGGACTCCTCTGCACCCTCACTTCAGTACAAGCACTATACTACCTCGTACGTGTTCATACGAAAATTACTGCGCTTCGGTTTGAAGGGCGTTAATTATTGGAGTAATGACACGACTTGTCTCAAACGACTAGCGCAATGTGGTGCAGTTATCCTAATTAGCGCCGCGTTGTTATGGGCGAGCGTATCACTTAACATCAGGTGAACGTCGTACTCGTCTCGTTTAATTGAATCATTTCATTAGTGTTACGTTCGTATATTTTATACTTGCATTACTGTAGAGTCCTTGAATACGGACAGCGCTTACACACACTTACAGATATCAATATATAAAACTATTACACCCTGATGTTAGGTTACTGTTGCCGGAGAACGTATGGATAAAAGCGAATTTGTTATCCGGCTTGAAGGACGTTACGATAACTAACATATTTTATCCCGAAATTACGAGGGTAGTAATGTTTTGTATATATCTTTTATGTCATTGTTGAAGCGCATATTTTTTTTTTTAATTATACTTTTTATTTTCAGGTTGGTACTCTCTCAGTTATCTAACAAGGAAAATCTGAATGCGAACATACAGAACCAGCTCTCGCGCAATATTGATGGCAACACACTGGCGCTGAGCCATCTGCGCGCTTCGTACAACAAGAGCGACGGTCGCGGTGTTGCCAGCAGCCGGGCCGAGACCTATACAGATTTGGATTGCATCTGGTATTTGTACTGCAAGAATCTAATCGCGACGTCGAAACTGAACGCGCCGTACGGCACCATGGCGAGGGTCAACGGGTGAGTCGGCACCGGTCTGATCTACGTACTTAAGTACATCATCATCATCATCATCGCAGTTGTCATCATTATCAACATCGACATTGTCTTCGACGTCGATGCCGACATTGATTTGGACATCGACATCATCAATGACATCTACTTTGACGTCATTGACTTCGAAATCGACTTTGATGTGATGATTGACATGATCACTCACTTCGAATTTGATATCATCATTGACTTCGACTTTGACATGATCATTGATTTAACATGATCACTGACTGACTTAGACTGATATGATCACTGACTGACTTAGACTGATATGATCACTGACTGACTTAGACTTTGATATGATCACTGACTGACTTAGACTGATATGATCACTGACTGACTTAGACTGATATGATCACTGACTGGCTTAGACTGATATAATCACTGACTGGCTTAGACTGATATGATCACTGACTGACTTAGACTGACATGATCACTGACGGCAGACTGATATGATCACTGACGGCAGACTGATATGATCACTGACTTTGGCTTGAACATGATCACCGATTTAGACTGATTTGATCACTGACTTTGACTTTAACATGATCACTGATTTAGACTGATTTCATCATTGACTTTGACTTTGACATGATCACTGACTGACTTCGACTTTGACATGATCACTGATTTAGACCGATTTGATCACTGACTTTGACTTGAACATGATCACTGATTTAGACTGATTTCATCATTGACTTCGACTTTGACATGATCACTGACTGACTTCGACTTTGACATGATCACCGATTTAGACTGATTTGATCACTGACTGACTTCGACTTTGACATGATCACTGATTTAGACCGATTTGATCACTGACTGACTTCGACTTTGACATGATCACCGACTGACTTCGACTTTGACATGATCACTGACGGCTTAGACTGATATGATCACTGACTGACTTCGACTTTGACATGATCACTGACGGCAGACTGATATGATCACTGACTGACTTCGACTTTGACATGATCACTGACGGCAGACTGATATGATCACTGACTGACTTCGACTTTGACATGATCACTGACTGACAGACTGATATGATCACTGACTGACTTCGACTTTGACATGATCACCGACTGACTTAGACTTTGACATGATCACTCACTTCGAATTTGATATCATCATTGACTTTGACTTTAACATGATCACTGACTGACTTAGACTTTGACATGATCACTCACTTCGAATTTGATATCATCATTGACTTTGACTTTAACATGATCACTGACTGACTTAGACTTTGACATGATCACCGACTGACTTAGACTGATATGATCACTGACTGACTTCGACTTTGACATGATCACTGATTTAGACTGGTTGATCACTGACTTTGACTTTAACATGATCACTGATTTAGACTGATTTCATCATTGACTTTGACTTTAACATGATCACTGACTGACTTCGACCCTGACATGATCACTGACTGACTTCGACTTTGACATGATCACTGACTGGCTTAGACTGATATGATCACTGACTGGCTTAGACTGATATGATCACTGACTGACTTAGACTTTGACATGATCACTGACTGACTTAGACTTTGACATGATCACCGATTTAGACTGATTTCATCATTGACTTCGACTTTGACATGATCACTGACTGACTTAGACTTTGACATGAACATTGACTTAGATTTTGACATGATCACTGACTGACTTCGACTTTGACATGATCACCGATTTAGACTGATTTGATCACTGACTGGCTTAGACTGATATGATCACTGACTGACTTCGACTTTGACATGATCACTGACTGACAGACTGATATGATCACTGACGACTTAGACTGATATGATCACTGACTTTGACATGATCACTGATTTAGACTGGTTGATCACTGACTTTGGCTTGAACATGATCACTGATTTAGACTGATTTCATCACTGACTTTGACATGATCACTGACTGACTTAGACTTTGACATGATCACTGATTTAGACTGATTTCATCACTGACTTTGGCTTGAACATGATCACCGATTTAGACTGATTTGATCACTGACTTTGGCTTGAACATGATCACTGACTGACTTCGACTTTGACATGATCACTGACTGACTTAGACTTTGACATGATCACTGATTTAGACTGATTTCATCATTGACTTCGACTTTGACATGATCACCGATTTAGACTGATTTCATCATTGACTTCGACTTTGACATGATCACCGATTTAGACTGATTTCATCATTGACTTCGACTTTGACATGATCACTGACTGACTTAGACTGATATGATCACTGACTGACTTCGACTTTGACATGATCACCGATTTAGACTGATTTCATCACTGACTTTGACATGATCACTGACTGACTTTGACATGATCACTGACTGACTTCGGCTTTGACATGATCACCGATTTAGACTGATTTGATCACTGACTGACTTCGACTTTGACATGATCACCGATTTAGACTGATTTCATCACTGACTTTGACATGATCACTGATTTAGACTGATTTCATCATTGACTTCGACTTTGACATGAACATTGACTTAGATTTTGACATGATCACTGACTGACTTAGACTGATATGATCACTGACTGACTTAGACTGATATGATCACTGACTGACTTAGACTGATATGATCACTGACTGACTTAGACTGATATGATCACTGACTGACTTAGACTGATATGATCACTGACTTTGACATGAACATTGACTTAGATTTTGACGTGATCACTGACTGACTTAGACTGATATGATCACTGACTGACTTAGACTTTGACATGAACATTGACTTAGATTTTGACGTGATCACTGACTTGGACATGATCACTGATTTAGACTGATTTCATCACTGACTTTGGCTTGAACATGATCACTGACTGACTTTGACATGATCACTGACTTTGACATGATCACTGACTGACAGACTGATATGATCACTGACGGCAGACTGATATGATCACTGACGGCAGACTGATATGATCACTGACGGCAGACTGATATGATCACTGACGGCAGACTGATATGATCACTGACTGACAGACTGATATGATCACTGACTGACTTCGACTTTGACATGATCACTGACGGCAGACTGATATGATCACTGACTTTGGCTTGAACATGATCACTGACGGCAGACTGATATGATCACTGACTGACTTAGACTTTGACATGATCACCGACTGACTTCGACTTTGACATGATCACCGACTGACTTCGACCTGACATGATCATTGATTTTAACTTTAACATGAACAATGACTTAGATTTTGACATGATCACTGACGGCTTAGACTGATATGATCACTGACTGACTTCGACTTTGACATGATCACTGACGGCAGACTGATATGATCACTGACTGACTTAGACTTTGACATGAACATTGACTTAGATTTTGACATTATCATTGATTTAGACTGGTTGATCACTGACTGACTTAGACTGAAATGATCACTGACTGACTTAGACTGATATGATCACTGACTTTGACATGAAAATTGATTTTAACTTTAACATGAACATTGACTTAGGTTTTGACATTATCATTGATTTAGACTGATTTGATCACTGACTTTGACTTTAACATGATCACTGACTGACTTCGACCCTGACATGATCATTGTTTTTACTTTAACATGAACATTGACTTAGATTTTGACATGATCACTGACTGACTTCGACTGATATGATCACTGACTGACTTCGACTTTGACATGATCACTGACTGACTTAGACTGATATGATCACTGACTGACTTAGACTTTGACATGATCACTGACTGACTTCGACTTTGACATGATCACTGATTTAGACTGATTTGATCACTGACTGACTTTGACATGATCATTGATTTTAACTTTAACATGAACATTGACTTAGATTTTGACATGATGACTGATTTGATCACTGACTTTGACATGATCATTGATTTTAACTTTAACATGAACAATGACTTAGATTTTAACATGATCACTGACTGACTTCGACCCTGACATGATCATTGTTTTTACTTTAACATGAACATTGACTTAGATTTTGACATGATCACTGACTGACTTAGACTTTGACATGAACATTGACTTAGATTTTGACATGATCATTGTTTTTACTTTAACATGAACATTGACTTAGATTTTGACATGATCACTGATTTAGACTGATTTGATCACTGACTGACTTAGACTTTGACATGATCACTGACTGACTTCGACTTTGACATGATCACTGATTTAGACTGGTTGATCACTGACTTTGACATGATCACTGATTTAGACTGGTTGATCACTGACTTTGACTTTAACATGATCACTGACTGACTTAGATTTTGACATGATCACTGATTTAGACTGATTTGATCACTGACTTTGACTTGAACATGATCACTGACTGACTTCGACTTTGACATGATCATTGATTTTAACTTTAACATGAACATTGACTTAGATTTTGACATGATCACTGATTTAGACTGAGTTGATCACTGACTTTGACATGATCACTGATTTAGACTGATTTCATCATTGACTTTGACTTTAACATGATCACTGACTGACTTCGACCCTGACATGATCACTGACTGACTTCGACTTTGACATGATCACTGATTTAGACTGGTTGATCACTGACTTTGACATGAACATTGACTTAGATTTTGACATGATCACTGATTTAGACTGATTTGATCACTGACTTTGACATGATCACTGATTTAGACTGGTTGATCACTGACTGACTTCGACTTTGACATGATCACTGATTTAGACTGGTTGATCACTGACTTTGACTTGAACATGATCACTGATTTAGACTGGTTGATCACTGACTTTGACATGATCACTGATTTAGACTGGTTGATCACTGACTTTGACATGATCACTGATTTAGACTGGTTGATCACTGACTTTGACATGATCACTGATTTAGACTGGTTGATCACTGACTTTGACATGATCACCGATTTAGACTGATTTGATCACTGACTTTGACATGAACATTGACTTAGATTTTGACGTGATCACTGACTTTGACATGATCACTGACTTTGACATGATCACCGATTTAGACTGATTTGATCACTGACTGACTTAGACTTTGACATGATCACCGATTTAGACTGATTTGATCACTGACTTTGACATGATCACTGATTTAGACTGGTTGATCACTGACTTTGACATGAACATTGATTTCGATTTTCACGTGATCACTGACTTTGACATGAACATTGACTTAGATTTTAACATGATCACTGATTTAGACTGGTTGATCACTGACTGACTTAGACTTTGACATGATCACTGACTGACTTCGACTTTGACATGATCACTGATTTAGACTGGTTGATCACTGACTTTGACATGATCACTGATTTAGACTGGTTGATCACTGACTTTGACATGATCACCGATTTAGACTGATTTGATCACTGACTTTGACATGATCACTGACTGACTTAGACTTTGACATGATCACCGATTTAGACTGATTTGATCACTGACTGACTTCGACCCTGACATGATCATTGTTTTTACTTTAACATGAACATTGACTTAGATTTTGACATGATCACTGACTTTGACATGATCACTGATTTAGACTGGTTGATCACTGACTTTGACATGATCACCGATTTAGACTGATTTGATCACTGACTGACTTCGACTTTGACATGATCACCGATTTAGACTGATTTGATCACTGACTTTGACATGATCACTGATTTAGACTGGTTGATCACTGACTTTGACTTGAACATGATCACTGATTTAGACTGGTTGATCACTGACTGACTTCGACCCTGACATGATCATTGATTTTAACTTTAACATGAACATTGATTTCGATTTTCACGTGATCACTGACTTTGACTTTAAAGTGCTGTGCGGACATTGCTGTGATCCGGTTTGAAGGACCTATAGCTATCACTGGTGGTAGTGTCTCTGTCGCCGCAGACCGTCTAGGTACCGCCGCAGCGCCTGTCGCAGCCGGCACACAGTGCTGTGCGGACATTGCTGTGATCCGGTTTGAAGGACCTATAGCTATCACTGGTGGTAGTGTCTCTGTCGCCGCAGACCGTCTAGGTACCGCCGCAGCGCCTGTTGCAGCCGGCACACAGTGCTGTGCGGACATTGCTGTGATCCGGTTTGAAGGGCCTACAGCTATCACTGGTGGTAGTGTCTCTGTCGCCGCAGACCGTCTAGGCACCGCCGCAGCGCCTGTTGCAGCCGGCACACAGTGCTGTGCGGACATTGCTGTGATCCGGTTTGAAGGGCCTACAGCTATCACTGGTGGTAGTGTCTCTGTCGCCGCAGACCGTCTAGGTACCGCCGCAGCGCCTGTTGCAGCCGGCACACAGTGCTGTGCGGACATTGCTGTGATCCGGTTTGAAGGACCTATAGCTATCACTGGCGGTAGTGTCTCTGTCGCCGCAGACCGTCTAGGTACCGCCGCAGCGCCTGTTGCAGCCGGCACACAGTGCTGTGCGGACATTACTGTGATCCGGTTTGAAGGACCTATAGCTATCACTGGCGGTAGTGTCTCTGTCGCCGCAGACCGTCTAGGTACCGCCGCAGCGCCTGTTGCAGCCGGCACACAGTGCTGTGCGGACATTGCTGTGATCCGGTTTGAAGGACCTATAGCTATCACTGGCGGTAGTGTCTCTGTCGCCGCAGACCGTCTAGGTACCGCCGCAGCGCCTGTTGCAGCCGGCACGCAGTGCTGTGCGGACATTGCTGTGATCCGGTTTGAAGGACCTATAGCTATCACTGGTGGTAGTGTCTCTGTCGCCGCAGACCGTCTAGGTACCGCCGCAGCGCCTGTTGCAGCCGGCACGCAGTGCTGTGCGGACATTACTGTGATCCGGTTTGAAGGGCGCTGCAACTAGTGTAATTAAAGAGACAGGGCGATTTATGTGTTATATCATCTCACCAGGTTGGCGCTGCGCATGCTGACCGGGGAGCTGGCCACGGAGCGCGCGCTGGACACGATGCTGTACGAGGCGCTCACCGGATGGACGGAGCTGAGGTGTTCCGACATGTTCCCCAGGTACGCCGGCACACGGACACTCTAAAACGCGTGTTCCATACAACCGCGATGTATATTGCGTCGTAAAAAAAAATTTTTTTTTTTTAATTCCACGAAGCGACGACACGTACAGTACGTTCACCTGATTTTAAGTGATACGCGCCCACAACATGGCGCTAGTTAGAATGGTATACACTGTACCACATTACGCTCGTTTCATACATAAGACGTCGAGTCTTGTTACCACAGTAATTATTGTAGCTACAGCGTGCTTCAAACCGGATCACAGCAATGTCCGCACAGCACTGTGTGCCGGCTGCAACAAGCGCTGCGGCGGTACCTAGACGGTCTCCGGCGACAGAGACACTACCGCCAGTGAAAGCTGTAGGTCCTTCAAACCGGATCACAGCAATGTCCGCACAGCACTGTGTGCCGGCTGCAACAAGCGCTGCGGCGGTACCTAGACGGTCTCCGGCGACAGAGACGCTACCGCCAGTGACAGCTGTAGGTCCTTCAAACCGGATCACAGCAATGTCCGCACAGCACTGTGTGCCGGCTGCGACAGGCGCTGCGGCGGTACCTAGACGGTCTCCGGCGACAGAGACACTACCGCCAGTGATAGCTATAGGTCCTTCAAACCGGATCACAGCAATGTCCGCACAGCACTGTGTGCCGGCTGCGACAGGCGCTGCGGCGGTACCTGAACGGTCTCCGGCGACAGAGACGCTACCGCCAGTGATAGCTATGGGTCCTTCAAACCGGATCACAGCAATGTCGCACAGCACTGCGTGCCGGCTGCCACAGGCGCTGCGGCGGTACCTAGACGGTCTCCGGCGACAGAACACTACCGCCAGTGATGGCTATGGGTCCTTCAAACCGGATCGCAGCAATGTCCGCACAGCACTGCGTGCCGGCTGCCACAGGCGCTGCGGCGGTACCTAGACGGTCTCCGGCGACAGAACACTACCGCCAGTGATGGCTATGGGTCCTTCAAACCGGATCGCAGCAATGTCCGCACAGCACTGCGTGCCGGCTGCCACAGGCGCTGCGGCGGTACCTGAACGGTCTCCGGCGACAGAACACTACCGCCAGTGATAGCTATAGGTCCTTCAAACCGGATCACAGCAATGTCCGCACAGCACTGTGTGCCGGCTGCAACAGGCGCTGCGGCGGTACCTAGACGGTCTCCGGCGACAGAGACGCTACCGCCAGTGATAGCTATAGGTCCTTCAAACCGGATTACAGTAATGTTATGTGGTAGGAATAAGAGTAATGGTGGTATTCACTTGAACGGTCACCATCAGCAACCGAATCATAATAAAATTTATTTCATCTACTAAAATTGAACGCAGGTGCAGCAAGGTGAACGCGGCGGCCGTAGTCATGGATACCATAGTGTTGCCAGTGAAGAACACCCAAACCGGATCGCGACGATAACAAGGAATACCTACCAAAACGGTAGAATAGTGTTTGCGATGGTAGCATTTGTGTCTTTAAAGGTAACAATGAAAGGGCATTTATTTGAGGCTGAAAAAAAGTGCAGTGTATATTTTATATTGGATAAAAAAAAAAATTTTTTTATATGGCAATAATACACAACTTTTTAAATTATTACTATTATTAGTTGTATAGACGAAACTTTACTATTACCAGTAATTTTTTTTTTAATTTCGCTCATAATTGACGCTAGATCGGCACTATTGACATGAGTTAAGCAACAATCCTTCAAGCCGGATAACGGTATGGTGGTATGGTCTGCGGCTATAGATATCTACCACCAGTAATATTGATTATAGCTGAAAAAATTATAACTGGCTGAAAAATTTGTTCCGTAGCCAGTTGTAATTAAAAAAAAATCCTGTCAAACATTAATGGCGGCAATCTATTTGACATATAGTATAAATATATATGAAGGTTAGTGTACTTTTAAAGGTACAAGCTTTTATAAAGAATATTTCTTTTATTTTGACGCCATTTTATTATTGGCTTATATACCCTCTTTCCTAACGATAAAGTCAAAGGAATTTAGTCCATACAGCCAATTTTTTTTTTTAATTTTCGCTTTAACGCGTAAACATTATTTTATAAGTACATTTATATCTTACCATAGACTTTTATTTAAGGTTGTATTGTTTTTTTTTTTAATAAGAAAATTTGTAATAAATTTAAGTTTATGGTGAATCGTATAGTCTATGGTTTCTATTGTAATTAAGTTAAGGGTAGGTTTAGATTTTATTTTTTGGACTGAATAAATAATTAAATTGGAGACGTTATTTTATTTGTATACATAACCAACCCCTTCCCTTATGATTATGCGCGGGTAGATTTTTTTTTTTTTTAACAAGCGCCGCGACGATCACCTGACATAAGTGATGCACTAGCCCGTAAAAAAGTGGCGCTACTTAGAACGGTTAAACTGCACCACATTGCGCTCGTCGCCTGCGACTTAAGATGTGGCGCTCGTTACCCCAGTAATTACATTAACTGCAACGCCCTTCAAACCGGATCATAGTAATTTTGGCTGCAGTAGTCGCTGCGGTGGTATCTAAACAGTCTCCGGCAGCGGAGGCGCTACCACCAGTAAATTCTCACGACTGACGACTTCCGGTATGTCTCTGATCAGTACCACCGCAACTAGAAGCCGAACTAATATCCGGTTCGAAGGACCACGTAGCTAATGAAATTGCTGTAGTAACGAAACTCATGTCTCAGACGACGAGTTTAATACGGTGCAGTGTATATCATCCTAATTAGCGTCACGTTATGAGCGGGCGTATCACTTAATATCAAGTGTTTGTCGCGTTGCGTGATAATATGAAAAAAAAAAAATTACGACTTACTTGGACAGTCTAACATCCCTTCCTCTTTCATAAAATTCGCTCTCACCCTCATCGCTAGAGGGTGGAATAATAGAGCTTTTGGCGGGTAGTTCGAAAAGCGCTGCAGCTGAAATTTATTATAGCGTGATTCAACGTCTTGTTTATATTCGTCCAGTGACGACATTCGCCTGATATTAAATGATACACTCATAAAAAAGTGACGCTATTTAAGATGGTTACACTGCACCACATTGTGCTCGACGCGTCGAGACATATTACCTCAGTAAATTCACCAGCTACAGCGCCCTTCGAACCGGATCACAGCAATGTTTTTCCAATGCAATAGACGCCGTAGTGATATCAAGACAGTCTCTAGGAAGAGACCATTGAATAAAAGAGTGTGTTATCCTAATTCGTTCGTATCACTTGAAATCGCGTGAAGGTCTGAATTGAAATAGAATGCAAGTATGGGAATTTATTACTTTAGGCGTTTCTCAGCGACCGTCCTCAGCGTGTCCAGGAGCTTGGTGATCAAGGAGCTGGAGGTCTTCAGCCGGTCGTACGCGTCCAGGATCTCCGGCTCGTCCCAGGCGTCGGCGCTGACCCTCGCGTCCTCCCTCAGGCTCCTCATGTTCACCGCCAGCGTGTCCACGTTGGCCACCATGTAGCCGACTTTGTACGGCAGCAGGCCCGCGAACAGCCGCTTCACCTCCTCCAGGGAGACCACTTTGTCCTCAACGTCCTGGAACCCCTCCTCGAGGTACAGCAGCAACTTCTCCTTAACTAAACCGGTGCGGTTGGGCATGGATCTGCGTCCACTTAATTTTTTATCTTGACAGCCCGGTGCAGCTGTGGTGCTGTTCGCCGCGTCCGTGGCGTTGGTTGGTGCTGCTGCTGTTTCCTGCTCTGTGGTCGCTTCGGTGCCGTTGGCTCCTCTTCTATGTCTGATGCTGCTGACGTTGGCTCCAACGACTTCCTGCTGTTTATGGTTCAGATCGCCCATTGCCGCCGTCAGTCCGTCGATGATCGCCATCAGCCAGTGGAGGTCCACCGCTGGGCATGGAGTCGCTACTTCCGGTCCGGCTCTGTCCTCGTCCATAAATGGAAGACGCTGTGCTGGCTGACCTGGTAACAGTTCGTTCGGCGTTCTGAAGGTCGAGGGAAGCAGTCCGTAGACGCCCATATCTAATTTCTTCAGCGCCATTTTGTTTTGTGTTCGTGCAGTCAGCGAGGGTTCGTGCACCATGTCATCGTGGGTAACCGAGTTGAGCTGATGCATCCGACCTGTGACGTCACGGCGGCGCAGACCGACGCCATATTGGATCGGCACCGCGCGCCGGAAGTCGTCCCTGTCCACGCCGAAAGATCTCTTCTCACGCTCGTCAGCCGACCGTCCGGTTATAATTACTGGTATATTACAGAAAAAAAAAATCAGCATTCTTTATAAAGACAAACGAACTACGAACCGGATGTTCACTTCATGTTGAGTGATACGCCTGCCCGTAACATAGCGCTAGTTGAGGCGATACACCACATTGTGCTCATCGCCATGAGACATAAGATGTAGTCTGGTTACTTCAGTAATTTCACTAGCTACAGCGTCCTTCAAACCGGAACACTGTCTAATAGCTGTAATAGGAGCTGCAGCGGTACTTAGTCTACCACTATTGATATATATATGTGGTCGTTACTTACTGTGCTTTGCCCAACATCACAGAGGCCCAGTTGTGGGGTAGACCATCATCAGCCATTAGACGCCCACTGCTGGACATAGGCTTCCCTCAAAAGATCTCCATTCTTGGGGGGATTCATATGGGGGGGAAGGACCATTTCCCACTACGCTGGCCCAATGTGGTGGAGGCCACACCCGTTGAGGCACAGTGGTCTAAATTTCCTTTATAATGAATTTATCAGTCTTTAGGCAAGTTTAAAAAAAAAATCTTACTCGTCAACAGTAAGGACTTCAGGAGCATGCTTCCGGTGATCAGTGAGTTGCCTACTGTACAGTTGAGCTCATTAAATTAATAGCAAAGGAAATGTCTAATATCCCCCACATTTACTTAAACGGAAACAATCGGTTGAAAGTCAACGGGTACAGTCGTAGAGGAAAATGTTTGAAATGCTTTTTTTTTTTTGAGTTTTTTTTTTCAACGAGACAATGGAACAGGTTATACAGACACGTGTGAGTAGTGAGGACGTCACGGCTTCTTCTGTGTCGCCGCGTTGCATGGACGATATTAATCGTGCAGCAGTTCTGGCGCGCGGCGGGGGTGTGACTGTGCGCTGGTTGATTTGTAGTAGAGCGAGGTGGATATACTTTGGAGGCTGTAAAGAGAGGGGGGCGAGGATGGAGAGGGGGCGAGACGGAGAGGGCGATACGGGGAGGGAGCGTGACGAAGGGCGTGACGGAGAGGGCGATAAGGGGAGGGAGCGTGACGAAGGGCGTGACGGAGAGGGCGATACGGGGAGGGAGCGTGACGAAGGACGTGACGGAGAGGGCGAGACGGAGAGGGTGAGACGGGGAGGGAGCGTGACGGAGAGGGCGAGACGGAGAGGGCGATATGGGGAGGGAGCGTGACGAAGGGCGTGACGGAGAGGGCGATACGGGGAAGGAGCGTGACGAAGGGCGTGACGGAGAGGACGAGACGGACAGTAAGGCATGAAAGGGATTTGGAGTTGCGGAATAAAAGGGTAGAAAGAAAGAAAAAAAAATCAGCATTCTTTATAAAGACAAACGAACTACGAACCGGATGTTCATCTGATATTGAGTGATACGCCTGCCCGTAACATAGCGCTAGTTGAGGCGGTACACCACATTGTGCTCATCGCCATGAGACATAAGATGTAGTCTGGTTACTTCAGTAATTTCACTAGCTACAGCCTCCTTCAAACCGGAACACTGTCTTATAGCTGTAATAGGAGCTGCAGCGGTACTTAGTCTACCACTATTGATATATATATATATATATATATATATATATATATATATATATATATATGTGGTCGTTACTACTGTGCTTTGCCCAACATCACAGAGGCCCAGTTGTGGGGTAGACCATCATCAGCCATTAGACGCCCACTGCTGGACATAGGCTTCCCTCAAAAGATCTCCATTCTTGGGGATTCATATGGGGAAGGACCATTTCCCACTACGCTGGCCCAATGTGGTGGAGGCCACACCCAATTGCTTTTTTTTTCCGAGTTTTTTTCGACGAGACAATGGAACAGGTGATACAGACACGTGTGAGTAGTAAAGGAAGATCTAACTCATGTCCGATTACATGGACAATCCTAGCAACGAGGTGTGGCTGGATTGATTATGAAAATAAACAAAGTGGATAAAAGAGAACAGGAATAGAGAACAAGAACAGAAGAACAAGATGGAAAGAAAAAAAAAAAAAAAAAAAAAAAAAAAAAAAAAAAAAAAAAAAAAAAAAAAAAAAAAAAAAAAAAAAAAAAAAAAAAAAAAAAAAAAAAAAAAAAAAAAAAAAAAAAAAAAAAAAAAAAAAAAAAAAAAAAAAAAAAAAAAAAAAAAAAAAAAAAAAAAAAAAAAAAAAAAAAAAAAAAAAAAAAAAAAAAAAAAAAAAAAAAAAAAAAAAAAAAAAAAAAAAAAAAAAAAAAAAAAAAAAAAAAAAAAAAAAAAAAAAAAAAAAAAAAAAAAAAAAAAAAAAAAAAAAAAAAAAAAAAAAAAAAAAAAAAAAAAAAAAAAAAAAAAAAAAAAAAAAAAAAAAAAAAAAAAAAAAAAAAAAAAAAAAAAAAAAAAAAAAAAAAAAAAAAAAAAAAAAAAAAAAAAAAAAAAAAAAAAAAAAAAAAAAAAAAAAAAAAAAAAAAAAAAAAAAAAAAAAAAAAAAAAAAAAAAAAAAAAAAAAAAAAAAAAAAAAAAAAAAAAAAAAAAAAAAAAAAAAAAAAAAAAAAAAAAAAAAAAAAAAAAAAAAAAAAAAAAAAAAAAAAAAAAAAAAAAAAAAAAAAAAAAAAAAAAAAAAAAAAAAAAAAAAAAAAAAAAAAAAAAAAAAAAAAAAAAAAAAAAAAAAAAAAAAAAAAAAAAAAAAAAAAAAAAAAAAAAAAAAAAAAAAAAAAAAAAAAAAAAAAAAAAAAAAAAAAAAAAAAAAAAAAAAAAAAAAAAAAAAAAAAAAAAAAAAAAAAAAAAAAAAAAAAAAAAAAAAAAAAAAAAAAAAAAAAAAAAAAAAAAAAAAAAAAAAAAAAAAAAAAAAAAAAAAAAAAAAAAAAAAAAAAAAAAAAAAAAAAAAAAAAAAAAAAAAAAAAAAAAAAAAAAAAAAAAAAAAAAAAAAAAAAAAAAAAAAAAAAAAAAAAAAAAAAAAAAAAAAAAAAAAAAAAAAAAAAAAAAAAAAAAAAAAAAAAAAAAAAAAAAAAAAAAAAAAAAAAAAAAAAAAAAAAAAAAAAAAAAAAAAAAAAAAAAAAAAAAAAAAAAAAAAAAAAAAAAAAAAAAAAAAAAAAAAAAAAAAAAAAAAAAAAAAAAAAAAAAAAAAAAAAAAAAAAAAAAAAAAAAAAAAAAAAAAAAAAAAAAAAAAAAAAAAAAAAAAAAAAAAAAAAAAAAAAAAAAAAAAAAAAAAAAAAAAAAAAAAAAAAAAAAAAAAAAAAAAAAAAAAAAAAAAAAAAAAAAAAAAAAAAAAAAAAAAAAAAAAAAAAAAAAAAAAAAAAAAAAAAAAAAAAAAAAAAAAAAAAAAAAAAAAAAAAAAAAAAAAAAAAAAAAAAAAAAAAAAAAAAAAAAAAAAAAAAAAAAAAAAAAAAAAAAAAAAAAAAAAAAAAAAAAAAAAAAAAAAAAAAAAAAAAAAAAAAAAAAAAAAAAAAAAAAAAAAAAAAAAAAAAAAAAAAAAAAAAAAAAAAAAAAAAAAAAAAAAAAAAAAAAAAAAAAAAAAAAAAAAAAAAAAAAAAAAAAAAAAAAAAAAAAAAAAAAAAAAAAAAAAAAAAAAAAAAAAAAAAAAAAAAAAAAAAAAAAAAAAAAAAAAAAAAAAAAAAAAAAAAAAAAAAAAAAAAAAAAAAAAAAAAAAAAAAAAAAAAAAAAAAAAAAAAAAAAAAAAAAAAAAAAAAAAAAAAAAAAAAAAAAAAAAAAAAAAAAAAAAAAAAAAAAAAAAAAAAAAAAAAAAAAAAAAAAAAAAAAAAAAAAAAAAAAAAAAAAAAAAAAAAAAAAAAAAAAAAAAAAAAAAACACCGATCATTAATTAAACCGACCGTAAATCAATTAGCTCACGCTTAACACTGATACAACACCCTTCAATCCGGAACAAAGTAATGATCGCCCACTGACAGTTGTCGCGGCAGTAATAGGCGCTGCGGTGGTACCTCATGGGGATGATCACTGAAAATGGATAACCACTACTAGGATGTAGTTTGAAAGTTCAATGACCTTTGCAACAATTTATTACAGATTATAAAAATCTATAGATTAGATTAAAAACAAATATTTTAGTTAAATAAAACCACAAAAAAAACGATAGCTATATTATCTGTATTTATTTACAAAATTTGTGTTACAAATGAACGGGCTGCATGCGTCCAGTTCCATTGCCTATCCCAATTAAAGTAAAATAAAAATAATCGTCGCTAACGTAGAACCTTTAGAGCTGAATGAGCTAATTTTATTGAAAGCGAGGATTTGATAGAAAATTTATGGTTCAGCGGCTCGTGGGCTACGGCACCGGAAGCGGATACGTTGTACGTTTCGCCGCAACATCCATAAGAAGGCACCACTGGATGGTGGCGCATGACCAACCGGCGCGGAATTTGGGCGAGACCCGTGTCCAGCAATGGGCGGTGACGAAATCTCCAAATCCAAATTTGTTAATACCACCATACGTTACCACCGGCTACATCAAATGAACCTACTTGTAGGGTAGAATAATAATCGAAGTACCTCCACGAAGGACTTCCGGCCGAGGTCGCTGCTACGCATCGAAGCTGAACTGGTCCGTCAACATGTCCATGTCGATGGGTTTGATGTCGTGTGCCTTCGGCAGCAGGTCCTCGAGTGTGATCTTGTCCTTCTCGCTGGCTCTGCCGCTCCCCTCCTCGCCGAGCTGCGCGTCCAGCTCCTCCATCAGCTCGCGGTCCAGTTCCGTATCGCTCACGTCCTGCACATTGTCCACGTTCAATTTGTACACCACGTTATGCCTTCTCACACTATTACCCACTTTTACACTAGCACTTGCGTCTTTACGTTCACCACCATGTTGAAACTCATCACCGTTTTCCGTCACTTCACCACATTCTCCTCTCCCATCACCATCTTCTGTATGAACCTCATCAGAATTTTCTACTCTACCGGAATCCTTACTACTATTTTTAACATTTGCTTCACCATTATTTTCATAATCTCCATCTGCACTTTCCTCGATTTCTTTAGAACACGTTTCCTTTGCTTCTTCACCTTCTCTGTTACTTCTGTCTATTTCTTCATTACTTCTGTCGATATTAGTCTCCTTCTCTTTTCCATCAACATTTTCGGGTATATTTTTAGATAAATTTTTTAAATTTAACAAAGGCTCGTTTGCATTACACTGCCCATTTACTTCGCTACTCATAACCTCTTTCACTTCCTGTTCATCAACCAGATCATCCGCTTTCCTACTTCCGACTGTTTCCGGTTTTAATTGTAGATTTCCTATACTTCCTTCGTTTGCATCATTGCCGGTGTCTCCATCTTCAGATCTTGAGTCTTTATCATTTAATAAATTATCTTCTACTCTTATACCTAATAGTATTTTACTGGTCGGTACATTAACATTCTCTTCTAAGTTATCAATATAAGATCTACTATCTTCTTTATTACTTCTTTCAGAATCGGATATTCTTCTAGATTCTAAAGCAGGTTCACTATTAACTTTCACCCGTTCGTCAGTTCCATGATTATCAATCTCTTCTGTTCTGCCTTCGCTTCGTGTATTATCCGTCTCTGAAGATTCCTCTGCAACCCTATCGCCACTCCCTAGATCCTCAATGACGTCATCATCAGCACCAGCTGGATCCAGCTGGTCGTCAAGGTTGTCGCCGTTGAGCAACACATCATCGAAACTTGCGACTTTATCATTGATCTGTTCCAACTCATCTAAGTCTTCGAAGCTCTCTATCAAGTTGGTCGTCCCTGTGTCATGATCAGGTAGGTTTTCGGTCTTAACCCTTCTGTGTCTTCTGGGGACCTTGCCGAGGCACTTGGGGGAGAAGATGGTCTTCAGCGTGAGCGCGTTCAGGCTGTATACCCTCCTCTTCTTAACCAGCGTGCCATCGACAAAGCTGACATCGTCGTCGCTGCTGTAGTCTGAATCCCAGTGGGCGAAGCCCTGGTCGGTGCCGAAGGCGTCCCTTATCCTGTCGTCGATGCTGACCATACCGTCGGCGTCCGGTTCGGTCTTGATGCGGAGACTCCTCACCGAGGATATGTACGGGTACACGCACGCGGTGTCCAGGCCGTACTCCTGCGAGCAAACAATTCCATTATATATTAGACGTCTTTGATCCCTAGATCAGAAACGGTTCAGCCACTTTCCGGCTAAAGCTACTTACTTAAAAATTACTTCCGTTAATACTAAGTTTATGGACCATAGTTGGTCTCTATGGTACAGTTGAGTGGTTGCTGTTTTTTTTTTATTCTAGAAAGCGATGGGACGGATGAGACGTTCGTTTTTCCTTCTGGTGGTAGTGTCTCTGTTGCCGGAGACCATTTAGTTACCACTGCAGCGCCTATTGCTGCCCATATAGCACTGTGCGGGCATTACTGTGATCCGGTTTGAAGGGCGCTGTAGCTATCACTGGCGGTAGTGTCTCTGTTACCGGAGACCGAGTAGGTACCACCGCAGCGTCTATTGCAGCCGACACACAGTACTGTGCGGACATTACTGTGATCCGGTTTGAAGAGCTTTGCAGGAGTAATAAGACTTAATATCTTGTTTCTAGACAAGTGCATTGTAAAGTTATGTATGTCATCCTAACTAGCAGCACGTAGTTGTTGGCAGGCGTATCACTTACCATCAGGTGATCGTCGTACTCGCCGCATCGCTTTGTTGAATAAAAACTGATGGTAAGTTATACGCCTGCCCATAACATGGCACTATTTATGACACGCACTGTAAATTGTGTACTCGTCGCTGTAATATTCACTTGTAACAACGCCCTTCAAACCGGAGCACGGTAATGAGTGCATAGTACAGTCCGGCGGCGAGTATAGACGCTGCGGTGATTAATACCACGTCGGTCTCCAGCAGGAGACCTACTACCAGTGGAAACAGTTGGGTGGTGAAATGGTATATGCTCCAATCGATCAGCCGCGGTTCACCACAACTTCACCATCTCGTTACCACTTCAAAACTATTCACCGGTGGTATGTTGAAAGCCGTGCAGGACTCCTCGGCGGTGAGCAGCGCGTCGCACCGCGCCACCCTTACCTGCACCTCGCGCAGCTTCCTCTTCACCTCCGGGTCCACATTCACATCTGCAACAATTACAAAACCGATTATTTGTTGGCGGAAGACCACCTCCCCATCGAATATTACTGTGATCCGGTTTGAAGGACCTATAGCTATCACTGGTGGTGGTGTCTCTGTCGCCGCAGACCGTCTAGGTACCGCCGCAGCGCCTGTTGCAGCCGGCACACAGTACTGTGCTAACATTACTGTTATTCGGTTTGAAGGACTCTATAAATAGTGCTAGTTTGGCGGGAGCCTGCTGGCTGCACCACGAGCTGGTGAAGTTGGCTTGGGTCCCGTGAGCTACCTTTAAAAATCGCGTTCCTTTCGCGGCAGCCGTTCTCGTGTCGCCTTATGTTCTTCCTGGTGATGACGGCGCCGCATTCGCTGCATGTCGCTGGAAATGGTTTTTTTTTTTTAATTCTACGAAGCAATGACATAAGGAAGACGTCCACCTGATAGTAAGTGATAGGCTCGCTTGCCCATAACAATGTGGAGCTGATTAGGAAAATACTATAAAACATAAATTATGAAGTCTCGTCAAACCAGTAATTTTCATCAGATGCAACGCCCTTCAAACCGGATCACAGTAGTAACAGCACGGTATTCTTTGTCAGGTGTAATAGACGCTGCGATGAGAGCATGGTGTCACGGCGGGATATTTTATTTTTACTCCACGCAGACGAGCGTGACGTTCACGTGATGTTAAGTGATACGCCTGCCCATAACATTGTTTCGTTTCCTTTATTAAGTACATGGTCCTTCGAGCCGGGTAGCAATGTTACCATACTTTAGTAGCTGCGGTGGTACCTGAACGGTCACCCGCAACGGAGACACACGGTAGTGTACGACGGTCACCCGCAACGGACACGCACGGTAGTGTACGAACATTACCAAGATCCGGTTTGAAGGGCGCTGTAGATAGTGAAATTACTGGGGTAACAGACAACGTCTCATGCCTCAAGACGATGAACACTATGCAGTATATGTCATCTTAACTAGCGCCACGTTGTGCTAGGCGAGCGTATCACTCAATATCAGGTGAACGCCCCGTTTATCTTTTTTATTAGGCAAGCTGTAGGTACGTTCTCTTTACTTCGAGATATATAAATAGGTATATATGATTACACTCGCCGTAGTCCCCTATTATATCATCATCATCACCATCATCATCAGCCGATAGACCCCCTATTATATATATACCAATTATTATATACCATTAATACCATACGAACCGAATTTGTATGACGTCTTCGGTACCATTTCTTTCCTCACGTCCCTCGGCTTCTTGGGGGGAGTTCTGCGACGCGCCATTGTTTGCCTGTGTAGGGTAGACAAAGAAATTTTCAATATATATATCATCATTAACCGATAGACGTCCACTGCTGGACATAGGCCTCTACTAGAGATCTCCACATCGATAGTGCGCTGTCAGCATCCAGCTGCTTGATGCAACCTTCACCAGATCGTCGGACCGCCTGGTAGGAGTCCTGGCAACACTACGTCTTCTGGCACTACATATATATATATTTGAAATGGGAACACAAAAATTATGTTCCATTTACATATGTTAATATATATAAATCTCGTGTCACAATGTTTGTCCTCAATGGACTCCTAAACCACTTAACCGATTATAATAAAATTCGCACACCATGTGCAGTTCGATCCAACTTGAGAGATAGGATAGTTTAAATCTCAAATTATAGTCGCAATTTTAATTTATTGCTAATTATTTGTCTGTTATTATTTGACAGTCACAATTATCTGTTAACTCCAAATGATTCTAACAGATGTCGATACCTTTCGACTGGGTTGAGTAAGTAATCAATAGATGGCGCTGCTATGATAAATCTACGAACGTGTCATATAAGCTACATTTTAACAGCATAATTACCACGTGTTGTTGACGCTATAAAATTAATTAAATTTATTTTGTAGTGAACGAAATACCGTATAATTCAATTATTTCCACTTTTTAAATTTTTGGTGTTAGCATAGCCGGCCACGTGTTACTTAGACTGAAGTGTAAATTGCATTCATATTATAATGAAGATAATACAGTGAAATTAATCCTGTTTTTACTTATTTGTGCTTCATTGATCAAAACTTTATAATTTAATTTGAATATATGTATGTAAGTATTATCACATAATTATAAAATTTAATTAAAATGTCAATGCAAAAATGATACACAATTTCCTACACTTTTTCAATAGTTGTACAAATATTTTTTTTTATTGTTTTTATTTAACCTCTATTAAAAAATATTTAGCACTTATTATTTCAATGTGCTATGATAACAAGTTTTTCAGATATTTTTTCTTATATTTAAACGATTAAATTAGTATTTCAATTCTTATTGAAATTATTATTTAAACTCTATAATTTAAATATGTACATGTCAGTATTATCACATAATTATAAAAGTTAATTAGAATGATTTTCAATTTTTTTTTTCTCATATTTAAACGATTAATTTATTATTTTCAGTCAAATGCTACGGAAAAAATCTAACCTCAACAACGCGAGCACCAGAGAGGCACGACGCAAACGTATTAAAAGAGCCCATCAGTTGGCAGAACAAATTGAATCAAGAAATCCAGCTCAAAGAATCAGGACAGCAGAAGGTCATGCACAAGAATCTCAAGAACAGTGTAACGAACGTCTTCAAGAGAATATCATAAGAACAAGAGCAGCAGGAGAACGAGACATAGCCACAGTAGGAGCACAGGAACAATAATTTCAATTTATACATGTAAGTAATATCACATAGTTTTATAAAAGTTAATTAATATATCAATGAGAAAATGGCACAAAGCTCCCACACTTTTCAATAATTGTACAAAAATTTTTATATTATTTTTATTTAACCTCCATTGATAATTATTTTGCACTTATTATTTCAATGTGCTATGATAACATGTTTTTCAGTTCCTCTTTCTAATATTTAAACGATTAAATTATTATTTTCAGTCAAATGCCACCGAAAAAATCTAACCTCAACAACGCGAGCAGCAAAGGGTCACGACGCAAACGTGTTGAAAGAGCTCAGCAATTACCAGAACAAATCGAAACAAGAAATGCAGCTCAAAGAATCAGGACTGCAGAAAGTCTTGCACAAGAATCTCAAGAACAGCGTGACGAACGTCTGCAACAGAATATTACGAGAACAAGAGCGGCACGAGAACGAAACATAGCTACAGTACGAGTACTAGATCGACAAAGGCAACGGATCAGCCGCTCATTAACACGTGCATCATTCGTTCGGCTTGCCTTTGAATATGCACCAGATATTAACTACTCAGCGCATTCAAAATTGCTATCGGTGGAATGGATAAAGTATGTCAATATTGTCAGGCATTGAAATTTCGAAATGAAGCAGCCGGCATGTGCTGCGCATCAGGAAAAAGTTGTGCTATCACCTCTACCCGCTCCGCCGAGCCTTTATTATCCCTTCTTACTGGCAATTCAGATGATTCCAAATTATTTTTGCGTAAGATACGCAAATTTAATTCTTGCTTTCAAATGACGTCATTTGGGGCAACTAAAATTTGCGATCGTGCATCCGATGGACGTAATTTTGAAACTACATTCAAAATTCAAGGCCAGGTGTACCATAAAATCGGATCACTGATGCCAATGCCTGATAACAATCGAAATATCTTCAAATTTATTTTATGGGCGATTGTGAAGAGCGCGTGACGACTCGGTGCCTGTATAATTTTATTGAACAAGCAGATGAAAGAGCAATTGTGATATTATTGGAAAATTTTTTAGAAGATCACAATCAACTAATTCAATTGATCAAAAGAGTTTCGCCACGACTGCAAAATGACAATTATCAAATCGTCATAAAAGCCGACAAAGTACCATTAGGTGAACATGCTGGTAGATTCAACGCTCCAACTGTTGATGAGGTTGCTGTTATCATGGTTGGTGATCCAGTTGACAAAAGATCTATAAAAATTACACGGCGAGACAACACTGTCAGTACGATTTCGGATCTACACCGTTCATATGACGCACTACAATATCCATTGATATTTTGGCAAGGACAAGATGAATATCACCTTAATATCAAACAGTATGATCCAAATACCGGTAAATTTGACAATTATCTATTTACTTTCTTACTGTATGTATAGATTTTAATTTCGTATTGCATTTTATTTTTTATTTTTTAGGTGATTACAGAAATAATAAAGTTAGCTCAATGAACTACTACGCACACCGAATAATGGTTAGACAAATTCAAGACAATTATATCCTTCGATATCGTCAGCTGTTCCATCAATACATTGTTGATATGTATGCTAAGGTCGAAAGCGAACGCTTGCGATTCCTTCGATTCAACCAGGCAAAACTACGATCGGAAGAATATATTCACTTACGAGATGCTATTGCTGGAAACATCGATGGAAATTTAAATCCCAATGACATCGGTAATGCTTTCATTTTACCTTCAAGCTACATCGGCAGTCCACGGAACATGCAGGAATACATACAAGATGCGATGACTTACGTACGTCATTACGGCCGACCGGATTTATTTATTACATTCACATGTAATCCGAATTGGGAAGAGATACAAACTTTACTATTGCCAGGACAACAAGCCATTCATCGTCATGATTTAACTGCACGTGATTTTAAACAAAATTGAAATCCTTAATTGATTTTATTGTTAAATATTCAATTTTGGTATCACACGTTGTTGGCTGTATACGATAGAGTGGCAAAAGCGAGGTTTGCCTCATGCCCACATTTTGGTTTGGCTTAAAGATAGAATCCGTCCTGAAGAAATCGATCAAATAATTTCAGCCGAAATTCCAGACCCATTAATTGATCAAGAATTATTTGATATTGTCACCAAACACATGATCCATGGGCCATGCGGTGCTTTCAACATGACGTCACCGTGCATGGAAAATGGAAAATGTAAAAAAAACTTCCCAAAGCCGCATACGAATGACACGATCACGGATATTGATGGTTATCCAATGTATCGCCGCAGAAGTACTGAGAATGGTGGCCACACATTTACAATGCGACTGCCAAACTTTCCAAATCAAGTTGAGTTTGATAATCAGTGGGTGGTACCATACTCACCACTACTTTCAAAAACTTACAAAGCTCATATCAATGTTGAGCTTTGCAGTTCTGTTAAATCAATTAAGTATATTTGTAAATATGTAAACAAAGGCAGTGATTTGGCCATATTTGAAGTACAAAACATAAATAAAAATGACGAAATAGCACGATACCAAATGGGCAGATACATTAGCAGCAATGAAGCTATTTGGCATATTCTCAGCTTTCCCATCCACGAAAGAGATCCCGCTGTCCAACATCTGGCAATACATCTTGAAAACGGTCAACGTGTATACTTCACTGAAGAAAATGTTCTCCAAAGAGCGTTCGAAGCTCCGAAAACGACTCTAACTGAATTTTTTACATTGTGTCAAAAACCTGATGTTTTTGGCCAATTCGCGAAGACATTGGTGTATGGTGATGTTCCACGTTATTTCACATGGAACAAATCCAGTAAAAAATGGGAGCCACGGAAACAAGGAAAACCACATCCTTCCATTACAGGCATATTCAAAGCTAAGACATTGGGGAGACTTTACACGGTACATCCAAAGCAACGTGAGTGCTTCTATTTACGTTTGTTATTGGTGAATGTTCCCGGACCAACGTCTTTTGAATTTTTACGAACAGTTAATGGTCGAGTATTCAATACATACCAGGATGCATGTCGTGAACTGCAATTGCTAGAAGACGATAACCATTGGGACTTAACGCTTGCTGATGCTGCGTTGACATCAACACCGAATAACATTCGTCAGTTGTTTTGCAATTATTTTGACGACATGTTATCCCTCGCAAGCACAAACTTTGTGGGAAAAATATAAAAATTGTATGACAGAAGACATCTTGCACCGAATTAGACAAACAAATCAATGCCAAAACATAGATTATACACCAGAGATGTACAATGAAGCATTGGTCTTGATCGAGGATTTATGTGTTCTTATTTCAAATTTACCACTTAATCATTATGGTATGCCATCACCTAATCGTCCAGCCACCGACTTAGTCAATACCGATTTACAACGAGAAAATCAATATGACCATGGAAGTTTAGCAACAATTATCATGAACAGTGAACCATTACTGACAGCAGAACAAAAATTATTTATGATCGGATTATGCTGGTTGTTGCTGCTGAACAAGGCGGTTTTCTTGGATGCACCCGGTGGAACCGGTAAGACATTTTAATATCGTTGATTCTTGCCAAAATACGGTCGCAACAAAAATCGCATTAGCAGTAGCATCGTCAGGCATTGCGGCTACTTTACTGGATGGTGGGCGAACAGCACATTCAACATTCAAGCTGCCATTGGACGTTCATAATAAACCAGATGCAATGTGTAACATCAAAAGAATAGTGGAATAGCTGCAGTGTTGCGGAAGAGTTCTGTAATAATTTGGGATGAATGCACAATGGCACACAAATATTCACTTGAAGCATTAAACAGAACTATGCAAGATTTAAACAGCAATAATAAACTTTTCGGTGGTGCTATCTTACTTTTGTCTGGTGACTTCCGGCAGACCTTACCGGTTATACCTCGCTCTACTTTCGCGGATGAGATTAATGCATGTTTGAAACAATCATTCTTATGGCGAAGTGTTGAAACACTTCGATTGACCATAAATATGCGAGTACAATTGCAAAATGATCCATCAGCACAAATATTTTCCGAACAACTACTGGATATTGGGAACGGTAAAATAGAATTGCAACCAAATACGCAATGCATTAAACTACCATACAATTTTGCACTGTTGTTCAGGATAAAATGAATTAATTCAGAGTATTTTCCCGGATATACAGAATAATTATTTGAATCATGAATGGCTTAGTCAACGGGCGATTTTGGCAGCCAAAAACGTTGATGTTGACGAAATTAACTTCCAGATACAACAGTTGTTACCAGGCGATCTGATGTCTTTTAAATCAATCGATACTGTTGTTGATGAAAATGAAAGTGTAAATTTTCCGATTGAATTTTTAAATTCATTAGATATCCCTGGAATGCCACCACATAATCTTCGATTAAAGATTGGTTCCCCTATTATTCTCCTCCGTAATTTGAATCCACCTCAATTATGTAACGGTACGCGTTTGGTCATCAAAAAGATCACCGGAAACATTCTTGAAGCAACCATTTTGGCTGGGAAGTTTAAAGGAAAAGTGGTCCTGCTGCCACGTATTCCGATGATACCATCAGATTCTACCATACCCTTCAAAAGGCTACAGTTTCCAATTCGTTTAGCTTTCGCCATGTCTATAAATAAATCTCAAGGTCAAACAATGTCCATTTGTGGTTTAGATTTGGAAAATCCATGTTTTCTCATGGGCAACTATATGTTGCGTGTTCACGTGTTGGGAAACCGTCGAATCTATTTGTGTTAGCTAAAGACAGGTTAACCAAAACATTGTGCACCGATTGGTGTTAAATTAAATTGAAATTGAAAGTATTTATAATTCAAAAAATAGATATTAATGTTTAAAAGTTTAAGACTGTCTGCCTTGCCTACCTCATTCATGAGTTAAGGCGTCACATGTTATTTACTGTATTATACTGTAATATACTTATATTTGTTATAAAATTAAATGGAAATAATAAATCTGATAAATTTTTATTTTGTACCTATTGATTTCTGCTTAATATCAAGTGTAAGAACATTTTAATTAATTGTGTTCAACGTACTTCCCCTTCAAATCTCAATCCAGTGAATTTGTATACCAACATCAACATTTTCGTCTTTGTTCGTAAATAATTTCATTGTACTAAAGGGTTATAGTAGTAGAAAGTCAAATAAGGAGATCACCATATTTTTTTACAAATACCATCTGTGTGAAAAAGCATAGTGGACTCCGTGACTGAAGTTCTCTTATTGTTCCTCTTAGATTGTTTACTATAATGTAATATAACAAAACTTTAGCCACAGCAACGCGTGGCTGGGTC
The DNA here is from genome assembly GCA_029286815.1 of Troides helena. Lineage (NCBI taxonomy): Eukaryota > Metazoa > Arthropoda > Insecta > Lepidoptera > Papilionidae > Troides > Troides helena. The sequence goes on from JAGSMV010000034.1 coordinate 866,917, forward strand.
AACTAGTGTTATATATATTTTTTTTTAAGTCAACCATATTTGTATTGGTGTCGCTGAGGGTATAAATAGAACGCGCGGGCGGCACTTGCGCAGTCGCGCTCCGACCGCCGCAGTGTTCGGACCTGCCTGGGAGTTTGAAGCGACAAGACGAGCGGGACGTTCACCTGATGATACGCCCGTCCGTAACAACGCGGACCGTGACTATAAGTGCAGCGCAGCTACAAACAGTAGTGTGTAAACTACCGTTATCCGGTTCAAAGGATGTGCAGCAGTAACGAGACAACATCTAATACCTACAGTGAGGCAGCATATCATCTTAACTAGCACCACATTGTTGGCTACATGTGACGTGTTTTTATGACATGTAAACAGTACCGTTATCCGGCTCGAAGGATGTACATAAAAATGTAACTATGGGAAGAGACCTAACGTATAACTACAGCGGTGTAGTATCCATCTACCTCACCATCACTTGGATGTAGTCATGAACTGATAGACGTCCACTGCTGGAGATAGACCTTCCCTAAAGATTCCCACATCGATAGGTTTAGCACTGCCTGCATCGCCAGGCATCAGGTGCCGTCTTTAGTAAGGGTACTTAAGGGGAGGGATTTGGGCCGTTACCCACCACGCTGGGTCAACGCCGCTTGGTTATTATCAAGTAGTAGTTCTTACTTGTGTCTATTCAAAGTACTGTGTATCCTCGAGTGGTTGGAGAGCGACGTGCCGGAGTTGAAGGACTTCCCGCACACGCCGCACGGGTAATGCATCGCCTGCTTCGACGCCGGCCGGTGCGAGCTCTTCGCCGACTTCAGCTGCGTCTTCGGCGCCGGCTTCAGCTCTATTCTGCGGAGACCAGGGCATGCGTGAGTACAACACCAGCTTCACTGCAGGAGACCTAGGTACCACCGCGGCGATAGACAGTACCGAGATCCGGTTTGAAGAGCGCTGTAGCTAGTGTCTACTGGGGCAACGAGATTTTACATCTTATGTTTGTAGCGAACAGGTCAATGTGGTGTAGTGTATACCATCTTTACCGCCATTACCGCCAGTAGACGTATCACTTACCATCAAGTGAACGTGCCGTACATCGTGGAGTTAAACTAAAATCTCCCGCCGTGACACCAGTGATGCGTCTCACCGCAGCGCCTATTGCACCCGACCAACACTACTATGCAGTATGCTACTTTGATCCGGTTCGAAGGGCGCTGTGGCTAGTGTAATTACTGGAATAACTAGTCTCAATATCTTATGTATCAAGGTGACAAGCGCCATATGGTGCAGTGTGTATCATCTTAACTAAAGCCTTGTTATGGGCGGGCGTATCACTCAAAATAACGAGAAGGTCCCATTCGTCTCGACGCTTACTTACATAACCGTCACAGTTATATAATCGAGAGCAATCATGAATATCACTCCCCTTCATCATCAGCTGATAGAAGTCCACTGCTGGACATAAGCATCCCCCAAAGATCTCCACATACAGTCAGCACGGCCTCCAGGTCCGCTGGGCATATGGGCGTATTTGGGCTATATTCCACCACGCTGACCCAATGCGGGTAGGTGGGAGCCAGATCCTCGTCTGTTGATCAGCAGGCTGCACCACGAGCTGGTGAGGTTGGCAGTTTAGTGGGTGCAGTGTCCATGTCTTCGCCCAATATGAGGGCGATTGAGCCATAGTCACCACGCTGGCCCAACGCGGATTGGTGACTTCCATGTCTTGCCATGATCCAATTCAAAACGGTGATGTAGATAGATTCTGGACGACTATGACCTTCAAAAGCCAAGGTCAATCGCTGCCCACAAATGTGATGCTGTGTAACCATCCCAACAACTCACGGTTACCAAGCAACGCAACTGTATGCCGCTTCGTTGTATATGAGAAAAAAAAAAACTTCTGACATACTTGACCCTCTTCGGCTGGGACTCTTTAATAGAAGTTTCCCTCTCTCTACTCCTCTTAGACCTCGGTATCAGCAGCGAGTCCTCCTCAACCTGGAAATGAGTAGTACATACATGCACTTAATATTCCCACTGTCGGGACTCGAGCGTTTCATGCCATTCCCACAAAACCAAAAAAAACAGTATAAGTGAATTGGCATTCTCGTTTGTGTGAGAAAGAAATGGAGTTGGAGGCGGAAAACAGAGTGAGATAGAGAGACTCCTATATTTCTATAGAGAGAGAAAGAGATGGACAGGAAAATATGGAGAAAGAAAAGAGATGGAGAGAGAAAAATGATATGCAGAGAAAAAACAGATAGATAGAAAGAGATGGATAGAAAGAGTTGGAGAGAATGAGATGGAGAGGAAGAGACCGAGAAGACACGGAGGGAATAAGGAAAGAGATAGGTCGACTTTCATATTGATTGAATCATAAAAGAACGGGAGAGAAGAGTATAATTATTTACTGTAGATTTCAACGTTACTCTCTCTCTCTCTCTCTCCATAGAATCAGAGTGAGAGTGAGAGATAAAGCACGGTGACTAGTTTGCATGATGCGAAGGCGCGTGCGGCGCAGCAAGTGAGAGGGAGGAGCGCACGTGATAGGGATAATCTACACACAGCGCGTTCCGTCTCGCTCCTACGAATTAATACATATATATAGCTTTCTCTTTCTCACTTCATACAATCCCATTCACTGGCAGGTTAAAGGCTTCATTATAAATACCTTGATCGTTTTCCCCTTTTTCAATATGGACTTCAGCGGCGCTGACGATTTAGCTTGATGCTGTAAAACAGAGATTGCATTTTGAAGGTAGCTGGTGGTATGATCATCATCATCAGCCGATAGACCTCCACACGACCCCTCCCCCCCCCTAAGATTCGCACCTCGATCGGGTAGGGATTTATATGGCGGACATTTGGGCCGTTTCCCATTACTCTAGCCCAATGCTTATAGGCGGGAGCAAGAGCCTTGTTCCTTGATCAACAGGCTGCATCAAGAGCTGGTGAGGATGGCTTTACACTGTTGCTGTGGTGGTAGGTCTGAGAGACGGTCTAATAAGGCATCATCGCAGCTCCTATACCATAAAACAAATGTTACAGCTATCCGGCTCGAAGGACTTCGCAGATGGTGAAGCTGGAAAGACGACTCTCGACGTCTTATGTCTACTGTGAACACAACGCGGCGCTGTCTACATCATCCAAACTAACACCACTGACCTGCAAGTGATTGTTCCATTTGATTTTTTTTTTTTTAGACTAGGCAATGTTTTTTTTATTAAGCCCAAAAATTTTTCGATCATAAACACGGGTTTAGTACTAGTCTTAACATTATTAAGAGAACCAAGTTAAACCTTGGCTTTTACAGTAAGAGACTAAAGGAGTATCCGGTTTCTCAGACTTTCACTAGGAAGGTCAACAGAGAAGGTAGATTAACCCCTGACTGTTACAGTAAGAGACTAAAGGAGTATCCGGGTTGACAGACTTCCACTATGAAAGTCAACAGAGAAGGTGGATTAACCCTTGACAGTAACAGACTAAAGGAGTCCCCGGGTCCACAGACTTGGACTAAGGAAATCAACGGAGAAAGTGGAACAAGGAGACCAGAGCAATTTGAAGATCTTGAGCCACTATTAGTAACATTGAGGATGGTGCTGAAGCGGGTGGGGATCCTTATAACCCTGACTCTACCCCAAGATTCAGAGCATTCGCTGGTGATAAGCTAATGTTGACGGAGACAGTCTACGTACCACCACATTTCCTATTTCCGTCACAGCGGTGTGCAAACATCACTCTGTTCCGGTTTGAAGGTGGCTATAGCCAGTGAAATTACTGGGGTACAGAGTCAATATTTTTTTTTTCTCTAAGTAGCTACCACAACGTGATGCAGTGTACACAATCCTAACCAGCGCTATGTTATGGTCAGGCGTATCACTTACCATCAGGTGAACGTCTCGCCGATATCTTTCCTTCATCAGAAACTCTTATACTATATCACTATTATATGAATGACTACCTCCGAGCTGTTCATTGGATTGTGACCCTTGTGCTTCGAGCTGGTGACTTGGGTATTGGACGCGGAGCCGCGTGTTGTTCTCTTGAAGCTCGGCGGACTGGATCTCCTCGAGCGGGACTCGCGCTTGCTCTCCGGCAGTTGAATCTGAGGGTATCGCAATGCTGTTCGCAATCATTACATCGCCCACTGCTGGGCAAACGGCTACAACTTGTTATTCGCTAAACTATGTCAGTTTGAATATTTACTAATACCTAAACACCATGTTGGAACTCGGATGACATCCGGCTCGAAGGACCATCATCGCGTTTGTCGACGCATCGCTCTCTTTACCTTTCTCGAATGATATAATATATACACGCTTAGGGTTGTAAGGGGTTCCGCACAACTCACGGGACCCAAGCCAACCTCACCAGCTCGTGGTGCAGCCTGCTAATCAACAGACGAGGCTCTGGCTCCCACCTACCCTCATTAGGCCAGCGTGGTTGGAAATGGCTCAAATCCCCTCCCATATGAACTCGCTACAAACTTGGAGATCTTTGGAGGCCTATGTCCAGCAATGGACGTCTATCGGCTGCTGCTGCTAATGATGATGATGATAATGATGATGATGGTAATGCTTAGTAACTTACCTTTACTTTAATTGCACCCTTCGACTTTCCTTTATAAGATTTGCTGCTGTGTTTGGAGATTGGCTCGTTGGAGTCTTCGTTTATGAAGACAGGCTCAGTCACGCCGAGGATGCAGTCACCAGCGTCCGGCTGAAAATTCCACATGGTGATTTATTGACAGAATTTACCCCTACTAGGTCTACGTCACAGACCATGTAGGTATTACTACAAATCCCATCTCTGTGACCTTATGGTACTGAGCAAACTGTCTGCGCATGCGCACAGGCGACCGCCGCCCGCGCATACTTCATTCGCTGGACAGACACCGATCGGTACAGACGTTTCGGTTGCTGTTAATAAATTTTCACTGACTCGCATTTTAATTAACTGTCACATCTTAGACAAAATGGCGACCGTTGACAAATTTATGCGGAGATATAGTTGCTATTAACAGCACTAAATTTCCAAGTCTTTAGATTTCGCGTACCGTCGGAACACGGGCACTCGAATTTATATCGCAACGGAGATGAAGACAAAGGAATTTGGTTGGGGTTGCTGCTTGTGCTGCCTCCATGTCCTCCGGTTGATGCGGGGAAGATTGCCGAGTGCTCCCGAGGCTGCTTTTTTTCCCCCCTTTATTTGTGTAAACAGCTCGCCGCTCCGATAGTGTAAAGATAGTATCTTCTTATTTTTCATCACTTCAGCCATTGCGTTATCAACAGTTCCTAGATAGAATATCTTTTTCCTAGTCCTTACTATAACATAGTAATTGCTAGTATTGGACTTTATTAAAGCAAGATGTATTTACCTGTAGCCTGTGTGAAGCCTTGTTACTTTTGATTTTCCAGTTTGAAGGTATTTTGTTAAAGTATTACTGTATACAAGCGTTGGTAAATGATATTAAAAAGAAAAAAATATCACGTAGCTTTCCACAGCGCAAGTGTTAATAGAATCGGCGAGTTCTAATAAAAAATCTAGAAGTGTCGAGAGTGTGTCTAACGAACGTCGGCGCTCACGTTCTGTAAGCTTTATAAAACTACCCACCATTTCCTTGCCAATATTCGATGGGAATTACCTGAAATGGATCGAGTACCGAAATACCTTCGATTCTCTTGTGATCTCAAACGATTCTATACCACTGATTAATAAATTCGACTACCCAAGATCTAGTTTAGAAGGTAATGCCGGTGTCGTAATTAGGTCCATTGACAACATTAATAAACAATCTTAATATTATGTATAGAACCTTTTTTTTTTTTTTATCGTGGGTAAATCCTACATTGGATACCCTTCTGCTGTGGGGGCAACAGAGGGGTTATGCCGGACTCGTACCGGCTAAAACCCCACGGTGTCAACGCTTTAGCCAAAACCACAGGAACGCTTTCGCACACAACCGTGGTGTCGACGGCGAAAGGCCATAATGAAGGCCGCATCTCGGGGTGAAACTGGAACTCTCCATCCCATTTACCAGTAATAGGCGGAAGTACCGCGCGCTCCATCTCGAGGCCTAACGTACTTGGTAACGGGTTCCCCGAATCCGCCACCATGGCCTCCGTTACGGAGGTTGTAAAGCGTGGAACATCCTCCTACGAGGCCCAGGTACCCTCCTACAGATTGAGAGATGGGTGTTTTTCTCTCGCACCCTCTCTGCAATCTCCTTCTGCGACATTACTTTCTCGCAGAAGGTCAAGCCAGCGTCCCACGACGACTCACTACTGATCATGGCTTTAATAAGGCCAAGCAGCGTGAGGTCATCCCCTACAATAGCGACGAGGTCTTGGCGCTGAGCAACCCAAGCTGAACATTATGTATAGAACCTATCGTAAAATAATCATTTAAAGCAAGATATCTAATCGATCATGTATCCAAAAAATTTAAGTCTTTGCCCACCATGGGTCTCCCTACGGAACAGTAGGATTTTGCAATTATATTGTCTCTGCGATATAAGATTCCATCACGGGAATGTGGGTAGAATTTAAAAACTGTCAAACGGAATTGCCAACTGTCGACGACGGCAACTGCACATTGTAGTCGATCTGATAGGAACGAGTAAATAAATCTACCAAGGTCATCTTGTTTATGAATGTTCTAAGTTAAAGGTATTAAATAATGACGTCTGTGAAGTATCGAAATTTGAGTTAAGCACCAAGTGTTTACTTAGGTCATAGAAGTGTCATTTGAAGGGTTCATGTCAAGGTAAACCATAAGACTACTTCATAAATATAGTATTAATGAAGCGTCGGAACAATATAGCTTCCGTTACATCAGCAGCTGTGACCACTCCATACTCTTCTATGAAGGTAGAAATCATTAACAAGAAAAGAAAGTGTTGTTGCTTGAGCGTTGTTAGATGTCGGTAGTCTGACATAATTTTTTTTTTAACAGCAAAATATACACCGTCGATTGCCTCTTTAGGTAGAGGAATCTGGCTTCGCGATGGACATGAATCGTCAGGACAGCGCCCTTCTTGCAGAGGGTTCCCGAGGTCTGGCGGCGCGTCTCGTATTCCGAAGGGTAAGGATTTTCTGTCGAGAGGAGAGCCCGTTCGATTCGAGCACCGATCGAGGGTTGCGGAAGAACTGCTCGATGTTATCCGGTGACCCTCATGCATACTGTCGGATTGGAATACCGTGTGGGGCTTTTTAGTCGGTTGGAGTTCAACACTATCCCGTTACCGGCCCTTAGTTGTGCGTTCCTTTAGCATTTTCTTACACGTTAATAAAAAAAAAAAAAAACAGGATATCGTAAGTTTTCGTACGAATCGCGAGTACAACGCATTCGATATGCAAAAATCTTTAGGAAATGATTCAGTTTGGGTAAATTTTATTAAAATTGGTAAAGCATTACATCATCAGCCGATAGACGTACACCCCTATAGATCTCCACATCGATCGATCCTACGCTGCCCGTATCCAGCTGCTTCCCGCAACCTTCACCCGATCGTCGGACTACCTGGTGGAGGGCCCGCCAACACTGCGTCTACCGGCACGCGGTCGCGATTCGAGGACCTTGATGCATCGGCTGTCAGTCCTTCAAGTAATGTCCTGCTCATTTCCAGTTGGAGCTAGCAATCTTTACTACCCATAATCAGTGCTTATGCTTCAAATGACTATTTATTAAACTCGTGTTGTGTAAATCAAAAATGCTCTCAGTGAGACCTATCTAAGGAAACAAATGTAATTATTTGTATGAATTTTCGCTTTTGTTTTTTGTAGTTTCTGTTTCGTCTCCAATAAAGAAAATAAATTACTTGAGCAAGGGAAAACTTTACCGAGCAAAAAGTTTTTGTTTATATGATCACGCCTTTTTCCCAGTAGGGGTAGGCAGAGGTGAATAAACACCCGCTTTTCGCCAGATGTGATCAGATTAGGTCCCATGTAACAGGGGGCGAGCCTGTTGCCACTTCATTGGGACCACACACACACACACAAAGATGATGTCAGTGTGCGGGTTTCCTCACGATGTTCTCCTTCACCGTTTGTATCTCGCTGTTGCAACTAAAGTTCACAAATGTACATAAATATTAAACTCATCGGTACATGCCGAGATTCGAACCCGCGACCTTCTAGCGAGCAATAAGTTAGTATAATTAACGCCATTTATAGATTCAGATAGAATCATGCGAAATGAGGGTATGTTTAAATAACTCAAACTTTGGCTTTGATAAAAGGCACCCTATGGTATTACTATAATGGGTACAGTTTATGGAAAACGTAAGGTGAGGGAGAAGGAAAAAGTCATGGTTGAGGAATATCAGGGAATGGACTGGCTCATCTGGAGCGTACGATTCGTTCTGCCGAACCAGAAACAGGAAGGACTGTACCACGCTGATCGCCAACCTTCACCAGTTGGGCAGGTACTTTAAGAAGATCACTAAGTTGAATATGATTAACGAACATATGCGGCTGTTCCACCAATCCAATCCAATAAGCCGGTAGACGTCCACTGCTGAACAAAGGCCTCCCCCAAAGATTTCCACTCAGACCGGTCCTGGGTCACCCCGCATCCAATGGTTGCCAGCGACCTTGACCAGGTCGTCGGTCCACGCGAGTCCCCAATAGTTAGCATCAGCTCGTGATGAACACTGGCCCATTGGAGGTAGGTGGTTGACCCGGTTTGCAACCAATAATGGGACATCTACTCGAGAGGCATATGAATCCTACTTTCCCTTTCTACTCGTGTCGACTTGACTTCGCTGGACCTCTGATGATTTGATGACTTGATGGCCGAGGGAACAGAATAACTGAATGTTATCTAGCAAGGCAGCACATTTAGAATATAGGGTCTACTTGGAGATATATATTGCGATAATGGAAGACACTCTGGGTTTTTTTTTTTTAATGTGTGTAACAAAATGCTAACGGAAACGCACACCCCATCGCCAAATTGGGCCGGCGTTGCTATTAGTGTATTCAAACGAGAATATGTAAGGTTGGCAAATATCTCCCTTCCGCTTTTTGCTCTTTATTCAATGCTTTATAAAAGTGTTACAGTGATCGGATTTAGTTCAAATATGCGCCGTTTTGTTCGATAATCTGTTTCCATCTAGACGGCAACTTCATAATAGCTCCCTCGTAGAAGCCCCCCTCCTTATTTGCGAAGAACTCGGACAGCCACTTTCACAAGCCTCTTTTGAGTTCAACCTTACGCCACCAAGGGCGTTCACCATGGACAGGAACAGGTGGTAATCACTTGGCGCTATGTCCGGGCTATATGGTGGATGCGATAAAACCTCCCATCCGAGCTCCCGTAGCTTCTGACGAGTCATCAACGAAGTGTGTGGTCTGGCGTTGTCCTGGTGGAACACTACACCCTTCCTGTTGGCCAATTCTGGACGCTTCTGGTCGATCGCCTGCTTCAAGCGGTCCAGTTGTTCGCAGTAGATGGTAGAATTAAGCGTCTGGCCATATGGGAGCAGCTCATAGTGGATGATTCCCTTCCAATCCCACCAAACACACAGCAAAACCTTCCTGGCCGTCAATCCCGGCTTGGCCACTGTTTGGGACGATTCACCGGCCTTCGACCACGACCGTTTTCGCTTGATATTGTCGTATGTGATCCATTTTTCGTCGCCAGTCACCATCCGCTTCAAGAATGGGTCGAGTTCGTTCCGTTTCAGCAGCATATCGCAGGCGTTGATTCGGTCCAGAAGGTTTTGCTTCAAATCATGCGGCACCCAAACATCAAGCTTTTTTTGTATCCAGCCTTCTGCAGATGGTTTAAAATGGTTTGGTGACTAACTCCCATCTCCTGGGCGATGTCACGAGATGCCACATGCCGGTCTAACTCGATGTAGTCCATGATTTGATCGGTATTTGTCGTCACAGGTCTTTATCCATGGTGTCGTTTTCACCGGCTCTGAATCGTCGAAACCATTACTCCGCGGTTCGAAGTGATAGAGGACCATCCCCAAAACACCATTAATCTCACGGAACGTTTCTCTAGCGGATTTGCCTTTAACGAAGGAAAACTTTAAAATAGCGCGAATTTCGGCGTTAGTGAACTCCATGTTTACACGTCTATAACTGTTGAACGCAATATCAAACTAATTATGCATGGCGTCGTTTTGTAGGTTATGTCAAGACATTTCAAATTATGTATAGTATTGCCAGATACGAGCTCTGTAGCGCTTTGTACATAGCCGCGAAATTCAAAAGACAAAAGGCGGAAGGAGATATTTGCCAACCTAATAGTAACGTTTACACAGTACTGTTTGTTGGCAGCAATAGGCGCTGCAGTGGTACCTAGACGGTCTCCGACAATAGAGACACTGCCACCAGTAACAGCTGTTCCTTCAAACCGGATCACAGTAACGTTAGCACAGTACTGTATGGTGGTAGATACCGTATTACAATAGTGTTCAGTAACAGGGACTTACCTGCAGTATTACCTTTCTCAGTGGCATTTAAATTTGAAGGTCCTGGCAATAACTGGTCGTGCAGTACGTTAGTTACTTACCACTCCATTGGGCAACCGCTGCGGTGGCAGTCCAAGCCGCAACCTCGTTCGCTTGTTTGTTTGCCTGCACATCTCCAAGAACTCGTAGAAGTCGTTCACCTTGTCAACGCAAAGCTCGCATATAAGCGGTGGCATTTTATCATTCTGCTGCACCTGAAAAGATTTTTGACCATCATAAGTTGTTTTCTTTTAATTCTACAACAAGCAAACAATCTGAACACTATTTCATTATCTCTTCTCATGATAGATAGCTACAATCATCTATCAAGAATAACATCTATTTCCAATCAACTCTCCAGGTTCTATGAAAAATCATTAACATTCTATATTACCCCAGTACTCATTACCGGAAAAGATACCACCAGTTTTACTGGTTGTAACACCCTGCAACTCCCTTTAGGGAAGAAATTATGTAAAATCCATTATTAACTAACCTGTAAACATCACAAGCAATATCTCTTTTAGATTTTACATTAAGAATTTTATATACTTTTTACATGTTGTATAGGCCATCCCGCCTGAAGTAAATATATATAATTATTATATCATCCATCGAATCAGCCGGAAGACGTCCACTGCTGGACAAAGGCCTCCCCCAAAGATTTCCACTCAGACCGGTCCTGGGCCACCCGCATCCAATGGTTACCAGAGACCTTGACCAGGTCATCGGTCCACCTTGTGGGGTCTGCCCATGCTACGTCTTCCGGTAGTGGCCACCTGTCGAGAACCTTTCTGCCCCAATGGCCGCTTTTATTATATTCCAGTATATAATTATTATATACTGGAAAATAATAAAAATCCTACTCTCTTTTAATTAATATACCACATCAGAATATAACATATATAAATATCACACCACAAATGTTAAAATGTGTATACTATTGGAGACCTATATAAGAATAAAAAAAATTAAGCATGTCTTTCTTCTTTCCATTTCACGAGATATTAAATGACAATAAGACAGCAAACAATTAAAGCTAACACTATGTTAATATCTACTAGGAAAGATTGTATATTGTACAGGAAATGATACATTCTGGTTGTAATATACCTGTCTATACCGTGGAACTAATTATGTTGTAGGAGACATAAGGTCATGTTCTCATCGCTATAGACATGATATTAAGTCTCATTGCTGCAGTAACTCCACTTGCCGCATCTTTAAAACTGGAAATAACATATGTACACTGCTGTTTGTCAACACAAATAGAAGCTGGGGTGATACCTAAACGGTATTAGTGCGACTAAAATCATAATTTAAACGTGGTAAAAACTTAGCAACAAATTTATGCAGAATAATATTCATATACAACTCGAACAAGTTTTGTGTGTATAACAACAAAAACGTTATAAAACTTATATTTAATTGTTTACGTTTTAAACAAGAATACAAAGTATGTCACATGAAAACAACAAAATAAGTTAATGCTTGATACAAAAATATGTAAGTGTGTTAGTGTATAGATACTCCTATGAATTTTAATTATATATAAATGTTGTACACTTCACCTCTATTTGTACACATTCTTGTATTTTCTGCTTTAATTCTACTTCGCGTCCATCTAGGTCTACTACGTTCTGTATGATTGGCATTTTGTAACCAGCCCCAGCGCCGCACAGGCGGCATGCTCGGTAGATCTCATATATCGACTGTTGTTCGATATTCGAATTTAAAAAACGATCCATTTCTTTTAAAACAACTCATATGAAAATGAACTAGTTACAATAGATGACGAAAAGCTCTTGCCGCTCTTCCGCCATTAATAATGTTGACATTAACTAGAACACAAAAAAATTATTCCACAGATATTTTATATTCCACAGAATTAACTGCAATATTACCATAGTGCATAAAAATATTAGATTATCATAAATTTTTTTATATCATAATTCTTAAAAATAAATTTATACATATACTTAGTTCGGCGTATATAAGTATTTAAGTGGTAAAGAAGCAGGCCAAGAGATTTGTTGGTAACCAAGAATTTTTCTTCTTAGCTAGTCTTGAATACAGATATTGAATGGTTCAGTCCCGCAGTTTGTTACTTTGTAATTACATAATAAACGTCCCCAGAGTATTAGCAAACAGTTATTACCTAAAGGTCTTGATATAAATAGGACGACAGAAGTCTACTTAGGATGATATAATTACATCACATTATGTTAATCGCCATGAGACTTAAGGTGTTTCGTACTGCAAACTATACACAACTATACAAAAAAAACTTTACTATACACAACTCTTTTCAAATCGGAAAACAGCACCGTTTGCACACCATTTTTTGGTAGTAATGAGAACTGCGGTAATACCTATTCAAACGGTCTCAAACTCGGTGAGCTAAAAATGTGAAGAATTAACCTATTTAAGAGAATTTATAGCAAACAAAAAAATAATTAAATCAAATTATGTTATTTTTATATCTTTATTAGGATATTAACATTAAACTAATATAAGTCGTAAATTTTTTCTTACAGTCTGTGCTACATCCTCTGCCATATCGTCTATGCCAATTTTAATAAATTCAAATAAATTTGACCATATATCTAAAATACTGTGTCTGTACTCCTTCAAACTCATCCACTGATCTAACCTCTTTAATAGATCATCCCATTCTCGTACGTTTTTATCATTACCTGGTATAACTTTATCAAACTCATTTACAACGTCCTGAAATGCTACGGTTTTATTTATTAACGCCATATTTTCTGTGCCATAAATTGGTATGGGCTGATTCCTGTTAGCAATTACGTTCTTTAAAATTAGAAAAGCAATTCTAGTGTCACTTGCTCCGGTTTTCTCTAATTTTCTAACAAAAGTTCTGAAATTTTTATGTGACTCCCAATCCATTATTTTTACGAAAGTTATATCTCTTAACACTTCTGTTAAAGCATCGGATGCTTGCTTTACTTTTGCATCATCAGTTTTTAAAATCATTGTTATTATTTCTACTTGTAAATCACTGAAGCTCCTATGAGTTCTGCAAATGTTATATTGTTTGCAAATATGAGAATATTCTGCAGTTAATTCATTTTCTAACTCCTTCTGCATAAAAATGATAGATGTATCATCATTTCTTAAAGATCCCTTCGTGAACACATTCATATTATCTAATAATTTTTTAACTATTCTATTAGATATGTTTAATGTATTCAATATAGCTTTCTGCGCTCCCAATTTAGTTCTTAGCGTCTGATTTCCCATATTAATTATATATTCTTCTATTCTTTCTTTATATAGTTGTTTCAATTTATGAAAATGGTGTTTGCTTATTTTATTTTCGAATCTTTCCTGCATATTGTCAAAAAGCATTAAAGCTTGGTTATATACGTGGACCATATATTTCTGTATTTCATTATCATCTTTAATACGGTGCGGTGTTTGAATATGGGCTCGTTGCCTTACGTCTTCCTGTGTTATTGAAGCCTTCGAATTTTTCTGATGTGTTGTTTTGTTAATATTGTCGTCTATTACCAGAGTTATATTAATATGTGCTGAACTTGGATCTTGTAAGCTTTTCACTTGTAGCATTTTAAATATCTGATCACTGTGATTTTGATACATATCTAATGATTTTGGATAAAAGTGTCTTGGGATAATTTTGTTTTTAATTCTAAATTTCTTATCTCTTCACTTGGTTGACGAATTTGTAAATCATATTGCAATTTTGGCCCCAACTTAACCAGACCGTCCACCCGGAATTGTAGTCCATGACCTTTTATTATGTGACCTAAAAATTTTTTGAAGAATAAATTTTATCAAATGAATAACATTTTCTAAGTTTTAATGTGAAATAAAATTAAAATAATATAACTCGTTGTGCGACTTACAAAATATCAGCATCAACTGAGCGAAATACATTTCCGGTATGATAATAAAATATTTATTGCAATACATAAAAAATTTATGGCTAGATTAAAATTGTTGAAAGTTATTTCTTTTATTCTACGTGATTATGTTGGTATGTAAAAGTATTGCCTTAAAACTATTGTTTTTAACTTGTTTATAAGAGATTATAGAAAACTTTAGCGAAAATACTAGGTATCTGGTCATAAATTATTTAGTGTTTTTTTATAAGTTATATTTCAATATAACAAATTATTGTGGTTTTCCTTAATTATCAAGATGTAATATTATTGAATACGGTAAATATGATGTTAACTAAGGTTGCACCATAACAAAAAAAAAACACTTCCTGTCTAAAATACTAGACACCGTCATAACGAAAAATAAAAATATTACAACCTAAAAAAAACTAATAAAGATTTTTTTTATTACGACCGCAGTTTTTGTTATTCCTGAGAAATTATACGATTTTCTTGTGCTTTCACAACATTTCCTCACAAATTACATAAAAAATTTCAATATTGTGTAATATTGCATAACAATAAAATTATTATTATTATGCAATATTACAAAAGATATAACAAATTTATTATTTAACTTTACAAAACTCTCTCTTTTTATAATGTTTGTTTTATTCTATTTTATTTAGTTTGAAACTTGCCTATTTTTGAAATATAAAAAATTACTTTGTTCATGTAACAAGGATATTATTAATTATTAGTACCTATAAATGTTACAGACGTACGCCTAATTTTGCTTAATTTACTTTATGATTAAAATGCTATATATATTAATAGAAATTTAAAATTTGCATCTATCTAGCAAGACTTTCTAAAATCTTATAGATTAATAAGAAAGTATTCAGAGACTCTGGTTATATTTTGATAGTATTAACAGTGTATCAAAATCCAAAAAATTATTTTTGCATAAATAAAGGTAATTTATGACAATTAAATAAAAAAGTTATATATTAACATTTTATAATTGTTACTGATGTAAAATATTACTCCTAGAGTCTAAGTTTCAATACACTTTAAAGTATTTTTAGTTTATGCTACTTTTCAATGAAAACAAAAAGCGCATTGAACATCGAAAAGAATCTTGGTAGCAAAACATGAGAGAGTGGAAGTGAAACTATTGTAGTTCTATTGAACGATGCAGCCGGTGCTAATTAACTATTTCATATAGCTCAATATAAACACGAGTTCGCAATTTGAAGGCTAACTATAAGTAACAGTAAGAAATGCTTTTAAGAAAGAGGAAATACAAAATTGAAAAGTTAAATTTGATCGAAACGCAATAATGAGCTAATTTATACCAATAAATACTATAATATTCTTGGTTTGCATTGATGTATAACATAGATTAGACATTTCTAGCTTATGTCAGTGGACAAGCGAGAATTTACAAAATTATTTAAAGAATTAGAAAAACAAAAATTCAGATATACTAATTAGAAAGTGAAAACTAGAGTACTAATATTGTGGTTTTAAGTTAGTTTAAATACATTATCTTTATAAGATAGATTTAACTTAAGTATACATTATACACCTTGGTCACAGCAAAGTAAAATCGTCGTGAAAAGATCTCAATATATAACTTAGATCATAACAGTCGAGTCTACGTAAAATAATGTACAAAACTTTTAGTTTTAAATATTTAAAAGTTTGTCTCGGGTACTAGGAAACATAACTAGTATTTAAACCTGGTCGTGTTACCAGTTGGTATCAGCTATTATATGTGGCAACTCTTTATATAAAATCTGTTGCTTTTAGTCTGTTCTGTTACAATTGTGGAAACCGAATCAGTTGAAATATTCTCAAATAGAGTGTATTTTATGTTTTTCTAAAATAATTTAGGTAAATTTACAATTGCTGTTGAAATTCTAAGTGTTTATAAAGATCTAGTGCCGTTCGTTGTGATAATACTCCGGTAAGTTATCAAACAAATACGGTTATTTACGTATGATTCAAGTTGAGTGTATCAACTTATTTTTAATGTAAAAGCTGTGCGTTAGTATAATATATTACTTTTTGTAACGTATTAATTCTTTATATATATTCTTTATTTTATTTGAACAAGATTTTGTGCTTTTTTATAAATCCAAAATCTTACCGCGTGAATCGACAACAAATGTCAACCTACCAGCTTCTATAGAGAGATTTGTGTTTATATACAAATATTGTCATTTAAAATTGCTTTAAAATTATTAGTTTAATTAAATGTTTGACTTTGATGGAAACGTTCATAAATAACACAATCAGTGTTTATTTACATTCAATATCATATTGCAACATAATATTGATATTTTATTACGTAAAACTAAAGAAACAAATTGTAAGGTATTACAATAGCATTAATACATTAGGGTATTTTTATTAAAAAAATTATTCTGAGTTTTATTATTAATATATACCCTCATATTTTTTAACAATGAAAGTATTGTGTTAACCTCACAGTGACACAATGTAACTGTAGTCTATGTACTATATACATTTAAACTATATAGTAAGTATATAATACTGTATAGTGATAAACAAGGAGACTGTCATCTAAGATGGAGATATGTTAAAAAAATTTTAAATGGTGGTAAATGATAATGAGGTTGTTGGTGATGACACATGTATAACCCAATTACTACAGCTTTTATTTATTTTGTGTGATATGGTAATTTTATGGTCACAGATATAAAATATAAGTGTAGTAGATATATAAATGGATTTAAGGAAACTCTTGTAAACCAAATCCACGATGAGGACCTAATTTTTTTTTTTAATAAAATTTGTCTACTATGTCACCTGTAATCCACCAGTTAAATATAAAGAAACCGTTTGAATAATTTTAGTGAATAAAATATAGAATTTATTCTTCATTGTAATGAACTTTTGTTGTGTGAATTGGATTTTATGTAAGGAAAAACTGGATAGGAGAAACTTATTGCTTTGTTGACTAAAAATAAAATAGACAACTTTAAATGTATTTATGGGTTTAGTTACACTTAAAAAGAATAGCTGAGGATCTAATTGATTATCTTAATCTCATCGCTAAACTTCAGTTTGAAGAGGACACCTAATGATGATGATGGGTTTAGGCTGCGAGAGAATCTAATGTGTGTCTCCTTTCCATTTTCCAATTCAATCCGCCGGAAGACGTCCACTGCTGGACAAAGGCCTCCACCAAAGATTTCCACTCAGACCGGTCCATTCCACTTTACCGCTTGCAATATCCCAAATTTACTAGTGGTAGTTCTCTGTTGCCAGACACGATCTAGGTAAGTACCACTACAGCACCTATTAGAGCAAACAGTAGTGTGTAAACATTACTATGTTCAGGTTTGAAAGGCGCTGTAGCTAGTGTAATTACTGGGGTGGTGAGGGTGCTGCGTGTGTGATATCTTCATGCGAATGTCTCCCTCATGTGTCCAGCAGGATTCTTAAATATTCCTTAAGTGCTCTAGAATTATATATGTAGTCACTTATCAGGGATTTATTGAATGTGCATTGTATAGTATTTTCAACTTAGTTTATTTACTCACAACTTTCTTTTTTCCAGGTGCACCATGTTGGGTGCCTGACATCACACCGCTAATATACATTTGACAACAGAGCTCGTATCTACACCGCTGTAAAGTAAAAGCGACAGAATGTTCCAGAAACAGACGTTCGGTGCTAGTACATCGGCTTTCGGTGAGTGATACATTTAAGATATTCAATGATGAAGTTGTAAGCTACTTGCCTACCCGCACCGCCTATGAAAATTGTCGATGGTAACACGTCAGAGGGATGTCAGCGGTGACGTCTCAGTCACGTAAAAAATGAGAGTTACCGACATGTATATAAGGGTACTGAAATAAACAATACGCATAATCGAAGAAGTGCGATTACGCCAACTATACCTCACAAAGTAAACATGGTGAACAAAGAAACGGCCATTTTAAATATAGATTATCTATTTATTAATTTAACCTATTCCTTCTCTGCTTATACTGTCCAACTTCACCAGATCCACTCAATCAATGGTCTCCATCTCTCCTTTCTATTTCTTTACCAATATTATGTACAAGTCATTAGACTGATGGATCTGTGGCAGAAGTCAAGAAAACTGACATTAAAAAAGTGAAGTTGGACCACAGATTATATATGACTATAAAAGTTAGTTCTTACATTCCATCTTTTTTTATAATCTTATTGATTTAATATAAATTATCATTGCAGGTACTTCCACCACACCGTCGTTCGGCAGCTTCAAGCCGACTACGGGCACCAACGCGTTCGGAGCCCCGCCTGCCTTCGGAGCGACCGCCACCGCTCAACCGTCCACGGGTGGAGGTACTTTTTTTTTTCTTTTCAACGAAGACAGTAGACGAGCGGGATGTTCACCTGGTGGTGAGTGATACGCCCGCCGATAACATGGCGCTAGTTAGGATGATATACACAGCACGACCATGTGCTGATTGCCTAGAGACATTAGTCAAGTTATATGGTCCTGCGAACCAGGTAGCAGTGAGGTATACAAATAGCGGTTGTGGTACCTGCCTAGATGGTTACCAGCAACAGAGACACGACTATTCTATTCTAGACTAGATTCTAGATGTGTACACACTTGTTCCCTCTATTGGGTTTATGGGTCTCTTATAAAATAAGTCAAGCCCACATGAATCCATCCAACAACTCACTTGCGACAAGATATTGAGTCTCGTTACCCCAGTACACTAGCTACAGCGCCCTTTAAACCGGAACACGGTAATAGTCCGTCGCCAGCAACACAGACACTACCACCAGCGAACAGCTGGAATACAGCAATGTAGTATCTCACCTGTAACACCTGGTGAATGCCCTACACATATCCTTCAGGTTAAGCTTGCTGCTGGCATGTCCTTGTTCAGTTCAGTACCACCGCAGCTCCTAATTATATAGAACAGTAGTATGCAAAGGTTATTCATCCGGCTCATAGGATTTGTAGCTAATGAAGCTATTACAGCGACGAGATCTCTATATCATCTATCGTATGACTCGAGCGAAGAGCACAAGTTTGTTGAAAAATGTTACTGTTATCCGGCTCCAAGGACCGTGTCTTTAATGGACAGTTTACGTCCCCACTGTTGGCCTACAGGCCTAACCTCAATGTGAGGGCGATGGGCCAGTCACCACGCAGCACCAATGCGGATTGGTGACTTCACACAGCTTAGAATAAATTCTAATACATATGAAGGTATATGCTGAGGTTCGAACCCGCGACTTTCAGAATGAAGGCCTCACGCACTAGCCCGGCGATCTACTGAGGATAAGCCAAGGATCGTGTAGCTACTGAAATTATTGCGATGAGATTTAATATGTAGTTTAAATCCGACTAATAGTGTATATCATCCTAACTGGCGCTACATTATAGACGGATAGAAGTAACACTTAATATCAAGTGATCGTCTCTTGCAGTTCTATTAAAAAAGAATGTAATCATCAGGTCTGTTCGGGTCGACGAACACGACCGGCGGCGGTCTGTTCGGGAGTACGACGGCGCCGAGTTCGGCGCCCGCTTTCGGCTCCACATCCGGCAGCTTCGGGTTCGGCGCTAACACCTCGTCCGGCGGCCTCTTCGGCGGCAACCAGTCGACTAGTCTGTTCGGCAGCACTCAGAACACTTCCGCCTTCGGTGCTAAGCCTGCAGGTACTACATTTGTCTGAGTCCTTATCATCATAATTAATAAACAAATATAATACGGAAGGTGGGTGAGAAGGAAAAAGTCGCGGTTGAGGAATATCAGGGAATATTCTCGCGTATCTGGGGGCATCCGAGCTGTTCCACCGAATAGGAGACTGAAAGGACTGTACCACGCTGATCGCTGACCTTCACTAGTTAGAGATTTAATGACAAGTATGTTATTGATAGAAATAGGAATGAAGGAAAGAGAGAGATGCTATACGGTACGTCTCTCTTGCCGGAGTCCGTATAGGTTGATACCATCGCAGCTTCTATTGCAGTAGTGTGCATACATTACTGTGTTCAGGTTTGAAAGGTGCTGTAGCTAGTGTAATTACTGGGGTAAATGATTTATCTTATGTCTCAAAGCGACGCGGCTATTCTAAGTGTATAACATCCTAACAAGCGCCACGTTGTTATGAGCGGGCGTCTCACTATCCATCAGGTGAACGTCTTGTCTGCCTCAACATAGTATAAAAAAAAAGAGAGGAAGAATGTTTAGGTATTAAAGAGAGAACAGTAAAATAATATGATTGTACGACCCACTTAATATTTCTACTGTTGGCTTTCGAATCCTTTCATCCCAGTCCCACTCATCAAAAAAATATTTTTGTGGGAATGAGACGGATATACGGTGTAGACGGAAAATAGTGATGGAGAGAAGGAAGAGAGAGTGCGATATAGAGAGTAGATGAGACAGGGAGAGAGGGATATAGCGTTGCGGGATAATAAGGTAGAGGGAGAGAAAAACAAAGATGGAGATAGAGGGAAGGGGAGGCAGATCTAAATTTTTTTATGGATTGAAGCAAAAATAAGAAAGACGAGAGTAAAATAATTCAATATTGTTTTTAATGTTTCTCTTTCTCTCTACATATATTCAGAGTGAGAGGGAGATATAGAGTACAGAATAGTCTACAAGGTGTGTTCGTACGGGCGATGGAGCAAGGGGCTCGCTGCTGGCTGTAGCCCCGAGGGGGTGATAGGGATAAGACGTGGTGATAGACGGGTGAAGGGACAGCACGTTCGTTCTCACTCCCACACGTTATATATACATATATAGCTGTCTCTTTCTCACATCATACCATCAAATTCACGCCGTCTCTAAAATACATTTACATCGTACTAATAATTTCAGGATTCGGTTTTGGGAGTACATCAACTACTGGCACCACTGGCAGCGGATTGTTCGGATCCACTCCATCCACCAGCACCGGCCTCTTCGGACAACAGAACACCACTCTCGGCGGTGGCGGTCTATTCAATAACACCGGAAGTGAGTTACAGCTTTGATGATGCAGTGTAAATGCTCTACACTGTTATCATGGCTGATGATGATCATCAAAAATTAGATGACAAATTTACGGAGATTTGTAATCAACTTTCAGGTGCATTCGGTCAACAGCAAGTGCCGACAGGCACCGGGCAAATAAAATATAACCCAGTGGTTGGCACCGATGTGGTGGTGAAGTCTGGCAACTCGCAGAATGTTAACATTAAGCATCACTGCATCACTTGCATGAAGGTGAGTTGTTTATACATACATATATATATCACGCCTCGTTCCCAATGGGGTAGACAGAGACCACCTTTCTCCTCCAGTCACGATTCTGGCCACTTGGCACCTCTCTTTTCCTCCGCTTTCATGAGCGTCTTCATGAAAATGAAGGAAGTGAGTGGTGTACACTGTAATATTCATTTAACATATGTTGAAGATAGTTACCGGTGGTAGGTTTAGTGTTGGGCAGTCCTGCGGTCTCGGACTAGTAAGAATAGGAGTAAGGTAAGCCCTGTCTGTAGAAGGTGACTAAAAGGGTTTAGGAGTTTCGCGGGCCTTGAGGGTGGGGACCTTTACCGCGAACCTTGGACAGCGTATAGCTCAGCGATGGTACCTAAGAGAGTTAGGCTCCTTTTCAGAGACCTGCAGAGAGTCACCGGTGCGTTCTATAAGAGATCTCGGAGCCTCTACGAATGCTCTGATGCCGACCACCGAGGGGGTTTTATGGAGTAAGAATCTCACATAACCGTGGCTTCCCTCCAGAAGCAGGATATCTTTCGAAGATTTCCTCACTGAAACCAAAAAAAAAAAAAGGTCTAGTGATGATAGATCTTTCCTTGTTGTAGGCTTCTTTACTAATGTAAGGTCACCACTGTTGATATGTCGCTTTACTAATGGAAGTTTACTTTACTGGTGGTAGGTCTCCAAGAACTAAAGCTTTCTCGAGGTGGTTGTTTTTTGAACAGGTTGCGTTCATCATGATGTTTTGTCAATTACAGGAGTATGAAGGCAAGTCGCTTGAAGAGTTGCGCTTGGAGGACTACACTGCGGGGAGAAAGGGCGCCACCGGTGGTGGAATGTTCACCGGTTTCCAGCAGCAGCCGACTGAGAACAAGCCCCTGTTCGGAGGTTCCAGTAAGTATACTAAAACGAGGACTCCGACGGCAGGAATAGATACTACCGCAGCTCGTTTCTGCCGCGAAATAGTAGCGTGAAAAATTGCTGTTATGCGGTTTGAAGGACTATGTAACCAACAGCCTAATCAACATTCTTAGCCGCACAGCGAGAGACACAGAGATGCTGGGAGTGATGCCTGTTTGAATCATAAATGATCAAATCAGACCCATAGAGCTATACTATTTGGGCTGTAATGGAAGTGGGCGGGGCTTATATATCAAACAACCAATAATGTTTAACGTCAGTTGGGGCGTGGTCAGACCTCCCACTAAATAAACACTGGACTCAACTCAAGACCATTTTATGTGGGATATATAATAGGAGTCCTTTGTCCAGCAGTGGACACCCTTCGGTTGTGATGATGATTTAACAATGCTAATCAATTTCATTCCAGCATTCGGCCAGCCAGCTACCAGCACCGCTACGTTGTTTGGTGGTGGTGGGACACTTGGCACATCCAGCTTCGGGCAGACTAGTGAGTTTATATAAACACTTTTTTATCTATCTGGTTGAGGAGGCTCGGAGGACGTTCACCCGGTGGTAACTGATACGCCTGGTCATAACAACGCGACTCAAGTTAGGATTCTATATACTGCACTACATTGTGCTCGTCTGAAACATATGTTGAGTTTCATTACTGCAGTAATTTTATTAGTCACAACGCCCTTCAAACCGGATCACAATAATATCTGCACAGTACTGTTTGTCTAATGCAATAGGCGCTGCGGTGATATCTTGATGGTCTCCAGCAACAAAGACCTATCACCATTGCACATCACACATTACCCGCTGTACGATTGGAACTTACATCGGACTCTTAACAGCCAATCCCCTTTGTTCATATCTTCATTGGTAGGAACTGTCAAACACACACCTATTATCATGATCCTCATACCAGGACCTTGAAGGAATTAAACATTAAAAAAAAAACAAACAGTAACATTTTAATAGGAGTGTATCGAAACCGACTAGATTCCATCGAGGAGTTTTCTATCAGTTATATATGTAGATATATTACTGGTGGTGGAGGATGTCCATGTAAGGGACCCCACACAACAGCTCATGGGACCCAAGCCAACCTCACCAGCTGTAGTGCAGTCTACTAATCAATAAACGAGACTCTGGCTTCCATCGATCAGCATTGGGCCAGAGTAGTGGCTAATGGTTCCAATACCCCCTCATATGAACCCTCACAACCACAAAGTCCCGGAGGCCATGCTGACTGATAATAGACATCGATCGAGGTGGAGATCTTTGGAGGAGGCCTATATCCAGCAGTGGACGTCTCCTAGCTGATGATAATAAGTGTCTCCGATTCCGGAGACCGTCTAGCCACCACCACAGCGACAAACAGCACTGTGCGAAAATTATCGTGTTCCGGTTAGAAGGGCGCTGTATCTGATGTAATCACTGTGGTAATCAGTTCACATTAAGGCAACGAGTATATGGTGTAGTGTATATCATTTTAACTAGCGCAAAGTTGTTGCTCTCGTATCACTTGCAATCAAGTGAACATCCTGCTTGACTGACCTTATCATTGAGTAACAAAATATCTCCAATAGCCGTGTGCGCTGTATTGTTGTGTTATCATCCTAACCAGAGGTATATCATCATCATCCGATATCCATCTACTCTTTCTGGAGTCCTATAGGACAGTTATAGAGAGAACATTTAAAAACAAAACAAATATAATAAAATATCTTAAAATAATAAAAAAAAAAAAACTTGATAAATAATAAAGTTAATAAAGTAATAAACTGTAATATAAAGAATTAAAGCAAAAATTGGATGAAGAAACTCGAGAAGAACACTGATGCTGCGGAGGATGTTTCTTATGTTTTCCAGTTTCCAATATGCAAAAGAATAAAACGGTCTTCATTTAAGAGAGAGGAATGGTAGAAGGCAATGGAATGTAGAACGGTAGAGAAAAGAAGAGTTGAAGTGAGTTTGAGTGAGAGTAGTATGAAAGAATGAATGAATGATGAGAATTTGGAAAATAGATATAAATTTAAATACCGATGGTAATTGGAATGTAATCAAAGGTCCTAACCCACAACAAGCAGAGGAATAAAAAAAAATAATATTTTTTTTTTTTACCAGATACATTTTCTTTCGGTGGCAACACTCAGAACCAAACCACATCCACCGGCCTCTTCGGTAACAAGCCGGCGTTCGGTGCAACCAGCACCACTGGTGAGTAAACGGCATTATTACTTGAGCAACGTTCCTCTAGTTCAGATAATATACACAGCACCATTGCGCCCACTCCCTGAAACAGAAGACGTTCAGTCGTTACCCTTACTGCTTACAGCGTCCTTCAAACCTGAATACAGCAATGTGTGAACAGAACCGTTTTAACAGAATGAGCCTGCGGTTGTTCCTATCTAGGTCTCCGGCAACAGAGACCTATCGCCAGTGTATATGCTGTGCTATAATTGTGTGAAAATTGCTGTTATCCAGCTCGAAGGACCATGGAGACAGTGAAATTACTGAACTCAGTAGACTTTCATCATGTTTAAAAGCGACGAGCTCCACTGCTGGACATAGGCCTCTCTCAAAGATCCCCACTTTTGTGGCAGTTCATATGAGGGGATTTGGTCTATTCCGACCACCCTTGCCCAATGCGGGTTGGTTGGAACCAGAGCTTCATCTGTTGATTATCAAGATGCAACACGAGCTGGTGAGGTTGGCTTACACCTCAATTGCAGTGTATATCATCCTAACTAACCTATCACTTACTGTGAAGTGAACTCTTCACTTTTTTCTTATATGTCATTAACTTCAACATTCACCGATCAATCTCTTTGATCATTCAGATTCATTTCCGGTGCTGGAAATCAAATTCTGGTGAAGTTTTGAGGGAATCCAATTCCTCATTGATTTTATTGTCTTCAATAATATTTTGATTGTTTTTTTTTTATATCTGTAATAATTTCTAATCATTTGTTATTTTAAACGATCGTCTTTCATACCTGTTGTCTCGGAGACCTGGTCTGATACTTCCGACTTGAATGTGGCTAAAGACTCATCGCCACGTTTCCGCTTCCTCTGTCTCGCGTTTCATTTGGATTCGGATCTGAATGAGGTCTTCCAGGTAGAGAGCTGATCATTCTGTCTCTTCCGTCAATCCTAGAACGTCGTTGATCCAGGTGCCAGGTCCAAGTGTGACATGGTGATGCAACGCAACAGTTTTGATGATGGTGTGGTTGACTGTTCTCAACGGAGTAGGCGATCACCTGATGTTAAGTGATACGCTTTACCCATAACGATGGGCTGGTATTTAGGATGATATACACTACGTACTAATAATTTCAACTAGCTACAACGCCCTTCAAACCGGAACTGAATGTTCGTCGCCGCGGTGACACCTAGACGGTCTCCGGAAGCAGAGACAGACTCACCATCAGTACGAGGATGCTGTTAATTATGGAGTAGTAAATAGTGTTGTCATTTCAGGCACTGGTATCTTCGGGGCGGCGTCCACGCAGGCTCCGACTTTCGGTACCACTACATCCACATTCGGAGGCTTCGGCACCAGCACTCAGAACCAGGTATGCACTAACAATGGTGAGAATCACAATTATAAGAGAAGTAAGAGAATAAAGCAGAACTAGAAGAGAAAGAGAAGCAGAAGTATCTGCTTCTCTTCATTCACTTAATCTAGTGGCCGTGTTGGGAAGATTAAGTGAATCATTATACCGTCTAGGTAGCTATTTTTACCGCCAAACAATCTGCTATCCGGTTCGAAGGACCACGACTGCATTGTGGTGCAATGTCCTAACATGATACTACTGTGGACGTGTGTCACTCGACATCAAGTGAACATCTCTCTCGTCGCACAAAAAATTCACAATTGTTATCATCTGTTCCGAAGCAGAACACGGGCCTGCTATTCGGTAAGCCAGCGACCAGCGGCTTCGGGAGCACGCCCGCGAGCACCGGCTTCGGAGGCTTCGGCACGGGGCTGTTCAACGCGAAGCCGCAGCAGACCACGGCGCCGACCTTCGGAGCCTCAGCACCATCAGGTATGCATCAGAAAAGTTCTTTTATACAGAGCAGGGAGATCTGCCGTTTATTTGGCTTCAACAGAGAAAAACTTCGAAAAGATACCCTTATGAGGGTGGTGGTTACAGTTAACCCATTAAAACTCCCTCAGTGGTCATCTTCAGCATTTAAAGGTGTCATGGGTTCTTCAACTCAACTGCTGCCTCTAACTCTATTGGGATGCTTGGGTTTGTTTTATGCAGTCCCCACAACTTTAATGGCAGGAGACCAGGTCCAGCTATCGTCCTCATCTTAGTAGTTTAGAAGGCGATGTGGAACCTCCTTACGACCTGGAGGGAGGAATCTGTCCATTCTCGAAGGGAGATCTGGCTGCACTTGGTCCACGCCGTACACGCGTGATCAGGGGCAGTACCCAAAGTCCAGATTTTCCGATGGAGGTGAAGATGGTCGGAGAAGGGACCAGATGTAGTCTTCGACCACCGAGTAGATTCACTGGAAATCAATATATATATCATAAAAAAAAGGCTGGTAGACCCGGGTCTACGAGCCCAGTAGCAGATGAGCTGTAAGAGTCAATATGGCTACCAAGCTCTCAACATCATCAGAGATTAGAGCTTGGCTATGGTATCCCAAAGTAAGAGACCCAGCTTTGATGTGGATAGGTTTATATTTTCAAACCTACCCACACCACATGAACATTGATATCTTCCGTATAATAGAAGTATACTGGCTGATCACTTCCAAGCGGAAGCCTGTAGTCATCCGGATTGTGATACCACAGTAGATATAAAGCTACTGGTGGAAGAATATATGAACCATATCCTGCTGGTCCAGTGATATTCACCCGAAAGTAAGTGATACCAACTAGAGCACGGTAATGTTCGCTCATTACTGTTTGTCGGCAGCAATAGGAGCTGCGGTGGGCTTCGAGGACTATGAGGGTCACCAGCTAGAGAGACCTACAGCGATTTGTTAAGAGTATTTTTTCTCTCTCTTTCAGCCTTCGGTACTCTTTCATCTGGCTTCGGCACGAACACGTCGAGTACTGGCTTCTTTGGCAACCTGGCCAAGCCGAACACCACTCCGATGCTGGGCGGTCAGACGCAAAACACTGGTTTCGGTGAGTTTAGTGATCAAAAATATGATCTGTGTGTTCACACGCGGTTGTAGTGAAACTTAGTATTCTGTTTAATCTGCGTGAGAGTGAGATAGATACACAGAGAGAGAGAGAGATATAGATCGATATATTTTTATTGGAAGTAGCAGAGAATTGAAGAGAGAACAGTAAAATAACTGATTTCAAAGTCTGTCTATTTATTTCTCTCTTTCTATCTCTTTTCTCTGCCTCTCTATCTCTCTCCTTCCTCTCTTTCTCTCTCCTTCCTCTCTTTCTCTCTCCTTCCCTCTTTGTCTCTCTCTCTCTTTCTTCTTATCTTTCCTTTTCTCTATTTCTGTCTATATCTCTTTCTCTCTCCTTTTCCCTCTCTCTGTTTTGTTCATATACTTCTTCGTAAATTAAGTGCACTTTATACCCCGAAGACTAGTCTTCATGATCTGAGTTTGTGTATCGTGTTGCTAGGTCTCTGTTGCCGGAGACCGATCATCAATAGGTACTTTGAGTCATACAGCAATAGTGTATATACATTTCGGTTATCCGGCTCGGAGGACCATGTAGTGAAGTTATTGAAGTAATGAGACTCGAACAATGAGATGTGACGAGTAGTGTGTATTATCATACCTAGCGTGTTTAAATAGCATCACTTAACATCAAGTGATCGTCTCGTTCGAGGTACCAACTGAACTGTTTTACATATAAATTTATTAATTTGATACAGGAACAGGTCTTGGTACCGGGCTCGGCTCGTCATTCCAGGCGAAGCCGACGGCGCCTGCTTTCGGCAACCTAGGCACCGGATCCATCTTCCAGCAGCCGCAAGCCAACAACACCTTCAGAACCGGTGAGTGGGTACCAAAGAATCTTTTTTTTTATTTGACGAAGCAACGTGCGGCCAGCCAGTAACATGGTTCTGGTTGGGATGATATACAGAAACATAATGGGCCTATCGCTTTAGACATAGGATGCCTAGTCTTGTTACCGCAGCAATTTAAAGGCTACAACGCCCTTCAAACCGGAACACATTAATATTCCATAATATATTACTGTTCGTAGTCTCTTGCCGAAGACCGTCTAGATATTATTTTTCACCTGATGATGAGTGCGCTCGTCGCATTGAAACATGAGATGTTAAGTTTCATCACCCCAGTAATTTCACTAGCTACAACGCCCTTCAAACCGGAACAGTAATGCTTGCTCACTACTGTATATCGGCTGCAATAAGCGCTGCGCTTGTTGATATCCGTTGCCGGTGACCGTTTAGTTACATACAAACAGTACTGTGATCCGGTTTGAAGGGTGTTGAGGCTATTTAAATTATTGGCGCGACGAGAAACTTACATCGCAAAACTAGCACAATATGGCGATGGTGAACGTCAAAGAAGAGAATGAGTAAGAGAAAATAAAGAAGATACTACTAGAGAAAAAAAAACGGAACTGTAAGTAGTAAGTAGCTGGGAGGCCTCTGGCGACCTGGTGAGTGTCGCAGGAACCCACTGGATGGGGACTCTTTGGGGGAGGCCTATGCCCAGCGGTGGTCGTCTATCGGCTGATGATGAAGTATTTCCTTCAATCAGGTCTGGACAGCGGGCTGGGCAACAGCATGTTTGGAACGACGCCGTCCCTCGGCACCGGGCTGTCGTTGGGCGGATTCAACGCGAACATCACACCAACACCGATGTGAGTATAGACGAGAGGAATGTTCACCTGATACTGAGTGATACGTCTGCCCACAACTACACGCCGCTAGTTAGAATGTATACACTACATCACATTGCGCTGATCTCCTTCAGACAAAATGTTGTCTCGCTACTCCCTGTAGTTTAACTAGCTACAGCGCCCTACAAACCGGAGCACAGTAATGTATGCACAATATTATTTACCTACCTAGAATTACCACCAGTGGTTTAAAAGCTTGATGACGAGATAATATTAAGGGTGCTCGCCAAAAAACAGTCCCAACAGTGGGAACATATTTTGACTCGGGATTGAAGACCCTTTCATCTTTATACAGCGCCACAGTTCTATAAACCCTGTCACTTATAATTAAGTGTCAGTCCTACTCTCGTATTATTAATGAGACAAACTAATTCAAACATTACTATGTTCCGGTTTGAAGAGCGCTGTAGCTTTTGACATTATTGGGGTAATATAATTTAATATATTACGTCTCAAGAGATGAGCGCGATGTGGGACAGTATATATCATCCTTACCACCACCACCAACATCAAACGATGCTGGGTCGCATCACTGGCCACCAAGGGCCGTTGGGGGGTTTCATATGGGGGGGATTTGGGCTACTTCCCACTACGCTGGCCTAATGCGAGTAGTTGATAGCTAGTCTCGTCTGTTGATTAGCAAGCTGCACCGCGAGCTAGTAAGGTTTGCTTGGGTCCCGTGAGTAGTTGTGCGGGACCCTTTACACCCTCTCCCCATCATCCTCGGATTTCAATATTGAAAGTAGACGTGTCACGTAATATCAGGTGAACATCCTTTCCTCCTCGATGCTTCATCCAATAAACCAAGCTTGTGGATATAGTGGAGGCAGCGCGGCAGGCGGTGGGGTCCACGAGCAGATATTAACCCTGGCCGCGCGCCCGTACGGCGACTCGCCGCTCTTCAAGGACCTGCTACCGGAAACTGGTGAGTTAATTTTTTTTTTTTCTACAAAGCAACAGTCAAAGAGGTCCCACACAACAGCTCACGGGACCCAAGCAATCGATCTAAACTTGGGCTGAATGTTGGATACACTTGCGTCCGACCTCGTGACAATTTCCAAAGCCCAGTTGTGGGAACATCGAGTTATTTATGTATTTATATGTTAGCTATCCTATAATATCAAAGCCGATGACTATTTCCGGTGTCATAGAGCAGTGTGATAACGTTACTGTGTTCCAGTTTTAAAATGTGGGTACTTCTAAAATTACTAGGGTAGATTTAAATTTATAAAGACCAGTGTTACTGTTGGTTTAAGTTTCATTGAAGAACTCACCGGCACCAAGTCAACCTCACCAGCTCATGCAGCCTGCCAATCAACAAACGAGGGTCTGGCTCCAACCAACCCGCATTGGGCCAGCGTGGTTGGAAATGACCCAAATCCCCCCCATGCAACTCTTAAAACGATGGCACCTGACCAGTGGTACCAGAAACCATGTTGACTGATGATATGTCCAGCAGTGGAGATGTCTAAGCTGATGATGGTAACAATCTACAAAGCAAACACATGATGACCTGTTAGAATTATTTATACAGTACCACACTGTGCCCGTTGCACTAGCTAATAGCCCTTCGAGCCGGAGCATTAGACGGCCACTAGCGATAGAGATCCACTAACAAATATAAAATCTGGTAATGATGACGATTCTATACAACCTTGAAGGCACGACGGCTGAGGAGGCTCTGAAGCCGACCAACCCTGCCGCACTGAAGGCAGCACTGGAGAGCTCCTACAAGGTCGCCTCGCCGACTTCCGGCAGACTGCGGGTAGTGCCACGCCCCACCATCCCCAGCGACAAGGTAAGTACTCACCCTTGTTATACACATCCCCATCTCCTCCACACCAACAATTTCCCAGGACTGAGCCCAGCACACTTAATATTCCCACTGATGGGACTTGTAACGTACGGAAGGTAAAGTCTATTGGGGATAGAACCTAATATACTGATGCAGCGTTTATTGACGTCGACAAGTTATAGTGTGCAAACATTACTGATCCGGTTTGAAGGGCGCTGTAGCTAGAGAAATTACTGGGGTAAGGAGGTTTATTGTCTCAAAGCGACGGCCGCATTGTGTTGCAATATTTACCATCACAACCAACACTACGTTGCCATGGAACGGTATAGTAGAATAAAAAAAAAAAAACTACCCTCGCCTCAAATTTCATCCAGCTTACATAACTATCCACCAATAAATATTGATGGAAATCAGATAAAAGGATATATCTACTGCCGCTCCACAGAAGTCGCTGTTCGACGGTCTCGAGGAGTCGGACGCCACGTTGGAGGACAAGCTCTCGATGAAGCCGAGCAGGAAGCGGCTGGTGCTCCGCCCGGGAGCTGCGCGCGGTGACGCGCGCGACCCCGCCACCAACGACAACAGGTTACAGCTCCGCATAGCGCTATCAACCTATCTATGAACAATCGATGTCCACTGTTGGACATAAGCTTCGCCTAAAGATCTCCACATCCAAGAGCTCATCGAAAGGAATTGAGCTTTAGCCCACAACTCCGGCCCAGTAGTGGGTAGTCAGAGCGGCTGTTATTCAACAGGGTGCGCCATGTGCTGGTATCGACACAGGTATTTCTATAGACAAATAGCAATTTGCAAATATTACTTACATATCCGGTCCCAAGGGCCTTTAGACTGAAGACTAAATTTTATATCAAGGCGTCGAACACAATGTTGTGCAGTGTATATCATCCTAACACTGCATAATATGTTGTTTATGTTACGGTACGGCAGGTCGATGGAGGAGCATCCGGTGCGCAACGGCGAAGCGCAGCCCTCTGCGCCTGCGCACGAGGACGCGCCGCAGCCACGCCCCCAGCCGAGGAACGAAGTCAATGGTGAGTCACACTGCTTTATGAAGTATCCGGTTCCTCTTCTCCGTCGTTATCACTCTTGATGGAGTGGTCCTGGTCACATTGGTCGCAAAACAACCACTCGCCATTCCTCTCTGATGGCAACCTTTATCTGGTCAGTCCATCTCATAGGAGTTCTACCTCTTGCCCTGGCACCCTTCCTGGTGGTAGACCACCGTTTAATAACCATTGGATTAATTCGGCAAAATTTGGTGTCATCCGACTCAAAGGACCATGCCTGTAATAAAACGTAATGATACTTATAAAGCATCGGATGGAATATGGTGCTGTGTAAACATCCTGACTTCCACCGCATATGTATCAGCAGGAGTTTACCGTACCATCAGTCCTGTCTCCGTCTGGAATGATTGAGTGCCGCCAAATTTACATCCGCTCCGCTCTAATCTTGTACTTCCGGTGAAGGATGTCATTGAACATTGACATGTTCCGAGAAGAACAGCTTCTTTGGACTGTGTTCACGTGAGCCGAGGGTCAGACTCCCAGCAGTGTCCACTAACCATTCTTCTTCTTAAAGTGCTTCTCCAACTAGTGAAGGTTGTCGACACATTGACCATAAACAACAACTATAACCATAAACAATAAATGTATAAAAAAAATTTTTTTTTTTTTTTTTCAGATTCTGTCACGGGCTCCGACAAGCTGGAGAACTGGTGAGTTGCTGAATTTATAGGACTTGCATTTGAGAGCAACGAGCGCAATGTGGTGCTGTGTATATCATCCTAACTACCACCACGTAAAGGTTGGGTGGTATCCTTTACCTGATGATAGAAGTCTTGGTCATATCTTCTGGGGAAGAAGTCAGGGTTGTGTGAGATTCTTACTAAAAACCCCCTCGGTGGTCTCCATCAGTGCATCCGGAGAGGCTCCGGGAACTCTTAAAGAACACACCGATGAAGAGGAACCCAACTCACGTATAGACCATCGCTGAGTCATACGCTGACCAAGGTTCGCTTGTTGAGCGATAAGAGCCCCTACACACGGCCCGCGATTCTGCTACACCCTTTTAGTCGTCTTTTACGGGTAGAGCTTCCCTTAGTACTACATACTCCGAGACTGCAGGGCTGATGATGAGATTGCTCTTACAGTATAAATTTCCTTTTCAGGTTAAGCGGAAGTAAGGTGTCCTGGCCTGATAGGGAGAAACCGGTGGACGGGGAGGCGACGCCGCGTCTCTATCCTAACTTGGGTATGTGGACTCTGGGAAAATTTGTTTCCCAACATAGCCTAGTATACGTTCCCACTGCTGGGACTCGGCGCAGCCGACACCATGGATGGTATGTGGTGATGGATGGACAGTTATGATGGTAGGTTTACAGGCGGCTTCGGAATGAACTCTACCACACGATCTCCACAAACTAAGGAGTTTATACTCAATGGTGGTAGTGTCTGTCGCCGGATACAGTCTAGGTACCGCCGCAGCGGACAAATAGTACTGTGCAGACATTACTGTGATCCGGTTTGAAGGACGCTGTAGCTATTACTAGTGGTGGTGTCTCTGTTGCCGGAGACCGTCTAGGTACCGCCACAGCGCCTGTTGCAGCGGACACAATACTGTGCGGACAACACTGTGATCCGGTTTGAAGGACGCTGTAGCTAGTAATATTACTGGGGTAACGAGACACAACATCCTTACTGTGGTCCGGTTTGATGGACGTTGTAGCTAGTGTAATTATTGCGGTTACATTAGCTACAACACCCATCAAAGCGGACCACAGCAAGGATGTTGAGTCTCATTTACTTAGTAATTTCACTAGCAACAGCGCCTTTCAAACCGGACCATAGTAAAATTTGCACGCTACTATTAGGCGACAGAAGTGATTATTAATGAAACAATCATTGTATTGAAGTGCAGTGTATACATCCTAACAAACCGTCTACTCCTTTACCATTCTTCTTCAAGATCCTGTCCATCCAGTGAAGGTCGGAGATCAGCTCAGAACAGCTCCTTTTCTCTTCAAGCTTTGTATTAAAATTGAATATTTTCACGCAGATAAGGAGATGCCGCAGACAGAAAGGCGTGCCAGCTGGTGAGTTTGGACTTGGTGAAGTCCTTTTTTTTATCTGATCATCTACCTCCATGGACCACCATGAGACCCTGTATCCTGGTCTACCAGGTCTACCTGGTAATCCTGGTCATCTGGAGTATGGACGAGCTCTCTCCACTTTCAACCCTGGCGATGTTGAAAGTTGAGTTCAGGTTCTGTTCAAGAGAAGAGTTCCTTTAAATTAGTGGAAGGGGGAATCTTAAAAGATAACCTGCTTTTGTGGGGGAAGATTAGGTCGTATGGGTTGCTTCTACCCACCGAAACCACCCCTCAGTAGCCTCATTAAAGAGCTCCGGGATGTAATACTACCATTTACTACCTATTTTTTTTTTTTAAATGCCACGAGTCAGACGTTCACTTAATATTAAGTGTAACCCGTTCCATTATCAATATGGCGATTGTTAAAATAACATATACATGGCCTCTTTTTTTTTTTTTTCGCGGGTAAATCTTAAAAGATACCTTGCTTCTGGAGGGAAGACTGTTATGTGGGGGCCTCTACCCACTAAAACCACCTCAGTGCATTAAGGCGATCAAGGCACCCTGCCTTGATCGCCTAGAGGCAAGACGTCGATTCTCATTACCCCAGTAATAATAACAGCGACAGCGCCCTTCAAACCGGAGCACAGTGTAATGATGTCTCACGCTGCACAGGTTGACTACGAAGCCGCTCCGGAAGCCGCTGGCTTCGAACCCTGACGCGGCGGAGAGCTCCGTGCGCGAACTGGGCGTGCGCCCCCAGCACTCCCTGGACAAGGAGAACGTCAACACCGAGTCCTGTAAGGATGCTAAGCATCAGCACCATTATTACTCTTTTCCTCTCCATTCCTTCTTCCCAATAAAAAAAAAAAAAAACAATTTTTTTTATCGATATTGGGTAGTTACATATTTAAACCAACCTGACACATTGTATCATATTAACCTTGTCTCTTATGGGAAAATGCCCAGAATCCCAACAGTGGGAAAAATATCTATTCACAACTTAAGATCCTGTCGCTAGGACGTTCAAACTCCTCTCCACTCATTCCGCTACACCATCCTCTCCCTGCCCAATTCCAAGGTACAGCGAGCGAGCAGTTCAACTTCTGCTGCCACCGCTGGGGCCAGCAGCCTGGATGCTCACGCTGCGAGAAGATCGCGCACCAGATCGGAGGATTATACGGTTATTAGAAAATGGTAGCAGTAGTTAGTAGTCCCAGCAGTGGGAATGTTACGAGGTCACTAGTTTATGTAGTGGTGATAATCTGATCCGCATCACCATCCACCTGTCAAATATTTTTATGAGATCCCTTAGAAGGTTATTAATATACAGGCAATAAAACTCGCCCACTGCTGGGACTGGGCAAACACAGATTTCTTATGTCTGAACCTTACAGTGTCCGAAGAGGAGAACGTGATCGACAGCGACGCCCCACCACATCCGGCCGGCGTGAAGCTCCGACGACCCGGATACTACACCATACCGTCGCTTGAGGAGCTCGCTGGTCAGTATACTTCCCCACCAGCGACAGCAGGTCCTTAATTATCCGACTCAAAGGATGTAGCTAGTGAAATTGCTGTAGTGACGATACAAGTCTCCTGATGGTGAGCCAGCTGATTGACGCCCAGTGCTGGGCATAGGCTTCCACCTATCCAAAGCAGACGTTCCTGCTGTACCCGGAACAGGACCTTAGTTGGACTCGGAAGGAACCTTCCTCATGGTATATCAATGATCTAGTGAAGGTCGCTGGTGACCACTATATATATCCTTTGAGGGGGATTCATATATCCATATGCTCAGCAATGGGTGGGTGGTGGGGGTGTTTTTTTTTTTTTGTAATTTTCTCTGGTATTATTATTCGAGGCTTTATCTTATCTTATTATTTACAACATATTTATTGTCTATGAATTTTTTTTTTTTTTTCTAACATTACTATTTTTTTTTACCTTATCTATACATATGCTATCTAATATAATATTTATACACAGAATATTATTGTCTCCATATGGCATAGGTAATTCTTGTCCTTGTGCTCTTCCAATTGATGAAGATTGGAAACCAGCTCTGGGAATCCACTTCCATATAATGATCCGACCAATGTATACATTTCATTCCAGAGTACATCCGTCCGGACGGCTCGTGCGTGGTGCCGAACTTCACCGTCGGACGCAAGAACTACGGCAACGTGTTCTACGACGGCGAGATCAACGTGGCCAACCTGGACCTGGACGCGCTCGGTGAGTGCCCAACCAGCTGCTCAGCAACTCCTCGCCTCCATCATTAAAGCCATAGTTTCTCAAACTTTCGATGAGTCAGTCTGGTTGTTAACTGTTGTATATACATTTCCAGTTCACTTCCTGAACAAGGAGGTGATCGTGTATCCGGAGGACGCGGAGAAGCCGCCGGTGGGGCAGGGGCTCAACCGGCGGGCGGTGGTCACTCTAGATCGAGTGTGGCCGCGCGATAAGACACAACGACGGCTCATAGTCGAGCCGGAAAGGTGATGCAAACATATTAACGAGCGCCATATTGTAATTTAATGCATTTTTTTTTTTTTTTACTTTTCCCCGTGTATATATTGTGTCAGGGCCTATATATATATTTATCACTTATCACCTAGTTTTTTTAGTCTATACAATTTTTTAACCTCATTCTCTCCTTTCGTCCTTTTCTTCTCTTTCTTTCTGTTACTTATTTTTGATACTATTTTCTCTCACTGTCATTCTCCACTCCATTTCCTTCTATACCTCCCGCTGATTGAAGACGGTCGCCTCGTCAATGCTGAAACAAATCATCCCTTTACGATATCTGAAAATAAAATCATCCCTTTGTCATTACTTTTACTTTCTTTCATTTACTTCCAAATTCCATTTTTTGGTTTTCTATCTTTATTACATTATTTATTTATTGTATAATTGTTTTTATTATACCCCTTATCACTTTTTTGCAATATGTAATAATTGGCGACTTTCATCCTCACTCTACTGTCTATGAGCGTTATATAAGATACTAAAACCCCCTCTACGGTCTTCATCAGTGCATTCGGAGAGGCTCCGGGATCTCTTACAGAACGCACCGGTGCCCCTCTACCGGTCTCTGAGGAGGAGCCTGACCCTCGTAAGCACCACCGCTGAAGTTCGCTGTTAAGGCCCCCACCTTCAACTCCTAGACCCTTTCAGTCTCCTACAAGTCAGACCTTAGTCCTGTTTCTACTAGCCCGCGACTACAGGGCTGCTGGTGAAGAGTTACGTCTCCTTCAGATTTATTTGAATTGAAGAATGTCACGGGAAGATGCGTGATGCAGGCAGAGCAGGACTGATCTTTGTGGGAGGCCTATGTCCAGCAGTGGGTATGAGTGAATAATGAGTTGGTATCGGCAGGCTCCTGAAGATGGACTACGAGGGTAAGCTGAGGCGCGTCTGCGAGAAGCACGAGACCAAGTTCATCGAGTACCGGCCGGAGAGCGGCAGCTGGGTGTTCAGGGTACGTGTTCTGATGACTTTCATTCACAAGTAGGATTGGTGATACTAGTCCAGTATCATATGCTTAAGCTGAGAATCGAACCTGGTCCATGGCAGGCTCTGCTCCGGTTCGAGTCCACGTCTCCAACGTCCGGTCTGTTGCCGGTACTACCGCAGCGTCTACTGCACCCGACAATCAGTACCGTGCAAACATAACTATGCTCTGGTTTGAAGGGTGCTGTAACTAGTGTACTGTAGTAACGAAATTTAACATCTTGTCTCAAATAACGAGTATAACTTGGTGCAGTGTATATCATCCTAACTAGCGCTACGTTGTTATGTGCGTATTACTTACCATCGGGTGAACATTCCGATTATCTCACTTCGTTGCATTAAAAAGAATTACAGTTTCGCTCTATAGTATATGATCACGGTGAACCATAGTAAATGAATATTGTATAAGATTTTCAATTCAATGTTTTTTTTTTTATCCCATTCTTCTTTTCCTCTTCGTCATCGTATGACGGTGTCTGCTTTCTTACTTTGTTCTGTTCTGAGTATTGCTTTCCATATCTTTTGTCGGCGATTTTAATGTTCACCATTTATGAACTTTTTTTTTCTAAAAGTCTAAGTACCCCGGATGTAAACTTTGATCATCATTCTTTAATGCTGGTGGAGTTTTAGTGAGCCTGACTTCCTTTCATAGAATCAGAGTAGCAGAATCTATTCAAGATGTTTCTCCTCTCTCGAAAATCTAGCCGAAGATTTTTTTTACTATTATTATCTCTCTCTCTTGCTCTCTTTTCTCTCCCTTCTCTATCTTCTCTCTCTCTTCTCTGTTTTTTCTCTTCTCAATCAATTTATAATATGTTAAGGTGGAGCACTTCAGCAAGTACGGCCTCACCGACTCCGACGAGGAAGACGATCCCGTGCCCGACGTGATGAAGCGGCAGCTTGTCAATCAGACACTGCAGAAGTCGGCAGCACCAGGTAAGGAAACCGCTGTGGTGCATATCACATCTGGGACTTTGCCCTTTTTCTCCCCCTCACATAATATGCATAACTATCACTACTTACCGTTCTTTGCAGCACCAAAGCCGGTGCTCGCTCATGCAGCCGGTCTCGGAGGTCTAGGCGGTCTGTCCGCACCACCCGGCACCAGCACCGCGACCGAGGATGTCTTCTCCATGCAGCGGACCACCCTCAACCTGCCCAACGGCACTGAGAAAGGTAACTGGACTGCGGCTTCTGTTCCACGCAACAAGCCAAGTAGGAGACGGACAATCCCACAACCATTAACCTCTCAACATCATCAGTCCGCTGCTAGACACTGGCCTTTCCCAAGGAACGCCAATTATACCTTCAGCTATAGACCTCTAGCTGCTGCCGGCCATCTTGCTCAGATCGCTTCATCTAGTTATCTACGTGACGTTATCGTAAAAGGCGACTAAATACACAAATATATTTAGCGAATGGCAGTATCATTGAGCGACCATTGCCAACTTTTTTTTTTTAATCAATTTGCTTAACAACAAGTGGAATATGGTTAAGTGTTTTCCTTTATTCGCCTAAGCCTTCGTCTAACGGTAAGGCTCTTGCCCATAATTGTGGTGATTACGATGATATACACATCACTTACTAGTAGCTACAGGATTAATATTAAGTCGTTATTACCGCAGTGATACTTGCTAGAAGGTCCTTCGAGTCGGATAGCAGTAATGATTGCACAAAAAAAAGCTGCATTGGTAATTATACGGTCTCCGGCAATAGTGCCACAAGCAAATTTGGAATGTGATACCCATGTCCAGCGGTAGACAAAGATTTTTTCAAATGTCCTTTGTCCAATTAAAAAAAAAAATCTTTTATTACTAATTGTGTATATAGTAGATGTATGTTAACCAATCATGTGTCTTCTTTAGCGTTCGAGATGGACACCACTGAGCACAGCGGTGAAGCAGCGAGCCTGTACCCCGATGGTCTGGGTAACTACCACACCAATCCTTGAGCTTCTTCTCCATCTATCACAGCTTCAAGCTCGTTATCGATCAATATGCTAAATAATACTACATACATTTCTATATAAAAGTCTTGTAATCGCTTGAACCGATCCAAGTTTAGAACGGTTCAACCATTTTTTATTTTTATCTCTAGACTCCTTTCAACCACATACAATCCTCAAAAATATTATGCAAGCTGATCTTAAAACGGCTGAATCGATTCAAGCTAAAAGCGGTTCAACCATTTAACCTATATATCATCTGCTCATTCAACACCTATAGGAGTGTTTCATCATCAGCCGATGGACGTCCACTGCTGGACATAGGCCTCTCCGAAAGATCTAGACATACAATTAGCATGGTCTCTGGTACCGCTGGGCACTAGAGGATGTCGTAAGAAGGGGTTCATGTGGGGGGGATTTGGGTTGTTTCCCACCACGCTGGCGTAATGCGGGTCGGTGAGAGCCAGAGCCTGGTCTGTTCATTAGCAGGGTGTACCTAGAGCTGGTGTTGGCTTGTGTCCCGTCAATTGTTATGTGGCTGTTGGTCACCTATCCTTACATCACTTAAAGGAGAGTGTTTAAAGTTTTAATACAGTAAGAGCTTTCTATTTGTCGAATATTTATTCTATTTTATAGTTATTTATGTATCTAGTACGTTTATAATATTTGTAAGTACGTATGTGTACGGATGCATGCGCATGCGCACGTAAATGAACTATCTCTCATCCGCCATCTTACATTACTTTATACTTTAAATTATTTTTAATATTACAATTTTATTTTCCTTTTGTATAGTAATTTCCAGACGTAAAGTATCCAATAACTCACGGGATCTAAGCCAACCTCACCACCTCGTGGTGGACCCTGCTAATCAACAGAGTGCTCCCACCAACCATCATGAGGACAGCGTGGTGGGAAATGGCCCAAATCCCCTTATCGTCATCATTATTATCAGCCGATAGACGTCGACTGCTGAACGTAGACCCTTCTCCACATCGATCGATTATGCGCTGCGTGCATCCAGCTGCTTCCTGCAGCCTTCACCAGATCCTGCCAACACTGCGTCTACGTATCCCCTCATATGTAATACAAACGTAGAGATATATTGGAGGAAGCTCATGTCCAGCAGTGGGCGTCGAATAAAATAAAAATTGTATTACTTAACAACAATAATATTAATAAGTATCAATGTTTAAGTATTATATTAAGTCTATATTATATATGTAAATATATACCGGAAATGGAGTGATGTATTTGTTTTTTAATCTACTGTAATGTTTATAGCAGTGGAAGTGTATCGGCTGATGATGATGATGATGTTTATAATGTTTCTTCGTTCGAAACTTAAATGCAATTTTATATTATTTTATTGGCAATATTCCTACAAACCCGCATTGGGCCACCATGATGCGAAATTACCTAAATCCCCCCCATATAAAATCGTATATACATCAGCCCCTAACGCCCGCGAATCCGGAACTCATGCCGACTGTAGATGTAGATCTTTTGGGGAGGTCTATGACCAGCAGTGGACGTCTATTGTCTGATGATGATCTCATTGGCAATGTTGATTAATTAAAGTACCAATGAGCATCACTTCCGGATGACACGCCCTGTGATAGACATAGACAAACAATGCGAATCATGTCCGAAGTACAGGGTTAGCCAATGGGAGTCGCTTCAGGACTAAAAGGTGATGAATTGGGGAGCAGGAGAATAGGGGGGTGAAGTTTTTACTGCTGGTAGTGTCTGCTGATGGAGACCGTCTAGGTACCACCGCTGCGCCTATTGCAGCCGGCACAGTACTGTGCGGACATTACTGTGATCCGGTTTGAAGGGCGCTGTAACTAGTGTAATTAGAACTTCAACGTGTACCAGCGCCATGTTATGGGCGAGCGTATCACTTATCAGGTGAACGTCTCGCTCGTACTCGTCGCTTAATTACATATATAGAGGTAGCACCGCCGCTCCCGTTGCCGCTGAACAGCAGTTCGCAACTGTTACAATGATCCGGCTCGAAGGACCGGTTAATGATGTTACGGCGGAGACGTAGCGATAATTTATACAACACTATAATGTAGTAGTGTTTCACCCAAACTTAGTTGTTATAGATGAGAGTATCACTTACTATAAGGTGAAGGTCTCGCACCAAAAAAATCTATTAGGTCTTCTATATATGCATTAAGTGATTAGAACGTGTTCGCTTGGAAATTTTTAAATAGCCCACTTATTATTCCCACTATTGGGACCATGACTCTCTGAGGTATTTGTTCAAGTTGCCACCACCATCAGCCGATAGACATCCACTGCTGGACGTAGGCCTCCACCAAAGATCTCCACGTCGATCGGTCGTATGGCGCCCGTATCACCGGGCACCAGGGGTCGTCGTTTGTAGGATTTCATATGGGGGTATTTGGGACAGTTCCCACCAGACTGGCCCAATGCGGCTGCACCACAAGCTGGTAAGGTTTGCTTGGATCCAGTGAGCTGTTGCGCTGGTACCCTTACACCAAGTCCAAGCTGCAGCCGTCCATATCATTCATGGTAACGCCTGCCTGGATGTAGACGCTGCGGTGGTAGCCCACCTGAACAGTCACCAACACCTCGCCAGATGTATGGTACATCCGACCAATAACACCAGCACCAATGACCATTTCACCACCACAATAACCGGTGCTGTTTCAGCGTACGGCGTGAAGAGCCCCACCAGCGAGTTGGCGCGGCTGGAGCACAGGCACAGCCACAGCGTCCAGCTGATGAAGGCCTCGCTGTACTCCGACATTGGTGAGTACGCCACGCTCCAGGTAATCATCATGACGGAACTCCTCAGGGGTCACATAGCTGCAGAAAGAGCTTCTATAGGGAGACGCTAGAAGAAACTACCAGT
Organism: Troides helena; assembly: GCA_029286815.1. Taxonomy (NCBI): domain Eukaryota; kingdom Metazoa; phylum Arthropoda; class Insecta; order Lepidoptera; family Papilionidae; genus Troides; species Troides helena. Next base: position 909,527 of record JAGSMV010000034.1, read on the forward strand.
CTTCAATTTTCGTTAGAGAAATAATTTATTACCACTTCTCCCACTGGTCTCCCTTTTCTTCTTAAACCTCTCCTAATCTTACCCTCACGCCTTTTCCTCTTCCGCTTTTCTCCCCCGTTTTCTTTCGTCCAAACTTCTTCCACTATCCCCCCACTCCTTCGTTACTTCCCCTTCTTTTCCTCATTTTCCCTCTTATTCCCCTCTTTTCCTCATTTCTTAATCTTTTCCTCGTTTCCCCTCTTTTCTTCATTTCCTAATCTTTTCATCATTTCCCCTCTTTTCGTCATTTCCTAATCTTTTCCTCATTTCCCCTCTTTTCTTCATTTCTAATCTTTTCCTCATTTCCCCTCTTTTCGTCATTTCCTAATCTTTTCCTCATTTCCCCTCTTTTCGTCATTTCCTAATCTTTTCATCATTTCCCCTCTTTTCGTCATTTCCTAATCTTTTCATCATTTCCCCTCTTTTCGTCATTTCCTAATCTTTTCATCATTTCCCCTCTTTTCGTCATTTCTAATCTTTTCCTCATTTCCCCTCTTTTCGTCATTTCCTAATCTTTTCCTCATTTCCCCTCTTTTCGTCATTTCCTAATCTTTTCCTCATTTCCCCTCTTTTCGTCATTTCCTAATCTTTTCATCATTTCCCCTCTTTTCGTCATTTCCTAATCTTTTCCTCATTTCCCCTCTTTTCGTCATTTCCTAATCTTTTCCTCATTTCCTCTCGTATTCCTGTCATATTTTTTTTCTCATCAAGAAAAGCTTCACCAGTGAACTGATGTGTGTGAACATCTTATATCATCTACGTCATCTCAATGTCTTACCACCATGACGGCGATTAGGAGTGTAAGTCGCCATTTTTTTTTTTAAATTCTATGAAGCAAAGACAATCGGTACGGTTCACCGGGAGATAAAGGATTATTCAATTATTCATAGTCAGATATTCAATAAAGTATATACAATACTGTTCTCTTCTATTTGCGCCGGCAACAGCTGACATGGAGGAGGAGGTGTCGCAGTCGAGCGGCGACCAGCTGGTGCCGATGGGTGGTGCCAGCTCGGCGCCGTCCATCTGCCGAGTGGAGCAGGTGTCCCAGATGGCGCAGTTCGAGATGCCGGTTGTCGCGCCACCGCCGACCGAAGGTGAACAACTCGTGTAACAATCTCCCGGTACTTACCCTGGGTGGAGTAGACAACCGTTGCCTAGCAACCAATGATAAGCTAGTGTTGCCTATATATGAATTGATCATCATCACCAGCTTCTAGGACGAGACGAGCGGGACGTCCATCTGATGGTAAGTGATACGCCTGCCCATGGTATGAATGAATGGATGATGTCTCGTTACCTCGGTTATTACACTAGCTGCAGCGCCCTTCAAACCAGATAACAGTCAATCTCTGCACAGTACTGTCTGCCAACTGCAAAAGACACTTAGGTGGTACCTAGACGGTCTTTGGAAACAGAGACACTACCTTCTGTTATAGCTATAGGTCCTTCAAACCGGATCACAACAATTTCCGCATAGCACTGTTGATCGGCTATAACAGGAGCTGCTGTGGCAACTGTTAAGAATGTTACACTACTACTGAGTTAACTACCGTCAAAATATTCATAGTAGTCGAAATCTGGTACTGAAGATCTCCATCTCTTCATTGAAGAAGTTTCCGGTGTGTCGTTCGCAGAGGTCGTGATGAGGCCGCTCATAGTCCGACCGCAGACTGTCGTGCTGAAGTACCACAGGAAGGTGCCGCCCTTCAACGAGACCATAGCAGGTAATTCAGTGCCTCACCAGTCTTGGATATCCTCAAAAAAAAAAATACTCCAGGTACAATTTCTCCATAGAAATATTCCCTAGATCCAGAACTTCACCAAAAAAAAAAAACAAAATGAAAATCTTTGAACGGAGGTTTCATTAAAACAAAACCTCTCGAGTGAAAATATTCGTAAAAAAAAAAAAATATTTCGCATCCAGATGTCAAAAAAAATATGCTCTTACCCACTCTTGTAAGGAAATATAATATTTCTGGATCCAGATTTCGGATATACACCATCCCCAAAGGTCACCGCATCGACAGATACCGCGCTGCCTACATCCAGCTGCTTCCTTCAACCTCCACCAGATCGTCGGACCACCTGGTGGATGTCTGTCGGCTGACTATGATGATATAATTCGATATTCATCATTCTCAGCCGATTGACCTCCACTGCTGGACGGGTCTCCCCAAAGGTTTCCACATCGATCGATGCCACGCTGTCCACATCCAGCTGCTTCCTTCAACCTTCATCACACGTCCGACCATCTGGTCGCCAGGAGTTTGGTGTCGCATCTACCGTCAGTGCTTCGAGCGGTAATTCGCTTCTGTGTAACTCCTCTCGCCTTTCCCCCACTCCTCCAGGGCGGCTGCAGGCGGCCTGCATCGCGGACATGTCCGTGTGCCGCGCGCGTCACTCGCGCGTCGGCTTCGGGCCGCGGCGGACGTTCGCGTACGTGAGCACGCGCGACGCGCTCGCCGAACTACCCCGCGGTGAGATTTTTTTTTTTTTACATTCCGTTTCTCACTTTTTCCGACACATATTTTTCGTTACATTCCTCTGTGGTCCATTTTTTTTTCTATCTACCCCTTATCTCACTACCACTCATCCTTCACCACATTCTTTATTCTATTATAGTTTTTTTCCTCTTTCCCATTACCATTACTCAGAACTTGTCTTTTATATTTACTTCTCTTCTCTATTTCCTTCTCACTGCTTCTTGTCTTATTTTGATATTAACTCTGTTTTGCTCTTATCTGTTACTTTCCTATATTATGCAGAGATATCCCACAGCTGGGACTCGGAACCTACTCTCATAATAAGAGTCGAAGCTGAAGACTGGCCTAATGCGCATTAATATTGAGGGTACCATGAAAATCCCCAGTTCAATTCCGATGACGCACCTACTGTAGTTTAGATGGTAGGACAGTAGTCCAGGGTTCGATTCCGGGTCCACATGTAAAGGAGTTGGACTAGACTACATCACTGTTCTGGCTGTGATGCTGAAGTTTTTTTTTTTTAACTACGCGTCGATACGAGCAGGACGCTCACCGATAGTAAGTAATACGTTCGTCCATGACATGGCGCTAGTTAGGATGATATACACAGCACCACATATTGTGGTCGTCGCCTTAAGGTATAAGATGCAAGCTGCAGCGTCCTTCAAACCGGAATGCTTGCGCATTACTGTTTAGCGGTAACAGAGTCCTACTAATAGATGTTACGTCAGTAAGCTCCACTTAAAGTATCATCAGCCAAAGGACGTCCACTGCTAGATCCGCATTGGGTCCGCGTGGTGACTAGCACCATCGCTCTCATATTGAGGGTAGGCAGTAAATTGGCAGTTAAAAAAAAATTTTTTCGGTGGATCAGCTGCGGAGCAGTGCGACATTGGGCGGTACCTGTGCGGGCGCGGCGACGGCGACTGGAGCGAGCCGGCGGTGGTGCGGCTGGCGATCGGTCACGAGACCACCGGCACACAGGTAACACCTTATTACTGGTAATACGAAGTAGTATCCGTTTGCAGCTGACTCTTATTTTTTTTTCTTATTACCCTCATAAAAGTGAGACGTTCCCAAAGATCACCACATCGATCGATCATGCGCTGCCAGCATCCAGCTGCAGGTTCTTTCAATTTTTTTTTGGTTTACCTTTAAAATACTCTTACTCTTCTTCCGTTTCCTTTTCTTACGAACTTCTTCCGTATGTCCACGTATCCCACTTATGGGTTGATAGGAAATACCCTTTGAATATATGGATCTATGTGACCTCTTTAGTGGGGAAGGTAAGGGCTTGTTCAGATGATGATGTAGACCTTACCCCGAGGAGTAGCAGTAATACCACCATCAGCAGGTATACAGATGTAACTCCTGGATATGCTGTCACCAGAGCGCGCTGCCGAAGCAGATGGAGAGCCTGCTGGAGTTCAGCGAGTGCGTGGAGGACGGCGACTGTGCGCGGCTGGTGGTAACGACCGAGCCCAATCAGCGGCGCGCGCTGCTGGCGGAGCTGCTGCGCCACGCCCAGGTGACTGACCCGGTGGACTTCACCTGATGGTGAACGTTAAGCACAGCATCACATTGTCCTCTTCACGTGAAGAGTTAAGTAGTTGACAGAGTGGTATCATTACCAACGTGTTACCAGTAATTGGATCATGGTAATGTTTTAACTCTTGCTATAAAGTGGAACTGATGCTGCGGTGATAATCTATGAATGTCGTTAATTTTCTTTTTTTTTTTTTTCAGTCGGAGTCCAACGATACTTACCGCATCCAGGTGTGGAAGCTCTGCGAAGCGCTGTGGGCTGCCGACCTGGAGAATGGAGGTGAGGTTATCCTCATCCATGGTGTAGTGGTCTCTACCTCGTATTGAGGAGTTTAGAAGGTAGTTGGATTTTTCCACTTTCGGCTACTACCCTCATATTTTAAATCCGACGTCATGACAGCATCGCCGTGTTCCACCTGTCAATATATGAGGGTTGAAATTTGGAGTTGGTTGACGTCGGGGTGTAAGGGTTCCCGCATAACAACCCATGGGATCCAAGCCAACCTCACCAGCTCGCAGTGCAGCCTGCTAATCAACAGACGAGACCCTGGCTCCTATTGACCAGTATTAGGCCAGGGTGGTGGAAAATGGCCCAAATCCCCCCCATATGAAATCCCTACCCTTTGGTGGAGGCTTAAGTCCAGCAGTGGACATCGGCTGATGATGTTGAGTTTATCCACGTCGTCATTGTCACACCATGTGTAACCAGCTCGTATTACCACTGATATGCAGTACTTTTATCGGGCTCGAAGGACGTTGTGTATCACTCGAACGCTGTGGAACGTTTAGCTGGTCTCTTCATTGGATATAAACATGTGCTCGTGGTGAAGGTGTGGCCGGCGTGGACGCGCAGTCGCTGGTGCAGCGCAACCGGAAGCTGCTCGCCTGGCTGCAGGAAGTCGTCTCCGAGGTCACCCAGCGCGAGCTCGAGCTGGTGGCGCGCGCCGACCCGCTCGACGGTGAGTGTTGATACACTACAACACTAGTCCAATGGTGGCAGCTAAGCTGGTCACCAAGTATTGAGTGATCAGGACATCTACCCTCATGTCTCCAGTAAAGTGTGTATACCACCACATACTCTCCGCTGGTGGTAGTGTCTATTGCCGGAGACCGTCTAGGTACTACCGCAGCGTCTATTGCAGCCTACAAACGGTACTGTGTAAACATTGCTGTGATCCGGTTTGAAGGGTGCTGCTATTACTAGTGGTAGTCTCTGTTGCCGGAGACCGTCTAGGTACTACAGCAGTGCCTACTGCAGCCGACACACAGTACTGTGCGGATATTACTGCGATCCGGTTTGAAAGACCTTATTGGTCGTAGTGTCTCTGTTGCCGGAGACCGTCTAGGTACTACAGCAGTGCCTACTGCAGCCGACACACAGTACTGTGCGGATATTACTGCGATCCGGTTTGAAGGGCGCTACAGCTATTACTGGTGGTAGTCTCTGTTGCCGGAGATCGTCTAGGTACTACCGCAGCGTCTATTGCAGCCTACAAACGGTACTGTGTAAACATTGCTGTGATCGGTTTGAAAGACGTTGTAGCTATTATTGGTGGTAGTGTCTCTGCTGCCGGAGACCGTCTAGGTACCACCGCTGCGACAAGCAGTACTGTGCCAAAGTTACTGTGATCCGGTTTGAAGGGCGCTACAGCTATTACTGGTGGTAGTCTCTGTTGCCGGAGACCGTCTAGGTACTACAGCAGCGCCTGTTGCAGCCTACAAACAGTAGTGTAAATATTACTGTGATCCGGTTTGAAAGACGTTGTAGCTATTATTGGTGGTAGTGTCTCTGTTGCCGGAGACCGTCTAGGTAACACCGCAGCGCCTGTTGCAGCCGACAGACAGTCGTTTGCGAACATTACTGTGATCCGGTTTGAAGGGCGCTACAGCTATTACTGGTGGTAGTGTCTCTGTTGCCGGAGACCGTCTAGGTACTACAGCAGCGCCTGTTGCAGCCTACAAACAGTAGTGTAAATATTACTGTGATCCGGTTTGAAAGACGTTGTAGCTATTATTGGTGGTAGTGTCTCTGTTGCCGGAGACCGTCTAGGTACTACAGCAGCGCCTGTTGCAGCCTACAAACAGTAGTGTAAATATTACTGTGATCCGGTTTGAAAGACGTTGTAGCTATTATTGGTGGTAGTGTCTCTGTTGCCGGAGACCGTCTAGGTACTACAGCAGCGCCTGTTGCAGCCTACAAACAGTAGTGTAAATATTACTGTGATCCGGTTTGAAAGACGTTGTAGCTATTATTGGTGGTAGTGTCTCTGTTGCCGGAGACCGTCTAGGTACTACAGCAGCGCCTGTTGCAGCCTACAAACAGTAGTGTAAATATTACTGTGATCCGGTTTGAAAGACGTTGTAGCTATTATTGGTGGTAGTGTCTCTGTTGCCGGAGACCGTCTAGGTACTACCGCAGCGTCTATTGCAGCCTACAAACGGTACTGTGTAAACATTGCTGTGATCGGTTTGAAAGACGTTGTAGCTATTATTGGTGGTAGTGTCTCTGTTGCCGGAGACCGTCTAGGTACTACAGCAGCGCCTGTTGCAGCCTACAAACAGTAGTGTAAATATTACTGTGATCCGGTTTGAAAGACGTTGTAGCTATTATTGGTGGTAGTGTCTCTGTTGCCGGAGACCGTCTAGGTACTACAGCAGCGCCTGTTGCAGCCTACAAACAGTAGTGTAAATATTACTGTGATCCGGTTTGAAGGGCGCTACAGCTATTACTGGTGGTAGTCTCTGTTGCCGGAGATCGTCTAGGTACCACCGCAGCGTCTATTGCAGCCTACAAACGGTACTGTGTAAACATTGCTGTGATCCGGTTTGAAGGGTGCTGCTATTACTAGTGGTAGTCTCTGTTGCCGGAGATCGTCTAGGTACTACAGCAGTGCCTACTGCAGCCGACACACAGTACTGTGCGGATATTACTGCGATCCGGTTTGAAGGAGGTTGTATCTAGTGTAATTACTGCGGCAATGAGGACTCGACATCTTACAATGAACGCATTGTGATGCAGTGCATACCATCCTAACTAGCTCCGCCTTATTATGGGCAAGCGTATCACTTACCATCAGGTGGGGGTATGTTCATATTATATTAATGATAGCTACCTTCATGATAGAAAGGGACGGGCACAGCGGCAGGGTGTGGACGCTGCTGCTGGGCGGCCGCACGCTGGAGGCCTGCAAGGTGGCCAGGGAGAACGGCGACCTGCACATGGCGATGCTGTTGGCGCAGGCTGCTGGTGAGGAGTTCACACTTGTCCAAAAACTACACACCTTGCTGATGGTATACATCTATCCCTTGTCCACACGAGTGTACATCATAGTGCAGTTAGTCAAGTCACTGGTTATGGCGATCAGTATGTGATGCTGCTGTGGCGTATCACTTACCATCAGGTGGACTTCTGGTTCATCCCAAGAATAAAAGAAGATATAGAGGATTAATAGCTGATCCCGATATATTCTTGAAGAGTGTGAGAGGAGGAGAGGATCCAGAACTTCAGTCCAGAGGTGTATGATGATAAGCAATTGGTGATTGTTGTCCAGGTGACCAGACCTTCCGTTCGCTGTTGGAAAAGCAGCTCCAGCTGTGGCGGGAGTGCGGCGCTCAGGAGCTGCTGGCTAAGCCGCGCCTCGCCGCGCTGCAGCTGATCGCAGGGATCCGGCCCAGGGGCGAGCTGGAGAAGCTGGACTGGATCAGGGCTCTGCACGCGACAGCTAGGTTATTACTGTACTGTTCTCTGGTGGTAGTGTCTCTGTTGCCGGAGACCGTCTAGGTACTACAGCAGCGCCTGTTGCAGCCTACAAACAGTAGTGTAAATATTACTGTGATCCGGTTTGAAAGACGTTGTAGCTATTATTGGTGGTAGTGTCTCTGTTGCCGGAGATCGTCTAGGTACTACAGCAGCGCCTGTTGCAGCCGACAGACAGTCGTTTGCGAACATTACTGTGATCCGGTTTGAAGGAGGTTGTATCTAGTGTAATTACTGCGGCAATGAGGACTCGACATCTTACAATGAACGCATTGTGATGCAGTGCATACCATCCTAACTAGCTCCGCCTTATTATGGGCAAGCGTATCACTTACCATCAGGTGAGGGTATGTTCATATTATATTAATGATAGCTACCTTCATGATAGAAAGGGACGGGCACAGCGGCAGGGTGTGGACGCTGCTGCTGGGCGGCCGCACGCTGGAGGCCTGCAAGGTGGCCAGGGAGAACGGCGACCTGCACATGGCGATGCTGTTGGCGCAGGCTGCTGGTGAGGAGTTCACACTTGTCCAAAAACTACACACCTTGCTGATGGTATACATCTATCCCTTGTCCACACGAGTGTACATCATAGTGCAGTTAGTCAAGTCACTGGTAATGGCGATCAGTATGTGATGCTGCTGTGGCGTATCACTTACCATCAGGTGGACTTCTGGTTCATCCCAAGAATAAAACAAGATATAGAGGATTAATAGCTGATCCCGATATATTCTTGAAGAGTGTGAGAGGAGGAGAGGATCCAGAACTTCAGTCCAGAGGTGTATGATGATAAGCAATTGGTGATTGTTGTCCAGGTGACCAGACCTTCCGTTCGCTGTTGGAAAAGCAGCTCCAGCTGTGGCGGGAGTGCGGCGCTCAGGAGCTGCTGGCTAAGCCGCGCCTCGCCGCGCTGCAGCTGATCGCAGGGATCCGGCCCAGGGGCGAGCTGGAGAAGCTGGACTGGATCAGGGCTCTGCACGCGACAGCTAGGTTATTACTGTACTGTTCACTGGTGGTACTGTCTCTGTTGCCGGAGACCGTTAGGTACCGCCTCAGCCGATACACATTGCTGTGATCCGGTTTGAAGGGTGCTGAAGCTACTACTGATGGTAGTGTGTTGTTGGAGACCGTCTAGGTACCACCGCAGCGACTATTGCATTCAAATCACAATACTGTGCGGCCATCACTGTGATCCGGTTTGAAGGATGCTGAAGCTTACTACTGGTTATAGTGTGTCTGTTACTACAGACCGTCTAGGTAACACTGCAGCGCTTATTGCAGCCGACAGACAGTCGTTTGCGAACATTACTGTGATCCGGTTTGAAGGGCGCTGTGGCTATTTTAAATACTACGATGACTCCTAACATTTTATGTCTGGTGATCAGCGCAATGCGGTGCAGTGTGGGGCATCTTAACTAGCGCCACGTTACGAGCAGGCGTATCACTCACCATCAGGTGAACGTCACGTTGCTTCTGCAGTATGCCATGCCTTAAGTCATCAAGTATAACGCAGTGTAAACTTCACCACCACCACCACCATACCACAATGTAATAACATGTAAAAAAAAAAAAAACTAATAAAATTATTTACATACCGTACAGATACCTCTGCCCGCAAGTGCCGCGTCTGGAGCAGATTGTGCGTACGTACGAGGGCTACTTCCGGCGCGGCGTTGTTGGAGCTGATGGTGGTGAGGAGGAGCTGGACCTCACCGCCGTGGAGGAAGACGAGATGGGCATGGCGCTGCCTATGCCGCCGTACCACAACCATTACTCCTTGAGAACGCGGGGGGTAATATTCCTTTTCAACACATCCAGTAACACCCGTTCACCATCACCACCACCACCATCACCACCATACCGTAAACATATTTTCATATAACCGTCAGTACCATTGAAACATCTGATGGTAAACAAATATCCAGATCATAACACTGCAATTCCACTAGCTCCAACGCCCTTCAAACCGGACAGTATTTACGACCACTCGAACGATATGTTCATTTGATGGTATATGGTTGGTTACAATAACGTGGCGCTAGTTAACATATTGAGCCTCATCGCCGGAATGATTTTATTAAGTACAGCGTCCTTCGAACCGGATAACAATAATGTTTTCAAACTACCCTTTGACGGTAGAAAAACATTAGATGGATATCACCTATAAAGTCTATTTTAATGATGTAGAGGAAGAGCTATGAAGGTCAGCTGCCTTCGGAGAGAGGCAGTTGCCGACAGAGGAGCTGGTTGGATACTGGAGTAGTCTGTGGTGGTATTCATTTGGTGATAAGGTTCTTCGAAGCTTACTAGTTACCACCATCATGTAGTAAGTTCACCACCAGAACAGCATCTTAATGTTTCAACTGTCTACATATAAGAGCCAGAGCGTTCTGTTTGACCATCTGGTGAAATTTGACAATCTGGTGAAGTTTGACCATCTGGTAAAGTTTGACCTCTCACCATCAGCATTATCATGAGCCAATGTTTCACGGTCAGGATGAGAGGAACCACCGGGTGCTGGACCTTCGCTACGAGCTCCTGAGAGCGAGGGCATTCAACTGCCGGCCCCGGCTGCAACCAGCGGCCCACACCTCCGACCCAATGGACTACAGCCTGAGGTACACTAATACATCAACCTTCACCTAATATTGAGTGATACCCTTACCTATGCACGTGAAGTCTAGTTACTCCAATAATTTGTTACATGGTCCTTCGAACCGGATAAAATTAGGGTATAGTACTTGCGGCTGTGGTACCCGCTTAGTCATCAGCAAGAGAGACCTATGACTAGTATATTTTAATTAATTTGTGTGTACTTTCCCACTGTTGGGATTGTGAGTCATGCCCACTATGGATATATTTAAAAGATGTTGTGTTTGTGCAGCTTCGTGCTTGGCTGCTGGCTGGGCAGCCCGTCGAAGGACAGCATCATCGGAGTGGCGGAGCAGCTGGAGGCGTGCGGGCACTGGCTGAGGGCGGTGCAGGCGCTCGCCTACCTGCGCGACGGCACCGCGTGAGTACTGCGCACGCGCAGACAGCGGGTCGGCTACCACCCCACCTACCATCACTGGGGGTGGTGCTGCCCTCATACTCCAACTCTGTGTCAAGGGTCGATAAGCAGCGATGGTTTACTGACCGCAGATATACAGCATAGTGATGGTAGACACTGCTGTGATCCGGTTTGAAGGATGCTGAAGCTACTACTGGGGGTAGTGTCTCTGTTGCCGGATGTGTGTGACCACAGATACACAGTATGGTGATGGTAGATCGATCGACGTGTTCTTTCGGGCAGGCCTATCTATGTCCAGCAGTGGACATCTATCGGCTGATGGTGATGATGATGGTAGCCTTACTTGACTTCGATAACGCTACCACCGCACATACTACCACATACCCTTTAAATGGATTTTTTTTTTCTCAAAGTGGCGAGCAGCAGGACATTCACGCGAAAATAAGTGAATCGTCTGATAATAAGAATGTACAGTTAACTAGAATATACATCACCCTCATCACTATAGACTACAACTTAAACCTTGCCTTGGTTATTTATCGCTACAGCGCCCTTCAAACCGGGACATTAACCTTCGCACGCCGCTGTTTGTTGCTACGGTGATACCTAGATGGTCTCCGACAAGTTACTAACAGTGAAGTAGGGTCTGCCTTCTCGCTCCGTCCTCTACATCATCAGATACTTATCGGTCATCATTCATCATCATCACCAGTCGCAGTCACCTGATCCGCGGCGTGATATCGCGCAACGCTGCTGCGCACGCGCAGGTAGCGGACGCGCCGGCGCACGCGCAGCTGCTGCGCCGGCTGGGCGTGCCGCGGCGGTGGCTGCTGCTCGCGCAGGCTCATCGCGCCAAGTACGAGGTGAGCTGGCGAAGGGACATCTACACACACATACATATATATATGTGTGCGTGTGTGAATGTATGAGTGTGTGTGTGTATGTATGCGCATGGGTATGTTTGTGTGTATATATATTGAGATAGAAATGGATACTAAACTATGAATAGTTTTTAGAGAGCATTTCAAATTTATGCCCAATTTGGTTTACTGTAATATTCCCACTGTTGGGACTTTAGGCAGCTTCTCTAACGGAATCTGTTTTGCCTACTTCTGTACTCTTTCTTTCCTCGAACCCCTCAGCCTCTCGGCGGAAATTCTGCAAATCGCCATAGTTTGTCTGTGTAGGGTATAATAAGAAAGAACAATATATATATGTAGCTTTAAGTCCAGCAGTGGGGTGACCTGACGCCATTGTTGATTCCAGTTCCTCAAGCTATCAGGAACTGTTGAACATCCACCATCACATACATCCAATTCGCTGACAATAGAGAGAGAGAGACAGAGAGATAGAGTGAGAAAGAGATATAAAGTGGAGATAAATAAATTGTAAGTACAGTCTTCGGCCAAGGTCTTCAAAGAGCTATGGCGTCTTCCTAGTTGGTCCGACGACCTGGTGAAGGCTGCAGGATCAGCAGGATCGATCGATGTGATCTGGGGTAGGCCTATGCCCAGCAGTGGGATTCTGTCGGCTGATAATGGCAGACAGAGATGGATTTAAAATGACTATCATGATACTTTCAGCACAAGCCGCTGCTGGAGGCCGAGTGCCTGGTGGGCGCGGAGCAGTGGAACGCGGCGCACCGCGTGCTGGTGGAGGAGCTGATGGCGGACGCCGTGCTGTCCGGTGAGCATACCTTCGATACCCTCGCTGCTGCTAGATACGGTAACCGCAAAACCATCCGGTTCCAAGGACCGTGTGCTTAATGAAATTATGAGTTAAGACAGTATTTAACGCCATATTGTTTTAAGCGGGATGACACTCATTATCGAGTGAAGGTTGTACTCGTCTAGAAAAAAAAAAGTTACTGTGATCCGGTTTGAAGGACCTTATTGGTCGTAGTGTCTCTGTTGCCGGAGACGTTCTATGTACCAGCGCTGCGACAAGCAGTACTGTGCCAAAGTTACTGTGATCCGGTTTGAAGGACCTTACTGGTCGTAGTGTCTCTGTTGCCGAAGACGGTGTAGGTACCACCGCTGTGACAAGCAGTACTGTGCCAAAGTTACTGTGATCCGGTTTGAAGGACTATGTAGCTAGAGTATGAAGGTAACAACACAACATACGTACTACAGCGACGATCACGATCTGGTTTAGTGTATAATACTGACCAGCTCCATATTGGAAGGAAGTTGGATGTCTTGTTCATCACTGCTCCAAATAAAAAAAAAAAAAAACTAAAATTGAGCCTTTGCCAATCTATTCCTAATGCTATCAGAATTTCTCATGTACCCACTAACGTCCTCACTTGTACGATGGCAGACAACATGAGGAGCATCAGGCCGCTGCTGGAGAAGCTGGGCGCTGCTGCCCAGCGGCACGAGGTCAGCGGCTGGGAGTGCGGCGGCAGCGCGCTATACCACTACATGCACGTCTGCGACGAGGTAACCACCATCAGCCCCAGCACCAGCACCAGTCCTCACATCACCAGTCCCCCCATACCAGTTCCCACATCACCAGTCCCCACAACACTGAACACCTTCCAACATCAACCAAGACATGAAGGAGACATACATATTGGAAACACCAAGAGCGTAAGGGTTCCTGCACACCAGCTCAGGTTCCAAGCCAACCTCACCAGCTCATTATTGTCATCATCATGTCAATCTTTAAGTGGTTTAAGTGTCCACTCGTACTAGGAGAGCTATTGATTTTTTATACTCCGGCTCTGCTTTAGGTGAAGGATCTGGTGTCGGCTGCCGAGGGCGCAGCACCTGGTGCGTCGCCGCCCGCCGCCAGTGCCGCCGTCCAGGGCCGAATTGAGGCGTTGCGCCCCCGGCTGGCGGCCGCCTGTGCCGCGCTCGAGAAGCTCCACCCGAGGTAGGCACCACCGCAGCCCCTATTTCTACCACCACGCAGTAGTGTGATCTCGCTCAAAGGATCATGTCGCCACTGAAATTGCTGTGGTATCACGACTAAGTTATGTCTATAGCGAGCATAATCCTAACTACCCCATTTTTTATGAGCGAGCGTATCACTTAATATCAGGTGATATAATATCGTCACACAAGACGAACCACGCTGTACCAAAACTTCTTCGGCTGCAGCGCTTTTCAAACTACCTACAAAGGCTCTATCCTCCGATACCTTCCACCCTCTAGCGATGAGGGTGAGAGCGAATGTTGTGAAAGAGGAAGGGATGGATGTAAGGCTTTTCTTCATATTACGAAGGGACGCGACAATCACTCGGTATTAAGTGATACGCCCGCTCATGTTACACTAGTTAGGATTGTATCGTCGCGCGAGTTCTGTAGAATAAAAGTCGTATGTTCCAATTGATGTTTATGGTGTCAATGCTCTATGGTCTCGTCGCAGCGACAGCAAGGGAGCGGCAGCGAGGGCCGAGATGGGCGGGCGGCTGGTGCAGCTTGCGGTGGCGGGCGCGCGCCAGCCGCGGCACCTGGCCGTGATGCTGCGCGCGCTGCACCTGCCGCCGGACTGCACTGCGCACGCGCAGCTCAAGGTGACGCCGACCACGCCCCCACACACATAAATGATAGGATTGTATCGGTTCCAGTAGAGGTCCTTAATGAAGATTTATGCCCAGCTGTGGACCTTATATCGGGCGATGATTATTAATCCGAATGACTTGACCATAATCTTTTTTTTTTTTTATTCAACCAAGCAACGAGAGGAACTGGCCATTCACGCGATTGTAAGTGATACGTCTGCATACAACGTATCGCTAGTAGTATGATACCGTCACAACGTATTCGTCGAATTGAATCTTGTTACCCCGGTCTTGTTACCGTCAGAACGCACCGATACACTCATCGCCCGAGACTCCGATGGATCTCGTTACCCCAGTAATAAACAATAGCTGCAGCGACCTTCAAACCGGAAGGTTTTTTTTTTTTTAATACGCCAAAGCGATGACTACCAATACGTTCACCTGATGATAAGTGATACGCCTAAAGGAAAATGCTAATGTTATTGAGCGCTACTGTTGGGTAGCTGCAGTGCTTCAGCTTCAGTCCCACTAGTGGGCATTATCGATACAGGCTTCTCATGTAAATAATTTAACAGATAACAAGCGAGCTGGCCGAGCAGGCGTCCGAGATGTGCATAGAGTCGCCGCTCTCCTCCCACCGGAGCCCCACCTCGGCGCGCTGCTAGAGCGAGACGGAGCAGCAGTTGGTCACTGAAGAATAGAGCATTTGACTTTGAGACGAGCGGGACGATCACTCGATATCAAGTGATACGCCCACCCATAACATGACACTAGTTAAACTGATATACGCAGCATCGCATGGCACGTATATATAGACATAAACTGCTATATCCATACCGCAGTACTTTCACCTACATGGTCCTTCAAACCGGATCACAGTAATGCACAGTACTGTGTCGGCTGCAATAGTCGCTGCGGTGATAGCTGCTTGACGGTCTCTATTGTCGGACTGTCTAAGTACCACAGCTATTGCAGCTAAACAGCGCTGTGCTATTACTCTTATCCGGTTCGAAGGATCATGCAGCTAGTGATTACTTTGGTAATGAGATAACATCTTACGTGTATTGTAAAGCACAATGTGATGCAGTATATTTAACTAGCGCCATCTTTTCATGAGTGGACGTATCACTTAATATCAGGTGAATGTCATGCTAGTCATTTCAGTCAAAAAAAAAAAAAAATTTCACTCTTGTCCACATTGACGTCACACAATTTCACATAATTTAAATGGTTTCCTTCATACGTAAAGAAATAAATTGCCAATGTTGCCATAATGAACATATTTAATATTTTTTCTCGTCACCAGTCAAATGCTCTATGTAATGTCATTTTGTGTAAACCGTGTATTTGTTAAGAGAAAACCCAAAAAAAAAAAATTGTATCTCAACATTTTCACAACACCCTGTATCAAACGTTAAAAAAAAAACAACAACAAAAAACTATCCCGCAACTGTAAGCTTTCATGAGGGTAGAAAGAGAAATCATCTTAGTATACATTTAATTAATTATTTATATTAAATTCAGCAATAATAGAAAATAAATAATTAACGAACAAATAGGTTTATTGTGACTTACAGTTGGCAACACTTTGTACAATGCTGAAGAGAAATTAATTAAATATGGAACAAGGAGGGTACCTACGCGATTATCTTAATAATTAATATTTAAATTACGATGTTCGAGAAGATGGCCGCCTCCGTCACACCTGACAGTTGATTTAGTTTTGGCGCCATTTTATTATTGTATCGCTTAAAATCAATATAAATTTTTTTGTGCGGCAATAAATACATTTTGAATTTGACGCCATTTTTTTTTGTCAAAAACTTGAATTACGTTTAGATATTTAAAAAAAAATTGTCAGATAATTTAAGACCGAGCTTTGGCTGTATGGGACTACTGTCCTCTGCCTTTATAATTAAACAAGATGAAAAAAAAATCACTTATGTTTATACTAGATAATATTGCTTGATTATTGTATGAATAAATAAATCGCAAGGAGGATTTTGGATTACTTTTTTTTTTGTGTACGTGAATGTAAAGTATGTAAATAAAGGTGCTTGCACACTAAACATTCGGTCTGTATTATAGAGAATATCATGTTAATAGAAAATAAGGTCAATATCGTTTTTTTTTTGTACGTCTGAACGGTTCCTAATAATTTACATATACACTTGTCTTCAGACGGTCAGTTTACGATGAGATGGCGTCCGCGCCTATCTGCCGCGCGAATGTGTTAGCACCTTTATGTGATTAATTGTTCTCCCCAATGTTATAATTGTAAGGAATATGTTTGAAATTTAAATAAAGAATATTTTGAATACTTTATTTTTTTTTATTTTTAACCAAAAATAACGTTCTGATGGTAAGTCGTACGCCTAACCATTACAATGTAGTGCTCGGTATGATGATATACACTGTATCGTATTGCGCCGTTCTGAGACAGGACGTTGCCTAATTACCACAGTAATCACACTCAGCTACAGCAACCTTCAAACCGGAGCACGGTAATGTTAGCACACCATTATAAGGCGGCAGAAATAGCTGCGGTAGTACATGCCTAAACGATCTCCGACCAAAGAGTTATTTTATTTAATTTACACAAACGTTCTGATGGTAAGTGGTACGCCCACCCATAACATAACGGAAGTTAGGTTACTATACACTGTACCTAGTTGAGCTCGTCGCTTGAGACACAGGAAGTTGTCTCGTTACCACAGTAATTACACTCAGCTACAGCACCCTTCAAACCGGAGCACGGTAATGTTAGCACACCATTATATGGCGGCCGAAATAGCTACAGTGGTACATGTCTAAACGATCTCCGACAAGAGTTTTTTTATTTAATTTACACAAACAACGTTCTGATGGTAAGTGGTACGCCCACCCATAACATAACGGAAGTTAGGTTACTTTACACTGTACCTAGTTGAGCTCGTCGCTTGAGACACAGGATGTTGTCTCGTTACCACAGTAATTACACTCAGCTACAGCACCCTTCAAACTGGAATGCAGTAACGTTTGCACATTACTGTTTATTGCTGCAGTGGTACCTACCTAAACGGTTTCCGGCAACAGAGACGCTACAACCAGTAATAGCTAGTGGACCTTTAAACCGGATCACAGCAAGGTCTGCACTGTACGGTTTATCGACTGGAATAGGCGCTGCGGTGGTATCTACCTAGACGGGGTATAGCAACAGAGACACTACCACCAGTGATAGTTATTTATTAATTACCTATAATGTACTTAGATCATGCAAGAGAGACAGACATCTATTCCAGAAATATCTATTAAATAAAATGATTTTATATCCACTTGTATCTATTCAGCGTTGAATTGTTAGAACACTTGATATGAACTGCAAGACTCCTCTTCATCATCAGGAAACCTTCGCAATAGCCATTGTAAATATAACCACGCTTTTTTATTGACATTTTCGGTTTTTCCAATATTTTTTTTATTTATTTATTATTATTAATATATTTTTTGTAACTGTGACATTACTACAAAATCTTATATTATCTGTGGAATTAACCGCCGGAGCGTAGCAACATTACAATGTACGTCAGTCGATGTTGCAGATGTAAATAAACAAAAACCATGGATATTTCTATTAATTTATTATTTAAAAGATGATTTATTGTAATTAATAATAATTAATATATTTGTGTAAGTGAATTATTAAGATGGACGACATGATGCAGGAGGGCCCGATATTCGTTGACGTGATGGGGAATGAAGCAGCGTCGTCAGAGTTTGTAATTGTACAGCCTACGGAAGGTCAAGCAGCGGATGAAGACAATGAGAAAAGCTGCGAGCTGCCGTAAGTAGTTTTCTCTTATCCATACATTATATCATCAGATGCTCACTGTGAGCGTGGTTACCACCAGAATCCGTGCACCAACAATCCTATTGCCGTTTGACAGATTGAAGTATGAAGCCATGTAATATTAAATTAAATCAGATTTTTTTTTTTAATTTATTTATGCTACCACCAGATCAGATGTTCACGTAATTGTTAGTGATCAGATGGTATACACTACCACATGTTCAACACCTTGAGATATAAGTGTAATTGTACTAGCCATAGTGCCTTTCAAACGGGAACACAGTAATACTTGGTTGCTGAAGGAGTTGTGGTAGTACTTACCTAAACGGTTTCTGGCAACGGGGACTTATCTCTAGTACCTGATTGTGATTGGCAGCTGTCAGGCTGCAATAGGAGTTGTAATATCTACCTATGGTCCCGGCAATAGAGACCACCAGTAAATTATGAGTTCAACGCACACTTAAAATGACTGGACAGCAGCATACTTTTAATAATTAAATTGTCGGTTAAGGGTAAATAATTATGTATAAGGGGTCACCAGCATGTGGTGCATCCTGCTCATCAACAAATATAGCTCCGGCCACCAATCCACATTGGGCCAGCATTGTAGGTAATGGTCCAAATCCTCCCAATATGAACTACAGATGTAGGGATCTTCATGACAGTCCCATGTCCAGCAGCGGACATCTATTGGCTGATGCTGATGAAATTGTATATTTAGTTATAAACTCGCTTTGAAGAGAAAAAATCATTTCATACTACGAAGACATTACAATGAGCGGAATTAATACCTCGAGGAATTTGCTATGAGTCAACCCCCCACAACACTGTTAAAAAGTAAAATAGGGGTGTATATATAACTACTATTGCTGTATACCCTCAAACTGTTACAAACACTCCAGCTATGGGAGCATCAAGTCCTGATGAAATTTAATGTCATTGGTTAGAATTACTGTTGGTAGTGTCTCTGGTGCCGGAGGCCAGCTAGGACCACCGCAGCTCCGATTGCAGCTGACAGACAGCACAGCTGCGCAAACATATCCTGTTAACGATCATAATACCACTGAGACAGGATAGTAAGTAACACTGAAGAATTCTTGAAGGTGGGCAACACTGGAGAATACTTGAAGGTTGGCAACACTGAAGAATACTTGAAGGTGGGCAACACTGAAGAATACTTGAAGGTCGGCAACACTGACGAATACTTGAAGGTCGGCAACACTGACGAATACTTGAAGGTCGGCAACACTGACGAATACTTGAAGGTCGGCAACACTGGAGAATACTTGAAGTTCGGCAACACTGACGAATACTTGAAGGTCGGCAACACTGACGAATACTTAAAGGTCGGCAACACTGAAGAATGCCTGAAGGTCGGCAACACTGACGAATACCTCTAAAGGTTGGCAACACTGAAGAATACTTAAAGGCTGGCAACACTGAAGAATACTTATAGGTTGGCAACACCGAAGAATACTTAAAGGCTGGCAACACTGAAGAATACTTAAAGGCTGGCAACACTGAAGAATACTTAAAGGTGGGCAACACTGAAGAATACCTCTAAAGGTTGGCAACACTGAAGAATACTTGAAGGTCGGCAACACTGACGAATACTTGAAGTTCGGCAACACTGACGAATACTTGAAGTTCGGCAACACTGACGAATACTTGAAGTTCGGCAACACTGACGAATACTTGAAGTTCGGCAACACTGAAGAATGTTGGCAACACAGCCATGACACTTCTGGTGTTGTGACCATCTATGAGCATCAGTGATCACTTTCCATCAGGTGAACTGTTCACTCGTGTGCTTGCTGTAAGACAAATGTCTATCAGTTAGCTGCTGTTCTCCGAATGCAGTTACATCATGAGGGTGATATGGAAGTGCCTCGTGGAGTATGTTGCAAGGGACCTATGTCCAGCAGTGGACAACCATCGGTTGGGACAACGATGACCATGTCACAGATCTCTTGAAATTCTGATGTGAGCATCACCATCACTATATACTATTATATGTATAAGGGGTGCAAGGGTTCCCGCACAACCATACTTAAGATCCAAGCCAAGCTCACCAGCTCGTGGTGCAGCCATTCAACAGATGAGGCTCTGGCTCCCACCGACCCTCATTGAGCCTGCGTGGTAGGAAATACCCCAAGTACCTCCATACGAACCCCTTCAAACATGGAGATATTTGGGGTAGGTTAAACACCGAGCTGGATACTTCCACTGATGGTGTCTGTGCTGAAGATCAAGGTACCACCGCAGCGGACAAGCAGCAGTGTGAATACATTACTGTGTTCCGGTTCGAAGGACCATGTAGCTAGTAATTGCTGGGGTCACGAGGATCACTGAAGACATGTTATGGGCAGGCGTGTCACCATCAGGTGAACCTCTCGCCTCATCATCTTCAATATATAATATAATAGGGGACCGGAAAGTAATGTCGTTTCTGCGCATGCCAATACTTGATTGTCATTTGTCAGCTGATTGTTTTGTTCAGAGGCGTACCAAAGACATTGTGAGGTTATAGTGATTTCTTTACTTATAGACAATTGAATTACAATTTTTTTGTAATTTTGGGTAAAATGGCCAGCCAAATACCAGAAGAGGTACACATCCGGCATTGCATGCTCTTTGAGTTTCGCAAGGGAAATAACGCAACAGTTGCTACCAAAAACATTTGCGATGTTTATCCAAATGCACTGGACATTCGTAAATGCCAAAGGTGGTTTTCCAAGTTCAAATCGGGTAATTTTGATCTTTCCGACTCGTATCGATCAGGAAGACCATCAGCATTAGACAACGACGTGTTAAGGGCGGAAGTGGAAGCAAATCCGTGTCAGACGATCGAGGAATTGTCAAACAGTCTCAACAAACCTTGGTCGACCATCCAAGAACATTTGAAGCAGATTGGAAAAGTAAGCAGAGCAGGTGTTTGGGTCCCGCATAATCTGTCCGAACAGAATAAGGCTAACCGATCAATCACATGCAACTTATTGCTTCAACGACACAACACAGAAGCGTTTTTGATCGCTTGATCACAGGAGATGAGAAATGGGTCCTGTATGATAACCCAAAACGCAAAAGGCAGTGGCTCTCCCCAAATGAAATCCCTCGGAGTACTGCTAAGCCAGGTTTACACCCCAAAAAAGCGCTTTGTGTGTTTGGTGGAGTATTCGCGGCATTGTTCATTTTGAATTACTGAAACCTGGAGAAACTGTTACTGCAGACCTCTACAGCGAACAATTGCAGCGAGTCAATCAATCTTTAATTGAAAAGTGGCCAGCGATTGTCAACCGAAAGGCGTCATTCTCCAACATGACAATGCAAGACCGCACTGCGCAAGGCGAACTCTAGAAAAAAATTAATGAATTGGGGTGGGAGGTGCTGCCTCATCCACCATATTCGCCCGATGTTGCACCATCGGATTTCCACTTATTCCGAGCGCTGCAACACTTTTAAGTGGCAAAACATTTGCAAATTTGGATGATATCCAAAATGCCATCTCTAGATATTTTGCCGAAAACCACTAATTTTTTATCGATCAGGGATTGAAAATTTACTCACTAGATGGCAAAAGGTTATTGACAATGATGGGGAATACATCATTGATTCAAAATAAAGACTCGTTAAAATGTATGTGTTTGTATTTAGCGTAAGAAAACGACATTACTTTCCGGTCCCCTTATATCAGAGTGTTGCGATACAAGCTTAGCTTCGTTCAAGACCCGCGGTTTCTCAATGTATAGGTAGAACTAAAACCTCCGTAGCTAGGGTAATGAGGTTTGACGTAAGATGTGTTGTGTGTCTCCATGCTTGATGATGGAGCTGTGTATATCCTATCAGATAAGTCTTAAAGCTCCATTTGCCTGCAGGAAGTCCTCGGCGAGGAGCAAACCGGATGTGTATCCGGTTGTGCAGAAGCGGCGCATCCGGTGCCCGGAGTGCAAGCGCTACACCGCCGAGAACGAGGAGAAGATGCAGCGGCATATACGCAAGGTGCACCGCGGCGAGAACCCGTTCCAGTGCTCCATGTGCGACTACAGCACCTACAACAAGTCCATGTTCGAGGAGCACGTCCGGATACACCAGGGCATCAAGCCGTTCAAGTGCACCAAGTGCCCGTACCGCAGCGTCTCCAAGAAGAACACCAAGAAGCACGAGCTGATCCACCGGCCGAACAACCCGCTCAAGTGCTCGCAGTGCGACTTCATAGCGCGCCACTCGCGCTCCCTCGTCAACCACCTGCGGGGCCATGGGGGCGCCGCCGACGGGGGCGCAGGGGGCGTCGGCGCCGGCGGCGCTGGGGGCGTCGGCGCCGACGGGGCCGTCACCAGCAGCAAGGTCAAGTGCGACAAATGCGAGAAGAGCTTCAGCCCGTCAGACGACCACGGGAAGGCGGTCGAGGAGTGCAGCAGATGCGACTTCACCGCCTGCACCAGGTCCGTCTAACCCAGCACATGCTGAAGGTCCACGGCGAGGGTAAGAAGAAGAGGCTGCTGGAGGCGCTGTTCGTCTGCTCGATATGCTCCTGGTCCTCCAGGAGTAGGCCCCGCATACTCCTCCACCTGATACACCATCCGAACCAGTGCATAGATGAGAAGGTCTTGGATGTGAGCGTGTTAAGGAAGCACGGCATACTGAGCTGACTCCTCCGCCTCCACACTGCTGGACGGTTGTGCAAGTTATCCGGTTTGAAAGACTTTACAAATGCAATGACCACAATAGTAAGATTTGACATCTAACTCCAGCGACGAGCGCTGCGATGGGAAGCGCATTACACTTATCCGGCTTCAAGGACGATACAACCCACATGTAAATATTAGTATGAAAACGTAACCGTTATCCGGCTCGAAGGACCATGTCATATCAGGAGCCAATGAAATTACTACGAGACTTCACAGCTCCTATATATACTACCACTGCCATATACTGTGCAAAGGTAACTGTTATCCGGCTCGAAGGATCTTATAAGAAATAAAACAACCGAGGTAAAGAGACCTGATAGGGGTAACGTATGTATCACCGCCGCTAAAAAGTAACGTTAAACGTAACTTTTATCCGGCTCGAAGGACCTTATAAGAAATAAAACAACTGAGATAAAGAGACCTGATAGGTAACGTATGTATCACCGCCGCTAAAAGGTAACGTTAAACGTGATTGTTATCCGGCTCGAAGGACCTTATAAGAAATAAAACAACTGAGATAAAGAGACCTGATAGGTAACGTATGTATCACCGCCGCTAAAAGGTAACGTTAAACGTGATTGTTATCCGGCTCGAAGGACCTTATAAGAAATAAAACAACTGAGATAAAGAGACCTGATAGGTAACGTATGTATCACCGCCGCTAAAAGGTAACGTTAAACGTGATTGTTATCCGGCTCGAAGGACCATGTCATATCAGGAGCCAATGAAATTACTACGAGACTTCACAGCTCCTATATATACTACCACTGCCATATACTGTGCAAAGGTAACTGTTATCCGGCTCGAAGGATCTTATAAGAAATAAAACAACCGAGGTAAAGAGACCTGATAGGGGTAACGTATGTATCACCGCCGCTAAAAAGTAACGTTAAACGTAACTTTTATCCGGATCGAAGGACCTTATAAGAAATAAAACAACTGCGGTAACGAGACTTGATAGCTCATGTATATATTACCGCCGCCTAAAAGTAGTGTTCAAACCTGTTATCCGGTTTCCATGGCGGTGGAGACCAAACCTAACCTAACCGTAACCTTCCATCCTCTCATGCGGCTCCACTATGTGCGAGTACCTGAAATATTAAAAAAAAAAAATTAATCCATAGTGAATAGTGTATATATGTTTCTTCAATCATCCTCAGCCGCTGGGCCCACTGCTGGGCATAGACACCATCAGCTGATTAATGTATACAACTTCTTTAATATGTGTCTATAGCTGGAGACGCTCCCCGTAGTTGTGGTTAGCTCCTTCCGCCGAAAGGTACAGTACAAAAAAATACTGTTATCCGGCTCGAAGGACCATGTAGCTTGACACTTGACATTTATATATAATTCGAGGTGACGTCACAATGTCGTGCATATTGTTATAGGCAGACGTATCACTTATAATCAGGGGAATGTTCTGCTCGCATAAACGGGTTTGAAGGACCCTCATCACGAGCACGTGATCCCGCAACGGAACCCGTCTCATTACATCAAAAGCTGAACCATTTCCGCGGGGGTAGTTACATACTTGTGGTTTCCCGCCAACCAGCCGTAGTGTCCCATGGATGACGTCACTTCCGCGAACCGCGCGAACTGAAGGTACCTGGAGAAAATTGTCGCAGTACTAAATCTTATTGCTGGAGGGGAAGTCCTCGGATCTGTACTGATACATCCATGAAACGGATAAACCGTATTTAATTAGCCGGAAGCACTGGAACCGGAAGTACCCGTTTTCCGTAACAAATACATGGAAAATGGTAATGAGACTTCGA
This sequence comes from Troides helena, assembly GCA_029286815.1. Taxonomy (NCBI): domain Eukaryota; kingdom Metazoa; phylum Arthropoda; class Insecta; order Lepidoptera; family Papilionidae; genus Troides; species Troides helena. Next base: position 934,164 of record JAGSMV010000034.1, read on the forward strand.
TCCGGTTTAGTGTACTTCGTGTGTTCGTGTCCAGCGGTGGGCTGTACATTGGTTGGGCATGATGTGGGTACCTGGAGGAGCCGCAGAAGGACCATCCGAGGTTCGAGCTGACCACGTTCTCGTCTTCGTTCGGCGGCGGACTGAACTCTACAACCAACGTTAACGGAACATGTTATAAATACTAGTTTATAATATCGAAATAACAGCTTTTTATTTAATAAAAAAAAAAATGTATTTTATTAAAAAAAAAAACAATCTATTAATAATAAAAATTTCCTAACCTTTTATTATGGAACTTTAAAATATAGATGTGATAAGTGGCACTATGTTTTATATCAAGTGGCTCATAATTAAAAAAAAAAAAGTCACCTTCAAACTAAAAATATCTATATTGCCGGTAGAGTATTTAACAGTACCACAGTATTATCGGGACCTTCACCTGATTCTAAGTGATACCTGTAATAATATATCATTAGTTAGGACTTTATACACTGGAACACGTTCTCGCTATTAGAAAATATTTACTGTCACCCAATAATTACATCATCCGCAGCGCCCTTCAAACCGGAACATTAATGTTAGCATAACTGCTTGAAGTTGCGGTAATACCTAGATAGTATCTGACAGCAAAACCTACTTATTATTAAAAAAAAAAAAATTAACCCATAGTGAATAGTGTATATATGTTTCTTCAATCATCCTCAGCCGCTGGGCCCACTGCTGGGCATAGACACCATCAGCTGATTAATGTATACAACTTCTTTAATATGTGTCTATAGCTGGATACGCTCCCCGTAGTTGTGGTTAGCTCCTTCCGCCGAAAGGTACAGTACAAAAAATACTGTTATCCGGCTCGAAGGACCATGTAGCTTGACACTTGACATTTATATATAATTCGAGGTGACGTCACAATGTCGTGCATATTGTTATAGGTAGACGTATCACTTATAATCAGGTGAATGTTCTGCTCGCATAAACGGGTTTGAAGGACCCTCATCACGAGCACGTGATCCCGCAACGGAACCCGTCTCATTACATCAAAAGCTGAACCATTTCCGCGGGGGTAGTTACATACTTGTGGTTTCCCGCCAACCAGCCGTAGTGTCCCATGGATGACGTCACTTCCGCGAACCGCGCGAACTGAAGGTACCTGGAGAAAATTGTCGCAGTACTAAATCTTATTGCTGGAGGGGAAGTCCTCGGATCTGTACTGATACATCCATGAAACGGCTAAACCGTATTTAATTAGCCGGAAGCACTGGAACCGGAAGTACCCGTTTTCCATAACAGATACTTGGAAAATGGTAATGAGACTTCGATCCGGTTTAGTGTACTTCGTGTGTTCGTGTCCAGCGGTGGGCTGTACATTGGTTGGGCATGATGTGGGTACCTGGAGGAGCCGCAGAAGGACCATCCGAGGTTCGAGCTGACCACGTTCTCGTCTTCGTTCGGCGGCGGACTGAACTCTACAACCAACGTTAACGGAACATGTTATAAATACTAGTTTATAATATCGAAATAACAGCTTTTTATTTAATAAAAAAAAAATGTATTTTATTAAAAAAAAAAACAATCTATTAATAATAAAAATTTCCAAACCTATTATTATGGAACTTTAAAATATAGATGTGATAAGTGGCACTATGTTTTATATCAAGTGGCTCATAATTAAAAAAAAAAACCTTCAAACTAAAAATATCTATATTGCCGGTAGAGTATTTAACAGTACCACAGTATTATCGGGACCTTCACCTGATTTTAAGTGATACCTATAATAATATATCGTTAGTTAGGACTTTATACACTGGAACACGTTCTCGCTATTAGAAAATATTTACTGTCACCCAATAATTACATCATCCGCAGCGCCCTTCAAACCGGAACAGTAATGTTAGCATAACTGCTTGAAGTAATACCTAGATAGTATCTGACAGCAAAACCTACTTATTATTAAAAGTAGTATTTGCAATACCGTATTTTATAATACTACCCAATACTTTATAGCCTAGTATTTCATAATACTACATAGTATTTTATATATGAGGGATTCCCCCATCTTACGGAGCTTAAGTCAAACTACAGACGAAGCACTGACCATAGACAAATTGGGCAAGCGTGGTGAGATTAAGGCCCGATTCCTCTTCAATGAGGATCTTTGGAGACTATGCCCAACAGTGGACTTAAGTGGTGGTGATAATACCGTAGCGCCCAACTCTGCCACGAAACATCACTGTATTCCGGTTTGAAGGGCGTTATAGCTAATGTAACTACTGACAACGATACTCGACGTCTTACCGAGCGCAACGTGGTGAGGTTAACCCGATTCTTCAATGAGAATTCCTCGAAGTTATTCGATGGAGGTCTATGCCCAGCGGTGGGCAGTAGGTAGAATCTATAAGGTAGTGATGTGGGTAGTCTCACCTTGCCAGTGCTTGCAGTAGTAGAGGTCGCCGGAGCAGTGGTTGACGAACGTGAGGAACTTGAAGTACATGCCGGAGCCCCGGTTGACGCTGACGCAGACCGGCGCGTACGTGTCGGGGCAGGACAGCGGGCAGTTGTGGAAGTCGAACGCGGTGTCGACGCTATACAGGGTGCTCATTTCCGTCTTGCGGCGGAGAGCTGGTGGCGCTGGTGGCGCTGGTGGGAGCGGAAATTGCGTTAATCCGGTAGTGTCCCTGTTTCTACTGTAGGTACCGCTGTAGTGGACGAATAGTACTGTGCGGGCATTGCTGTAATCCGGTTTGAAGGAAGTTTAGCTATTACTGGTAGTAGTATCTCTGTTGCCGGAGACAGTCTCGGTACCGACGCAGCGGACGAATGGTACTTGTCCGATATTGCTGTGATCCGGTTTGAAGGACGTTTAGCTATTACTGGTAGTAGTATCTCTGTTGCCGGAGACCGTCTCGGTACCGACGCAGCGGACGAGTAGTACTTGTCCGACATTGCTGTAATCCGGTTTGAAGGACGTTTAGCTATTACTGGTACTAGTATCTCTGTTGCGGAGACCGTCCGGTACCGACGCAGCGGACGAGTAGTACTTGTCCGATATTGCTGTAATCCGGTTTGAAGGACGTTTAGTTATTACTGGTACTAGTATCTCTGTAGCCGGAGACCGTCGGTACCGACGCAGCGGACGAGTAGTACTTGTCCGACATTGCTGTAATCCGGTTTGAAGGACGTTTAGTTATTACTGGTACTAGTATCTCTGTTGCCGGAACCGTCTCGGTACCGACGCAGCGGACGAGTAGTACTTGTCCGACATTGCTGTAATCCGGTTTGAAGGACGTTTGGTTATTACTGGTACTAGTATCTCTGTTGCCGGAGACCGTCCAGTACCGACGCAGCGGACGAGTAGTACTTGTCCGACATTGCTGTAATCCGGTTTGAAGGACGTTTAGTTATTACTGGTACTAGTATCTCTCTGTTGCCGGAGACCGTCTCGGTACCGACGCAGCGGACGAGTAGTACTTGTCCGACATTGCTGTAATCCGGTTTGAAGGACGTTTAGCTATTACTGGTAGTAGCATCTCTGTAGCCGGAGACCGTCTCGGTACCGACGCAGCCGACGAGTAGTACTTGTCCGACATTGCTGTAATCCGGTTTGAAGGACGTTTAGTTATTACTGGTAGTAGTATCTCTGTAGCCGGAGACCGTCCGGTACCGACGCAGCGGACGAGTAGTACTGTCCGATATTGCTGTAATCCGGTTTGAAGGACGTTTAGCTATTACTGGTAGTAGCATCTCTGTAGCCGGAGACCGTCTCGGTACCGACGCAGCGGACGAGTAGTACTTGTCCGATATTGCTGTGATCCGGTTTGAAGGACGTTTAGCTATTACTGGTAGTAGCATCTCTGTAGCCGGAGACCGTCTCGGTACCGACGCAGCGGACGAGTAGTACTTGTCCGACATTGCTGTAATCCGGTTTGAAGGACGTTTAGCTATTACTGGTAGTAGTATCTCTGTTGCCGGAGACCGTCTCGGTACCGACGCAGCGGACGAGTAGTACTTGTCCGATATTGCTGTGATCCGGTTTGAAGGACGTTTAGCTATTACTGGTAGTAGCATCTCTGTAGCCGGAGACCGTCTCGGTACCGACGCAGCCGACGAGTAGTACTTGTCCGATATTGCTGTGATCCGGTTTGAAGGACGTTTAGCTATTACTGGTAGTAGCATCTCTGTAGCCGGAGACCGTCTCGGTACCGACGCAGCCGACGAGTAGTACTTGTCCGATATTGCTGTGATCCGGTTTGAAGGACGTTTAGCTATTACTGGTAGTAGCATCTCTGTAGCCGGAGACCGTCTCGGTACCGACGCAGCGGACGAGTAGTACTTGTCCGACATTGCTGTAATCCGGTTTGAAGGACGTTTAGCTATTACTGGTAGTAGCATCTCTGTAGCCGGAGACCGTCTCGGTACCGACGCAGCGGACGAGTAGTACTTGTCCGACATTGCTGTAATCCGGTTTGAAGGACGTTTAGTTATTACTGGTACTAGTATCTCTGTTGCCGGAGACCGTCCGGTACCGACGCAGCGGACGAAGTAGTACTTGTCCGACATAGCTGTAATCCGGTTTGAAGGACGTTTAGTTATTACTGGTACTAGTATCTCTGTTGCCGGAGACCGTCCGGTACCGACGCAGCGGACGAGTAGTACTTGTCCGACATAGCTGTAATCCGGTTTGAAGGACGTTTAGTTATTACTGGTACCAGTATCTCTGTTGCCGGAGACCGTCCTGGTACTGACGCAGCGGACGAGTAGTACTTGTCCGACATTACTGTAATCCGGTTTGAAGGACGTTTAGCTATTACCGGTAGTAGTATCTCTGTAGCCGGAGACCGTCCTGGTACTGACGCAGCGGACGAGTAGTAATTTGTCCGACATTGCTGTAATCGGTTTGAAGGACGTTTAGTTATTACTGGTACCAGTATCTCTGTTGCCGGAGACCGTCCGGTACCGACGCAGCGGACGAGTAGTACTTGTCCGACATTGCTGTAATCCGGTTTGAAGGACGTTTAGTTATTACTGGTACTAGTATCTCTGTAGCCGGAGACCGTCCGGTACCGACGCAGCGGACGAGTAGTACTTGTCCGACATTGCTGTAATCCGGTTTGGAAGGACGTTTAGTTATTACTGGTACTAGTATCTCTGTAGCCGAGACCGTCTCGGTACCGACGCAGCGGACGAGTAGTACTTGTCCGACATTGCTGTAATCCGGTTTGAAGGACGTTTAGTTATTACTGGTACTAGTATCTCTCTGTTGCCGGAGACCGTCCTGGTACTGACGCAGCGGACGAGTAGTACTTGTCCGACATTGCTGTAATCCGGTTTGAAGGACGTTTAGTTATTACTGGTACTAGTATCTCTGTTGCCGGAGACCGTCCTGGTACCGACGCAGCGGACGAGTAGTACTTGTCCGATATTGCTGTGATCCGGTTTGAAGGACGTTTAGTTATTACTGGTACTAGTATCTCTGTAGCCGGAGACCGTCCGGTACCGACGCAGCGGACGAGTAGTACTTGTCCGACATTGCTGTAATCCGGTTTGGAAGGACGTTTAGCTATTACCGGTAGTAGTATCTCTGTTGCCGGAGACCGTCCGGTACCGACGCAGCGGACGAGTAGTACTTGTCCGATATTGCTGTGATCCGGTTTGAAGGACGTTTAGCTATTACCGGTAGTAGCATCTCTGTAGCCGGAGACCGTCCGGTACCGACGCAGCGACGAGTAGTACTTGTCCGACATAGCTGTAATCCGGTTTGAAGGACGTTTAGTTATTGCTGGTACTAGTATCTCTGTAGCCGAGACCGTCTCGGTACCGACGCAGCGACGAGTAGTACTTGTCCGACATAGCTGTAATCCGGTTTGAAGGACGCTTAGCTATTACTGGTACTAGTATCTCTGTAGCCGGAGACCGTCCTGGTACTGACGCAGCGGACGAGTAGTACTTGTCCGACATTGCTGTAATCCGGTTTGAAGGACGTTTAGTTATTACTGGTACTAGTATCTCTCTGTTGCCGGAGACCGTCCTGGTACTGACGCAGCGGACGAGTAGTACTTGGTCCGATATTGCTGTGATCCGGTTTGAAGGACGTTTAGCTATTACTGGTACTGGTATCTCTGTTGCGGAGACCGTCCAGTACCGACGCAGCGGACGAGTAGTACTTGGTCCGATATTGCTGTGATCCGGTTTGAAGGACGTTTAGTTATTACTGGTACTAGTATCTCTGTAGCCGGAGACCGTCCGGTACCGACGCAGCGGACGAGTAGTACTTGTCCGACATTGCTGTAATCCGGTTTGAAGGACGTTTAGCTATTACTGGTACTAGTATCTCTGTAGCCGAGACCGTCTCGGTACCGACGCAGCGGACGAAGTAGTACTTGTCCGACATTGCTGTAATCCGGTTTGAAGGACGTTTAGTTATTACTGGTACTAGTATCTCTGTTGCCGGAGACCGTCTCGGTACCGACGCAGCGGACGAAGTAGTACTTGTCCGACATTGCTGTAATCCGGTTTGAAGGACGTTTAGTTATTACCGGTAGTAGTATCTCTGTAGCCGGAGACCGTCCGGTACCGACGCAGCGGACGAGTAGTACTTGGTCCGACATTGCTGTAATCCGGTTTGAAGGACGTTTAGTTATTACTGGTACTAGTATCTCTGTTGCCGGAGACCGTCCGGTACCGACGCAGCGGACGAGTAGTACTTGTCCGACATTGCTGTAATCCGGTTTGGAAGGACGTTTAGTTATTACTGGTACTAGTATCTCTGTTGCCGGAGACCGTCCTGGTACCGACGCAGCGGACGAGTAGTACTTGTCCGACATTGCTGTAATCCGGTTTGAAGGACGTTTAGTTATTACTGGTACCAGTATCTCTGTTGCCGGAGACCGTCCTGGTACCGACGCAGCGGACGAGTAGTACTTGGTCCGACATTGCTGTAATCCGGTTTGAAGGACGTTTAGTTATTACTGGTACTAGTATCTCTCTGTTGCCGGAGACCGTCCTGGTACCGACGCAGCGGACGAGTAGTACTTGTCCGACATTGCTGTAATCCGGTTTGAAGGACGCTTAGCTATTACTGGTAGTAGTATCTCTGTTGCCGGAGACCGTCCGGTACCGACGCAGCGGACGAGTAGTACTTGTCCGATATTGCTGTAATCCGGTTTGGAAGGACGTTTTAGTTGTACTGGTACTAGTATCTCTGTAGCCGGAGACCGTTTCGGTACCGACGCAGCGGACGAGTAGTACTTGTCCGACATTGCTGTAATCCGGTTTGAAGGACGTTTAGTTATTACTGGTACTAGTATCTCTCTGTAGCCGGAGACCGTCTTCGGTACCGACGCAGCGGACGAGTAGTACTTGGTCCGACATTGCTGTAATCCGGTTTGAAGGACGTTTAGTTATTACCGGTACTAGTATCTCTGTAGCCGGAGACCGTCCTGGTACCGACGCAGCGGACGAGTAGTACTTGTCCGACATTGCTGTAATCCGGTTTGAAGGACGTTTAGTTATTACTGGTACTAGTATCTCTGTTGCCGGAGACCGTCCGGTACCGACGCAGCGGACGAGTAGTACGGTCCGATATTGCTGTAATCCGGTTTGAAGGACGTTTAGTTATTACTGGTACTAGTATCTCTGTTGCCGGAGACCGTCCGGTACCGACGCAGCGGACGAGTTGTACTTGTCCGATATTGCTGTAATCCGGCTTGAAGGACGTTTAGTTATTACTGGTACTAGTATCTCTGTAGCCGGAGACCGTTTCGGTACCGACGCAGCGGACGAGTTGTACTTGTCCGACATTGCTGTAATCCGGTTTGAAGGACGTTTAGTTATTACTGGTACTAGTATCTCTGTAGCCGGAGACCGTCTTCGGTACTGACGCAGCGGACGAGTAGTACTTGTCCGACATTGCTGTAATCCGGTTTGAAGGACGTTTAGTTATTACTGGTACTAGTATCTCTGTAGCCGGAGACCGTCCGGTACCGACGCAGCGGACGAGTAGTACGGTCCGATATTGCTGTAATCCAGTTTGAAGGACGTTTAGTTATTACCGGTACTAGTATCTCTGTTGCCGGAGACCGTCCGGTACCGACGCAGCGGACGAGTAGTACTTGTCCGGACATTGCTGTAATCCGTTTGAAGGACGTTTAGTTATTACTGGTACTAGTATCTCTGTTGCCGGAGACCGTCCGGTACCGACGCAGCGGACGAAGTAGTACTTGTCCGACATTGCTGTAATCCGGTTTGAAGGACGTTTAGTTATTACTGGTACTAGTATCTCTGTAGCCGGAGACCGTCCCGGTACCGACGCAGCGGACGAGTAGTACTTGGTCCGACATTGCTGTAATCCGGTTTGAAGGACGTTTAGTTATTACTGGTACTAGTATCTCTGTTGCCGGAGACCGTCTCGGTACTGACGCAGCGGACGAGTAGTACTTGTCCGACATTGCTGTAATCCGGTTTGAAGGACGTTTAGTTATTACTGGTACTAGTATCTCTGTTGCCGGAGACCGTCCGGTACCGACGCAGCGGACGAGTTGTACTTGTCCGATATTGCTGTAATCGGTTTGAAGGACGTTTAGCTATTACTGGTAGTAGCATCTCTGTAGCCGGAGACCGTCCTGGTACCGACGCAGCGGACGAGTAGTACTTGTCCGGACATTGCTGTAATCCGGTTTGAAGGACGTTTAGTTATTACTGGTACTAGTATCTCTGTTGCCGGAACCGTCCGGTACCGACGCAGCGGACGGTAGTACTTGTCCGGACATTGCTGTAATCCGGTTTGAAGGACGTTTGGTTATTACTGGTACTAGTATCTCTGTAGCCGGAGACCGTCCCGGTACCGACGCAGCCGACGAGCAGTACTTGTCCGACATTGCTGTAATCCGGTTTGAAGGACGTTTGGTTATTACTGGTACTAGCATCTCTGTAGCCGGAGACCGTCTCGGTACCGACGCAGCCGACGAGTAGTACTTGTCCGACATTGCTGTAATCCGGTTTGAAGGACGTTTAGTTATTACTGGTAGTAGCATCTCTGTAGCCGGAGACCGTCTCGGTACCGACGCAGCGGACGAGTAGTACTTGTCCGACATTGCTGTAATCCGGTTTGAAGGACGTTTAGTTATTACTGGTAGTAGCATCTCTGTAGCCGGAGACCGTCTCGGTACCGACGCAGCGGACGAGTAGTACTTGTCCGACATTGCTGTAATCCGGTTTGAAGGACGTTTAGCTATTACTGGTAGTAGTATCTCTGTTGCCGGAGACCGTCTCGGTACCGACGCAGCGGACGAGTAGTACTTGTCCGACATTGCTGTAATCCGGTTTGAAGGACGTTTAGTTATTACTGGTAGTAGTATCTCTGTAGCCGGAGACCGTCCCGGTACCGACGCAGCGGACGAGTAGTACTTGTCCGACATTGCTGTGATCCGGTTTGAAGTACCATTAGCTATTAATGGTGGTAGTGTCTCTGTTGCTACATACTGTAGGTACCGCCGCAACGGACGAATAGTACTGTGCAGGCATTGCTGTGATCCGGTTTGAAGGACCTATAGCTGTCACTGGTGGTATTGTCTCTGTCGCTACGTACTGTAGTTACACTTAAACCGTCAATATTGTGTAGAACCTAGTGCTTGTATACGACCTCATCTGATGGTAAGTGGAGAAGTAATGTAAGTGGTGAACCGCCCTAGTGTGGAAGAAGCCTATTCACTTCCCTCGACAGTAGATATAGGTACTACGGAGCGAGACGAGTTACACGTTCACGTGATGTTGAGTGATACGCCTGTAAAATGGCGCTAGTTAGGTATCATCTATATCCGCGGTTGTTTCCGAACGGAGATCCCGTGACCTCGCCAAACGACGAAGGTGACCACCAGGTTTTAGGAGAGAAAAAAAAAAAAAAAGGTATCTAGATAGTTCTTACCTGTATATATATAAGTCATGTTGTTGTTGTTTAAAGTGTTGTTCCCACTTCTACGTAAATTCAAGTGTTGCTCGCAAGTGCCGCCCGACACGATGGAGAATTCTGGAAAGATTATCACTTGGTTGTTTGTTACTGTTGAAGTCATCATCAGAGCAAATAAGTTTTTTTTTTTACAACTACCCTACGCGTGGGACGTTCATGTGATTATAAGTGATGCGCTTGGCTGTAACTGTATGGCGCTAGTTAGGATAAACTGCACGACTTCGCACTCATCGACTGTGACATGAGATATTGAGTTTCATTACCCCAGTGATTTCACTAGCTACAACGCCCTTCAAACAGGAACACGGTAATGTTTGGCGGCTGCAATAGGCGCTTTTTCTTCCCTTTTATGCTGGTTTTGGTACAAGCACGAACATTAATGTGTTCCTGTTTGATGGGCGTTGTAGCTAGTGTCATTACAATTGTAATGAGACATCTTTACTGTGCGAACATTATTGTGATCCGGTTTGATGTTCGATGGGCGTAACGACACGCAACATCTTGTATCTAGGTGGAAAGCCCTGTGTATAACATCGTTGTTGTATGCGGGCGTATCACTCACCACCGGTTGAATGTGGAAGCGATAACGGAAATGTAAAATGGCGGCTCACCACTTCCGGGATTGTCGCACATGTTACTCATGAACAGGTGGCACCAGTTGCCGAAGTCGGCGTACTGCTCACCGCCGCCGCTGTGCCGGACGGTGCACACGCGGGCGCCGCCACCGCCGCACACGTTGTCTCTGGCCGCGCACAACCTCCTCACGTGTTCGAATTTCAAATGGCCGTCGGAGGCAACGGCCCCGCCCGCCCCCGGCGTCTTCGCATAGAAACTCTTTGCGTGTAAAAAATTAATTAAATAGCAGAAAGCCAGAAGCAGTGACCGCATGGTGGTGTAGTTAAGTTTTTTTTTTTTTTAATTACCGGTTTTGCTTATTAACTTTAATAATTTTTTCTTTCATGTATCACTGGCGATGGATTGCGTTTACGCTATGCAATTTTTTTTTTTTAAATTGAGCGATGAGTCGAGCGTTCACCGGATGTTAAGTGATACGCGAGTAACATGCCGCTAGTTAGGATTGTATGTATTGAATCACACTGCGCTCGTCGCCTGATACAGGTTATCGACTCTCGGTACGCTAGTAATTACACTAGCTGCAGCGCCCTTCAAACCGGAACACGGTAAGACTGCAGTGTTCGTTTCAGATACATACTCCCATAATAAACTAAATCTGGTCCAGATTTTATTTTTCAAAGATTACTAGGTTTTACTACAGGTAAGTCTGTTGCTATTGCAGCCGACTAATGATAGTATGCTCCGGTTTGAAGGGCGCTGTAGATATTGAGGTTCCTGGAGTAACGAGACATCTTATGTGAGTCGACAAGCTTAATGTAGACAGTCGTATCACTCACTATCAGGTGATCAACGTCATCGCTTGAAAAAAAAAGCGACGATCCTTTAAATGATATATATACTGCATCACGCTTTAATCCATTCCTTTGCTTGCAACGTCCTTCGAGTCGGATTATGATATTCGTGGAATCGACCCTTTCTCTATACTTTTTGGGGGGAAGATTAAATTGTATAGGGTTTTTACTCACCAAATCCTCCATGGTGGTGGTGTTCAACTCCTTGCAAGTCCAAGGATCTCCAACGGAACGCTCCATTACCCCCTGGCATTACATCTAAGGGATGTACCAGGGATGCAGCCCTCATCAGCATCCTCTCTTAGGTACAAGGACTAGACCGCCTAGTGCTTGCACATCCCTAGCACCCTTACTGGATGAGGACCTTCGTCTTCGAAGGTCTTGAACTCGTACCCTTTCAGTCGCCTTCTACGACAGCCAAGGCTTACCTTAGTACTGTCCTTACTAGCCGGACATCAGGACAATCACGGATGAACTCAGTTATCCGGCTTTAAGGATTCCCTGAAGGTGGTATGATAATAAAAATCCAAAATCGTACTAAGAGTTTTATTAAAGACGTCCATTTATCGTTGTCAATGTATTAAGTGTTATACACACTCGTTTTCGAGTGTTCGCGCAGTTGGTGGGAACTAATTGGTGTTGAGCTGATCATCATTCCCGATGATGATGAATCTATCACCATCATCACAAATATGTCCAGCGTCAGGCTTGAAGTGGCGTCATTGATGAAAACGTTTGCATTTGTAACAGTCTGACACTTGATCTTATGTGTCACGCGATTTTAAGTGACAATGGAGCCGAGCGGTGATGTGTGATGGTCGATATAATCAATATAAGTGTTCGTCGCTTTGAGAGATGTCGAGTCCCATTACCCGAATAATTACACTAGCTACGGCGTCCTTCAAACCGGATTGAAGTAATGTATGCACAATACTGTTTAGCGGCGGAAATGGAGCTTGCGGTAATATCCACTTAGACGGACTCCGGCTAAGAGATACCACCATCAGTACTAACTACAGCGCCTTTGAAACCGGATCACAGCAATGTCCGCACAGTACTGTGTGCCGGCTGCAACAGGCGCTGCGGCGGTACCTAGACGGTCTCCGGCGACAGAGACACTACCGCCAGTGATAGCTATAGGTCCTTCAAACCGGATCACAGCAATGTCCGAACAGTACTGTGTGCCGGCTGCAACAGGCGCTGCGGCGGTACCTAGACGGTCTCCGGCGACAGAGACACTACCACCAGTGATAGCTACAACGCACTTCAAACCGGGTCACAGTAACTACAGCTGGACATAATGATGTGGGTGTTCGTTAATAAACCTCATTAGTCTAACAATTCTTATTTTTTATATATATATATAAATATCGATTAATATACGTGCATCAAAACATCCTATATGTGTGAAACTAGATTTAGAAAAAAAAAAAAAACTATATAGTACTTATTAGCTTCAACTTCCGGTTAATGGTATCCCTAGGGATCAGATACACCAAGTACTGGACTACAGTTATATAGATATATGACATCCGCTCTACACTTGGCCTTGGGATAAATAGGTCTAGATTGTTCTGTAACATTTAGTCCCAGCAGTGGGATGATCATGGTCACCGAGGGGTGTAACAAGTTCTTCCCATCTTACGGATCCCACGTCAACCCCCACCACTGGGCTAGCGTGGTGGGCTAAAGCCCAATTCCCCCTCAATGCACTCTACTTCGAGTGAGGCCTATGTCCAGCAGTAGACAGCATGACCCATGTGACGTCACACGGAGCTCGACAAAATGGCGCCCAGTTTTTTACATATACATCTCACTATCGCCAATTTTCACTATCAACGGCCGACTGGACGCCCACTGCTGGACATTGGTATCATCAATGGAGATCAGTAAAAGAACTAAGGTCATAGATATAGCTCAAAAGATTTCTAGACTTAAGTGACAGTGGGCGGGGTATACGCTCGAAGAGCCCCCCCACAAGGTGCACCGACGATCTGGTGAGCCGCGGGACCAATCGATGTGATTATTTGGAGAGGCTTATGTCCAGCAGTGGACTTTAGTATTTTGCCCACAAAAATTCTACTAAGAGCCGTTGGCTAATAAAATATACATAACATATACACTACATAATTTATATATAATATATATATATATATCGATGTGATACAATTTACTGGCCACTTAAAGATCCTACTGTATACAGAAGAGAGAGAAACAGTAAGAGATAGAGATAATAGAAGATTGAAGAGTTTAAGCTATACATATATAGAGAGAACAAAAAAAATTATATCATAAAGGACTTCTATTATTATAAGATAATTAAAATATAACCTCATCTTCTCCTTCTCCCGCTTTCTCCCTCTCCCTCCCGTCTCCACCTACATAAGAACGTAATACAAACAAGACTTTTATTTATTACTCAAGCAAAGGTCCGAATCGAATTCATGACAAACATAAGTCTAAATAAAACCATAGACACTACCATAACGATTGCACAATGATTTATAAAAAAAAATACATAAATCCTTTGATCGACAGTAGACATTGAAGAAAAAAAAAAAAAAACGAAAATTCCAAATTTCATTACAATAGAATAGAAAAAAAAAAAAATATATATATATATTATATATAGGGTCGATTGTGAGCATCACCCCATTCTGAGGGTTGAACTACTAAATTACTTTTGCAAAAAAAAAAAAAGTTTGTTCGCTAGAAAGAGATGGTGATAAAAAAAAATATTATATAATTTTAACATAAGTTGTTCCCCCCCTCACTTAAAAAGGAGTGGGGTAAAAAACAATACTTCCATTGTTATACATTACACAATTCATACAATATTTGTACTTATTATAGATATAAATTAGATTAAATATATTTTATTTTTAATTATAATAATCGATTTTCTAATATATTCGAATATGTATTGCAATCGATATTTCGAAAATAAACGATTATAAGATAAACTCGATTATTCACAAAGCGATTACATTTGATGTTTTGACAATAACTATTTTTTAATATACTCGATTATTCGGAAATCGATTACATTTTATATTTTGATAATATCGATTTATGCATATACTCGATTAGTCATAAATAGATTACATATGATATTTTGAATATAAACGATTTTTCAAAAAACTCGATTATTCAGATAACGATTACATTTGATATTTTGAAAATACACAATTTTTCAATAAACTCGATTATTCACAAACCGATTACATTTCGTAATTCAACAATATCGATTTGTGAATAATCGAGAATTTATATCTGATAGCATACGCTAGTAAGAAGACACTGACAATAAATTCACATTGTATTCAACTCGCAACGTCAGTTAGACGGAGTCTCGTCAAAATAGTAATATTACTACAGCGCAGTAGTGTCAGCGAAATTACTCTAGTGGTTATTACTACCTAGTTTGTAGCGTATTATAAATTATTATGATAGACAATAGAATACACGCATCTACTAATTAATTGTCTATGCTTCATTCTGAAAAATACGTGAGAGAAAGAGACGGCGATATATCGCTAGTTCTGTCGCACACGCCGGCGTCTGGACGAGCACGTGCGTGCGACACGTCGGGTTGCCGGATGTAGACATTCGGGCTGCGGGTTAGTTGAAGCGTGCGTCCGCAACTCAAGTGGAGGGTAGATACGGAAACAGCTGAGTGACCCGCCCTATAGCTCTGGGGGAGGAAAAGGTTTTTTTTTTAATCTACAAATCGACATAACTAGCGGGACGATCACTTGATTGTGAGTGACACGCCTATCTATAACAACGTGGCTATAGTTAAGGTGTTATAGATCATTGTTCATGTCGCTGTACCCCAGTAAGTACACTAGCTATGGCACCCTTCAAACCGGAACACGGCGGTACCTACCGAGACGGTCTGTAGCAACATGCGGCTACCACCTTCAGCTGTTAACAAATATGGTGACAGTAAGGGACGGTTACCTGGTGCCGAGGCCGGCGGTGAAGAGGAGCCTGCGCCCGCGCACCAGGTACTCCGGGCAGCGCGCGAAACGGAACAACACCGGCGCGGACTCGCCCGCGCGTAGCACGCTGTTGCCCGACATGATGCCCTGCGATACACAAACAAATATATATATATATATATAGATAAAAAAAAAGTGGGTTGTTTGGTCCGTCCATCACGTGAAAACTAGTGAGCGTATCGACGCGGGAACATGATCTGTAGATAGTTAAAGGCTTTTTATTATTTGAATTTCATATATCTTTCATCCCCCCTCCGATGACCTCATAGGATTGCTGCCATACGACGCGCACCGTGCGCGTCTTAAATTCATATGTATATTTATCTATCTTCTTTCTCTTCCCTCATAGCACTATCCTACTCTTCAACCTTTCCACATCCAATATCTCCTCATCTTTCTCCTCCCCCTCACACACACTATCTACATATATATGTATATATCAATTTATTTAGTCTAGCTCGCAGATACCGGATCCGCGAGCCCAGAGTCCGATGAATCCGCTATAGTTGTCAATAAAACTGCGGCGAGAACATCATCATAAAAAAAAAATATCTTTCACCATTTTATTTCCAATTTACTTTGTATAAACATTTTCATTTGGTATTATTTATGCGGTTGCTATGGTAACGGTCGCTGTAGGAAGACACTTGCGGTTGCGGTTGCTCTCAAGGAATATATCAGAGATATTTCAAGTTTAAGTTCATATTACGGCCATCGAAGCAGGAGGGGAACGAAATAGAGGAAATGAGAAATGGTTAAAGAGCCTGTGTGCGTGTGTGTGTGTGTGTGTCAGCGTGAGTTTGTGTGCATGAGTGTGTGTGCGTGCGGGCGTGTGAGTGTGCGCATGCGCGTGTGTATATTATGTCCAGGTAAACCTGGACTACGTTGATAGCTTGAGGCCTAAACCACACATTACATGCGTTTATTTTTTTTTAATGACCGTTTGGAGGGGCAAAAGGGGTAAAGCCAACAGAGTCCCTATCGTGTGATGATAATATTGAGGACCAGTTAAGCTCATAAAGAAAGAAAAAATCGGAATGGCTACCGTCTAACTTGTAACACCGAACTCCTCGGTTCGAGTCTGTGCTCAATTTTATGAAGTTCGGTAGAAGTTGAGGTTTTCCTGGCTAGCTACCACCACATCGCCATGGGTCTGCGTAAGGCTTACCACCATGTAAACATTTCCTTTCCGCTATAAAACTAACCTCTATAATGGCCGTCTGCCGCACGTTGCCCACGTGGACGGAGCACTGGAACCCAGGATAGATGGCGGTAGAGTGTCTCAGCACGTGGACAGTCGCCTGGGTAAGAAAAATAATTATTCATTATATATATATATCATTTACGTACATAAGTACTGTAAGAAACAGTAATGTACAAATGTTGCTATTATCCGGCTCGAAGGACTATATAACTGATATTATCACGGTAGAAAATTTTACATATCTCCGACGATGAGCACACTGGTGGTGGATATCGTCTAGGTCGGTACTATCGCAGCGCCTATTTCCGCCGCCAAACAGTACTGTGTTCCGGTTTGGAGGGCGCTGTAGCTAGTGTAATTACTGAGGTAACGAGACTCAACAACGTCTCAGGCGACGAGCACAGTGAGGTGTTGTGTATCATCTTGACTAGCGCCATATTGTTTTGGGTAGGCGTATCAATTATCATCAGGCGAACATCCCGCTGGTATCGTTGATTTATTAAAAAAAAAAATGGAGCAGTGTATATTATCCTAACTAGCGCCATATTGTTATAGGTAGGCGTATCACTTACCATCAGGTGAACGTTCCGTTCGTCTTGTAGCTTAATTTAAAAAGAAAAATGTGGTGCAGTGTATATCATCCCAACCAGCACTTGGCCAGTGTATTGAATAAATGGTCTTGACTTTGTCCAAGTTGCTGTAGAGTCCCAGCAGTGGGGAATTATGAATAGAGTCACCTGGAAATATAGACAGCCTCGAGGGTCATCAGGGTCTTCCAGAGGCACCACATCGCTACAGATGCAATTTGCATCTTCTGCGGTTTCCTTCACATCTTCTGTACGTTCCTCATCAGCTTCACCCCTGGTAGAATATTGGTGTAAGTTATTAAGCTGTCTTTGACACACCTGATGGTAAGGGGCTCTATGGTCTTCGGTGATAAAGAGCACCAGTCCAGAAGTAGCTTTATTCCCTCTTTTCTCCACATCACTCGTTGTTAAGTGATATATCATCAAGTCGAAATTGGAGAAGCTCAGAGAGTATGAATACCGTTTGCTACAAAGTATAAAGCTATAGTAAACTCTGTCAATGTCTAAAACTGTCTTCCCAGGATTGGAGTCCAAGCAGTCTCCTGACCCTAGGAGCTGTTGGAGCAGTTCCAACATGGTCAATGCAGATGGCTTCCGTAGAACCTGACACCCCTAGCAATGCACCGAAGACAATAGGACAGAGATGAACAGATAGATGTATCGAAGGTCTCCTCTTCTCTCGGTTTCGTTGGAACTGTTCTCCGTTATAGAAATCCCAACAGACGCCATTTTGTTTTTAAGAGGTAAACATCTAGATAGGCCGAGGATCATCAGCGCGATCGGATGTCGGTGGATAGGAGAACCTGAGGATAGCATTCGATGGAAGAGATTGGGTTAGGCCTACATCCAGCAGCGGGTAAACAAAGGCTGATGATGATGAAACGTTTATCTCCTTCTCACTCTTACCTGAAGAGATTGTCCTTCTCTATCTCATCTTTCGGCTTCGCTAAGCAGCTCTCAGCCTTCGCTATATCTTGGAGCAGGTTCCTGTTTTTCCTCCTCACGTTCTTCCGGTTCTTTGTACAGTCGCTGGTGTTCGGGCTCGGTGTTGGAGGTGAAAGCTGAAATCAGATGTTTTTTTTTTATTCACCATAGACACTAGAGCAACGTTCACTTGATGTTAACTGATACGCCCGTCCATAACAACACAGCTTTTAGCAGCAGTTAAGATGATATACATTGCACTTCATTGCATGAGGCTCTGGCTCCCACCGATCCGCATTGGGCTAGTACGGTGCTAAATGGCCCAAATCCCCCCCATATGATATCCTACAACAACGGCCCCTGGCGTCCGGTGATGCTAGCAGCACAGAACCGATCGATGTGAGGCTCTTTGGCAGGGGGATGGCTATGTTAAGCAGTGGACGTCTATGGGCTGATGATGGTGGTGGGAGATTCACTGGTGGTAGTTATCTGCTGTTGATGATCACCCAGATGGTCAAATACCTAAGTGTTCTAATGTCTGTTTCATCAAAAAGTAGTCCTTCGAGCGAGATTAACTATAGTTACCCAGCTTTTATTATTATCCGGTTTTCTCGGTGGTATCACCGTTTTTCGCCTGCGGAGAGTATTGTGAAGACATTACTATGGTCTACTTCTTTATAATACATACTTTTTTCATCATCATCATCAGCTCGCAGTTCGCAGTTCGGCACCGCTATGCATTAAGGCTTCTCGTCTGTAAAGGGGAGATTTGGGTCGTTTCCCAAAACGAAGGTCCAATGCAAGTTGGTTGAAGCCAAAGCCTCGTTTGTTGATTATCAGGCTGCACCACGAGCTGATGAGGTTGACCCCTTCCCAGCAGTGACATTCCCAATAGTGGGATTCTTTTTCATACTAACAAGTCTATATATTTTACTGGTGATACGGACTCTATTTTAGATAGGTACTACAGGTCACATTTTATGTCTACATTACCGTTATCCGCTCCGAAGGATCGTGTGACAAATAAAAGTGACGAGACTGAATATTTTACGTCTCAAGACGTGAGTAGATTATAGAGTAGAGTAGAGTGTTTTTATGGGTAGGAGTATCACTTATTATCGAGTGAATGTCTCGCCTATCCCTTGCTTTGTAGAAAGATACAAAATGTATAACAGCGCCATCTAGTAGCAGCTGAGGGAAACGGAAAGACTCACCCCAGTCCTGCTCTTGCAGGGTCCGACGCACGCGCCATACGCGCGCCTCTCGCGCACACCACTCTTGTACCCCCGCGGCACGGCCAGCAGCACCATACCCTGGCGCAGACCCGGCGGCCGCCGGTCGAGGCCCAGGCTCGCGGACTGACCCGCGCGCACGCTGCCGCACGGCACCCGGTTCCGGTATATGCTCTTCACCGATATCTCCACGAACTCACCCATCTCCAAAGGTCCTGAGGATGATAATCTTTGTATCTACAAAACCTTGAGACTTAGGTGGGCTTACACTGCACCATTGCGCTTAGATATTAAACTTCACTAGCTACAAGGTTCTTCGAGCCGGATTTTTAAGTGACATGCTTGCCCATAACGCAGCACTAGTTTGGATGATATACACAGCACCACAATATGCTCGTCGCTTTGAGACAAGATGTTGAGTCTCCGTTACCCCTAGTAATTGCACTAGCTACAACGCCCTTCAAACCGGAACACGTTAATATTTGCATAGTACTATTTGTCGACTGTAGTAGGAGTTGCGGTGGTGGCATCAATTGCAAAGTGGTCCTCAACCAGATAAGTCTCACCGCTCCTGAAAGATAATCCATGAGCACCAGGCGGCTGGTAAGGAACAGCTAGAAGACTCCAACAACAGTTCACTTCCACTTACGCCAGCGTCCTTAAATCCGGAACACGGTAATTTTATCCACACTACAGTTACTCGCTGCGGTGGTACCTAGACAGTCTCAGAGATCTATCATCAGCAATTTCAGTTGGTTTTCAATATTTCTCCACCATCACTTCTACTTTCCCACGCCATATTTAATATAGTGACTATTTTAACCACCACATCCGGTATCACGGTGTTTGAGTAATTTAGTTACCTATAATCAAGTTGTCCCCTTCGTACAGCTGTCCCTTGGCCAGCAGACCGCCTACCACTGGGCCGGTGGTGTCGCCGACGTGAAATATCTCGTCGATTTGGAACTCGCACGTGTCCTATAAATGATCTAGGTTACAAATTTGTATGGAGGTAGCTTGAGGAGGGGAGATGTCTTCGATCCAGTACCTCAACCTTCTGAGGATCAATAGTTCACCTGATGATAATCGTTACGCCTTCTCATAACGTGTAGTCGTTATAAGATGTTAAGTCTCATCATCGCAGTAATTTTACTAGCCAAAACGTCCTTGAAACCGGAACACAGAAGTGTTTGCACAGGACTGTTTATCGCTGTGGTTGCATTTAACTAGACGGTCTCTGGCAACAGAGAGCTACAGCTAATAAAATCAGACAGATTAGGGGACGCATGCGCATGCGCACGCACATAAGCCTGATCTAGGGTTATGGTCTCACATCGTCGGTCTGAGGCAATGGTTCAGGTGCCGGTGGCTGCAGCGCCAACAGGTACGCGTGTAGAGCGTTAAGCCCCGCCCCCCGCACGCAGCTCACCGGAAACACAGCCACTTGCTCTATACACCTGTAACGTGAGGGTAATTTGATAAATTAACCACGAAGTCCATAAACAGGATTTTTATAGTCTATAACAGGATTGCACTACTGCGAGAATCGGCTTGTTTATTATACATAATATGTTGTCGTTACCCTAGTAATTTCACTAGCTATACGGTCTTTCGAACCGGATTCATTTTTTATTTATCGAAGCGACTAGATATGCCGTCAACTCGCTTGATGCTAAGTGATACATATAATAAGTTAGGATGTTATACGTAATGCTCATCGCCTGAAGAGAAACTGACAAGTCTCGCAACACCAATAATTTCATTAGCTACAACGCCCTTCGAACCGGATAACCATCACAGGCTCATCGCTTTGAGACGTATGTTATGTTCCGTTACCACAGTAATGTTTGGGTATAGTTGTGATGGTACCTACACTGTTTCCGGCGACAGATCCCTTACTGATAGAATTCATTGAGATGTGATTGGTGCTACCATCACTCTCCCCAGTCTATTGTCTATGGAAGTTGTGATTTAAGAGAGAGGGGCAGTAGGAGGAGCCGATCTATAGTTTTATGAGATTCACACACACTAGGTAGTCTATATAGTTTACTTACTCGTCTTCATTCTTATCATCATCCTCTGTCCCCTTGTCTATGGAGTCCAAGATCGATCTCTGCGGCGCGACGCAGTTCCTGGCCATGTTCTCGTCGGTTATCAGCACAGGTTTTTTCTGGTGGAGAAAACAGTGTTGATAGTGTAATTACCATAAATTCGCCCACCTCTCTCTCTCTCTCTCTTTCTTTCTTCTAACACAATCAAATTACGGAACTAACAATGCAAGAAGTTAAGCGCTGCTTTTTATGATTTTGATTCAACAAAGCGACGAAACGAGCGACATCACTTGATATTAAGTGATACGCCTGCCCATAATATAGATGTTACACTGCACCATATTAAGCTCGACCCATTGGGATATAATAGGTTATTTCGTTACCTCGGTAATTTCATTAGGTACGTAGTCCTTCGATACGGATAAGAGTAACGTTTGCACGCTGCTGTTTATCGTAGCGGTGGTTGTCTAAACTCTCTCTGGCAACAGAGACGTATTATCAGTAAAGCTTGGTGTACCTTCTTGCCGGCGCTTCCTTCCGGCGCGAGGAGCCCTTCGAGCCGGCGCATCAGCGCGCGCACGCCGCCCGGGCACAGCTCGCACTTGCTTATCACCGCGAAGAAAGGCAGTTCTAGAGCAGTGAGGAGGGCGATGTGCTCCTCTGTGATGCGAGTGATGCCGGCCGTCGCTGATATCTGATCACCGAAATGAATATATTAAGTCAGGGCATCCAAAATATCTGTTGTCTATGGTATCACGATTAAGTTCTTGAGAGACTGTTGTATAGATTATAGAACGATATACATATCATCAGCTGATCAAAGTCTATGTACATAGACCGATCTCAAAGACCTTCACGTTCATAGAGATTTATATAGGGAGCCTTGGGCCGTTTCCCACCACGCTGGCCCAATGCTGATTGATGGGATCCAGAGCCTCGTCTATTCATCAGCAGGCTGCACCAGGAGCTGGTGAGGTTGGCTTGGGTCTCATGAGTTGTACCGAAAGCCTTCTCTTTATATATATAGTTTCACCCTATATAAAGGCTTATCACGATACCTTAGGACCCATAATGCCGAGTATAAGTCGACTAAGGGACTATACAAAGTTACCCCTAGTAGGGGTAACTTTGGAAGGGTGTTAAAAAAGAGAAGGATTCCTTGAGAAGGGCGGGGAACAATTAGTATCAATATATAAATATTGAGTTTTTTTTAATAACTTATTAATAGAATCAGTCACTATGAGGGGCGAAGGGATGACAGCAAGGTGGTGGTAAAATGGCGTCACAGCAAAACAAAGTTTGAGATGCGCTGGATCAGTTTTTTTTTAAATCAAACCGACAATATGTACACCTGGTACCCATGTCCATGACATGGCGCCAGTGAGGATGTACACACGTGCTTGCCGCTTCAGACATATAACGTTGTCTCGCCGCACTTGCAATTTTATTAACTACATAGTCCTTCGAGCCGGATAACAGTATTCGCACGCTACTGTTTAGCGTCAGGATTAAGCGTTGCGGTGGTGCACCTAGACGGTCTCCATTAGCACCACTGATGACAAGACTCTCCGCTAGATGGCACTGGTGGCAGAGCCGTGCCAACAGCGCCACCCCCCACTACTTACCACAATCATGGCGTAGTGCGGCGAGTATCCGCTGAGGCCGTGCAGCGTGGTCCTCTGGTACTTGGTGTGGCCGGCCAGGTCGAGGAACGAGACCAGCTTGGCGCTCCTCTCGCCGATGCGCTCCGCCGTCATCAGCTCCGAACAGCCGTAGTTCACCACGTTGCCCTGTTACATTATTTCATCAATACCTCATCACCGCTCCATGATACATCACTTAAAATTACGTGTCGCTGATGCGTATTTAACTACAATAAAAATCGATAACAAACATCCCACTTAACGTTCCCACTGCTGGGACTGCAGGCCTTTTGACATGAACTATTTCATAGTAATCTGATATATACTGGTGATAAGCCTCTGTTACCGGTAGCTTGACAACTCCTATTGTAGCTGACACACATTACATTTATCCGGTTTAAAGGACACTGTAGTTACTAGAGTAACAAGAGTTGACATGCAGTGTATATCATCCTAACCAGCCCCACGTTTCGAGTACAAGTATCACTTATAATCAGGTGAAAATCCCGCTCATCAGTGCAGAGACTTACCAGTGGAGGTAATATCAGAACCTTTGCGGCGCATTAAATAGTATCATCTTGGAGTAACGCGTATTTATCGTAACATATAAATCACAGTATTTGAAATAACAGATAACAGTTGCTCTTGTTATATCTGTTAAAAAATATCATTTATGATACACCATACTCAGGTTATTTAACAACTATCAATATTTTCAGTATTCGATAACTGTCGGTCAGTAACAGCTTGAAATAACAGAACAGCTAAAAAAAAAACTATTCTTGTCTTTGTCTTTTGTATAATATTGTCATAGACTAAAACGAGACGCACCTAGTATTTATTTGAAATAAACCTAAAATTATAGTAAGCCGTTTTATTAGAAGAAATCCTCTTTGAAAAGCGAATTCTTAATTATATCGTGTTACCTGTTATTTAGTTGATTATTCTATCTCGCTCACACACATTGTATATAATGCTGCTAAAACGAGATGCAGCTAGTATTATAACCCGAAAAATACAAATTGATACATTATAAGGAGATAATAATCCTCGAAACGTCACTTCTTAATTAGTTTGTGTTACCTGTTATTTAGTTGATTATTCTATCTCGCTCACACACATTGTATATAATGCTGCTAAAACGAGATGCAATTAGTACTATAACCCGAGAGGAACGAATTGTAAAAAAATAACACTTGTTATTTAATAACAGATATTGTACCTGTTATTATTGCGTAACAGTAATAACAGATATTATGTTTGTCCTGTTATAACCCACCATCTGTTGTCCAGCTAAAAATGTCTAACCTGGGCATCGAAGCCGAGTATCTCGTGGCTGAGGGAAGAGGTGCGACCGCTTTTGACCTCGTGCAGATGCCGGAACATGTTCAGGCGGGCGCTGCCGCGGCCGTTGTCCAATTCACCTATTAAAAAAAACATCTCTTATTGTGCCGATAAGACGACGTGATGGATGTTGTGTAAATATTTTTAATCGGCGCTGCAACATTATCTGTTGCCGGAGACCGTCTAGGTACCGCCGCAGCGTTACTGCGCGGACATTGCTGTGATCCGGTTTGAAGGACCGATAGCTATCACTGGTGGTAGTGTGTCTGTCGACGGAGCCGTCTAGGTACCGCCGCAGCGTTACTGCGCGGACATTGCTGTGATCCGGTTTGAAGGACCGATAGCTATCACTGGTGGTAGTGTGTCTGTCGACGGAGCTGCCCAGGTACCGCCGCAGCGTTACTGCGCGACATTGCTGTGATCCGGTTTGGAAGGACCGATAGCTATCACTGGTGGTAGTGTGTCTGTCGACGGAGCTGCCCAGGTACCGCCGCAGCGTTACTGCGCGGACATTGCTGTGATCCGGTTTGAAGGACCGATAGCCATCACTGGTGGTAGTGTGTGTCTGTCGACGGAGCCGTCTAGGTACCGCCGCAGCGTTACCGCGCAGACATTGCTGTGATCCGGTTTGAAGGACCGATAGCTATCACTGGCGGTAGTGTTCTGTCGACGGAGCTGTTCAGGTACCGCCGCAGCGTTACTGCGCGGACATTGCTGTGATCCGGCTTGAAGGACCGATAGCTATCACTGGTGGTGGTAGTGTGTCTGTCGACGGAGCTGCCCAGGTACCGCCGCAGCGCGTTACTGCGCGGACATTGCTGTGATCCGTTTGAAGGACCGATAGCCATCACTGGCGGTAGTGTTCTGTCGACGGAGCTGCTCCAGGTACCGCCGCGCAGCGTTACTGCGCGACATTGCTGTGATCCGTTTGAAGGACCGATAGCTATCACTGGCGGTAGTGTCTCTGTCGACGGAGCCGTCTAGGTACCGCCGCAGCGTTACTGCGCGGACATTGCTGTGATCCGGTTTGAAGGACCGATAGCCATCACTGGTGGTAGTGCGTCTGTCGACGGAGCTGTCTAGGTACCGCCGCAGCGTTACTGCGCGGACATTGCTGTGATCCGGCTTGAAGGACCGATAGCTATCACTGGTGGTAGTGTGTGTCTGTCGACTGAGCTGTCTAGGTACCGCCGCAGCGTTACTGCGCGGACATTGCTGTGATCCGGTTTGAAGGACCGATAGCCATCACTGGTGGTAGTGTGTCTGTCGACGGAGCCGTTCCAGGTACCGCCGCAGCGTTACTGCGCGGACATTGCTGTGATCCGGTTTGAAGGACCGATAGCCATCACTGGCGGTAGTGTCTCTGTCGACGGAGCTGTTCAGGTACCGCCGCAGCGTTACTGCGCGACATTGCTGTGATCGGTTTGAAGGACCGATAGCTAATACCGGTGGTAGTGTGTCTGCCGACGGAGCTGTTCAGGTACCGCCGCAGCGTTACTGCGCGACATTGCTGCGATCCGGTTTGAAGGACCATTAGCTATCACTGGCGGTAGTGTCTCTGTCGACGGAGCCGTTCAGGTACCGCCGCAGCGTTACTGCGCGACATTGCTGTGATCCGGTTTGGAAGGACCGATAGCTATCACTGGTGGTGGTAGTGTGTCTGTCGACGGAGCCGTTCCAGGTACCGCCGCAGCGTTACTGCGCGGACATTGCTGCGGATCCGGTTTGAAGGACCGATAGCCATCACTGGCGGTAGTGTCTCTGTCGACGGAGCTGCCCAGGTACCGCCGCAGCGTTACTGCGCGGACATTGCTGTGATCCGGTTTTGAAGCGACCGATAGCTATCACTGGTGGTAGTGTGTCTGTCGACGGAGCTGTTCAGGTACCGCCGCAGCGTTACTGCGCGACATTGCTGCGATCCGGTTTTGAAGCGACCGATAGCTATCACTGGCGGTAGTGTTCTGTCGACGGAGCCGTCTAGGTACCGCCGCAGCGTTACTGCGCGGACATTGCTGTGATCCGGTTTGAAGGACCGATAGCTATCACCGGTGGTAGTGTCTGTCGACGGAGCTGTCTAGGTACCGCCGCAGCGTTACTGCGCGGACATTGCTGTGATCCGGTTTGAAGGACCGATAGCTATCACTGGTGGTGGTGTGTCTGTCGACGGAGCTGCCCAGGTACCGCCGCAGCGTTACTGCGCAGACATTGCTGTGATCCGGTTTGAAGGACCATTAGCTATCACTGGCGGTAGTGTTCTGTCGACGGAGCTGCTCCAGGTACCGCCGCAGCGTTACTGCGCAGACATTGCTGCGATCCGGTTTGAAGGACCGATAGCCATCACTGGTGGTAGTGTGTGTCTGTCGACGGAGCTGCCCAGGTACCGCCGCAGCGTTACTGCGCAGACATTGCTGCGATCCGGTTTTGAAGCGACCGATAGCTATCACTGGTGGTAGTGTGTCTGTCGACTGAGCTGTCTAGGTACCGCCGCAGCGTTACCGCGCAGACATTGCTGTGATCCGGCTCTGAAGGACCGATAGCTATCACTGGTGGTAGTGTCTGTCGACTGAGCTGTCTAGGTACCGCCGCAGCGTTACCGCGCAGACATTGCTGTGATCCGGTTTGAAGGACCATTAGCTATCACTGGCGGTAGTGTTCTGTCGACGGAGCCGTCTAGGTACCGCCGCAGCGTTACTGCGCGACATTGCTGTGATCCGTTTGAAGGACCGATATCACTGGTGGTAGTGTCTGTCGACGGAACCGTCTAGGTACCGCCGCAGCGTTACCGCGCGGACATTGCTGTGATCCGTTTGAAGGACCGATAGCCATCACCGGTGGTAGTGTGTCTGTCGACGGAGCTGCCCAGGTACCGCCGCAGCGTTACTGCGCGGACATTGCTGTGATCCGGTTTTGAAGACCGATAGCTATCACTGGTGGTAGTGTCTGTCGACGGAGCCGTTCAGGTACCGCCGCAGCGTTACTGCGCGGACATTGCTGTGATCCGGTTTTGAAGCGACCGATAGCTAATACCGGTGGTAGTGTGTCTGTCGACGGAGCCGTTCAGGTACCGCCGCAGCGTTACCGCGCAGACATTGCTGTGATCCGGTTTTGAAGCGACCGATAGCTATCACTGGTGGTAGTGTGTGTCTGTCGACGGAGCCGTTCCAGGTACCGCCGCAGCGTTACTGCGCGGACATTGCTGTGATCCGGTTTTGAAGACCGATAGCTATCACTGGTGGTAGTGTGTGTCTGTCGACGGAGCTGTTCAGGTACCGCCGCAGCGTTACTGCGCGGACATTGCTGTGATCCGGTTTGAAGGACCGATAGCTATCACTGGTGGTAGTGTGTGTCTGTCGACGGAGCTGCCCAGGTACCGCCGCAGCGTTACTGCGCAGACATTGCTGTGATCCGGTTTGAAGGACCGATAGCCATCACTGGCGGTAGTGTGTCTGTCGACGGAGCCGTTCAGGTACCGCCGCAGCGTTACTGCGCGACATTGCTGTGATCCGGTTTGGAAGGACCGATAGCTATCACTGGTGGTAGTGTGTGTCTGTCGACGGAGCTGCCCAGGTACCGCCGCAGCGTTACTGCGCAGACATTGCTGTGATCCGGTTTGAAGGACCGATAGCGCTATCACTGGTGGTAGTGTGTTCGTCGACGGAGCTGCCCAGGTACCGCCGCAGCGTTACCGCGCAGACATTGCTGCGATCCGGTTTGAAGGACCGATAGCCATCACTGGTGGTAGTGTGTTCGTCGACGGAGCTGCCCAGGTACCGCCGCAGCGTTACTGCGCAGACATTGCTGTGATCCGGTTTGAAGGACCGATAGCTATCACTGGTGGTAGTGTGTTCGTCGACGGAGCTGTTCAGGTACCGCCGCAGCGCGTTACTGCGCGACATTGCTGTGATCCGGTTTTGAAGCGACCGATAGCTATCACTGGTGGTAGTGTGTGTCTGTCGACGGAGCTGTTCAGGTACCGCCGCAGCGTTACTGCGCGCAGACATTGCTGTGATCCGGTTTGAAGGACCGATAGCTATCACTGGTGGTGGTGTGTCTGTCGACGGAGCTGCCCAGGTACCGCCGCAGCGTTACCGCGCAGACATTGCTGTGATCCGGTTTGAAGGACCGATAGCTATCACTGGTGGTGGTGTGTCTGTCGACGGAGCTGCTCCAGGTACCGCCGCAGCGTTACCGCGCAGACATTGCCAGATCCGGTTTGAAGGACCGATAGCCATCACTGGTGGTAGTGTGTCTGTCGACGGAGCCGTTCAGGTACCGCCGCAGCGCGTTACTGCGCGGACATTGCTGTGATCCGGTTTGAAGGACCGATAGCTATCACTGGTGGTAGTGTGTCTGTCGACGGAGCCGTCTGGGTACCGCCGCAGCGTTACTGCGCAGACATTGCTGTGATCGGTTTGAAGGACCGATAGCTATCACCGGTGGTAGTGTCTGTCGACGGAGCTGCTCCAGGTACCGCCGCAGCGTTACTGCGCAGACATTGCTGTGATCGGTTTGAAGGACCGATAGCTATCACTGGTGGTAGTGTGTGTCTGTCGACGGAGCTGCTCCAGGTACCGCCGCAGCGTTACTGCGCGGACATTGCTGTGATCCGGTTTTGAAGCGACCGATAGCTATCACTGGTGGTGGTAGTGTGTCTGTCGACTGAGCCGTCTAGGTACCGCCGCAGCGTTACCGCGCAGACATTGCTGCGATCCGGTTTGAAGGACCGATAGCTAATACTGGTGGTAGTGTGTGTCTGTCGACGGAGCTGCTCCAGGTACCGCCGCAGCGTTACTGCGCAGACATTGCCGTGATCCGGTTTGAAGGACCGATAGCTATCACTGGTGGTAGTGTCTGTCGACTGAGCTGTCTAGGTACCGCTGCAGCGTTACTGCGCGACATTGCTGTGATCGGTTTGAAGGACCGATAGCCATCACTGGTGGTGTGTCTGTCGACGGAGCTGTTCAGGTACCGCCGCAGCGTTACTGCGCGACATTGCTGTGATCCGTTTGAAGGACCGATGGCTATCACTGGTGGTAGTGTCTGTCGACGGAGCTGCTCCAGGTACCGCCGCAGCGCGTTACTGCGCAGACATTGCCGTGATCCGGTTTGGAAGGACCGATAGCGCTATCACTGGTGGTAGTGTGTCTGTCGACGGAGCCGTCTAGGTACCGCCGCAGCGTTACTGCGCAGACATTGCCGTGATCCGGTTTGAAGGACCGATAGCTATCACTGGTGGTAGTGTGTGTCTGTCGACTGAGCTGTCTAGGTACCGCCGCAGCGTTACTGCGCAGACATTGCTGTGATCCGGTTTGAAGGACCGATAGCTAATACTGGTGGTAGTGTCTGTCGACTGAGCTGTCTAGGTACCGCCGCGGCGTTACTGCGCGACATTGCTGTGATCCGGTTTTGAAGCGACCGATAGCTATCACTGGCGGTAGTGTCTCTGTCGACGGAGCCGTCTGGTACCGCCGCAGCGTTACTGCGCAGACATTGCTGTGATCCGGTTTGAAGGACCGATAGCTATCACTGGTGGTAGTGTGTGTCTGTCGACGGAGCCGTTCAGGTACCGCCGCAGCGCGTTACTGCGCAGACATTGCTGTGATCGGTTTGAAGGACCGATAGCCATCACTGGTGGTGTGTCTGTCGACGGAGCTGCCCAGGTACCGCCGCAGCGTTACTGCGCGAACATTGCTGTGATCGGTTTGAAGGACCGATGGCTATCACTGGTGGTGTGTCTGTCGACGGAGCCGTCTGGGTACCGCCGCAGCGCGTTACTGCGCAGACATTGCTGCGGATCCGGTTTGAAGGACCGATGGCTATCACTGGTGGTAGTGTCTGTCGACGGAGCCGTCTAGTACCGCCGCAGCGTTACTGCGCAGACATTGCTGCGATCCGGTTTGAAGGACCGATAGCTAATACTGGTGGTAGTGTGTGTCTGTCGACTGAGCTGCCCAGGTACCGCCGCAGCGCGTTACTGCGCGACATTGCTGTGATCCGGTTTGGAAGGACCGATAGCGCTATCACTGGTGGTAGTGTGTCTGTCGACTGAGCTGTCTAGGTACCGCCGCAGCGTTACTGCGCAGACATTGCCGTGATCCGGTTTGAAGGACCGATAGCTATCACTGGTGGTAGTGTGTCTGTCGACGGAGCCGTTCAGGTACCGCCGCAGCGTTACTGCGCAGACATTGCTGTGGATCCGGTTTGAAGGACCGATAGCTATCACTGGCGGTAGTGTCTCTGTCGACGGAGCTGCCCAGGTACCGCCGCAGCGTTACTGCGCAGACATTGCTGCGGATCCGGTTTGAAGGACCGATAGCTATCACTGGTGGTAGTGTGTCTGTCGACGGAGCTGCTCCAGGTACCGCCGCAGCGTTACTGCGCAGACATTGCTGTGATCCGGTTTGAAGGACCGATAGCTATCACCGGTGGTAGTGTGTCTGTCGACTGAGCCGTTCCAGGTACCGCCGCGCAGCGTTACTGCGCGCGGACATTGCTGTGATCCGGTTTGAAGGACCGATAGCTATCACTGGTGGTAGTGTGTCTGTCGACGGAGCCGTCTGGGTACCGCCGCAGCGTTACTGCGCAGACATTGCTGTGATCGGTTTGAAGGACCGATAGCTATCACCGGTGGTAGTGTCTGTCGACGGAGCTGCTCCAGGTACCGCCGCAGCGTTACTGCGCAGACATTGCTGTGATCGGTTTGAAGGACCGATAGCTATCACTGGTGGTAGTGTGTGTCTGTCGACGGAGCCGTTCCAGGTACCGCCGCAGCGTTACTGCGCGCGGACATTGCTGTGATCCGGCTCTGAAGGACCGATAGCTATCACTGGTGGTAGTGTCTCTGTCGACGGAGCTGCCCAGGTACCGCCGCAGCGTTACTGCGCGGACATTGCTGTGATCCGGTTTGAAGGACCGATAGCTATCACTGGTGGTAGTGTGTCTGTCGACGGAGCTGCCCAGGTACCGCCGCAGCGCGTTACTGCGCAGACATTGCTGTGATCCGGTTTGAAGGACCGATAGCTATCACTGGTGGTAGTGTGTGTCTGTCGACGGAGCCGTCTAGGTACCGCCGCAGCGTTACTGCGCAGACATTGCTGTGATCCGGTTTTGAAGCGACCGATAGCTATCGCACTGGTGGTAGTGTGTGTCTGTCGACGGAGCCGTCTAGGTACCGCCGCAGCGTTACCGCGCAGACATTGCTGCGGATCCGGTTTGAAGGACCGATAGCTATCACTGGTGGTAGTGTCTGTCGACGGAGCTGCTCCAGGTACCGCCGCAGCGTTACTGCGCGCGGACATTGCCGTGATCCGGTTTGAGGACCGATAGCTATCACTGGTGGTAGTGTGTCTGTCGACGGAGCTGCTCCAGGTACCGCCGCAGCGCGTTACTGCGCGCGGACATTGCTGTGATCCGGTTTGGAAGGACCGATAGCTATCACTGGTAGTGTGTCTGTCGACGGAGCTGCTCCAGGTACCGCCGCAGCGTTACCGCGCAGACATTGCTGTGATCCGGTTTGAAGGACCGATAGCCATCACTGGTGGTGGTGTGTCTGTCGACGGAGCCGTTCCAGGTACCGCCGCAGCGTTACTGCGCGCGGACATTGCTGCGGATCCGGTTTTGAAGCGACCGATAGCTATCACTGGTGGTGGTAGTGTGTGTCTGTCGACGGAGCTGCCCAGGTACCGCCGCAGCGTTACTGCGCGGACATTGCTGTGATCCGGCTTGAAGGACCGATAGCTATCACTGGTGGTAGTGTGTCTGTCGACGGAGCCGTCTAGGTACCGCCGCATGTTACTGCGCAGACATTGCCGTGATCCGGTTTTGAAGCGACCGATAGCCATCACTGGTGGTGGTGTGTCTGTCGACGGAGTTGCCCAGGTACCGCCGCAGCGTTACTGCGCGGACATTGCTGTGATCCGGTTTGAAGGACCGATAGCTATCACTGGTGGTGGTAGTGTGTCTGTCGACGGAGCCGTCTAGGTACCGCCGCGCAGCGTTACTGCGCAGACATTGCTGTGATCCGGTTTGAAGGACGATAGCTATCACTGGTGGTGGTGTGTCTGTCGACGGAGCCGTCTAGTACCGCCGCAGCGTTACTGCGCGGACATTGCTGTGATCCGGTTTGAAGGACCGATAGCTAATACTGGTGGTAGTGTGTCTGTCGACGGAGCTGCTCCAGGTACCGCCGCAGCGTTACTGCGCGGACATTGCTGTGATCCGGTTTGAAGGACCGATAGCTATCACCGGTGGTAGTGTCTGTCGACGGAGCCGTCTAGGTACCGCCGCAGCGTTACCGCGCAGACATTGCTGTGATCCGGTTTGAAGGACCGATAGCTATCACTGGTGGTAGTGTGTCTGTCGACGGAGCCGTCTAGGTACCGCCGCAGCGTTACTGCGCGGACATTGCTGTGATCCGGTTTGAAGGACCTGTAGCTGTCACTGGTGGTAGTGTCTCTGTCGCCGGAGACCGTTTAGGTACCGCCGCAGCGTCTATAGCAGCCGAGACACAGTACTGTGCGGACATTGCTGTGATCCGGTTTGAAGGACCTATAGCCAATTATGAGCAGGCGTATCACTTACCATCAAATGAACGTCTCGCTCGTGTCATCGCATTGATGAATAAAAAAAAAACTAAATAGAATCTCTACTATGAAAAATATCTCTTAAGTTCTCTTCTACTCTCTTCCTATTTCCTATTAATATCTCTGCCTATTACCTTGAGTGAGTACTCCGATGAGGGTCGACTTCCCGGCCTCGTTGGCCCCCAAGACAGCTATCCTCAGCTCGACGCTCTGCTGTGTGTCCGCCAACTGAAATAGAAGAGAGAGAATAAGTGAGAAAGAGATGAAATAAGATTTAGAGATGAGAAAAGTTGAGAGAATGCGATAAGTGTTAGAAAACAAACCGTTCACTTGATTATAAGTGATGATGTAGTGATAGTTAGACTCTACACGACATCGCTTATACTTCCTTCGTCTCAGTGGGAACATTGTTGGTAGGGTCCTTCAAGCCCGAACATGAATTAAACTCGTTATTCTGTACTATGTGCTTTGGCACATCTGCACTGTGTCGGCGGTAGCACACTTGACTGTGGCGCGGGATTTCTACGATAGGTTAGGTTTCAGTCTCTTTCATATATTCAGAGTGAAAGAGAGCGAGAGAGAAAGGGAGAGGGAGGGGGAGAGAGGGAGAGAGAGAGAGAGAGAAAGATGATTAGTCTGCATGGTTTGTTAAGTACTCGCGCGGTTGAGTAGTAGAGTCGCCGCTGCGGAGTAGTCGCATGATATGGGTGGTACATGGACATCTTCTGTGTCACTCCCACGCGCTATAAATGCATATATAGTTGTATCTCTCTCTCTCACTCTTTCTCTCTCTCTCTACTTTTCTCTCTCTCACTCTGAATAGATGTCCCGCGTCACAGTCCAAGTGTTCTACCGCCTCCACAGTGAAAATGTGTCATTAATAAACCACACAGTACAGAATAAGGAGTTTAATTCATGTTCGGGCTTGAAGGACCCTACCACCAATGTTCCCACGGAGACGAAGGAAGTACAAGTATCGTGTTCGCCAAATGTTATTGGGGTGATGAGATGCAATAGGCTATAAACGATCTTGTGGAGAGTCTAACTAGCACTACATCACTTATAATCAAGTAAACGGTATGTATTTTAATAGTTGTCTATCTCTCTCACTCTATCTGTCTCGCTTTATTATATGTACCATAGATTCATTAACCTTTCTGATGTAAACTTCGGCGACGGCGCGATGGGGGGCAAGGCGGCGGGCGCGTGCGGCGACCGGCGCGGCGCCGAGCGCGGCCGCCATGCGGCGAAGCGCGCGCAGCGAAGCCCTGAGGGCGCGCGCGCGCAGCCCCCGCAGCGCGCCGCAGTCCCGCACGCCCACCACGTACACCGCGCTCCGCCGCCGGACCGCAGCCGCCATTTTAACTGCAATACACGAACAACATTAACACGGGTACACAGAAAAAAGTAATACCTGTGCCTGTTTATTCATTTTGATATTTGACACTGAACAATAAAGTTCCATATTCATCATCATCAGGCCTATGTCCACTGCTGGACATCCCCCCCCCCCAAGAGCTCCAAAACGATCGGTTGTGCTCCACCAGATCGTGGGATCACCTGGTGGTGGGCCTGCCAACACTGCGTACATCCATAGATTCATGATCCATCCTAGATTCGTGATGTTCGCCATTTTGACTGTCACAGCTGATCGGACACTGGGCTCGTGGATCCGGTTCCACGGCCTGTGTATTAAAAATAAAGTGTACTGGAGTGTAGTTATCCGACGGCGGAGAGGTGGGGAGAAGGAAAGGGTCGTGGTTGTGGTATATCATGGACTGGCATATAACCATAGAACCAGAGACAAAGACTACCACGCTGATCGCCAACCTTCACTAGTTGGAGAGGAAGAAGAAGAAGAAGGATTTTCACGTTGTGTGTCTGGTTCAAAGGTTTTTCTGGTGAATATACTCGGTCGTCGAGGGCGGGCGCCGAACCGTTCCCCAACTACCCTCGCTTGTATCGGAATCTTATAAATATAAAGATCCGAGTTTTTCCGAAGGAACACAATTTCTCACTACATCTGTAGTAAATCTCTATCGCCGGAGACCGTCTACGCTGGCTCTGTGCAGACATTAGTGCTCCGGTTTGAAGGACGATGTAGCTCTGTGAAATTGCCACGATAATAAGACAATGATTACAATATGATGCTGTGTGTAGCACCCCAACTAACGCCATGTTGTCATTGTCTGGCGGGTAACTTAACATTAGGTGATCCCCTTTTCGTTTCCTTTCTTAGTTGAGAAAAAAAAAAAAAAAAAAGACTATGACACTAAAGATTATATACATCACAGCATATTCGTCGCTTCAGACGTAAGATGTTAAGTCTCATTATCGTAATAATTTTACTATCTACAACGCCCTTCAAGCCGGATCACAGTAACGTTCGCACAGTACTATTTGTCGACTGCAATAGGAGCTGCGGCGGTACCTAGACGGTCTCCGGCGACAGAGACATTACCACCAGTGATAGCTATAGGTCCTTCAAACCGGATAACAGTAATGTTAGCACAGTATAGTTTTGTCTGCTGCAATAGGAGCTGTGGCAACAGAGACCGTCTTAGTACTACCGTTTACTGCTGAACGGTGTGATGTAGAGCAATAGCAGTAGCAGCAGCAGCAGCAGCAGCATCAGCAGCAGCAGCTTGCTGTATGTAAAACCCACCTGAGTGACTAGATGCTGGAAGCGCCTCTCGCACGGCGACACCAGCTGCAGCTTATACTCCACGTTGCCGAAGCGGGGCTCCGGCGGGAGGCTGCCGTAGCACTCCTCGCCGGAGTCCTCGGAGTCGGTGGTGCTGTGACGTTCGCAATCAAATAAACGATTTAACAACATTGTAAGATACCATAAAAAGTCGACTAAAAGGAACAATTCATGGTCGTCGTCAGCCGATAGACGACCTTCCAAGGGGTGCTTCCAATGGGGGTTGGTTGGAGCCAGAGCCTCGTCTGTTGATCAGTAGGCTGCACCACGAGCTGGTGAGGTCGGCTTGGGTCCAGTGAGCTGCTACACGGAAACCCTTACAACCAGATCAAGGACTGCTTTTCTTGTGATCTTTATTACAACATTGTGCGGAAGAATTTGGAACAAATAATCTCTCTTCTCTCTCAGATTCTTCTATCACATCTTTCTTTCCTACTTTCCACTCCCACCTACTAACTCTGTTGACTTGTCCCCCTTCCACTCTCTCTCTCTCTCCCATATTTTTCTTCCCCATTCCTCTTGATCTATTCCATTTTCTCTATCTCCTTTGTCTCTATCCTTCTCCCTTTTTATCTCTATCTCTCTCCCCTCTCTCAAGTTTTTATTCAATCACACCTTTCTTACTTTCCACTCCCACCTACTAACTCTGTTGACTTGTCCCCCTTCCACTCTCTCTCTCTCTCTCATATTTTCTTGCCCATCCCTCTTAATCTACTCCATTTTCTCTATCTCCTTTGTCTCTATCCTTCTCCCTTTTTATCTCTATCTCTCTCCCCTCTCTCAAGTTTTTATTCAATCACACCTTTATTACTTTCCACTCCCACCCAGCTCTCTGTCTACTTTTCCCCCTTTCACTCATTCTCTCCCCACTCTTTTACACTTTCTTTTGTCCTAAAGCCCACAGTCCCGGTAAGTTCTAAGTCCAGCAGTGGACAACTCGTGGGCCTAAACAATTGCCACACTCCAGCACCAGAGCAGTACCGAGCAAATGGTTTTACTCACGTATCATCATCGAAGTAGTCCTCCATATCATCAGAGCTGTAGAAGAAGTCGTTATCCAGGTCCTCGTCGTTGAAGTCACCGGCCAGGTACATTTCATCCTTCAGCCCCACCTTCTCCAGCTTGTCGATCACGTTGTGGTAAACTGCCTGGTCCAGGTAGCCGCTCTTCTCCATCTTAGTGTAACCGTTGTCATCTTTATCAAAGTACCCGCAGTCTTTCGGGTAACCTTTCCTCCTGTTCCTCTTGAAGTCCTCTTTGCCGAGGTCGTTGACGTTCTTGCCAACGTTGTCGTCACACATCTTTGGGACTGGCGAGCGGTTGTTCCAACTCTTAGGGTCCGGTGCCGGGTCTGGGTCGGTCCAGGCTGCAGCAGCGGCCAGGTCTTTCCCTGGTGACACCTTGTTCTTTTTCCTTCTGTACTTGCGACCCGAGTTGCGCCTCTTCGGCTTCTTGTCATCCGCCTTCGCTTCTGTGGAACGTCAGTTTAATTAGGAGTTGAACTTGGCTATGATCACCGATCCCAATGGAGCTCATCATCATCAGTCGACAGATGTCCACTGCTGGGCTTAGACATCCATTAAAAACTCATCCAAAAGCCACCCACAATGTTAGACGACTAATAGTAAATGATACAACTACCTGGATAACACCGCATTGCGTTTATCGCTTTGAAACCTACAAGGTCCTCTGAGCCGGATAACAGATATTTTTGCACACTGGTGTTTGGCTGCAAAATTGGCTGCGGTGGTTTAAGGTGAACTAACAACAAAGATCTACCAACCAATGCTACTGAAGAGCGCTGTATAGCACTGGTTAGGATGATATACACTGCATCACATCGAGCTCATCACCTAGAGGTATACTCTGATGCGGTGACCCGGAATGAGTCTTGGCTTCCGATACCATAGAGCATCAGTTGTCTGTCTCGCACTACCACCACCACCCAGACATAAGATATTAAATCTCATCACCGCGTTATTTCACTAGCTACAGATCCTTCGAGCCGGATAAGTCGTTTCTCTCACTACTGTTCGGGAACAGGTATAGGCGCGCTTCAGTGGTGGTATCACCAGTCAGTATACCCTCCATTGCTACTTAAGATCAGCACCCACTTCATCACACCTTCCTACTAGAACTTTCGATCGAAGAAATCCAGAGACAATATTCTTTCTGCGATTGGGATTCCCCGCACCATAGACTTCGAAATCTAATAGACTTACATTGACAGCATCATTTCAAATTAAGTGTTGGTCTCTATTGTTGGAGACTGTTTAGGTACTACCATCGCAGCTTACAAGCAATACTTTGCAAACATTACTGTTCCGGTTTGAAGGGCTTTACAGTGAAATTACCGCAGTAACGAGACATTTTAAATTACAAGGCGATGAACATAGTTTGGTGCAATGTATGTCATTCAAACCTTCGCCGCGTTGTCACGGGCGTATCACTTACAATCAGGTGATTAGAAAAAAAAAAAAAAAAACCACTAAAGAGTAACTCACCGTCATCCTTCTTATTCACTTCTATGTAGTTCTCTATGTAGTTGCAGTCCTTGACCAGCAGCTCGGTGCTGAGGTCGGGCTCGCACAGGAACGACGACTCCTCCGGAAGCGTCTCGCGCTTGCCGTGGGACCTCCTCGACTTCCGCCTTCCTGTTGCCAAATGTCGAACACACTGCTGATTCTATGAAGCGGCTAACAACTGTATTCCTTTGCCTATCAACCTGAACTCTTCGATTCGTATAGCAAATACTATCCCTGGAGCTAGTTAGGATGATGTACACTACACCAGACAGTGCCTCATATAGAGATCTAAGATGGTAAGTGATACGCATGCCCATAACGCTAGTGAGAATGGTATACGACTACACCACATAAGATGGTCGAGTCTCTTTAATCCAGTAACTAGCTACAGCGCCCTTCAAACCGGATCACAGTAATCTTTGCAGTGCTGTTTGTCGCAGTAGTGGTACCTAGCTAGATGGTCTCCGGCAAGAGAGACCAGACACACTACCACCAGTGACAGCTATAGGTCCTTCAAACCGGATCACAGCAATGTCCGCACAGCACTGTGTGCCGGCTGCAACAGGCGCTGCGGCGGTACCTAGACGGTCTCTGCCGACAGAGACACTACCACCAGTGACAGCTATAGGTCCTTCAAACCGGATCACAGCAATGTCCGCACAGTACTGTGTGCCGGCTGCAACAGGCGCTGCGGCGGTACCTAGACGGTCTCCGCCGACAGAGACACTACCACCAGTGACAGCTATAGGTCCTTCAAACCGGATCACAGCAATGTCCGCACAGTACTGTGTGCCGGCTGCAACAGGCGCTGCGGCGGTACCTAGACGGTCTCTGCCGACAGAGACACTACCACCAGTGACAGCTATAGGTCCTTCAAACCGGATCACAGCAATGTCCGCACAGTACTGTGTGCCGGCTGCAACAGGCGCTGCGGCGGTACCTGGACGGTCTCCGCCGACAGAGATACTACCACCAGTGACAGCTATAGGTCCTTCAAACCGGATCCGCTCACCAGTTTCCTTCGAGTCGGATAACATTATCTGGATACTACTGCCTGGTGAAACTAGTAGTTGTGGTGGTACTTAAACAGTCTCCAGCAGCAGAGACCTACCATCACTAAAGGTTAGCCTACCATCATTAGTTCAAATGATAGGCCTCCAGTGCCTGAGATCGTCTAGGTATGTACCACCGCAGCGACGAACAGCACACTGCATACATTACTGTGATCCGGTTTGTAGTACGCTGTAACTGGTGAAGCTATTAACGAGGCCTAATGTTATATATCGCCGTTAACTAGCGCCGCGTAGCTACGTGCAGGCGTACCATTCACCATCAGGGGAACGTACGTAAAAGTCCTTAAAGCCGGATAACTGACAACCATTAAAATTACACGTTGGGCTACTACCTTTGGGCGCGTCCGGGTTCCTCTTGGCTTCACCATCGTACTTCTGCCGCTTCTTGTTCGTCTGCTTGCTCTGCGCGCCGTCGGTCGGGTCGAACAGCCCGAAGAACGAGTCCATCGCGATACTGAAAGAGAGTTCAATGAACTCTATAGAAGCTAACTGAACCTTGAAACGGAGGGTAGGTAGAGAATTACATGCTGATAAGTGACACCAAAAATGGTAATTGATGATGACAATGAGATCTGTATATGTTACAGTCAATACACAGCAGCAAAAAAAAAAGAAAAAGTCAATGTTTTTTCTATCCGGTTTGAAGGACGTTGTAGGTTTTAAAATTACTGAAATAACTATAATTGTATTTGCGATATAGCAACGCAAAGAATACAATATAGTGCAGTGTATGTTATCCCAACTCAAGCATTGTTATGGACGATCGTATCACTCACTATCACGTGAACGTCCTCTAATCGCGATGTTGAATTAAAAAAAAAAAATCACTACCCTAATAAATAAATACTAGCGTCTATAACCGTAGACTATTTTCATTGACAGCGTAGGCGTTGCGACAACAAAATACTGTACAGGTCATTCGCCCAAAAGCGCGGGAAATTAAGATTTTTACTTTAATCTGTAAAAAGGCACAGGTACCTTAGATAGAGGATATAATATTTTAAAAAGCATTATTCATAGTACCGATAAGCATCATTACTTCCAAATAAATATATTTATGCTTTATCCCTAATGGTGACAGACAATAATAATTAAAAAAATAATTTAATACTATCAATGCGGCCATTATGAAAAAAAAATTATAAAAATCATTAAATACGTAATTTAATAAAAAAAAAAAATAAACCTCTAAATTTAGACTATTGGCAGAATGTTAAAATTACTTTTGCTTGTTTTTATGAACGCACCGCGGTTGCCAAGTTCCCGCGCACCTCTGACAAGCTGCCAAGGTCGCAGAGTATGTTTGAATGTATATACACAAATTGAATTGTTTACATTATAAAAAAAGGATTTCTTTTTTATTTTTTTTCGTTGTTAATTTATTACGTAATAAATCAGCTGTTCATCGCCCGCTTTGTAGGCCGTAAAATCTCCGCAATCCCTTTGAGGGAAGGAGTGTTTAAATCCATTCTTAGCCGACCTATAAATGTCAGAAGATCTTTAACAAATTTTGAGTGTTTACTTCTAATAGTTTCGGAGATCTCGTGATGAGTACCAACATAGGTGGAAGTCTTTTTCAGAAATCAAAAAAAAAAAAAAATGGAATGCTTATTCAGAACGGATGGACGAGGCGACGAAGTCTTCACTTAGAGGGAGGTATGAAAGAAGGAAATGGAATGGAGAATGAGAGAAAAGAGGAGGAGAATAAAAAGAAAGAAAGATAAGAATAGGTTAGATAGAGAAGATGGACGAAAGGAGAGAATGTAGCATCTACAAATAAGGAAATTAGAATGATAAGTGATAAATGTAAGCTTAAAAGTGCTAATAAAGGCCCTGACCCGCCATACGCAGGGGAATGAGTGTAAAAGAAAAAAAAATACATAGGTGGAAGTGTTTTATATATATAATTATACGATAGATGGATTGTTGTGGAAATCATTTGGATCAGTGGCTCACACAAAAGTGTTTTTTTTTTTATTCTACAAAGCGACGAGGCGAAAAATAAATCATCTGATATTATACTAACTAAAGCTCGTCAAACCTGAAAATATTCACATCTACACACTACTGTTTGTCAGATGGAATCTATTGCTTCTAAGCTCCAGATGTACCTATCTAGTCAGTCTTCCAATAGAGACATACCTGTTGTAAGTATTATGATTATTAATTTATAATAATGTAATAAATAAATTAATTACACAATACCTAAACACATTGTTTTATTGTGAGACAATTATTCAAATGATTCCTTTATAACAAATAATAACACTTGATTTACTCACATCTATTATTTATTATACCTTTGTAAGATCCCTCGCACAACTAATGCACTCAAGCAAACCTCACCTGCTTGTGGTGCAGCCTAATCAACAAACAAGGCTCTGGCATCCACCAATATACATTGGGCAAGTGTGGTGAAAAATGTCCCAATTTCCTTCAAATTAACTCATATAATAATAATAATAGACATTTATTTGTCTAAAAAAAAAAGAACTCAAGTCTATGTGTAATAGATTAAACATAACAAAAATAAATAAAACATTAGACAAAATGGTCCAGGGCTCAGTACATTGGCATCTGGTGCCAAGTCCTGCTAGTGCTTTAATTGGTTGCTTGTTAAATTATGGAAACAGTATACTTATAAATAGCGAGCACACATGAATCAACCGGAACCGTTTATGCCGAGTGATTGCTGCATCGAAAGCCATTTGCGACAGTTGCATTTAAAGGTGAACCGAGATATGGTACAGCGGAGGTGGTAAGTCATATAAACGTCTGTCTGTCGAGTTGCTAGAATCCTGGATGTGAACAGTGTAAGACCAATTGATGTTGAGAGGCCTTTAGGGGAGGCCTATGTCCAGCAGTGCATGCCTATCAGCTGATGATGATATCTTTGTAATGTTAATATGTCCATTTTACTTGCCTCTTTTACCCGCCAGAAAAAAAGTGGGGCATCCATATTGGTGTTAAAACTTTCCATTGTGCACTTGCTTCGAAACCGGCAACCAATGGTTTATATGGTATAAGTATGTATATCAATCAAATCGGAGATGTCCTAAAGAAAGGCCGGGTCATAAGCACTTGCAACTGACGAGCGTGCATGAAGACACTTATGAAAGTGGAGGAAGCGAGAGAGGTGTGCCAGGATCGTAGCAGGTGGAGAGAGCTGGTCTCTGCCTACCCCACTGAGAACGAGGTGTGATATATATGTATGTATGTATATCACCATGGCTCAAATCCCTCCATATGAACCCTTACAAACAGCCCCTAGTGCCTGTCTAGGCTATGCTGACTGGATTAATTAATGTGGAGTTTATTAGGGGATGCCTTTGTCCAGAAATGGATATCTATCGGCTGATGATTATGATGATGACTGATATTTTGTTTCCGAGTTATATCAGATATATTACTAAAGACTTAAGGTGAGCAATGCTGTATCGAATCATTTTCAGATTAGGTTATCGGAGTGTGAGTAATTCATTTATCAATGGACTTCATATTTGAATAACAATGTACCATTAAACCTGAGCAATTCTGTGAAATATTACATCATCATTACAACCAGTTCGTGTCCAATAAACCTTCTGCAACAATGGGTAAATAATTGACTTTCACATCACATGGCATTAAATTATAGAGACCATAGAAGATGTGTTCCGGTGCAGAATAAATCTCCTATTGTATGTTGGTAACTAAAGACAGAATCTCCAAAGATAAATCTCCCCATATGAATCCCTACCTGATTGATCTTGGTATCTGGACGAGGCATGTGTCCAGAATTGGACATCTATTGGGTGATGAGAGATAGGTTTGAATAAATTCTACTATCATCTATGTCATACGATTGTACTGCTGTCCATTCTCAAGATACAATAAAGTTCATTAGTGGTTACAGTAATTAAATTAAAACCAATCAAGCGATGGCCTCAATTTCACGTAACTTTAAATAACTATGAAACCTATAGAGAGGCATCAATGAACATATTCCAAATCTCATGTTGACATTTGACACGGAAATGCTGTAATAGTGCACATTTACTATACAACACAGCCATATGAGGCGAAGAGATTGAACCAGATAACTTTGTCAAGATACATGGTTAATTTCACCCCATGGAAGTACATAATTTATATAAAAAAAAAATTTAAGATTTCTCTAAA
The DNA here is from genome assembly GCA_029286815.1 of Troides helena. Taxonomy (NCBI): domain Eukaryota; kingdom Metazoa; phylum Arthropoda; class Insecta; order Lepidoptera; family Papilionidae; genus Troides; species Troides helena. Next base: position 977,586 of record JAGSMV010000034.1, read on the forward strand.
TATTTTTTTTTTTTTTAATTTAAATATAAAAAAATAAAAGTTTAAGTATTATGTAAGACATTAATTCTATCCTTTATTTCAAAATGATGCAATAAATTTACAAAAATAACAATTTGTATTAAATTTAAGTATTGTTATATTTTTACATCATCAGCCGATAGACGTCCACTGCTGGACGTAGGCAAAGTTATTATTGTGAAGCAACAGCACAATACTCCGAGACCAGAAAACATTTGACCAAGAAAACAATTAAAAAATCAGGCTACACAAATAGAATTTGGAAATAAAAACTGTTTCTTATTACACAATACTAAAAAAAAAGTAATAACATTTTCTTGGGAAAGACATCTCTTTGTTCTTTAATCAGATACACCGAGTAAACAAAAGATAATGGTTATCAATTGATTAATGTAAAAAAAATGTTTTTCTAACAATAGACCGCATATTAATTAATTCGAAACAAACAAATACATATATATCATGAAAATATATGTATAATCATGTTATTTTATTATATAATTTCAAATCATTGATTGGATGTTATTAAATTAGAAATGAAGTTACCTGTAACAGCTGTTCCGTTAGGTTCAAGGTCACATTGAAACACCACTCACTGTTGCCAAGACCGCACGCGAAACGATTGTGAGTCAACAAATGTACAACACAAACGGTATACGTCCAAAATAATTACAACAATGACGCAAACATTACGAAAATATTGCAACTGTGCAAACGAGAAGACTGAGCGGCGGTTAAATATCGTTTATCACATTAATATAATGAATATACATCACACTTGTTACTTATTGATAGGACGGGAATAATTTATTATTGACGATTGCTTCACCATTCCATAAATTGTATCACACGGATTCTGATGAAATATTTTGACATTTCATTAGCAAGAAATCAATTCAACAAACGGTTAAGTACTATTTTTTTTATCAGCTTTCTGTTTTTATTAATATCACTCGTTTAGTGTTTAAATATTGTAATAATTTATTTATAACGGCTGCTTTGCTGTACCATAATATCACACGAATCCGGAGTTGAGCTGTTGTGAGACTAGGTTTCAAAAGCAGGTATTTATTGCTCTGAAATATTTTTTTTATGTAAAACTTAAATAGAAAATTTTTACTGGATTCGGGCATCACAGGATCGATGTGGAGATATTTATGGGAATCCTATGTTCGGAAGTGGACATCTATCAGCTGATAATGATGATGTTGAAAGAGAAAATTAAATTATTATAATGATGTTTTAATATGACCACAATTAATGGAGACTATTTGTGCACGGTCACGATTATCAGGATTGAGCGAGCGAGTGCGAAGAAGAAGAAATACAAAATTATTATCTAGTTATACATTGCGTACTACTTACTACGAGCATAGTCTTTTTATAAAAAAAATTAATTTATATAGTTATTTAATAAAACACAAAGTTAAAGTAAATTTCAAAACATATTTTTTTGTTTACGGTAGATATGGCGCTAAATTCTATTACCGAAAAGGTTTAATTTCTTTTATTCTATGGAAGTATGCCAAAAATATTCCTAAGTATTTCGAAACCTGGTATTCACTTCTGGTATTTGTAGTAATTGTATCATTGGTTTTAGGTACGTATATGTATCGAATGATATATTTTATTATAATATTTGCAAGAAATTAATTGTATTTATATAAAACTTGACCCAGTAAAAAAATATGATTATATACTCTTTCAATTTGTAGTTAAAAAAACAACACATATAGTCAACATTTGTATATATCGTTTACTAACGTGAAGGTTCATTTTAAATTATTTGACATAAAATTAATAGAAAGCCACACGTTTCCACTATTTGATTTATTGCTTTAACACAAGCGTGAAAATAATTATAGAATTACAATAAAAAAATAATATTGTTTGAAGTAATTCACAAAATAATAGCTAATTTCTAATATGTTTATTATAATTAAATCTTCTCTGTGTTCTATAAAACGTTTCGTTTTACGTTAAGTATTAAAACTGTTAAATGTTTAAAAACAATTGCTAATTGACAGCTCAAAATCCAATTTCTCTCACAGGAAAGGAGATTGAAAAGATTCTAATGACTACATTAATAAAATTAGAAGAATTTTTGATTTAAAATTCGCTTGTAAAAAATATAAAAATGTAGGCAACGACTGTGCAAGGCAAGTTTGCAATTAATACTTTATTATGTAAATTAAACAAATATATTCGATTATATGTTTGTACATATATATATATGATTTTACTTAATTAAGTATATGAAAATTAGAATACATCACCAGTCAACATCACGTGAATTTTTGTTTGATCATCAACCTATACAAATAAAAAATATCTTCCATCAAACTTGTAATTAATTAGTTTTCCAATTTTAATACATTATGTCCAATTTTTTAGTTTGATATATTATTAAAGAATTACTTTAATCTGTAATGTCATTTATAACTTTCTTTTTGCATTTTTATAGTAAAAACAGACAAAAACAATGTCCCATGTCTGTATATTTTCTTTAAAGATGTAGAGTTTATTACAAATTTTTTCTATTGCAGATAGGATTCTATCACATATTTTTTTTAATGTTTTCCTATAAGTCACTAGCTGCAGTAAAACATTAAAATGAAGACAAAAGTAAAACGGAAGCAGCCCAATCAACAACACAACTTTAAATGTGACATATGTAAGAAGGTAAAGAGTAATAATTGTTGTCTATAACTGTTATGATATTTATACTTGTTAGACATTAAATCTTACAGCAGCACAAATTTTACTACATACTTAGAAATTGAAACCTAGTGGGTGGTAGGTATAACACCATCCAGTTAGCTACTACAGCAATGCCTATTTCTGCCACAGGATGGTGGTGTGCAAACATTACTGTCTCCAGTGTGAATGGTCTTGTAGCTAGTGTAGTTACTGGGGTAATGTGATTCAATGTTTAATGTCTCAGGTAATGAATGCAATGTGGTACAGTATATTTAATCCAACTAGCGCCACATTGTTATAGGCAGACATATTACTTGCCATCAGGTGAACATCCTGCTCATTGGTGTACCTTAGTAGACTAAAAATTACTATGATAAAGTCAGTGGAATTCATAACCATCATCATCACCCATTAGACCATGGAGTGAATATAAATGTCCCGCTGGTCTTGTTACTTAATTGAATAAAAAAAAAGGATTGTGGAAATATCTACTTCATCTGACTTTAATATGAAAGGACTATCAATATTCTTTCTTGCTTCTACATTATGAATCACTTTCCAGAGGTTTTTCGACAAATGGCTTCTACATGAACATAAGAAACTCCATACTACTGCAACACCTTACAGGTGCAAGCTTTGCCCCTACTCCGGCAAGACATCCAAATACCTAGGCAGACACATGAAGCTATCACACACTGCACCAAAAATCTCATGCGATATTTGCGGGAAGATGTTCCACTTTCAGTGCAAGTTGAAGGATCACATGAACATACATACTGGTTAGTATATGTATGGCATCTTGGAGTCTTCTGGTTTTCTGTTTTCAAATTTATGTGAGACAGTTAGTGATACACGTGTTCATCATCATGCAACACACTTAAATTTTGTATAGGTTTCCTATTATTCCGCAGGTGCTAAGCCGTACAAGTGCAAAGTATGTGGGAAGGCTTTCAACTCCTCCTATTCACTTGGCACTCATCGACTGATACATGAAAGTGAGTACCCTTAACCCTTAACTACAAGACAAGCTGGACTCACCTGTTGGTGTTACATGTGCCGATAACCATATAGCACTAGTAGAGTAATATATACAGGACTTAATTGTGCTCGTCATTTTGAGACATAAAATGTTGTCTTGTTACTCCAGTAATTTTAGTAGCTACAGTGCTCTTCAAACTGGAACACAGTAACGTTTGCACACTACTGTTTGTCAGCTGCAACATGATCTGCATGGTAACTATCTAGATGGTTTCTGCCATCAGAGGCCAACACTGGTAATTGATGAGAGGATGTTCTCGCTACTTGGATGAAATAAAAAAATATATTCTTTCAACCAGTTTTAATGCACCACAATCCTTGACAGATAGTGTTCATTAGAGGAGTCCATAACACAGTCCGCTGGCCTCACGCACTGGCCTGAACTTTCAACAAACCTTCGAACAAAAATGTTGGTGTTATGACGTTGGCTGTGGTTGTTTGGAAGATTGATAATTGTGACCTGGTGATTAGTCCATGGTTAGTCCACTGTTAGGACTTTGCATCTTCCTTTAAGTTGAGAGACCACAATGGCAAGTGCGGCTTGGTTTATATCACATAGATATGATTTTGGCTAACTCACCATACTTTCCTTCAACGGAAACGCAAGATTCAATAAGATCAAACCTGTGCATGTACAAATTGAAGTAGATTTATTGGTGCTTGGTCCTTGACCATATACCTTGGTTTTACTGGAAACTGTCTACTTATATACCTCTGCATTATTTTGCCACTGTTATTGCTACACTGGTTAAGGTAAATGGAGATATAAAGAGAGACAGAGAGAGAGGAAGACGGGCAGAGAGAGACGGAAAGAGAGCTGCGCAAAGAGTGAGATACGGAGAGAGGAATAGAGACAGAGAGAGGGATAGAAACGAAGAGCGAGATAGAGACGGAGAGATAGTAAAGGCCCTATGTTTATGAAATCCAGTACACCGCAGTACTCTTCAAGTTGTGTAAACATCGTATCACATGTCTATTTGTTATATGCTGATGATACTAACGAGATGTATTACACCTTAGGAATCCTAGATCAGTTCTAAAGATGCTTTAACTTAGTAGTAAAGAAACAGTGTTAAGGAACCAACCCCGGCCTGCAGAAGCATCCGGGAATGGAGAGAGACAGACAATGCCGCGGCTTCAGAACGATTGTCGTGTCTCTCTCTCTGTGTTGTTTGTGCACCTCCATCGCGTTCCTAAGATAATGCAACAGCTTGTTTACGTCAAACACTTCTTGGTGGAACTCCTCGTTTTTTCCAAATACCCTCTCAAGGACCAACTGGAATGGAATGGAAATTTTACTTGATCAATATTAGGCAATCCAATGATTGCCTTAAGAATTTTTTTCGATCGTATCTTTCTAGAGTTCGTATCGTACTTTTGGGACTCTGGAATTTTATCTTTCTACCCATACTTTTTGCCAGTGATTTCCGACATGAATTGTGACTAGAGTAATCACTTGGTTAGCATGGGATTTTCAAACTCTTCGAGTGCAATGTGGTGTTGTATAAACCTCTTAACTAGCGTTATTATTGTCACATAGCTTACCGTCTAGTGAACGTCCTGTGTCTGTTAGCTTTATTGAATAAAATGCGAAATCTGTCGTTACCTCAACCATGTCTTCGGTGAACTCGAAAGATGCCTTCGAATATCTGTTCATGGTTCTGGTCAGTGTCCTCAAAAAATCCTCACCGTATCCGATCCTTCTGCTCCCGTAGCCACACTTCCTGATTATTTTCTTTATCATGACATAAGGCTCCTTGCTTCTGAACCAGTTGCAGGTTCTGTTCTCCAACGCGTTCTTCAGCTTCCTCCCCAGATCGTTCTCATGATTCGCTGCCATCTTTGCAAAACTCTCACCAATTTCCTTTTTCATTTCGATATCAACGAAATGGCTTGCATTAGTTACATTGTACTCGAATTTCAAATCGTGCTTTACAGATTTTTCATGTATTTTTTCGCCATCTTGTTTCGATTCCATCTTGTCGAGTGTTTCCGCGCCTGTTTCAATGCTATTATCTATGTAAATGTCCAAATAATTATTTTCCTGAGTGTGCATTTCTGCTTCGTTTTTGTTAGTTTTTAGACTATTAACGTACTCTTGGTAACGAAGTGATTTATCTCTATTACTCTCGTTGCGTTTCCATGTTTTTTGTTTTTATTATCATTTAATATTTCTTTGTATTCTGTAGTTATACCGATTGCGGCCCCTGGGTTGATTTTATTTATCAGTGTCTTCATGTAGCTTGCGTTGATCCTGTCTCTTTTTTTTTTGTCCTCCTCAATCATTTTTCTGTAGTCCATTATTTTTAATCTATGAAATAGGTTTAAGATTTTAAAATGATTTTTATTTTGGAAAAGGTTTAAAAATGATCGCTCGATAAATCTACACTTTTTAAAGTTATATAAGTTCAAGGCACTAATATAAATGCTATAAGATTTTATGTTGGTGGTCATCTGTGCGGGATATTATGGTAAAGTTGGAAGTCTCATCGTCACCAGGTCTAGTGAAATCTATTGCTGAATAAAGACTTGCTCAATCGATCTTCAGCACGATTAATCCTATTCAAAGATTCCTTGCTATCTTCAATAGATCATCAGTCCATCTGGCAGACATCTCTCTCTGCGCTTGCCATCCATCCATTTACTATTCGATTTTTAATTTGTATTACACCTCTGCCTTTGTCTTTCTCTTCTACGTCTTCGTCCTTTATATACTCTTAATTTACATTTTTTAATAAGCGTATAACTTACCACTAGGTGAACGCCTCTTCGATTCATCATAACCATTGCCATCAACATCTCCATTATCATCATATTAACCTGTGGCCCCACCCTCGGTTGGACATAGGTTTATTGCGAGGTATTTCATAAAATACATCTCTTATGCAGACTACCTTTCAATGGCGTTTATAATGTTCTGACACATCACCGGGCAGGTGTAGCCAAGCGGTATCCATGGCGACGCGTGTGTATCCTGACAGTACACCCTTCCTTCTGTTGACAAAGTTGATGCCAGTAGGGTCATTTGTATATTTTGGAAGGAGATTGTCGTGTATAGCCGTTAACTGTTTACTTGTCTCTACTTTGAACCCCCAGGTCTAATTTTTAGTTTCGGTGCCTCGCATTGTGGCGGTAGGATCGCTACCACCGACATGTTGTAAATCTGACGATATGTGATGCTAATTAAGATATTTACACTGCATTACGTTATACTCGTCTCCTTTATAGGTGAAATGTTGTGTCCCGTTTTTATTTTCTGTTGTGTTCGACCCTTCACACCACCGATACTGCCTCCGCGAGGGCAATGACAGCTTAAGTCGGACTTGCACCGGCTAAATCCCTGTAGGTTTCTGCTAGGTACAAGGCTCCCTAGCATCTTGTGGATGATTTATTAAAATAACGAACTCATCTTTTTAATCCAGTATTAAAAATCGCTCACCAGTTAAACGGATGATCAAGCACAGAGTGAAAGCTCTTCCAATCGCGTACATGTTAAATAATTAACTCAACGTAATCATCTGCACTTGTTGTTATAGCCGCCATGTTGCTTTATGTATATACACAACGACGTTGGTTTGTCCGTTTGTTGGTTATATTTGAATCTCACATGATTTTAAATAATCCATCATCTCGAACTTGGACAGGGTGGGCAAAAAAACCTCGACTCCGTCTTTGTGGGAAAATACAAAGAGTTCCAGTTGTGGGAACATTTATAGGGCTGCTTATTGTGGATTTGAAGATTTTAAATAATCTATCAACTCGAACTTAGACAGGGTAGTACAAAGATAATCTCAACTCGGTCTTTGTGGAAAAGTACAAGGAGTTTCAGTAGTGGGAATATTGATATGGCTGCTTAATGTAGATTTGAAGATTTTAAATAATCTATCAACTCGAACTTGGGCTCTGGGCAAGGAGGTCAAAAAAATCTCGACTCCTTCTTTGTGGAGAAATACAAGGAGTCCCAGCAGTCGGAATATTTATAGGGCTGCTTATTGTAGATTTGAAATAGGTGATAACTCGGAATGCTCTGTTGCTCATATGTCGACTGCAGACAGCGATGCTGTTGTGGTGGTAGATTTACAGTGTGATGGCGGTAGATAGCGAGGGATTTGTACAAATCCTATCACTATATAAACTTTTCGATACGAAGCATGTGCTCCGAAATCGAACCATGGATTTTCGAGTATACTGGAATATGTACTGGAGTGGATTTTGCTTATATCAATATTTATCCGGTCCTTCGACCCAGATCACCGAAGTTGGTGTGTAATATTTACACCATCATGACTTAAATTTAAATGAGTTAGCTTAGTAAGATGAAGTGTGGGAGTTCAGGTTAGGATATTTATACTGCTCATTGCGCTCACTGGCAATTTGTTTCGTTGCTCCAGTACTTCTTTTAGCTTGGAGATCAGAACTATCACCGTTACTGCTTGGTGGTAGAAATGGTCGCTGCGGTGGTAGTTACACGATCTTCCTCAAAAGAACGTCGAAGAGTCCTCAATGGGAGGACTCTTCGACGTTCACTCTTGTTCATGAAGCAATCACCAATATTCTTCTATATGTACCTTCCTTAGTTTTTCTCTTATTTTGATGATTAGACTCTTCCAAATCTTCCTCTCTCGCTGCCTTCTGATTTTTTTTTCCTTAATCCATTCTACGTCAATGTTGTATCATCATCAGCTGATAGATGTCCGCCGCTAGATATAAGTTCAAAGATCTTCACTCCTCTCAGCCATGTGGTGTCTTTACTCAGCAATTTCCCGTTAATCATTAAGTTAGTCATCATCATCATCAGCTGATAAACGTCCATTCCTGGATATAGGCTCAAACATCTTCATCCTAGCAAATCCTGCTTTGTACTCGGCGACTTCCGGATAAGCGTTAAGTTAGTCATCATCATCATCCGCCGAATTAACCCACTGTTGTAGGCCTCCCCCAAAGATCTGATCGATCGGTCCAGAGTCACCAGGGCCTTCGCTACCGTCGCCGGTATTGTTAAATAAATTAATCATTAATTTATCTAGGTAATGTACCAGGTCTAAGCTAGTCTAGATTTATAGACTTAAATTTACCGTAACAAATAACAACTCATTAATCGGGCAATTTAATTTGAGCTCTTATCGATATTTTTTTTTTATTCAACGAAGCGAACGACGCGAGCTGGCCGTTCACCTGATTTTAAGTAATACGCCTACCTATAACAACGTCGCACTAATTAATATTAGGTTGGCAAATATCTCACTTCCGCCTTTTTGTCTTTTGAATTTCGCGGCTATGTACAAAGCGCTACAGAGCTCGTATCTGGCAATACTATACATAATTTGAAAGGTCTTGACATAACCTACAAAACGACGCTATGCATAATTAGTTTGGATATTGTGTTCAACAGTTATAGACGTGTAAACATGGAGTTCACTAACGCCGAAAACGCGCTATTTTAAAGTTTTCCTTCGTTAAAGGCAAATCCGCTAGAGAAACGTTCCGTGAGATTAATGGTGTTTTGGGGGATGGTACTCTGTCACTTAGAACCGCGGAAGAATGGTTTCGACGGTTCAGAGCCGGTGAAAACGACACCATGGATAAGCCAACCGGCGGAAGACCTGTGACGACAAATACCGATCAAATCATGGACTACATCGAGTTAGACCGGCATGTGGCATCTCGTGACATCGCCCAGGAGATGGGAGTTAGTCACCAAACCATTTTAAACCATCTGCAGAAGGCTGAATACAAAAAAAGCTTGATGTTTGGGTGCCGCATGATTTGACGCAAAAAACCTTCTGGACCGAATCAACGCCTGCGATATGCTGCTGAAACGGAACGAACTCGACCCATTCTTGAAGCGGATGGTGACTGGCGACGAAAAATGGATCACATACGACAATATCAAGCGAAAACGGTCGTGGTCGAAGGCCGGTGAATCGTCTCAAACAGTGGCCAAGCCGGGATTGACGGACAGGAAGGTTTTGCTGTGTGTTTGGTGGGATTGGAAGGGAATCTACCACTATGAGCTGCTCCCATATGGCCAGACGCTTAATTCTACCATCTACTGCGAACAACTGGACCGCTTGAAGCAGGCGATCGACCAGAAGCGTCCAGAATTGGCCAACAGGAAGGGTGTAGTTGTCCACCAGGACAACGCCAGACCACACACTTCGTTGATGACTCGTCAGAAGCTACGGGAGCTCGGATGGGAGGTTTTATCGCATCCACCATATAGCCCGGACATAGCGCCAAGTGATTACCACCTGTTCCTGTCCATGGTGAACGCCCTTGGTGGTGTAAAGTTGAACTCAAAGGAGGCTTGTGAAAAGTGGCTGTCCGAGTTCTTCGCAAATAAGGAGGGGGGCTTCTACGAGGGAGGTATTATGAAGTTGCCGTCTAGATGGAAACAGATTATCGAACAAAACGGCGCATATTTGAACTAAATCCGATCACTGTAACACTTTTTATAAAGCATTGAATAAAGAGCAAAAAAGCGGAAGGGAGATATTTGCCAAACTTATATGTTATACACTACATGTTCATGACGTTAAGCTTCGTTACCCTAATGATTAACTAGTACAGCGCCCTTCAAACCAGATCACAGTAATGTCTGCACAGTACTGTTTTTCGGCTGCAATAGACTCTGCGGTGGTACTTACCTAGACGGCAACAGAGACCTATCGCCAGTAACGAAATAAAATGTTGTACTGTTGTAGGATTGATGGGGATTCCCCTTCATATTCCTTTTAACGCTTTAAATCTTTTTCAAATACATTGCCATAATACAAATAAAAAATCTTTATCTTATAAATCGATTTTAGGAGGAAAAATTGGTCTTAATAATGGCTTAATATTTTATCCAAAAAGAGTATTTTTTTTCTCCTCCTCCTCCTTCTCTTTCTCAACCTCTTCCTCATTAATTCTATCACAGAGTAATAATAACTTTTATGTATAAAGATAGAGCCTTTTCCTTGTACATTCCTTCTTTTTCGGCCTACCATAAACAGTTTGATGTATCCAAAGTATTAATAGCATGGTTTCCCTTTCCAGACCGGAAGCCGTACCAATGCACCATGTGCGACTACGCCTGCCGCGACAGCTCGACCCTCAGGAAGCACCGGAACCGCCACTTGGGGGAAGTAAAGTCCTTCCCGTGCACACTGTGCGATAAAGCGTACGTATATATAGATTGACTGCATCACATCCACACGTTGCGCTTGTGTGTGAACACGCACGGTCCGTTCACTCGATATCAAGTGATACGCCTGCACATAACACGGCGCTACTTAGGATAGTACACAGCACCACATTGTGCCCGCTGCTATTAACGTTAGATGTTCAGTCTCGTTATTCCAATAATTACACTAGCTACAACGCCCTTCAAACCGGAACATTGTAAAGTTTGCTTAGTACCTAGACGGTCTAGGTCTAGACATTTAATATATTTTGATCTCAACTCTGTGTATGATCCCAACAGCTGCAAGTACAAGACGGACCTGAGGATGCACATGGATGAGAAGCACTTCGGCGTGAACGTGCTGAGAGTGCCGTGCGAGATCTGCGGCAAGATGTTCAAGACCAAGTCGTTCTTGACTGTCCATGTCGTGAGTTGAAGTGAAAAATTTTGCCCACTTTTTAGTCCCACTGATGGACTTATAAATTATCCTTAAATAGCCTAAATGTTATTACTGTTCGACGTTGAGCAAAGCCGTGAAGACAATTTCGACCACTTTGTATTCCCACTGCTGGACAGCATGATCTCTATACCATCGCGATAGTACCGTCGTTACAAGAACAGCTTTCTTGAATAAGCGACGATGAATTTGACCCTCTTTATAAACGACTCCGAGTCCCAGCGGTGGGAATTACACGTTTATAATCGAATACAAAATCTTTTCGTTGTAGTCTAAGAAATCGAGTTTTGTGGGTTACATCATAATTTGTCCAGCTGTGGGACGTTTATTCGACATCCGACTATAATGCTTCCACAGAAGAAAGTCCACGCGCGCTGCACCGCGTGCAAGTGTGACGTGTGCGGCGCTGTCTGCACCACCAAGGGCAACCTGCAGACCCACATCAGGACCCACTTGGACATCAGACCCTACACGTGCACCTTCCAACGTTGCGGCAAGAAGTTCAAGATACTGGTGAGCATAGTCTATATACATCGAAGATGCCCGGGTTCGATTCCCAATAAGCATTAGAAAATCGATATGTACTAACACCTACCCGCCCGCCTGCACTTAGCTAAACTAGTTGATTACTGACCGACTATCCTTGTGAAAGGTCACCAGTCCCAACTGTGGGAATATTAAGTGGGCTGCTAATAGCATCATCAATATAATACAAATTTAATTAGAGCAGCAACAAGGCAACCTATGCCTCAAAGCGACGAACACAATGCGATGCAGTGTAAACACCTTAACCGTTAAGAGGACGGCATGCTCTCGCCTAATCTAGTGAATAAACGTACAGTCCCAGTAGTGGGAATATTAAGTGGGCTGCTAATAGCATCTTTATCTTCAATATAATACAAATTTAATTAGAGCAGCAACAAGACAACCTATGCCTCAAAGCGACGAACACAATGCGATGCAGTGTAAACACCTTAACCGTTAAGAGGACGGCATGCTCTCGCCTAATCTAGTGAATAAACGTACAGTCCCAGTAGTGGGAATATTAAGTGGGCTGCTAATAGCATCATCAATATAATACAAATTTAATTAGAGCAGCAACAAGGCAACCTATGCCTCAAAGCGACGAACACAATGCGATGCAGTGTAAACACCTTAACCGTTAAGAGGACGGCATGCTCTCGGCAAATCTAGTGAATAAACGTACAGTCCCAGTAGTGGGAATATTAAATTGGGCTGCTAATAGCATCTTTATCATCAATATAATACAAATTTAATTAGAGCAGCAACAAGACAACCTATGCCTCAAAGCGACGAACACAATGCGATGCAGTGTAAACACCTTAATCGTTAAGAGGACGGCATGCTCTCGCCTAATCTAGTGAATAAACGTACAGTCCCAGTAGTGGGAATATTAAGTGGGCTGCTAATAGCATCTTTATCATCAATATAATACAAATTTAATTAGAGCAGCAACAAGACAACCTATGCCTCAAAGCGACTAACACAATAGGATGCAGTGTAAACATCTTAACCGTTAAGAAGACAGCATGCTCTCGCCTAATCTAGTGAATAAACGTACAGTCCCAGTAGTGGGAATATTAAGTGGGCTGCTAATAGCATCTTTATCTTCAATATAATACAAATTTAATTAGAGCAGCAACAAGACAACCTATGCCTCAAAGCGACGAACACAATGCGATGCAGTGTAAACACCTTAACCGTTAAGAGGACGGCATGCTCTCGCCTAATCTAGTGAATAAACGTACAGTCCCAGTAGTGGGAATATTAATTAGAGTAATAGGCAACATTATGCATGTATTCAATTCGTTGCAGTGTAAACATACTAACTTTATTTACCGTTTTTATGTAAAGTTGAATTGTTCGTATCACAGGGTGATTTGAAGAGGCACAACGTGATACACTACCCGGAGCGACACTACCCGTGTCCCACTTGTGGGCGGCTGTTCGTGCGCAAGTCGAGGATGAAGCGTCACCTGGCGCAGCACCTGCCCAAGGTCAAGACGATACAGTGCGACCTATGCGATATGTTGTGAGTTACCTATTGTAAGCAGGGTCCGTTTCCGATACCTAAATACCGACCGTCTACTGTGCGAACATTACTATGTTCCGGTTTGAAGGACGTTGCAACTAGTGAAATCGCTAGGGTAATTGTATTTGACAAAGTAAATGTCAAGGCGACGAGCATAAGGTGGTGTAGTGGGAACTTCCTAATTAGAGCTATGTCGGGAGAGAGAGTGAGAAAGAGCGAGGGAGCGAGAGAGAGAGCGAGAGAGAGAGCGAGAGAGAGAGCGAGAGAGAGAGCGAGAGAGAGAGCGAGAGAGAGAGCAAGAGAGAGAGCGAGACAGAGAGCGAGACAGAGAGAGCGAGAGAGAACGAGAGAGAGAGCGAGAGAGAGAGCGAGAGAGAGAGCGAGAGAGAGAGCGAGAGAGAGAGCGAGAGAGAGAGCGAGAGAGAGAGCGAGAGAGAGAGCGAGAGAGAGAGCGAGAGAGAGAGCGAGAGAGAGAGCGAGAGAGAGAGCGAGAGAGAGAGCGAGAGAGAGAGCGAGAGAGAAAGAGATGTGGAGGGGGAGAAAGTATTTTGCGCTGTGAACTTATGAGTGCCGGAGTATCGTAGAAGACCTCCACAGTCTACCACCATACCAACCAAGCGATATTTCTTCCCCAGCTTCTACAACGAGAACTACATAGCTGCCCACTTGCGCAACAAGCACGGCGGGCAGCACTACGAGTGCGACGGTTGCGGGTTCAAAGCCGGCAACAAGCCCGGCCTGATCAGGCACATCAAGACCAGGCACGGCGAGCCGAAGGTGAGTCCCTCCATCCCTCAGTAAACATGTTATCATACAATACAACACCGTTTTCTATTTGACTCACCGGTGGCGAGAAAATGATCAACTATTTCCTCGCTCAGGGCAAGCGGGACTTTCACCCAGTGTTAAGTGATACACTGCATCACATTGATAATGTTAGACCTCGTTACCCTAGTGATTACACTAGCTACAGCGTCCCTCAAACCGGAACACAGTAATGGTCTGTACAGTACAGTTTGTCAGCTGCAATAGACGCTGCGGTGGTACCTACCTAGACAGTATCTGTCAACAGAGACCTATCGCCAGCAACTGAACTGCTGTACCATAGGGTAGGGTTGTTGGGGATTCCCCTTCATCTTCCTTTTAACGCTTTAAATCATCTCTCACTTCCGTTTCCATAATATAAATAAAATAAAACTCCTTATCTCTTAGGAGCGGGAAGTTCATCTGATAGTAAGTACCCGCCTTTAACAACGTCGCCTAGTTACGATAATATACACTTCAACACAGCCCTTCAAAAAAGCCCTTGAAACCGGAATGCATGGTAAATAGTATGGAATATTCTGTGGCCACATATTGAAGATATCGAAGCTCCGTGTTAATAATAACCATTGCAGTGTTTATTTCGGCTACCAACAGCAGTGTGCAAACTTTACTGTGTTCCGGTTTGGTGGGCGTTCTAGCGTTAAAATTTAACCGTTCAACAGGCGTGCAGAATCTGCAAGAAGACCTTCAAGAGGGGCCACTACCTCGAGCTGCACTACTGGAGGATCCACAGCATCAGATACAAGACTAAAATAAAGTGAGTATTTGCCGATTTATAAAGGTGATACCAGACCAGATCGTTTTCTACTAACTAAACACGCGACCTTGGAATCGAACCTGGAATAGAACTATATCTATGAACATTGAGTAAACGCTGCGATTCGTCACCATAGCCGCGGAATCGGCAGAATTATTACACGGCCAAATTAAATAAACAAAATATCCACGTCTATTAGGAATGCAACGGCGACGCTTGCACTCGGTCGGTTAATACAGATGCATTTTTTTAATATAGACGAGTGAACAACGCGGCCAAAGGTGAGGTAAGAGAGAACAGAATCACTTCAAGCAAATTTGATCTTTGTTGCCAACAGTATAGAGTTCATTTAAACAAGCGTTATATGTAGACGAATGTACCGCGACGCGCGGCGGAGCGGGCCGGTGGGAAGTGAACGGAATTAACTTCAAGCAAATTTGATCTTTACACTGAATACAATAGAGTAGATTTCGGTACAGCTGCGTGAAGTGTATGGATACTGCGTCGTCCGCTCTATGCGGGACGACGATGTCGTCACGCCGACCAGTCGACGGACGCTCATGGACAGTTTGAAGGAAAAAAGAGATGGAAGACTCTTCTCTAGAGTTCTCACTACTCTCCATTCTCTCCTACTCCTTTCTCAATTACATACTAAGGAGCGGGTAGGTCTCTGTTGCCGGACACCGTCTAGGTATGTACCACCGCAGCGCCTACTTCTGCCGCTAAACAGTAATGTGCAAACATTTCTGTGTTCCGGTTTGAAGGGCGCTGTAGCTTATGTAATTACATATATATAACGAGACTCAAGATCTTATGTCTGTAGCGACGAGCGCGATGTGGTGCAGTGTATACCATACTACTGGCGCCATATTGTTATTGGCGGGCGTATTACTTAATATCGGGTGAAACTTTATTGAATAAAACCTTAAAACTCTAATAAGTATGATATACATCGGCATAACAAAAGATGAAGGCTCTCAAACCGTATAATTTCATGCACAGTCCTTCGAACCAGATAATGATATTTTCGTACCACTTTGTTGACAGAAGCAAGCGACGCTGTACCAGCGCAGACGGTCGCTCAAGTGGAGCCACCACCGGAAATAGTACGGAGTACGATGCGACAGTAAAGGAAGAAGTTGAGAGTATACCTGATCCGGATTCACTGATGGTGAAGAAGGAGGTCTTCTCTGGTATGTGAAAATCTCACCATATTACAGACGAATGTTTATCACATCAGCTCCGTAGCGGGGGCTGGTGGGGAACGATCCTTGGCGGTCGTAAAAGTCGACTAAAATGGACTCCGGTTTGAGAGATGTTCCTCATAGCCCATTATGCTTGTCTGGAGTTCCAGTACAGTAATGATGGTGAGAAGACTGACTCCTCCCCCCCCCTCACTGGTTACCAGAGATGATTTAATTATCATGACCGTGAAGCGACGAGACGAGCGATACGTTCACCTGATGGTAAGTGATACGCCTGTCCGTAACTACGTGGCGCTAGTTAGGATGGTACACACGCCACGTTATGCTCGACTGAAAGAGGATGTTCTCTCTTTACCCTAGTAATGTCACTAGCTATAAAGTACTGCGAGCCGGATAACAGTAATGTGTACACGCCAGAAATGGGAGTTGCGGTGATAGCTCAGACCTCACCGCACCGATTTCACTAGTGGTAGTGTCTCTGTTGCTACAGACCGTCTAGGTACCGTCGCAGCGCCTGTTGCAACCGACACACAGTACTGTGCGGACATTGCTGTGATCCGGTTTGAAGGGCTCTATAGCTAGTATAATTACTGAGGTAATGGGAATCAACACAATGTCTCAGGCGATGAGCACAATGTCGTGCAGTGCATACTATTCTAACTAGCGCGATGTTATTATGGGCGGGCGTATCACTTACCATCAGGTGAACGTCATTACATAAAAAAAAAACAAATGGTCTCTGCTTATGGCAATGGTTTCTGTTGCCACATATATACCACCAGCACTTACAACCAAAGCTGCCATCTTAACACTTACTACTTACAGTGACATATAAATTAACATATTTACACTACACGACACCTACCATCGCTACGGTTCATCACTGTTGTCGGGATCGAAGGACCATGTACCTAGTGATATCACTGGGGTAACGAGAGGTCAACTAAAATGTCGTGCAGTGTAAACATCCTAACTAGAAACTTGTATTTAGATACAGACGAACGTCCAGATGCTTACACGAATTACGATAAGGACTGCGATCATGGTGAGGACATGGAGTACTCCAAGGGGGTGCTTTGTGAGGACGTGGGCCGCGTGCTGGAAGAGACGAGCGGCGAGGAGGAGAAGCATCCGGAGCAGGTGTTCGATGAGTTCATGATAGACAACCTCATGAGAACAGAAGAGAGTGGTAAGACGAGATTATTTTTTTTACTCGTTACCCTTTATTTTTTTTTTTATTGGCTTGTGTAACAAATTGCTAACGGAAATGCACACCCCGTCGCCAAATTGGGCCGGCGTCGGTAGTAGTGTCGGACTCCAACCGACTAAAAAGCTTCACACGGTATTCCACTCTCATCCACGTGTTTGTGGGGTCGCGGGATAAAGTATTGCAGTTCAGCCACGACCCCCCGAACGGCGCCCGAATGACCGGGCCCACCTTCGAGGAGGGGTTATATTCTTGATGTAGATCGGGCTGCAAGCCACAGCGGCTGTTACAGCTCATCTGACACTGGGCTCGTGGACCCGGATCCACGGCCTGAGGTTTTAGAAACTAAAAAGTGCTACTCGGGATGTAGCTATCTGGCGGATGATTCTGAATATTGTGTGTCTGGTTCTTGTTGTGCTTTATCTGGCGATTCTACTCGGTCGTCGAGGCCGGGCGCAGGCCCGTTCCCCGACTACCTTCGCCTGTATCGTAATCTCTGGGCGGCGAAGACCGCCCACGGTCCTGGTATACTTAGTGTACGCGGTGTGTGAGTAGCTGCGGCGCCGCGTTCTGTAGCGAGGGCGGCGTGATGCTGATATTCGGAGCGTGTTGGTAGTGTCCGAAGTGTGTGTGGTGACGTCGGAACTGTCGGTGACTGAGGGTATGTGCGTGGTTTGCGGGACCCCTTGGGATGTCGGAATAAGCGCGTGCCGCGGTCTGCGCTTTTTCGTCCTGGGATTCGTAGGTAGCGCGTAGTTGGCCGCGCTGGCCACCAGAGGGTTGGGATGAGTTGCCGCCTTGGCGAAGTAGGTCACGGAGCACTCTCTGAAGTGCTCCTTGATCGTTGGGAGTTTAAGGTCGCTGTGGATGTCCACATTGCGCTGGTACCATTCGGTACCAGTCGCGGTGCGGGTGAAACGGTTCTGGAGAGTCTGCAGAGGTTTGAGACGGTCTTCGGACGAATGGGCGAAGACAACGCTTGCGTAAGACATTATAGTTCTTACGCATACCTTGTAAAGGTGAAGCTTGTGTCTGAGAGAGAGCTTGCTCTTCTTACACAGCAAGGGGTATAGCTTGCCCAGTACTTGGGCCGCTTTCTTTCTCGCCTCGCGGATGTGGGCGACGAAATTGAGTCTGGTGTCGAGTGTGACGCCGAGGTATTTGACCAAGCTTCTCCATGGGATCGGCTGGCCGAAGAGCGAGAGCTGGCCGAGTTCATGACCGCGTTTTTTCGCCTTCTTGAGTAGGGTTGATGACCTACGGTGGGTGAAGTGAATGGCTTCACTTTTCTCCGGGTTTACATCGATTCGCCAAGTCCGGAACCACTCGCCTAGGCGGGTGGTCGCGTTCTGTAGGCGGTTCGTTATAATACCCGGAGCTCTGCCGGAGTGATAAAGAGCGGTGTCGTCCGCGAAAAGGGCCATCTTGACGAGGGGTCTCTCGGTATGTCGCTCGTGTAGAGCGAGAAGAGTAGCGGGGAGAGGCAAGAGCCTTGAGGGACGCCGGCTGTAATCGGCCGGGGCGACGAGAGAGCGTACTCGACGCGAAAGCGAAAAGAGCGATTTGAGAGGTAGTCTCGAATGACGGTGACTAGACGGTCTGTCACTTTGTGAGTATAAAGCTTGTATATCAAGCCTTCGTGCCAGACTTTGTCGAACGCCTTGGTTCGAGGAGGGGTGTGAAGCACCCCTCCCGTTAAAAATCCCTACGTGGCGACGCGTCGGGATACGAGACGCATCACCATATCGCGTCATCGCGCTCCGAGACCTCGTCCTGTCCCCTCGGCGCCCGCTCTCGAATACGTTCGGTCTCCCGCTTCTGCGTCATAACAGAGCCGCAGAATCGGGATGCCGCATTCCATGACGCCTCGTCACTGACCATGGTCCGGACCACGGACGGTAGCGAGAGGTCACTCCCTATCGCCGCTACGAGCGCGGCCCTGTCCTCCCCATCACGGGCAATCGGCCAAGGTGTGGGACGATGTGTCCACCGGGTGGCCACACACGCAGTGCGACGACGCACGCCTCGTCCGTACTACTCGTACAGTTCCGCCGGTGCAGATAGCTCCCGAAGCAACCGTGCCCTGTGAGTACCTGCACCAGGCAGAAACTGAGGACTCCGAAGTCCCGGTCAAGCCAGTCACCTATGACCGACCGGACGGCCTCAACGGTGAGGCGACCGTACGACGGTTCGAGGAGTCGCCGCTCCCATCCCCGAAGCACCTCTCGACGCGCCTTTCGGCGCCACCTCTCCACCTCGTCTGGCGACGGAAGCAAACCCTCCCGCTCGAGGGCCCTCTTCCGCAGCCAGTAGAGGCGCGCCAGCGGAGGCGCATTCCGGGCGCCGTGGAAGCACAAGGCCTCGCACTTGCCCAGCGCCACCTCCAGCCCCAAGCGCCGAATGCGCGAGACGACGTGGGACACGCCCGCAGTCGCCAACACGCGTGCCTTCCTAAAGGTGCGCGCGCGAGCCGTCACCAGGGTGTCGTCGGCGTAACAAGTCACGTCGACTCCACTGAGGTTGGCTCCGTGCAACACCGAGTCGTAGCCGATGTTCCACAGGAGCGGACCAAGGACCGACCCCTGCGGAACACCACACGACACACCGTGCCGACACTACTAGTCGCACGTCGGGTACCTCACGGACCTGTCCGAGAGGTACGCCCCGATCGTACGCCTCAGGTAGACCGGGACCCCGAAATGGACCAGCGCCGCGGTGATCGTGCTCCACGGAAGGGTGTTGAACGCGTTGGCGATGTCGAGAGACACCGCCAACACCACCTCTCCGCGAGCCTCCGCCGCGTCCGCCAGGGCTCGCACCCGCGCTATCGCGTCTACGGTGGACCTGCCCCGGCGGAATCCGAACTGGTGTTCGCTCAGATCCGGTCCGACCTCCTCCATGTGTCGAACGAGGCGAGCTGCGATAACGCGCTCGAAGAGCTTGCTCACCTCGTCCAACAACACGATCGGCCGATACGATTTCCCCGCTTTCCGAAGCAGGACCAATTTCCCCGCCTTCCATATGCGTGGAAATCGACCCTGCCTCAGCAACGCCGTGAACAGCGTCCGCGTTCAGGACTCTAGGGGACCCATAACTAGAGCCCACACGCGGCCGGGTATACCGTCGGGCCCAGGAGCGGTGTCCTTGACACGCATCCTTTGAACGGCAGCAGACAGTTCCCCTACGTTGACGCCCGGGACGTCGTCCGGGTTGAAGGAGTCTTCCTCTTCCCCCACCTCCCCCGCGCCGCGGGACCGAGTCGTTTTCGGTGGCGACCCTCGGTCGTCCCGCCGCGGGAACAGTGTGCGAACCGTCCGATCGAGAAGCTCCGGTGAGAGGCTGCGAGTCAATGGGGGTCGCCAAGGGCGCAGCTTTTGCCGCACCCTCTTATACGGCTTCCCGAAAGGGTCGCCGTCCAACGACTCGAGCATCTCACATTCGGACGCCTTCTTCGCCTCGGAGATCGCCGCCACCAGTACTCGTTACCCTTGAGTATAGTTTATTTAGTTCCTGCTGCGTGTACTGGGTCACGGCCTTTATTTTACAATTTTTCATTTACCATTACATATTTTTTTTTACTCGTTCCTGTTGCGTATAGTGGGTCACAGGGCCTTTATTTTACAATTCTTCATTTACCATCACATATTTTTTTTACTCGTTCATGCTGCGTATAGTGGGTCACAGGGCCTTTATTTTACAATTCTTCATTTACCATCACATATTTTTTTTTACTCGTTCATGCTGCGTATAGTGGGTCACAGGGCCTTTATTTTACAATTCTTCATTTACCATCACATATTTTTTACTCGATCATGCTGCGTATAGTGGGTCACAGGGCCTTTATTTTAAAATTCTTCATTTACCATCACATATTTTTTTACTCGTTCATGCTGCGTATAGTGGGTCACAGGGCCTTTATTTTACAATTCTTCATTTACCATCACATATTTTTTTTACTCGTTCATGCTGCGTATAGTGGGTCACAGGGCCTTTAATTTACAATTTTTCATTTACCATCACATATTTTTTTTTACTCGTTCCTGCTGCGTGTAGTGGGTCAGGGCCTTTAATTTACAATTCTTCATTTACCATCACATATTTTTTTTTACTCGTTCCTGTTGCGTATAGTGGGTCACAGGGCCTTTAATTTACAATTTTTCATTTACCATCACATATTTTTTTTTACTCGTTCCTGCTGCGTATAGTGGGTCAGGGCCTTTAATTTACAATTTTTCATTTACCATCACATATTTTTTTTTACTCGTTCCTGCTGCGTGTAGTGGGTCAGGGCCTTTAATTTACAATTTTTCATTTACCATCACATATTTTTTTTACTCGTTCCTGTTGGTGTATAGTGGGTCACAGGGCCTTTAATTTACAATTCTTCATTTACCATCACATATTTTTTTTACTCGTTCATGCTGCGTATAGTGGGTCACAGGGCCTTTATTTTACAATTCTTCATTTACCATCACATATTTTTTTTACTCGTTCCTGTTGCGTATAGTGGGTCACAGGGCCTTTATTTTACAATTTTTCATTTACCATCACATATTTTTTTTACTCGTTCATGCTGCGTATAGTGGGTCACAGGGTCTTTATTTTACAATTCTTCATTTACCATCACATATTTTTTTTTTACCTGTTCCTGTTGGTGTATAGTGGGTCACAGGGTCTTTATTTTACAATTCTTCATTTACTCATCACATATTTTTTACTCGTTCCTGCTGCGTATAGTGGGTCACAGGGCCTTTATTTTATTAATTTTTCATTTACCATTACATATTTTTTTTACTCGTTCCGCTGCGTATAGTGGGTCACAGGGCCTTTATTTTATTAATTTTTCATTTACCATTACATATTTTTTTACTCGTTCCGCTGCGTATAGTGGGTCACAGGGTCTTTATTTTACAATTCTTCATTTATCATCACATATTTTTTTACTCGTTCATGCTGCGTATAGTGGGTCACAGGGCCTTTATTTTACAATTCTTCATTTACCATCACATATTTTTTTTACTCGTTCATGCTGCGTATAGTGGGTCACGGCCTTTATTTTACAATTCTTCATTTACCATTACATATTTTTTTTACTCGTTCCGCTGCGTATAGTGGGTCACAGGGTCTTTATTTTACAATGTTTATTTACCATCACATATTTTTTACTCGTTCCTGCTGCGTATAGTGGGTCCACAGGGCCTTTATTTTACAATTCTTCATTTACCATCACATATTTTTTTTTACCTGTTCCTGTTGCGTATAGTGGGTCACAGGGCCTTATTTTACAATTTTCATTTTACCAGTACATATTTTTTTTACCTGTTCCTGTTGCGTATAGTGGGTCACAGGGCCTTATTTTACAATTTTCATTTACTCATCACATATTTTTTTACTCGTTCCTGTTGCGTATAGTGGGTCACAGGGCCTTTATTTTACAATTTTCATTTACCATTACATATTTTTTTTTACTCGTTCCCGCTGCGTATAGTGGGTCACAGGGCCTTTATTTTACAATTCTTCATTTATCATCACATATTTTTTTACTCGTTCATGCTGCGTATAGTGGGTCACAGGGCCTTTATTTTACAATTCTTCATTTATCATCACATATTTTTACTCGTTCATGCTGCGTATAGTGGGTCACGGCCTTTATTTTATTAATTTTTCATTTACTCATTACATATTTTTTACTCGTTCTGTTGCGTATAGTGGGTCACAGGGCCTCTTTATTTTACAATTCTTCATTTACTCATCACATATTTTTTTACTCGTTCCTGCTGCGTATAGTGGGTCACAGGGCCTTTATTTTACAATTCTTCATTTACCATCACATATTTTTTTTACCTGTTCCTGTTGCGTATAGTGGGTCACAGGGCCTTATTTTACAATTTTCATTTTACCAGTACATATTTTTTTTTTTTACTCGTTCCTGTTATGTATAGTGGGTCACAGGGCCTTTATTTTACAATTCTTCATTTACCATTACATATTTTTTTTTTTTTTTTACTTGTTCCTGTTGCGTATAGTGGGTCACAGGGCCTTTATTTTACAATTTTCATTTACCATTACATATTTTTTTACCTGTTCCTGCTGCGTATAGTGGTCACAGGGCCTTTATTTTACAATTCTTCATTTACCTTCACATATTTTTTTTTTTTTTACTCTGTTCCTGTTGCGTATAGTGGGTCCACAGGGCCTTTATTTTACAATTCTTCATTTACCATCACATATTTTTTACTCGTTCCCGCTGCGTATAGTGGGTCACAGGGTCTTTATTTTACAATTTTCATTTTACCAGTACATATTTTTTTTTACCTGTTCATGCTGCGTATAGTGGTCACAGGGCCTCTTTATTTTACAATTTTCATTTACTCATCACATATTTTTTTACTCGTTCCTGTTGGTGTATAGTGGGTCACAGGGCCTTTATTTTACAATTTTCATTTACCATTACATATTTTTTACTCGTTCCCGCTGCGTATAGTGGGTCACAGGGCCTTTATTTTACAATTCTTCATTTACCATTACATATTTTTTTACTCGTTCCCGCTGCGTATAGTGGGTCACAGGGCCTTTATTTTACGATTCTTCATTTACCATCACATATTTTTTTACTCGTTCCTGTTGCGTATAGTGGTCACAGGGCCTTTATTTTATTAATTCTTCATTTACCATCACATATTTTTTACTCGTTCCTGTTGGTGTATAGTGGGTCACAGGGCCTCTTTATTTTACACCCTTCATTTACCATCACATATTTTTTTACTTGTTCCTGTTGCGTATAGTGGGTCCACAGGGCCTTTATTTTACAATTCTTCATTTACCATCACATATTTTTTTACTTGTTCCTGCTGCGTATAGTGGGTCACAGGGCCTTTATTTTACAATTCTTCATTTACCATCACATATTTTTTTACTCTGTTCCTGTTGCGTATAGTGGGTCACAGGGCCTTTATTTTACACCCTTCATTTACCATCACATATTTTTTTTACTCGTTCCTGCTGCGTATAGTGGGTCACAGGGTCTTTATTTTACACCCTTCATTTACCATCACATATTTTTTTTTTTTACTTGTTCCTGTTGCGTATAGTGGGTCACAGGGCCTTTATTTTACAATTTTCATTTACCATCACATATTTTTTTTTTACCTGTTCCTGCTGCGTATAGTGGGTCACAGGGCCTTATTTTACAATTTTTCATTTACCATCACATATTTTTTTTTACTTGTTCCTGTTGCGTATAGTGGGTCACAGGGCCTTTATTTTACAATTCTTCATTACCATCACATATTTTTTTTTTACTTGTTCCTGTTGCGTATATAGTGGGTCACAGGGCCTTTATTTTATTAATTTTTCATTTACTCATCACATATTTTTTTTACTCTGTTCCTGTTGCGTATAGTGGGTCACAGGGCCTTTATTTTACAATTTTTCATTTACTCATTACATATTTTTTTTTTACTGTTCCTGTTGCGTATAGTGGGTCACAGGGCCTTTATTTTATTAATTTTTCATTTACTCATCACATATTTTTTTTTACTGTTCCTGTTATGTATAGTGGGTCACAGGGCCTTTATTTTACAATTTTCATTTACTCATTACATATTTTTTTTACTCGTTCCTGTTGCGTATAGTGGGTCACAGGGTCTTTATTTTACAATTCTTCATTTACCATTACATATTTTTTTTTACTCGTTCCCGCTGCGTATAGTGGGTCAAGCAGGGCCTTTATTTTACAATTCTTCATTTACCATCCACATATTTTTTTTTACTCTGTTCCTGTTATGTATAGTGGGTCACAGGGTCTTTATTTTACAATTCTTCATTTACCATCACATATTTTTTTACTCTGTTCCTGTTGCGTATGGTGGGTCACAGGGTCTTTATTTTACAATTCTTCATTTACCATTACATATTTTTTTACTCTGTTCCTGTTATGTATAGTGGGTCACAGGGCCTTTATTTTACAATTTTTCATTTACTCATCACATATTTTTTTACTTGTTCCTGCTGCGTATAGTGGGTCACAGGGTCTTTATTTTACAATGTTTATTTACCATCACATATTTTTTTACTCTGTTCCTGTTGGTGTATAGTGGGTCACAGGGCCTTTATTTTACAATTCTTCATTTACCATCACATATTTTTTTACTCGTTCCTGTTGCGTATAGTGGTCACAGGGCCTTTATTTTACAATTTTTCATTTTACCATTACATATTTTTTTACTCGTTCCTGTTGCGTATAGTGGTCACAGGGCCTTTATTTTACAATTCTTCATTTACTATCACATATTTTTTTTTACTGTTCCTGCTGGTGTATAGTGGGTCACAGGGCCTTTATTTTACAATGTTTATTTACCATCACATATTTTTTTTTACTGTTCCTGCTGCGTGTACTGGGTCACAGGGCCTTTATTTTACAATTCTTCATTTACCATCACATTTTTTTTTTTTACTCGTTCCTGTTATGTATAGTGGGTCACAGGGCCTCTTTATTTTACAATTTTTCATTTACCATTACATATTTTTTTACTGTTCCTGCTGCGTATAGTGGGTCACAGGGCCTTTATTTTACAATTCTTCATTTACCATTACATATTTTTTACTCGTTCCTGCTGCGTATAGTGTGGGTCACAGGGCCTTTATTTTACAATGTTTATTTACCATCACATATTTTTTTACTCGTTCCTGCTGCGTATAATTGGGTCACAGGGCCTTATTTTACAATTCTTCATTTACCATCACATATTTTTTTTTACTCGTTCCTGTTGCGTATAGTGGGTCACAGGGCCTTTATTTTACAATTTTTCATTTACCATTACATATTTTTTTTACTGTTCCTGTTGGTGTATAGTGGGTCACAGGGCCTTTATTTTACAATTCTTCATTTACCATCACATATTTTTTTTACTCGTTCCTGTTGCGTATAGTGGGTCACAGGCCTTTATTTTACAATTCTTCATTTACCATCACATATTTTTTTACTCGTTCCTGTTATGTATAGTGGGTCATACAGGGCCTTTATTTTATTAATTTTTCATTTACCATTACATATTTTTTTACTGTTCCTGTTGGTGTATAGTGGGTCACAGGGCCTTTATTTTACAATTCTTCATTTACCATCACATATTTTTTTTTACCTCGTTCCTGTTGCGTATGAGTGGGTCACAGGGCCTTTATTTTACAATTCTTCATTTACTCATCACATATTTTTTTTACTCGTTCCTGTTGCGTATGGTGGGTCCACAGGGCCTTTATTTTACAATTCTTCATTTACCATCACATATTTTTTTTACTCGTTCATGCTGCGTATAGTGGGTCACAGGGCCTTTATTTTACAATTCTTCATTACCATCACATATTTTTTTTTACTCGTTCCTGTTGGTGTATAGTGGGTCACAGGCCTTTATTTTACAATTCTTCATTTACCATCCACATATTTTTTTACTCGTTCATGCTGCGTATAGTGGGTCACAGGCCTTTATTTTACAATGTTTATTTACCATCACATTTTTTTTTTTTACTCGTTCCTGTTGCGTATAGTGGGTCACAGGGCCTTTATTTTACAATGTTTATTTACCATCACATATTTTTTTTACTCGTTCCTGCTGCGTATAATTGGGTCACAGGGCCTTTATTTTACAATTCTTCATTACCATCACATATTTTTTTTTACTCGTTCCTGTTGCGTATAGTGGGTCCACAGGGCCTTTATTTTACAATTCTTTTCATTTACCATCATATTTTTTTTACTCGTTCCTGCTGCGTATAGTGGGTCCACAGGGCCTTTATTTCTAATTCTTCATTTACCATCCACATATTTTTTTTACTCGTTCCTGTTGCGTATGGTGGGTCACAGGACCTTTATTTTAATTCTTCATTTACCATCACATATTTTTTTTACTCGTTCCTGTTGCGTATAGTGGGTCCTGGGGCCTTTATTTCTAATTCTTCATTTACCATCACATATTTTTTTTTACTCGTTCCTGTTGCGTATAGTGGGTCACAGGGCCTTTAATTTACAATTTTTCATTTACCATCACATATTTTTTTTACTCGTTCCTGCTGCGTGTAGTGGGTCAGGGCCTTTAATTTACAATTTTTCATTTACCATCACATATTTTTTTTTACTCGTTCCTGCTGCGTGTAGTGGGTCAGGGCCTTTAATTTACAATTTTTAATTTACGATCATATATTATTTTTTTGGTAACAAGAGACTTAACAAGTACTGCCTTATAACCGGTTACCCTTTTAACCTGCAAAGCATCCATTCGTTCACCTGATGGTAAGTAATACAAGCGCTCATGACAATATGGTGAAAGCTAAGATGTTTACACCACCATATAGTGTTCGTCACCTTAAGACATGATATGGTAAGACTCGTTGGATGATCTAATTAATCTTGTATTGTAAACATTGATAAGTATTAATAGCAGCCCACATTATGTTCCCATTGTTGGGACAGTAGTTAGGGGAGACGAAGCAACAATGCGACGTTCATCTTATGTTAAGTGATACGCCCACACAGCACCGCATTGCGCTCGTCGCCGTTAGATATGAGATGTTAAGTTTGTTTTACTGTAAGTACACTAGCTACAGCGTCCTTCAAACCGGAACACAGTAATGTTTGCACGGCACTGTCTGTAAGTTACTGGCGGTAGGCTTCTGTCGCCGAAGACCAATTAGGTATCACAGCAGCTCCACTTGCAGCCGATAAACAGTACTATGGACACATTACTGTGTTCCGGTTTGAATGGTGCTGTAGGTAAAGTGGGTAACGAGACTTGATCATCTTACGTCTGTAGCGATTTCCCTAGCTACAGCGCTCTTCAACGTGGAACACAGTAATGTCCGCACAGCACTGCGTGCCGGCTGCAACAGGCGCTGCGGCGGTACCTAGACGGTCTCCGGCAACAGAAGCGACACCACTAGTGATAGCTATTGGTCCTTCAAACCGGATCACAGTAATGTCCGCACAGTACTGTGTGTTGGCTGCAATAGGCGCTGCTGTGGTACCTCGGGCAACAGACACTATCACCACCACAAAGTTCACAATAAAGAGGCTAATACACAGTCCGCTCAAACCTTACAAAGATCGGACGGTGTAAACAACTTAGCATACGAAGATGAAATTCAGCAAGCAGTATATCATTCAGTGGACTGTACGTAATTTCAGGTGATCAGAACCAAAGGACGTTTAAAATTGACAAGAGCTCGGAGGAGAACGCGAAGAGGTGTGCGGAGGAGCTCGCAGCGAAGTGCAAACGGAAGAGGACGGTTGAGGAGTTGGAGGAGACCAGGCTTGCGTACAATAAGAGGATGCGCGAGGCGATGAACAGGAACACCAAGTCAGGTATAGAGTCCTCATTCTATTTGCAAATAGCCCTTTGTTACCGTCTAGGTACCGCTACAGCTATGTCACCTTCCAAGTAGCTGTATGCAAACATTACCGTAATCCGGTTTGAAGGATCATGTAATAAATGAAATTATTACTTACGAGACCTAAAGTCTTGTGTCTCAAAGCGACGATTAAGATATGTTGTATTGTATATAATTTTGACCAGCGACGCATTATTACGAGCAGAAGTATTATTTATCATCAGATGAAAGAAAAATTCTTTAAAGAGCTTTCGATTGGTGTAGCACTTAAATTCGAGTGGTAGCACTTGTTTTTCGTTAAAATTTTTTTGATAATTTACACGATGCGTATGTTAGTATATATATCTATAACATTAATTTCAACATTATTATGTATTAATATTGTTTTTCTTTGTTTATTTACTCAGTGTTCCACAAGGAGCAGTACTTGGTCCGGTATATTATAAAATAAAAAATAAACAAAACTATTAACATAAAAAATTTTGGTGTATAAAAATAATAAACGTCCCCCCTTTCATTGTTCCCACTAGTGGGTTGCACTGTCATTGCCCACTAGGAGATATTTAGGCAATTGATCCAACACGCTAACTAGTGTTAGATTTCATATATACATGAAAGCTTGGTCGTTTCTGGCAGATGTAAAGTTTGTTGCGGTGTTCTTCCAAAGATCAAACTGAGAAAGATCAATGGGATTAAATCAAGCACTGGTGGTAGGTCTACCGATTGAGACCACCGCAGCGCCTATTTTCCAATGTACCGGTTTGAAAGGCGTTGTAATTAGTGTAATTACGGAGGTAACGTAACTCCGACATCTTGTCTCAGACGACAATTTGGTGCAGTGTATTCTATCCTGACTAGCACCACGTGGTTACGGGCAGGCGTATCACTTACCATCAGGTGAAAGTCCCGCTCATCACGTCGCTTAATTGTATGCAATCTTACTAACTGAGCTATTCCCACTTCTTTAGTGTTCATTTGAATTTAAATATAACATACTTCTTTCAGAGCATAAAATCATAAAATTTGTGAATAACAAAAATTCTAATGATGCGTCTGAGAAAACGAAAGTTGGAACTGTTGAAGGAACTGCACATGGTGGTGGTGATAACATCAACGAATTAGATGATGTATCGGAGGATGTCGAGGATAAAGAAACCGATGCGAACGACAATGAAGTGAGGGACGACGGAGGGAAGAGGAATAACAAAATAAAGATCAATTCACATCAATGCTACGTGTGTTTCAAAGTAAGTGCTGCTGCAATTATTGCTAGGTTCATCATTTGATTGCCCACTGTTGAACAACAGAAAGGTTATGCCCAGCCCAATATTTCTTAATAACATCCAGCAGTTAATCTATCGATCAATGATGAAATATTACATAATGATAATTTTTTTTGCAGCTTTTTGAAACTAAGCCGTTACTAATCGAACACTGCCAAGAGCATTTCGATGTCTGCAGCACTGTTATGCTAAAAAAGTGCCCGCTCTGCGATTACGTCACCAAATTAAACCTCAGCAGGCACATGAAGTCGGCACACAAGATCAATTTGAAAGTACCCTACTCTATTCAGGATAAGAGACACAACGACGACGGCTCGAGATACTATTACGACATCAAAAACAGTAAAGTCGGTCGCGTCGAGCTGATACCGAGTGTGAAGTATCTCAACAAACGGGAGTACGTCAAAATAGATGCGAAGAGCCGAGAGGAGAGAGATAGGAGTGTGGCAAAGAAGAAACTGGTTAAGAAGGGGGGAGAATGGTTTGTGGAGGAAGAGAAAATAGCGGTACGGGAGGAATACATTCTGCCAGAATTCGAAGCGAAGGAAATATTGAAGATCGAGGTAGCCGGTGAGGATTATCTGGATAGGTTGAAGAGGCTGAGCCGATTGGCGAAGACGCGAGGAGTCAAGATGATGTTCCCCTGCGACAGCTGCGAGAAGATCTGTCAGACGTTTAGCGCTTTGAAGCTGCACACGCGCCGCCACGACCCGAACCCGAAGCCGTACAAGCAGAAAATCTGGAAGCACAAGACTAAACCCAAACAACCGGTGCTGAGAACCGAGAAGCCGGTTAACACGCAGAACCGGTACGCGAAACCGAAACCGATAAAGAACAAGCACAAATGCGAGCCGGAACTGAAGGAATTCTACAGGAACAACATCAAAGGCGGCGACATCGAGTTCTGGCAGTTCCTGAAGATATACAACAAAATGACCAGGGAGAACATACGGGAGTTTGCCGATCTGGAGAACCGGATCGACTTCGGTATACACTACCCCAAAGCTCCCGAAGATCAGAACAGACCGAAGATCCTGAAGCAGAGACCGAAGCCGACATTCAGGAGAGTGATAAGGCTGAGCAAGAAGGAGTACATGAGGAGGATGAAAGCGAAGGATGAATTGAGAAAACGAATTGAGAATATTCGTTAAAATTATACAAGGAATGTCGCAAGAGACACATTTCACTTGATTCTGAGTGACACATCCATATTAGAAGGAATTTTAAATAGAAGTTTTATTATTATATAAGGACCATAGATAATCGAGGGTAGACTAGTATTAGCTAGTGAAAGAGATAGATTTTTGCTAAGCAACGATCAAGTCGTGGTCGTTCACCTGTTTATAAGTGATACATACCCTCATAACAATGTGTCGTTTGTTGAGATGGTATACACTGCGACACATTGGTGGTCTGAAGACGTAAGAGATTGAGTATCATTAACCCGGTAGTGTTTTCAGGTACAGCTCCATTGATGGTCCACGAAGCCGGATAACAGTTACGTGAACGTACACACAATTCGTTTCATCATACAGTAAAGCATACAGTATAATATCAGCTTTACCGTCGATTTTCCAACCGTATTAACATCCGGTTGAACCGGAAATACGGAAGGCGGATGTGCTCTAAAGAAGATTTTTAGAACGTTGATTTCATTGTAAATATCTAGATAAATGAAATTAAAGAAACTACGGGTACTTTTAGAAATCTAGTCTATATTAATTAATCTAGATTATTAATTAAAACATTTTAAATAATTATTAGGACATAGATTTTAACATAAATAAAATTTTTAAATACCCGCATAATAACATTTGTAGGGTAGATTGAGATTTTTGTGTTAAGAATGGTACAAAATGTATTGTAATTTTATTTATATCGAAGGGGCAAGTCGAGCAGGATGTTCATCTCATAGTACTGTACTATTAGGACTTTTCATCATCATCATCATCATCAGCCGATAGATGTCCACTGCTGGACATTGATAGGCCTTCCCTATAAGTATCCTCCTTTGTATGAGTTCATGTGGGGATTTGGGCAATTTACCAGCACACTGGCCCAATGCGGTTTGGTGGGAGCCAAAGCCTCGTTCGTTCTTTAGCAAGCTGCACCACGAGCTGGTGAGGTTGGGTTGGGTTCCGTGAGATATGCGGGAACCATTACACCCCTTAGGATGCGTACACTGCAGCATATTGTTCTCGTTTTTATGTTGGGACTGAGTCCTTTTTATCTTTACTTCAATGGCATTAATTGCTGTGTAATTGTTTTAAACTTAGTATTTAGTTTTTTTTTTTAATAAAAAAGGCAAGATACATATCTGTTTTCAGTGACCAATTAATTGTGTACATAAAAAAAATTCTACGTAGGGTACATGGAGAATGATGAGATGTTTAGGTTGATAGACTCTGCACTGCATTGAGTTCGTCGTTATGTACATGAGACGTTAAGTTTCACTGCCTCGGTTAATTCAGCTGCCACATGGTCTTTCGAGCCGGATAACAGTAATGCCTTCGCGCTACTATTTGACAGTGAAGGCATCCATCCGGTGGTACTCGGACAGTCTAACACTATTTAGCCCATAAGCATCATCTCAACCGATGGATGTCCACTGCTGGGCATAAGTTATTTATGATGTATATATGCCCTTTAATTCCACGTAGCGATGAGTCGAGTGAGACATTCACCTAAAGCTAAGTGACGCCTACCCATAACGTAGCGCTCGTTAAGATAGTACACACTGCACCATATAGTGCTCCCCGATCTGACACATAGATGTATAGTCTATTTGTCCAAGTAATTTACTAGCCACAGCGTCCTTCAAACCGGAACAGTAATATTTCAACCTTTTATTTTTTTTCTCGTGGAAAATCCTGAATTGGATACTCTTCTGCTGTCGAGGAAACGGAACAGTTATGCCTGATTCTTACCAGTACTCTACCACTGGATTCCTTTCGAACACCACCGTGGTCCCGTCAGCGAAAAGCCTTGATGAGACCACACCTTGGGGTGGAGGTACTGCTCCCCCCACCCCTATAAATGTGTTTTCATATTTAGTAACAGAGTACCCCCGAATCGGCCATGATCTCTTTTATGGGGGTTGGAAGGCGTAAGGCGTAGGTCTCCGGCAACAGACTAAAATTAAAAGCTGTAAACCACAGTTAAAGATTTAGGCAGTCGACTAAATATCTTTGAACAGTTCTCCCGAAGAAGCAACTTAGAATTTCAACGTATACGAACACAGCAGAAAAGTTGATGGATGTCCTATCTCAAATCGCTAAAGCGATTCGCAACGATCTGGCCGAGTGATTACACACAAATGTACAAGGATCGCCAAAATGAATCCAGACAGCAAACGTCCACACTCTGTGGCGGTTACTTGCGAGTCCCCGGAACCGAGATGCGCTCCTCGCAAGTGTGATGCGATACAAGAAACATCGCCACGACAAACTGAACACCAGCCACACCGGTTACGGAAGTGACGAAAATCCTATTCATGCTCTTGAGCACCTCGCCTCAGAAGTTAAAAAATTACACGCCCAGAGCAGACAAGCTGCTAAAAACTAAACTACAAATTCGTGTGGGTTAAAAATAGTCGCATATTCTTGAGGGAAACGGAGACATCAGAGCAGAGAGATATAGAGTTTTGTAACTATTGACGTTAATTTAGTTTTTTTTTTTTATATCGCATTTGTATTTTGTTTTGTAAGCATTATGGACTGTTTAGAAATTTACTATAATGTTACAAGTCTGCGCAGTAAAAGCGGAGAAGTCAAGCTTAATATATCGAACAATAACTATGACATTTATATACTAATTCAAAGTTGGCTGAACGGCATTTACGATGGAGTAATTTTGACAACCGATACATTGTGTGCAGGAGGGATAGGGAAGTGATAGATGGAGGTGGAGTCTTTATAGCAGTTAGTAATGATATAGTATCGCATCGTATCTCGGTGTGGGAAAGTGTTTGCGAAGATCTGTGGGTGACGATTGATGCAATAATTTCAGGTAAATGCAACCTCCAGTTGCTAAGGATAAATTAGATTTTATTTCCCATGCGAATTTCGTAATTAATGAGAATGACCATGTTTGATTGGCAGATGACTTTAATCTTAGTAACCTTAAGTAGTCTCCACTACCGGGCATATCGTGTTTAAGTCTCACCGGTAATCTCAGTAGTACTCTCAACGCAATGTTTGTCGATTTTATTGAGGAAAACGCCCTCAAACAGTTCAACTCCGATGTCAACAAAACCAAGGGATGTTAAATCTAATTTTATGTAACACAACTGAACCTACAATTATAGACAGTATTTATCCCATTGGTACTAATTCCTCCTGCGTAGGTTGGGTCAGGGCCTTTATTTATCTATATTATTTTACATTTACCATCAGTTTTTCTCTTATTTCTATTTCCTCATTCTCATCTTTTATACTCAGTTCTTCTCTTTCAAACTTCTCATCTCTATCTTTCGCCATCCCATTTCCTTCTTTCATACCTCTCGCAATAAGTGAAGACCGAAGCCGCTGCACCTGAAACAATCATCCCTTTCCGGAGCACCCTGAAACAATCATCTAATTTTTTGCTTTTCTAATATTTATATTAATGATGTCCTAGAGTGTATTCATGAGTAAAATTGTTATATCTTTGCTGACAACCTAAAGATTGCGCAAGAAATAAGATCGGTTATAACGGTTATAGTAAGGCTCTTCAACAGGACTTGAAAAGGTTAGCTGATTGCTCTCGTCGAAATTATATGCCTCTGAATCGTCAGAAGTGCTCTTTTATAAGATTTATAGGTAATAGCAATTCTTTCCAAATAGTATACGACATCAATGGCGAAGCGCTAACTGAACAAGAAGTAGTTCGTGATTTAGGTGTTATAATCGATACTAAATTGGGTTTTAATCAGAATTTTGAAAACATGAGTAAATCTGCAAGGCGAATGTTGGGTTTTGTGTTTAGAAACTGCAAGGATTTCAAAAACTTGAGAACTAAAATATTTTTGTTCATTAAACTGGTGAGAAGCAAGCTTGAATATTGCTCAGTAGTATTAAACTCACACTATCTGGTTAACAAAGACCGTATCGAGTCTATACAAAGACAATTCACTTAATTCTATTTTAATGGACCAAATAAAGAGTTCCGTACTCTAAACGACTTAGAGTTCTGAATCTTGTGAAGTTATCCGATAGGCGCACGTTACAGGACATGTTATTTTCATACAAACTATTAAACAATCGATCGAATAATGCTTAGTCGTTTTTCTTTTGATGTTACAACTCGCTCGCCGCGCCACCCAAGATCCATCCTCACTCACAGAAGGTATAAATCAAATTTGGGCTATCATTCCTTGGTTCCTAGGTTGTGCAGACTGCTGCAGTATTTCATAAACAAAAATAGTTCTATCCATATATTACACGGTAAATTACCAATGTTCAAATTCAAAATCGTCGAGGTATTGAATCATGGTATAGTCGCAGATGTCTAATATTTTGCTTTGCCATATCATAGACAATTATACAATCATTTTTTGTAAACTTTGTCAAAATGGTCAATTTATAGTCTTTACATAACTAGTTTAATTTAGAGGTTTACTTAATATATTTTGTTCAATTCTCTAGTTTAAAATTGCTGTGTAGTTTTGTAATTTCCATTTGTAGAGTTAGTGTTTTTTACTGTTCCCATTGCATAAGTTGGATCAGGGCCTATATGTACAATTTCACTTATCTAGTTTTCTTAGTCTATATAATTTTTCTCTTCTTCCATTCTCTTATCTTTCTTACCATACTTATCTGTCCTACAGTTAGTGTTGATGCCCAGTTACTTAACGCAAGATGTGTTTATATTTAAAAGTAGTTAAATGTTACTAATAAGGGGACCGGAAAGTAATGTCGTTTCTGCGCATGCCAATACTTGATTGTCATTTGTCAGCTCATTGTTTTGT
The DNA here is from genome assembly GCA_029286815.1 of Troides helena. NCBI lineage: Eukaryota > Metazoa > Arthropoda > Insecta > Lepidoptera > Papilionidae > Troides > Troides helena. The sequence continues at coordinate 1,013,620 of JAGSMV010000034.1, forward strand.
TCAGAGGCGTACCAAAGACATTGTGAGGTTATAGTGATTTCTTTACTTTGGGTAAAATGGCCAGCCAAATACCAGAAGAGGTACACATCCGGCATTGCATGCTCTTTGAGTTTCGCAAGGGAAATAACGCAACAGTTGCTACCAAAAACATTTGCGATGTTTATCCAAATGCACTGGACATTCGTAAATGCCAAAGGTGGTTTTCCAAGTTCAAATCGGGTAATTTTGATCTTTCCGACTCGTATCGATCAGGAAGACCATCAGCGTTAGACAACGACGTGTTAAGGGCGGAAGTGGAAGCAAATCCGTGTCAGACGATCGAGGAATTGTCAAACAGTCTCAACAAACCTTGGTCGACCATCCAAGAACATTTGAAGCAGATTGGAAAAGTAAGCAGAGCAGGTGTTTGGGTCCCGCATAATCTGTCCGAACAGAATAAGGCTAACCGATCAATCACATGCAACTTATTGCTTCAACGACACAACACAGAAGCGTTTTTGATCGCTTGATCACAGGAGATGAGAAATGGGTCCTGTATGATAACCCAAAACGCAAAAGGCAGTGGCTCTCTCCAAATGAAATCCCTCGGAGTACTGCTAAGCCAGATTTACACCCCAAAAGCGCTTTTGTGTGTTTGGTGGAGTATTCGTGGCATTGTTCATTTTGAATTACTGAAACCTGGAAAAACTGTTACTGCAGACCTCTACAGCGAACAATTGCAGCGAGTCAATCAATCTTTAATTGAAAAGTGGCCAGCGATTGTCAACCGAAAAGGCGTCATTCTCCAACATGACAATGCAAGACCGCACTGCGCAAGGCGAACTCTAGAAAAATTAATGAATTGGGGTGGGAGGTGCTGCCTCATCCACCATATTCGCCCGATGTTGCACCATCGGATTTCCACTTATTCCGAGCGCTGCAACACTTTTAAGTGGCAAAACATTTGCAAATTTGGATGATATCCAAAATGCCATCTCTAGATATTTTGCCGAAAACCAATTAATTTTATCGATCAGGGATTGAAAATTTACTCACTAGATGGCAAAGGTTATTGACAATGATGGGGAATACATCATTGATTAAAAATAAAGACTCGTTAAAATGTATGTGTTTGTATTTAGCGTAAGAAAACGACATTACTTTCCGGTCCCCTAATATTTTAACTTGATTTTTAATGTTAGGTAATGAAACCAATTATGTAACTATGTTGATAATGCAGCGGAGTGGAGTTGCGGAGAGCATATCCTCCGAGACCAAACGGTGTCGCATCAGCGATGCGGCGGCGGTGGAGCCTCGGGGAAGAGGAATGTCGGTATAACTATGCGCCGTTCTCCCTATCCTCCGCGACAGCTAACGGGTAGCGGCGGGCCCAACACCTCTCCGCCACGGGGAGCCCGGAGAGGTTATCTCCCGTGGCTCTCATGGTCTCTGGGTGACAGGTTTGGGAGAATTCGTCGCGCACACGCAGGACGCTCAGGTGGGGGCGCGCCCTGCAGGGAGGGTTCAACCGTGGTAGGGCTGCGATAGCGGCCAGCGCCGGCGAGGGTCGTGGACGTAGGCACAAAGCCATACCCGGGGACGATTGCCACCAGGCGACGAGTCATCATGGGGGTTTTAGTCGGTGCTAGTCCGACATAACGCGTCATTGCCACCGCAAGGATGGGTATGCGTAGGCATTTCCTCCACGTAAAACAAAACTATGTTGATAAGCCTTAACAAATAAATAAATAAAAAAAGACCCGACACCAGGATATAAGTGACGTTACATCCTCAGAAGCGGTTGCCGTCAGAACTAACAGGTTCGATAACTACGAGTAACTATTCTTTCACCAGATTACTTCCGCGATTCAGGGGCTTAATACCGGTTTTTAATAGTTTACTGGTGGTGGGAATGGATAGGTCTATGCTTAGGGTTTCCCAGAGTGATCGATTCAGAAATGAGGAAATCCGTAGGAGCACTAAGGTCACCGCCGTAGTCCAAAAAATTGCTAATCTCATGTGGCAGTGGGCATGTCACATCGTTTGAAGGAGTGACAGCTGATGCGGCACCAAAGTCCTCGAATGACAACCGCGTACCGGAACACGGAGTATTGGTAAGCCTTCCACTAGGTGGTCCGACGATCTGATGAAGGTTGCGGGAAACAGCTGGATCTATCGATTTATACCTTTGGCGGAGACCTATGTCCAGCACTGGACGTCTGTCGGCTGATGATGATGATGACATTGATGTTATAGAAAAATAAATACCATTATTACATGATTTTATTAAGATTAACAAAAAAAACATCTATTAGTCTTCATTTGTACCAAGGTGAATGCATGCTTGGTGTTGATAATTCTAACTGGAGCTGTTCCGAGGCACCTGCTTCTCCTTCGCCTGTGAGGATAGGATCTGTGGTCAAGGTTCATACTGCGCCGGCGAGTTATCAGTAACAGGCAACAGGAATCTGCATACAAAAGCAACGCCTCGTCTACTCTTCAGCAGCTTGTGAATATATATATATATACACTAGCTATTCGCTAGCCATAATATAAGCTTGGCAAATATCTCCCTTCCGCCTTTTTGTCTTTTGAATTTCGCGGCTATGTACAAAGCGCTACAGAGCTCGTATCTGGCAATACTATACATAATTTGAAAGGTCTTGACATAACCAACAAAACGACGCTATGCATAATTAGTTTGGATATTGCGTTCAACAGTTATAGACGTGTAAACATGGAGTTCACTAACGCCGAAAACGCGCTATTTTAAAGTTTTCCTTCGTTAAAGGCAAATCCGCTAGAGAAACGTTCCGTGAAATTAATGGTGTTTTGGGGATGGTACTCTATCACTTCGAACCGCGGAGGAATGGTTTCGACGATTCAGAGCCGGTGAAAACGACACCATGGATAAGCCAGCCGGCGGAAGACCTGTGACGACAAATACCGATCAAATCATGGACTACATCGAGTTAGACCGGCATGTGGCATCTCGTGACATCGCCCAGATGGGAGTTAGTCACCAAACCATTTTAAATCATCTGCAGAAGGCTGGATACAAAAAAAAGCTTGATGTTTGGGTGCCGCATGATTTGACGCAAAAAAACCTTCTGGACCGAATCAACGCCTGCGATATGCTGCAGAAACGGAACCTTATATATAATATGAATATGTCACGCCTCGTTCCCAGTGGGGTAGGCAGAGACCACCTCTCTTCACTTGCTACGATACCTGGCACACCTCTCTCGCTTCCTCCATTTTCATGAGCGTCTTCATGCGTTCTCATGCTCATGAAAAAATTATCAATTTCAAATCGCATATCTATTGAAAGATTTGATAGATTATCGCTACATAGTATAAAACATAGTCGCTTCATGCTGTCTGTCTGTCCCTATGTATGTTTATATCTTTAAAACTACGCAACGGATTTTGATATAGTTTTTTTTATTAGATAGAGCGATTCCAGAGGAAGGTTTATATGTATAATATAGTAGAAAAATACTGATAATTTCAGAGGTTTCTAATGTGATAGCGAAAATAAAGACATAGTTTTGCGATTACGTTGTAAAGGCTGGCTTACATTGTGAACACTACGAGATAGATCAAAATAATATACTGATGTCTTATATACACCTTAAGAAGGTCAAAAAAAAAAAAAATTCCGCGATGCTATATGTCTATCTCTTAGGGTTAATACCACCCACATGACAAACAACACGTTTTATCTTTTATTTTTAGTTGCGACGGTACCTGCCGAGCGCTTGCATATAATTAACGCTTCGCTCTGAAGCACTTTATGATTAGCAGCGATCGCGCGTTTTTCGGAGCTCTTTTGGAAGGAATTCAACAATTATTATTACCTAATAAAACCATTCTATTTAGAGCGTACTTGCGAAATGTAATCCGTACTTATAAGTACGTTACGATAACATAAATAAATACATTCGAAATCGTATGATAGTATTTATTTAAATATCAAATTGAATCCTTTTTGAAGACAATACGTTTGTCGTCGCGTTTTCAGCGCTACATATTTTTCGAAATTGTATTTTCGTACTTTAATCGGTATTAAGGTTAATTCTTAAATCGCAGTTTAAACTAAGGTTTTTAAGTTCAAAAAAAGAATAGTACAAGTATCTATTATTGCTGATAATTCTTGATCATCTTTTCTTTTTAGTCAAACGAATAGTAAGTAAAATATTCTTTTACTGCTGCACCTACTACAATAATAATAATACGACAATTTATTCATAATCATACATTTAAAACTCAAGAGCAAGTGTTTGTTAATTAGTATTAAATTGTTTAATTAGTACTTAGCTGGGAGCTTGCTACCACTTCGACCCGATGATTGCAAATTTCTGCAAATTTATTTTATTGTAGATCCAGATATACAAGCATCAATGCGGTGTTCGAATGTCACAATGCCAATTCATAGAGATTTGATTAGATGTATCCAAGATATGTTACATTCTCATGACTGCTACTTGGAGTCTTTTAAAACTGCGATTGAGAGCGTTCCAGTAGATACTCCTGATGTTAATGTTGTAGTCCATTCACATAAAGCTTCTGTTGGAGAACACAAAGGACGAGGTAAAGCGCCTTTCACAGGCGAAGTAGCAGTGGTGATATCTGCGCAGCAATTGGACAAAAGAGATATTGTGTTGCATAGTCGTGATGATAATTTGGAAAAAATTCAAGGTTCCACAGATCTTATTACAGCTTACAATATTCTTTGATGCTATGTCGTGGAAAAGATGGTTACACCATTAATGTTTCTCAAGTTGACCCAATCAGTGGTGTACTTCTGCGTAAAACAGTTCCGTGTATGTACTACTGTTGCTAACGTATATATGAAATGTTAACAAACCAATTCTTGGTCGAACAATATGCGAAAATTGAATCTGAAAGATCGGCCTACATCCGTAATAATCAAAATAAATTGAGAGCAAAAAATTACGTTCATCTTCAGGATGCTTTACAGGCGAACGAACACAGCAACTTCATAGGACAGTTGATTATAGTACATTTATCATTCACAGGTGGACCTCGATATTTACTTGAAAGATAGCAGGACGCAATGACTTACGTCAGACATTACGGTAAACCTGATTTATTTATAACTGCAACATGTAACTCAAATCGGTCAGATCTCAATGAAAATATTAACACCACTTTAACTCCAGAAGACAGATACGATGTAGTCGACAGTCTACCATTTAAAAATACACAAATTCCTACACCTCATTAACAAGTCTCATATATTCGGTCCGCCGCGCTGTCATATGTACACTAGAATGGCAGAAACGTGGTCTGCCACATGTACCACATGTCTGCTGGTGTGGTTAGTGAACAAAATTAGACCAAAACAAATTGCAGCGTTAGAGAAGATCCTGTTCTGTTCGAAATCGTAAAGAAACACATGGTACACGGCCCTTGCGGTACTTAAACCCTAATTCACCATGTGCGCGAGAACCCAAATGCAGAAAAAGATTTTCGAAATCCTTCCAAACTTAAACATCTAGTAGCGATGACGGATATCCCAAATATCGTCTACGATTGCCAGGATAGTGTGCGCCAAGTGCTACCATCCACCGTTCGAAACCATGACATTGATAACCGATGAATCGATCTCTATAATCCACTCCTTTTGAAAATTTTGGATGCCCACATCAATTTAGAGTTGGGCAGTTCAGTAAAGTCAATCCAATATGTTACTAAATATATTAATAAAGGTTGAGGAATCAAGCTACGTTCAGCATACAGTCACCAAGTGAAGTGGAACAATTACAGTCCGAACGTTACATCTGCAGCTTTGAAGCAATATGGAGGATTTTATTACCATATTTGGTGGAGGCCTATGTCTCGTGGTGGACTTCTATCGGCTGATGAATATCAATTATTGCCGAGGGTAAAGGTTGATCATCATCGAAACTTACGTCTATTTGGAATATATAATACCGCAGGTTTTGTTTTATAATAATAATACGTCCTATTACAATTTTCACCCAGAAATGTTTAAACGAAATTATACTAGAGAGATATAAAAATCTTCCCGTTTGTAAGGCGGCGAGCGGCTGCTCTCTGCGTAGCGTGGGCAGACCCCTTACAAGGTGGACCGACGACCTAGTCAAGGTCGCTGGCAACCATTGGATGCGGGTGGCCCAGGACCGGTCTGAGTGGAAATCTTTGGGGGAGGCCTTTGTCCATCAGTGGACGTCTTCCGGCTGATTGATTGAGCGGCTGCTGCTCCGTCGGCCCATGCACCGATTGTTATTATCTGTTAGCTCAGTGATTGTGTTAACTAGCGAGTAGTAATTAAAAAATAGTTAGCTAGAGTTGTTGTTATTCGGTATTTTAGGCAGTTTTTGTCTACTTTGGTAATACTTGCCCTGACTATCAAACTAAAAATTGAAATTTTATCTTTAAAAATTATGTTATAATAAATGCAGAGAATGATCAGCTTCCTCCTGATTTCTTCATTTGATTTTAACGTGTCTGTGTATACAGTTGCAGACGATATTTGGTGAAGTAATATCTTCGACAAGGCTATCAAACGTTTTCCGTATTAACGTAATTTAAAAATTCTTGATCAAATATTTTATTGAGGAGCGTCTACAGCTGGATCAACAGAGAGCTTCAACACCGTGATTGAACCTGAATTGACTGTTGAAAGAGTTTTCCATACAACAGAGCTACCGGCGACGAGCGACTGTTGTGATGTCTCTTACGAGCATACACGCTTTGAAGGGTAAGGTTGATTTCCTTTTTGGTATTAGCTTGTGGCGAATCCGAAACTCCAGTTTACTCGTCATTCTCTATTTACATTTCTGTCAAAATCGCATTTATTTCATGATCAACCTGCTTCTTTAGTAGAGTTTACTTTTTAAAATAATAACTATCATAGATATATCATATATAGGTGCTCGGTCCCGGATACAGGCCTTACAAATGATGTCTTTACATCGAAAAGATTTAAACAATAATTCAGTATCATCCTGCTGTTTTTGTGAGGTCTTTTATGAATACAGTAAGCTTCTTATTTGCGTTATCAGTATTCGCTGGTGAAAAAATGCGACACAATTCTTATATTCGCGGATCCAATAAGTACATACATAATGATAAATGGATCCCCATAGGTGTCCGACACAATATCCTTTGTAAATGCCGTCAAATGGGCTAATAAAGAAAGTATATTCTGTATTCGTGGCATATTTATGGAACATAACCATAGCCATATACGTCCCCACTGTTGGGGCACAGACCTACTCTCACAATGAAGGCGATGGGCTCATAGTCACCACGCGATCGTAATGCGGATTGGTGACTTCACACATAGCTTAGAATAAATTCTAATTCATGTGCAGGTTTCCTCGTGATATTTTCCTTCACCGTATTTCACTGTTGTTCCCAAAGTTCACAAATGTACATTAAATATTACCCTAATATTAACCTTCGGAATGAAAGCCGCACTTTCTAACCATTAGGCCGGCGAGTACAATGTATGGGACGTATACCCAGCGAATAAAGAGCTTTTACTGTATTTATACGCCTCTGAACAAAACAATGAGCTGACAAATGACAATCAAGTATTGGCATGCGCAGAAACGACATTACTTTCCGGTCCCCCTATTACTTGACGACACATCACAAATATAAATTGTGAGATGGTGACCTTACTCTCCTTTTTTCAAATATAATAAATTTTAAATAACTAATATACTATATTTAGGGTCTCATGTAATCATATTTTACGTGACTTTGATGATTCATACTATTCTTTTAGTGTGATTAATATTTGTGGTTTAGCCATTCATTATTTGTATTAATTTGTGATCGTCCCGATTAGGACTTTGTTCTACGTTGTGTTTATAGTAATGTTCAGTTTTTTTAGGTTTATATATAAAGATGAATATTTATTAAGATAGCCTGATACCGTTTGTGTGGTTTGTTTCCTTATTTATAATCCCTTCACGCTTGTAAAGGTCTTCACATCTTGTTACGTTTACAATATTTATTAATTCTTAAGACCCCGACACAAGTGTTTAAGTTCGCATCTTCACATTTAAAAAAAATGTGGGGATGGCATACGGCTCCAGTAAACAGACCCCGCCGTATGCGGTGAGCGCCAACTAAATACTGCGCGCCCCCCGAAACAGAGAGAGTTTAATTGGCCTCGACCGCAGTCAACAGCAAGGTTTACTGGTGAACCAGTAGAAGAGCACTCGACTCATTGTTAGTGCGTAAGCACAAACTGTGATCAAGGACGGGACAGCTACATCCCGCGTAGCACATTTGGTTTCCCTAAAACCGCAGGCCGTGGATACAGGTCCACGTGCCCAGTGTCAGATGAGCTGTAAGAGTCACTATGGCTTGCAACCCGATCAACATCACGAATATAGTTGACCCAAGAGTTAGTCCTTGAACTAGCCACCACCTTCACGATCGAGGTGCACTTGCAGACGTATTTTAAAGTGTTGGAATTGACATCACCACCAACTACGTAGTCAGAGCGGATCGCAATCCGCAGAGTGCACTCGAGAGCTCATAGCTTACCTCATAGAATGGCAAAGCGATTACATCGTAGCCTTGAGAGATTGTACTCCCACCAGCTATCACCATACATGAAGTAAATGCATAATTCCGCTAACTGCTATAGTGGATATAGCCAATAAATATAATTTTTATTATGAGCCATCAGGCATAGAGTTTTTGTCGTTGAGTTAAATGTTGTTTTGATCAAGTTTGTCTCGCCCACCGATAACTCGCCACATATCTTAAAACATGGGGAGCTATTGACGCCTTCTTTTTCTTTTAAAATCTAATAAGATAAAGTGTCAAACCACAACGCAAGGCGCAACCTTCAAAGGTGACATTTAACCAAGTGATCATCGAAGACGTCGTATCACTGAACTGCGACAGACATGCAATCGACTGTCATCTGCGCACACCATCGTGAAAGGCGCACAATACATCACAGCAGACACCATTATCTTGCAAAAGTCCTCAGCCAACCGCATCTGTAAGACGCATCAGTTCAGTGACGGTGCAACGTTACGCTACGACAAGACGCAATATCAATGTTTGTTAAGCATCGAGGCAGTAGCTGGCGTTCGCTTCCGTTACCTCATAATGCATCGACACAGTTCGAGCTGACTTTGGAATAAACAAATGTTATTTAACACGACATATCATAGTGACAAGCCACTAACACGCCGAGTACCCACGTATCATAGAGCCGAAGATTTAAGACATGGTTCTGAGTATTGCGATATCACCGAAGTGCTATCCAACACTCTTCCCGAACCGAAGTATAATCAAGTACTTACTTAAACAACCACTAACTCCATCCGGCTGGTATCTCAACCTCTCCACCAACTTGATGTTATATGTTACATTTTTCACGCACCATTTTACACGGTTTCGATCCCGTATACTTTATAAGTTTAATTTTTAAAGATCTTCACACTCATAATTTATCATATCGTATTATAATACATTATTATTTGTATTCTCATACTTTTACGGAATTCGAACATTGATATTTTTTATAACTCATCACTTTTATGCTTTCATAATTATTGACGATACAATTATATTTGTATTTTTATATTTTACAATAGCATTTCAATCAGTATACTATACAGTACACCATTCCTATAAATCCCTTCAATATGTATTGGAGGTCAATAAAAATTTTCAATGAATTTGCACGAAGCAATTTTCAACATTCGACACGTACGCAGTACAGGTCCGGAGTCCAGTAGTCCGATGTGTATGTAGGAGCGCGAGTATGCGTCTCCGCCGCGCTCGCTCGCCCATACGGCCGGTCGATACACGAACAGTTCCTTATTACGTCCTTAGGGCGTTTCACGAACACCCAACTATTGGACTTTAACTTTTTCATTTAACGTAATGAATCTTTTTCAAATATAACTTCTTTATATATATTCGTATTTTAGACATAAAATAAAGTTTGTTTAAATATTTTTAAACATTTTTGTATAGTTTTACATTTTAGAGACACATCTATTGCACTTTTTATCTTTCGTTGAATTATATCTTCAACATTATAAATTTTAATTGAGCTATTTAATAATTGATATTTTTTATGGAATCATTAAGTTATTTTTATAAATTAATGTAACTCGTTACAAGATGTTCACCTGGTGGTAGCGGACTCTCTCCGTCTACTGCTACACTAGATCCTAAAGGTTATAGTTACTCACTGGTGCGACGGTAACTCGTTGTTCACTGTACCCTCCTGCTTGCTGATGTTCGTAGCGTTTTATAAAGGTACAATTTTTACGTAACCTCTTGCTTACGATGGATCTTTGATCGTTGATGGTGTACCATACTTCACTCTGCTCTAAGTTGAGTAATAAATAATGAATAAATAGATATATGAATATTGACAATGCTAGTGTCGATGCAACTTTGGTAAAATCCTGCTCCATCCAAACTAAAACTACTTATTTGACGGCGGAATCGTACATCGGATAAGTCTCCTTACTCCTGTAACTTCACTGAGTTACTGCACCTACTCCGAGGCGGTTACCAGAAACAATTACCACTAAATACAAACGTAAATTTTCACATCAAAGCGAACTATTTCAACATACACACAGATGACGTTTTCATGTGTTTTCGATCACGTGGATCCAGCGTCTGTTCGATTTCATTGCATTTCAGGAAATATCAACCAATAACAAATAAATGAAAACCTTGGATATATTTGCGTCTGCGCTGTATATAAGCTGAAGAGTTGTCGCAGCTCTTCAGTCTGCAACAAAGCGTCTGCAAGATGAACTTCAATATTTTCTTCCTGTTGTTTGTGGAGAGTTGTTTCAACTTTAATATAATCTCTAGAATGTTACACATGCAAAATATATCTATGTTCTATTTTAACGGTGTCGGGTGAGAGGAAGAGAACGCTTACCTGGAGGAGGAGGAGGAGGGAGACACTCCCTGTCCGTGACATTGCGATGCTACTGGGCATTAGTTTATCCAACAACACATTGCGCTTAGTAATTGTACTGGTTATGAAGTCGTAACAATAAATGTTTACATCTTACGTAATAAATATTCAATTTCTACCCCTCGCATCTCGTTTTCACCGGTCTGCCATCTTCTTTTCAAGCCAATCCAGTTTTACGTTTTCCGATTGTAAGAGCGACGAACTTATACATTTTGTATCAAAGATCGTTTTCTTTTTCAGGTGATGTTCGCATTAGGCGGAGCACAGAAAGGTGAGAAGTGTTGTCATTAAATAATTTGATAGTACATGTCACATTTAAAACTATTTAATTATACGTTTAAGAGACTCTTAGACGTATGGTGACGAGTCTCGTCAGCTCAATAATTACACTGCCTGCAGCTCTCTTCAGGTGAAGCGCAGTAACATTTGCTCACTGCCGGTTTTACTTTACGCATGAACTGTGTATTCGTGTCACGAGGAAACATGAAGCTTAGAAGAATATATAACAGTAACGCGATGCAATTTGTTCCCCCAGGCGATGATGTGGCTGGAGGTTCTGGCCAGGGAATGCTGCAGCCAGATGCTAGAGGACCATCTCCAAAGGGTCCTGGCCATCAGAAACCTCCTAAGTAACTCGTTCAGACGTCATACCAACAGAAAATTTGCGAAATTTTTGTAACATTATATAATATACACGATTTAACTGTCTTAAGGAAATGTAAATTTTATGAAAAATGTTAAAATAAAATACAATACAAAAAAAGTATTGTTTACTTACTAATGTCAGTCGTCGAAAACTGCAGCGAGACTTGGAAAAAGTAATGAATGAAGTTAAGTGAAACGCAAAATACTCATTAACAGAGCAGCAGATCTCATTCACCCATAACGTGTTAATCTAACTGAAAAACAGTAAGTATTCATGCTAACAATAAGTCCAGGCGTAAATACAGCCCAATCTAATCGCAATACGCACACGGACGACACACCTGTACTTCCGGAAGCGATTGATACTAGTTTGAAACAGATCCTTGTTTGTTTATATTTGGAATAGGGATCTAGGAATAAACAGAAATGTTTAGAGGTAAAATTGCAAATAATCCTTTGTGACTGATATTAGTTATTTTTATTTGTAATAAAAGTGGGGACGAGCTCCATTTTAAATAGGTGGGGGGTAGCACTGTAAATAGCATACAAACACAGCTCTTCTTAAATGAAGTTCCCCGAGGCCTGGGAACAATTCACCAACTCGGCCTCCACCCTTCCCGCGCGTTCCGTGAGCTTTGGCACGGACAGCCCGGCCTCTCCAGACCCGACCCCCGCGACTCGAGCGCATAACAAGGCGACGCCCCCCATGGCGAAGCTTTCCAAGCCCAAGCTGCCCGCCTCCTCCGAATCCGACTCAGAGGGCACTGCTAGCGGCAGCGATATGGAGGTGGACCGTCCACTCTCCAAGACCACCGACGAAGAGGGCTTCACCCTCTACGTCAAGAAGCGCAAACGCGCTTCAAAGCGGCCCTCCGAGTCAAACTCGGACCGCTCCTCGCCGCCCAACACGCCGGCAAAGAAGACTGCGCCTCTCGCGCACCCCTCCAGCACTGCGGCCCCGCCCCAAAACGCGGCCCGAAGCCGCCTCCCCCGATTGTCCTCCAGGACAAGACCAAGTGGAACGATGTTTCACGATGGTTTGCGGACCACAAAATCACATGCCCCAAAGCGCAGAACACCGCGCAGGGTATCCGCATCAACCTAACAACGGTTGACGACTTCCGGGCTGCCACCAGGCACCTGCGGAACGCCGGACTCGGCTTCCACACCTTCGCTCTCCCCGAGGAGAAGCACCTCCGCGTTGTAATACGCGGAATCCCAACGGAGATCGACATCTCCGAGGTCGTCGACGACCTAAAAAAGCAAAATTTCCCTGTGCTGGAAGCCCGTCGCATGACTAGCATGCGAACAAAGGCCGCACTCCCACTCATTATGACAAGTCTCGAACTCTCTCCGGAGGGTAAAAAGATTTTCAGCATCACCCGCCTATGCAACCTCACCAGCGTAAGCGTTGAGGTCCCGCACAAAAAAGGCATCATCGGCCAATGCCACCGATGCCAACTTTACGGCCACTCAGCCCGTAACTGCTTCGCCCGCCCGAGGTGCGTTAAATGCACCGGGGACCACGGGACGAAGGAGTGCTCTTGCACCGCGGAAGCGACAAACCAGCCGAGCTACGTCCTTTGCAAAACCGAGGGACACCCCGCGAATTATCGCGGGTGCACCAAAGCCCCGCGTAGTCAACCCGGGGCCGCACAACAGCGCACCACCGCCCCCACAAAGGCTGCACCGCAGCCATCTGCCTCGTCCAGGTCACCGCCCGCACAGCCGGCCGTTCCGCCGTCGGTGTCGGCGTGGAGCAAACCGCTTCTTAAGCCAAAAGCCGCCGAGGCTCCAAAAGCCGCCCCTTTGTCGGGGCCGCCGAAACCACAGGCTACTCCCAGCCAAACACTTCCGACTACAGAGCTCGAAAATATTCTCGCCTATATACAAAAGGTGAGCATACGAGACATTCTCCTCTTAGGAGAAAAACTGCGAGCCGCGAAAAGCTCGCATGATAGGTTAAGGGCCTGCATCGAGCACGCCGACACACTCGCTGCGCTAGAAGAACCCTTCGTCTAGCCGCCGCCCAGGACTCTGTCCGCGACCTTTGGTGTTCCATCTCACTCAAACGTAATGGAAATACACAAGGTCTTAGGAAGAATCAAACCCCGCTCTCTGACTGTCGCGTACTTCAACGCGGATAGCATCCGCTCTCAAAAGGAGGAAATAAGCCTGTTTCTCAGGAACCATGACGTCGACGTCATGCTCATCCAGGAAACGTTTCTCAAGCCGTTCCACCGCGACCCAAAAATCGCAAACTACCACATCATCCGCCACGACAGGCTGACCGCCCCAGGAGGCGGCACTCTCATTTACTTCAAGCGGTCCTTGCACTGCGTACCGCTTATTAGTCCAACCCTCGCCAAAATAGAAGTCTCGGCGTGTAAAATCTCCCTCACCGGTCATCAACCGATCGTCCTAGCGTCCGTCTATCTGTCCCCGACAAAAGAATTGCGGGAAACAGACATAAAAACCCTTCTCGACCTAGGCCCGGCTGTTATCCTCGCTGGCGATCTCAACAGCAGGCATAGCACCTGGGACCCGAACAAGTCAAACCGGAATGGTAAAATCCTCTCCAATCTCGCGGATAAGCTCAAGTTTAACATTGTAGCTCCGCAAACCCCGACGCGGTACCCTACCGTCGCGTCTCACAACCCATCTACATTAGACATTGCGTTGTTCAACAATGTCACCATCCCGCTGCACTCGATCGAGACCATAGACGATCTCAGATCCGACCACCGCCCGGTTCTTAAGAAGCTGGGCCGGCCCGCTGGCGAGGTCCCTCTGACCAAAACCATCGTCAACTGGCGCAGCCTCGAGGTCAAACTCAAGGCCGCGAACCCCCAGCATCTAGACGGAATCCCCGATACGATCGACTCGCTCGGCGCTGCGAACCGAGCGATCGACTCGTTAACAAAGCACATCGCCGCAGCCGTCGAGGAATCATCGAGAACGGTGCCCGAGTCGGACTACCTGCTCGGGTCCTTCCCGGCGGACATTCGTCGGCTGATAAGAGCGAAAAACGCCACAATGAGACTCTACTCACGATACAGATCAGAGGAACTCAGGATAAAACTGCGCCGCCTTCAAAGGCAGGTAAAAGAGCGCATATCCGATCTCAGATCCGACAGATGGGACAACCTGCTTTGCGACTTAGAGCCTTCGAGCGCCAACTTTTGGCGTTTGGCTCGCAGTCTCAAAGCGGATAACATGGCCCACATGCCTCCCCTTGTAATGAGCGATGGTTCCTCCCTTGCGTCGGAGGATGCCGAAAAAGCGGATTGTCTCGCCGACAGTCTAGAGAGCCAATGCACTCCCTCTACCGCACCAGTGGACCCCGATCACCTTAAGTTGGTCGAGGACGAGGTGCGCCGTAGGGCAACTCTCCCACCAGAGGGTCCTCCACTAAAACAGGTCTCCCCCGGTGAGGTCGTTGACATCATAAAGAGGCTGAAAACCAGATCAGCCCCGGGACCCGACAACATCTCCAATAGAGTTGTGAAAGGTCTCCCGCCCCCGATCGTCGGCCTGCTAGTGGCCATATTCAATGCGCGGCTAGCCGACTGCTCCTTCCCAACCGCCTGGAAAGAGGCCGTAGTGATAGGTATTCCGAAGCCCGGAAAGCCGAGGAACCTACCCAACAGCTACCGTCCGATCAGCCTACTGAACACCTTGGGCAAACTGTACGAGCGCATCATCCTAGAGCGTCTGCGCCAATTCACCGCAGAGAACAACCTCCTCCCCGATGAACAGTTCGGTTTCAGGAGCAACCACTCTTGCGTTCACCAAGTGCACCGACTGACCGAGCACATCCTGGTCGGTCTGGAGCACAAATTTACGATCGACACCTGCGCCGTCCTATTCGATGTCGCCAAGGCGTTTGAAAAAGTCTGGCACGAAGGCTTGTTATACAAGCTTCACACGCACAAAGTGCCAGACCGTCTAGTCACCGTCATTCGAGACTTCCTCTCGAATCGTTCATTCCGCTTTCGCGCCGAGCACGCTCTCTCCTCGCCCCGGCCGATTAAAGCCGGCGTCCCCCAAGGCTCTTGCCTCTCCCCGCTACTCTTCTCGCTCTACACGAGCGACATACCTAGAGACCCCTTTGTCAGGATGGCCCTTTTCGCGGACGACACCGCTCTCTATCACTTCGGCAGATATCCGGGTCTTATAACGATGCGCCTTCAGAACGCGACCACCCGCCTAGGCGAGTGGTTCCGGACGTGGCGAATCGACGTAAACCCGGAGAAAAGTGTAGCCATTCACTTCACCCACCGAAAGCCATCGACGCTTGTCAAGTTGGCGAAAAAACGCGGCTATGAACTCGGTCAAATCTCTCTCTTCGGCCAGTCCATCCCATGGAAAAAATCGGTCAAATACCTCGGCGTCACGCTCGACTCCAGACTCAATTTCATCGCCCACATCCGTGAGGCGAGAAAGAAAGCGGCCCAAGTACTGGGCAAGCTATACCCCCTGATATGTAAGAAGAGTAAGCTGTCTCTCAGACACAATCTTCACCTTTACAAGGTATGCGTAAGACCTATAATGTCTTACGCAAGCGTTGTCTTCGCCCATTCATCCGAAGACCGTCTCAAACCTCTACAGACCCTCCAGAACCGTTTCACCCGCACCGCGACTGGTGCCGAATGGTACCAGCGCAATGTGGACATCCACAGCGACCTTAAACTCCCAACGATCAAGGAACACTTCAGAGAGTGCTCCGCGACCTACTTCGCCAAGGCGGCAACTCATCCCAACCCTCTAGTGGCCAGCGCGGCCAACTACGAGCTACCTCCGAATCCCAGGACGAATAAGCGCAGACCGCGGCACGCGCTTATTCCGACATCCCAAGGGGTCCCGCAAACCACACACACGCCCACAGCCACCGATAACACCGACGTCACCACACACGCTTCGGACACTACCAACACGCTCCGAATATCATCATCACGCCGCCCTCGATTCAGAACGCGGCGCCGCAGCTACTCACACACCGCTTACACTAAGTACACCCGCGATCGTGGGCGGTCCTCACCGCCCAGAAATTCCGATACAGGCGAAGGTAGTCAGGGAACGGGCCCGCGCCCGGCCTCGACGACCGAGTAGAATCGCCAGATAAAGCACTACAAGAACCAGACACACACAATCATCCGCCAGATAGCTACATCCCGCGTAGCACTTTTTAGTTTCTAAAACCTCAGGCCGTGGATCCGGGTCCACGAGCCCAGTGTCAGATGAGCTGTAAGAGCCGCTGTAGCTTGCAGCCCTGTCTACAACAAGAACATAGATCTTCTTAAATGAATGGTACCCCCGGACATGGCTTTTGTATTGAGTGCAACTGAAAGGCTGCCCGACTGTATAATTACTTGATGCGATTATACATCATCATCATCATCATCATCATTAGCCGATAGACGTCCACTGTTTGACATAGACCTCCCCCAAAGATCTGCACATCGACCTGATGCGAGTATTAACTCCATCATATTCTGTTGTTATCACTTTTTAACTATCAACATTATAATACCATGTGGTAATGTTAATATTTTTATTACGAAATATTATTAGAGACCGTCCCTGTATTTTTAGCCGTGTCCTTCTCAGGAGAGGCTGGGTCAGGAAACCGGAAGTGAAATATATCGATAATTTCGTCATTGTGTCGTTTTCTTTCGTAAGACGCCCGCTACCACCAACATCATTAAAACTTTTAGTGAGAATTGAATTGATTTTAAATTAGGTTAATGAAGGGTTATACGTATAATAGTAAAGGAACACTGATATTTTCGAGGTTTCTAATGTGGTCTTAAATAAACACATTTTTTTGCGCTTATATTTCATACGCTGACTCAACGCTACGAGATAAATCTCTCCCAATACAAAAGCCATGTCCGGGGGTACCATTCATATAAGAAGAGCTGTGTTTGTGTGCTATTTACAGTGCTACCCCCCACCTATTTAAAATGGAGCTCGTCCCCACTTTTATTACAAATAAAAATAACCAATATCAGTCACAAAGGATTCTTTGCAATTTTACCTCTAAACATTTCTGTTTATTCCTAGACAAGGATCTGTTTCAAACTAGTATCAATCGCTTCCGGAAGTACAGGTGTGTCGTCCGTGTGCGTATTGCGATTAGATTGGGCTGTATTTACGCCTGGACTTATTGTTAGCATGAATACTTACTGTTTTTCAGTTAGATTAACACGTTATGGGTGAATGAGATCTGCTGCTCTGTTAATGAGTATTTTGCGTTTCACTTAACTTCATTCATTACTTTTTCCAAGTCTCGCTGCAGTTTTCGACGACTGACATTAGTAAGTAAACAATACTTTTTTTGTATTGTATTTTATTTTAACATTTTTCATGAAATTTACATTTCCTTAAGACAGTTAAATCGTGTATATTATATAATGTTACAAAAATTTCGCAAATTTTTTGTTGGTATGACGTCTGGACGAGTTACTTATGAAGCTTCTGATGGCCAGGACCCTTCAAAGATGGTCCTCTAGCATTTGGCTGCAGCATTTCCTGGCCAGAACCTTTGGCCACATCATCGCCTGGGTGAACAAATTGCATCGCGTTACTTTTATATATTCTTCTAAGCATCATGTTTCCTCGTGACACGAATACACAGTTCATGCGTAAAGTAAAACCGGCAGTGAGCAAATGTTACTGCGCTTCACCTGAAGAGAGCTGCAGGCAGTGTAATTACTGAGCTGACGACACTCGTCACCATACGTCTAAGAGTCTCTTAAACGTATAATTAAATAGTTTTAACTGTGACATGTACTATCAAACTATTTAACGACAACACTTCTCACCTTTCTGTGCTCCGCCTAATGCGAACATCACCTGAAAAAGAAAACGATCTTTGATACAAAATGTATAAGTTCGTCGCTCTTACAATCGGAAAACGTAAAACTGGATTGGCTTGGAAAGAAGATGGCAGACCGGTGAAAACGAGATGCGAAGGGTAGAAATTGAATATTTATTACGTAAGATGTAAACATTTATTGTTACGACTTCATAATCAGCACAATTACTAAGCGCAATGTGTTGTTGGATAAACTAATGCCCAGTAGCATCGCAATGTCACGGACAGGGAGTGTCTCCCTCCTCCTCCTCCTCCAGGTAAGCGTTCTCTTCCTCTCACCCGACACCGTTAAAATAGAACATAGAGATATTTTGCATGTGTAACATTCTAGAGATTATAATAAAGTTGAAACAACTCACCACAAACAACAGGAAGAAAATATTGAAGTTCATCTTGCAGACGCTTTGTTGCAGACTGAAGAGCTGCGACAACTCTTCAGCTTATATACAGCGCAGACGCAAATATATCCAAGGTTTTCATTTATTTGTTATTGGTTGATATTTCCTGAAATGCAATGAAATCGAACAGACACTGGATCCACGTGATCGAAAACACATGAAAACTTCGTCTGTCTGTATGTTTAAGTACTTCGCTTTGATGTGAAAATTTACTTTTTTATTTAGTGGTAATTGTTTCTGGTAACCGCCTCGTAGTAGGTGCAGTAACTCAGTGGAGTTACCGGAGTAAGGAGACTTTTCCGATGTACGATTCCGCCGTCAAATAAGTAGTTTCAATTTGGATGGGGTTAGGATTTTACCAAAGTTGCTTCGCCACTAGCATTGGCGATATTCATATATCTATTTATTCATTATTTATTTCTCAACTTATGACAGAGTGAAGTATGGTACACCATCAACGATCGTAGACCCATTGTAAGCAAGAGGTTACGTAAAAATTGTACCTTTATAAAACGCACTGTACTCTTTGCAAGTTCGATACGACAAAATCCAAATTTACAATCAAGATTCCTTTATCGATATATAGCTGGACGCACAATGTTTGCACGCTGCCGGCCGATGGTGTAAACCAGAACCCAGTAGTATCCCACGGAGATACGCAAGCAATGGTTGTGATCGATTTCATCGCAGATTTTCCCAGTTACAGTACCATAACTAGTTAAATTCCAAAGATTATTAATATAGTAAATATTAATAATAACAAAAGGATATTTACTTCTCCTTGAGGACGCTTGCTTGTTGCTGAAGAGTTGCAATAATTCGTTTGATGGAGCAGAGCAATAATATTTTTTATCATCAACCCTGGAGCCTACTAATTACCAGACAAGAACAGAATCAGAAACTTCATCATTGCAGATCGAATTACATTTAGATTTAGTTAATAATTGTTAGTGACGAGCAACATCAGGGAACTATCTTATGGGTTATTTTTGAAGCGTTCTGTGGATACAGTTGCAGACAGTTTTCAGTGCAAATTATATGAACTATTTCCTTTTTGAATATTTAATCTTATTTGTTATATCACCGACAACTGTGTCCATAGTGATTCAACTTGACGCGTCGGTAAATTCATCCAGTGGCAAATTCTTCGGTCCTTCACAAGTTGCCAGTGAGAATGTTTGCACCGCAGCACAAACAGCATAGTGCCCGTCACCATGAGATTATACGTTTTCTTACGACAGTTACATTGGTGATGATAGCACTTCAAAGCTTGACGAGAGAGAGAGAGAAAGACAGGAATAAGCAAGAGACTCGCCCACCATTTGCCATGACGTTGGCTCAATTCGAGTCAGAGCCTCGTTTGTTGATTCGCAGGATGCACCATGAGCTGGTGAAGTTGGCTTGGTTCCCGTGAGTTGTTGTGCAGAACCATACACTATGTACTCAGATGCAGAAAATCCACTCTTCAATAAATATATTCACATTTATTAAAATAAAACGAATGTTGCGGAAGATTTGGTAATGGTTCATTACGACGTTTGCGTGCGCGTTAACAAGATGGCGCCGCTGCCCGGAGAGACACGCGCTGTCCTTTGTACACTTTTATTTCTATGTAATTTTAGTTTCCAATCATTTCCATCTACAACGGGCCAACACTTTAACTCAAATTCACGCATGTTTAAGTGATAACGAAGTCTTGGATGAAGGTTCGTTGTTAGCTGGGAAATATATCGATGTTGTCACGCTGGTACATTTACAATATGAAGGTGGTAGCTAGCCACGCGAATTCAAGAAAATCTCACTAGCACCCGAACTCCACAACACGCGGACCGGGAATCGATCCAGGAATACCAGTATAAGGCAGGAATGATACATGTAGCTTGGTTCTATCAATCATTACCAGCGTAAGGTCACCGGACAACTCAGGATATAGACGCAGTCGAATTTTATTAATATTATATAATATTAAAGAAACCGAAAAATATTTTTATGTTTAAAATTTACTTATTATTATAATTTATAAAACTTGTTAATATAAGAAAAAAAAATTAATTATATTATCTTTAGAAACAGCTGTTTCAACAGAGACGTTTAATATAAAATTCACACTACTTACGTAGATACAGTTGTTTAGTTACGATGGTCAGTGATATATCCGCCAATTGAGCCGCGCTAATTAAGATTATATACACTACACCTCATTGCCTTTGCTGCCTTGAGAAATAAGGTTTTAAGTTTTGTTACCCCTGTGTAATTTCACTGGCTACAGCGCCTTTCAATACAGAATACGGTAAAGATTGCACAGTACCGTGTGTCGACTGCAACAGGCGCCGCGGCGGTACCTAGACGGTCTGCAGCAACAGAGACACTACCACCAGTTAAATATCTTAAAATTTTTGTATATTGATTCTTGTAACTAATAATTATTAGAAATAGTAACAAAAACTTTACAATCATTATATACGTTTCAAGTAATTAGACGATAAGATATTATAATACCCCCACTGTACTTGTAACCAGTCTAAATAGGGATATACGGAATAAAGAACCCAGTTCAGTGGCAACGCTCTTATTGAGTCGTTTATATGCTTTTGTAAACAATAAAATGTCACTTTCCCAACCTTCCGACTAAACTCGCCCGTTTACTCTTATGCTTCCGGGCGACGAACCCAATGAGGTTCAGGATATTCCATTCAAACTGGCGCCACGTTGTTATAGGCAGGCGCGTCACTTATAATACATCTCGTTCGTCCCGTCGCTTCGTCAATTAAAGATAATAAACTCGAAATGTTCGCACAATTATAAAGAATAACTAAGTCTTGAGTTAGTGTTTATTTAGATTGCGAAAGAGATTGGTTATTACACGCCTCCTTGGGGCACCCCAGGGACGATTGTACACTTCTTGCCTTTTGCTGTTAACTATTTATAACTACCCAAACAAATAACTGCGCAACCAGGCAGACTATAGTTCATAAAATATTGCTTGATACCCGAGACGTTAGTGACTTCGTTTCAAAGACAGTTACAATAAATTTCTTGTTGAAAAAGTTCAAATGTTTAAATATTAATAAGACATTTGTACATAAAACTAAAATATAAAAACGAACATTTTATTAAAGAAAGAAAATCAAAGATAAATTATTATTTTTTTTTTTTTAATTATTTATAATATTTTTGCTAGCTTACTTCGCAAACGCTTTTCGCATCGCTATGAATATTTCATTATTATAAAATGGTTAAATGTAATACTGTTTTCACAACAGATTCATATTTTTTTAGTCTGGCAATACACATACTGCTTTCGCACGCAGTAAACTAGCATTAGTTATATTTTTTTTTTTTTGAGTCAGTACGCTACCGCTACGTGATTGATATTGTTTTCTCGTTATTGTTGTTACTTTGTTTTGTTGTTAACTTTTTTGCATTAAAATGCCGAAAAAAAAAAACTATCAGATGAACGTCTTGCTGGTCCCCTCGAATAAATAAAAAAAAAATATATTCAGTAAAAACAAATGTTTATGTTAATGGAAACTACAACCAAAAACTTAAGTAGTATCTATATAAATGTATTTTAATATATATACAGTATATAAGTTAGAATTACGAGGTTACCGTACCATCTCTTTCGAGGCGGCGTGCGTCCTCGCCGGGACACCGCCATGGGAACTCGAAGCGGAGTCGCTGGCGCGCCTCTACTGGTGGCGGAAGAGGGCCCTCGAGCGGGAGGGCTCGTTTCCGTCGCTCGACGAGGCGGAGAGGTGGCGCCGAAAGGCGCGTCGAGAGGTGCTTCGGGGATGGGAGCGGCGACTCCTCGAACCGTCGTACGGTCGCCTCACCGTTGAGGCCGTCCAGCCGGTCATCGGCGACTGGATGGGCCGGCACTTTGGAGTCCTCAGTTTCTGCCTGGTGCAGGTACTCACGGGGCACAGTTGCTTCGGGAGCAATCTGAACCGGCGGAACTGCACGAGTAGGACGGACGAGGCGTGCGACGAGTGTGGCCACCCGGTGGACACATCGTCCCACACCTTGGCCGATTGCCCGCGATGGGGCCGCGCACGTAGCGGCGATAGGGAGTGACCTCTCGCTACCGTCCGTGGTCCGGACCATGGTCAGTGGCGAGGCGTCATGGAATGCGGTATCCCGATTCTGCGACTCTGTTTTGACGCAGAAGCGGGAGACCGAACGTATCCGAGAGCGGGCGCCGAGGGGACAGGACGCGGTCGGAGCGCGATGACAGCTCACCGCCGCAAGGCGGGGCCGAGCGCACGACCGCAGAATGGCTTCTCGGCAGGAACCTGGCGCCGCGACCGACAAGGGCCGTCGGGCCGGTGCTCCCCTTGGAGAGGGTTCCTGGGGTGGATATGGTGATGCGTCTCGTATTCCGACGCGTCGCCACGTAGGGATTTTTTAACAAGAAGGGTGCTTCACACCCCTCCTCGAGGTGGGCCCGGTCATTCGGGCGCGGATAAAGTATTGCGTGGATGAACTGCAATACTTTATCCCGCGACCCCACGAACACGTGGATGAGAGTGGAATACCGTGTGAAGCTTTTTAGTCGGTTGGAGTCCGACACTACCACCGTCGCCGGCCCAATTTGGCGACGGGGTGTGCATTTCCGTTAGCATTTTGTTACACACGTAAATAAAGTCGTTTTTATGAATTAGGCTAGAAAAAGTGTTATGGAACTCCAACCAGTTATCATAGGAGCTACTAAATTTTGGTAACTGTATTGTAGGTAATTTAATGTTATTGTAGGCGTGTGACCGACGTAGGCTTACCTCAATCGCAACGCTTTCTGATCTTCGACAATCGCTTAATATTTTTCTCGCTTGCGACAGCAATTTGCAATTCATTTTCTCAAACTCACTGCGTTCCGATAATTGAGATTCCGTTTCATCTACGATACATTCTAGCGATAACTGTACCTCTTCAAAACGATCAAACAATTTTTCTATGCGAGTGATCTCTATAAATCGCGTGGTCGTGGTTATCACGTGCCCGTTGGTTGGACAGAAATTAGTGCCCATCTCACGACGTCTCGCCATCTCCGTCTGCTGTCCGTTAATCGGGCACATTCGTGTACCGGAGCGCCCACCGCAGCCTTTACTTGATCTGTCTATCTCTTGGGAAATCTTCCCCGTGGTCTTGTGCCCTCGATTTTGCCCTGAACAACAAGACGTTCTATGGAGTCGTTACCCCGCCGACTAACATGCCCGAAGAATTTCAGGATCCGACTGCCCACTAGAGTAGATAGACGCTCTTTGATGCGAAGCTCATCGAGGATGGAGACATTTGTTCGAAACTCGGTCCAGGAAACTCCGAGCATCTTCTTCCAACATCTCCAGTGCATCTATCTTGTAGGTTTTGATTTGCCGTAGGGTCCATGTTTCGGCGGTGTAAAGGAATATAGGAAACACCAACGATTTTACGAGCCTAACTTGTGGCTTTGATTATGTTTCTATACCTCCATATTTTTTTGAGCTTGTCCATGGCACTTCTGCTCATTGCCATGCGTCTCTTGACTTCGTTTATACAGCCTCCTTTATTTGAGATAAGAGCTCCAAGGTAGATGTATGATTGTACGACGTCGCAGTTGGCTATTTTTCCTAAAAATGGCAAGTTATTATTGGCCCTATCGACAATCATCATCTTGGTTTTACTGCGATTTATCATCAAACTAAACTCGGAGCTGACACGTCCCTATTTTCTGGAGAAATTCTTTTATGTGGCTACTACTAGTAGCAAAGAGGGTAGTGTCGTCTGCATATCGTAGATTAGCAATTTTATATCCGCCTATGGTTACACCTATTCAAGTGATACGTAGCTGCAATTCGTCAACTTCGAAAGTGCTCAAAGAAGGTACATCCAATTCGTTTATATAGTTGGCGAAAGCAGTAAGTTGTCTTTTATACGCTGCACGATGTCTAACAAGCTTAATATCTTCAGTCATTTTGGATGGCTGGTATTAACCTGAAATTGATTTAACAGCTAATTAACAACAGATATCTTAAATATTTATTTAGTATGTTTCTATATACAGTTTTATTGCTAAATATGTATAAATAATGGTTAGAAACAATACCTATGGCGATCAAACTGATAACTTTTAATGTATTACAATTTTGATGAGTTTTAATTATACTCTTAATAAAGTCAATATTTTATGAACTGGGATGTTGAATTAATAAATTTCAAAATGTAATATTGTTGGTTTAATTTAATAAAGATTCAGCAACTCAAATTATGTATTATCCTACCTAATGTGAAATGTATAACGACGCAACCGAATCAGCGTTATCTGTATTACAATCAACTTGAACACAATAATAAGCGTGCAACTTTAATTCGCAGCACTTTATTGGTGTAATTAACTAAGATAAAACTACTGATATTCTTATTAAAGGTGCAAAATCACTTCGCAGGCTGACATTTAAAATTAATAATGGTATACATAGTGACTAACCTTCTTCACATTTGATGTTTTTAGACAAAATACATATACCTAAATGGAGTGTTGGGTGGAAATTAATAGAATACTAGTCCTATAATAAAATCCAAATTCTTAGGCCTTCTATCTTGAATAATGAAGATCTTCACCATGCCACGCGATCGTCCTTGTCTTGACCCCAAGTTAAATTTAATTTCTGTAGTTAACTCCTCTTCGAATAATTAATGTATCTGGAATTAATTTTTTTTGTAATTAATCCGACCCGAAGGACCAATGTTAACGCTGATAAGACCTGACGTCTTAGTGTAAAAACTTGATCTCGGAAATAGGATAAATTAAACCACCACACAATTCAATGTAAAGATTTATATTTAAATTAAAAAAAATTACGATATGACATTAACAGCGTTAGTGACAGAGCCGAGTTCATTGAGTGGCAATTTGCTGCGTTGAAATATCAGGCGCTTATTGATCGTTATCTTAAAACTATTCTGAATACTTATCTAAAGATATTAAAAGGCGAATTAAAATTTGTCTTTTATGTCAATTATCAAAGAAAGATAATATATCTTATCGAACCTAGCTAATAACATTGGGGACATGATAATGGCTAATTTTTATGGTCCATTAGTACCCGGAAACTTTGAGTATACTTTTATTTTTGTTTTACAAGATTCATTTAATAAATTTATAAAATTATATCCCTTAAAGAAATCAAGAAGGAGAAAGTAGAGGTAGTAGCTCGCTGGCCTAATGGTTAGAGCGTGCGGCTTTCATTCCGAAGGTCGCGGGTTCAAACCTCGGCATGTACCGATGACTTAATATTTAAGTTATGTACATTTGTGAACTTTAGTTACAACAGCGAGATACAAAACGATGAAGGAAAACATCGCGAGGAAACCCGCACACTGATATCATCTTTGTGTGTGTGTGGTGGTCCCAATAAAGTGGCAACAGGCTCGCCCCTGTTACATGGGACCTTATCTGACCACATCTGACGAAACGTGGGTGGTTTATTCACCTCTGCCTACCCCTACTGGGAAAAGGCGTGACTAATAAAAAAAAAAAAAAAAAGAACTCTACTGTAAAGGCAGCAGTAACAAAAGTTAAACATTTTATAGAGATAATAAAACCAGCTATTTTAACTCATAATGGTAAACAATTTATTAGCAACCACTGGAAAAATTCAATGAGAGAATTAGGTTTAAACCCATATACACCACTGTAAGAAATCTACGACCAAATACCACGGAGCGAGTGAACAGAGAGCTGGGCAGGTTGTTCAGAACCCTTTGTCATTCTAGGCATAAGGATTGGGCACTAATTTTACACAAATTAGAGGAATTGTATAAAAACTTGTTACATGATAGTATAGGGTTTACACCTTGCGAGGTATTATATGGTGAAAGAATCGAAATGTTGCATTTAATTCAAGAATTTCTTTTTTTGAAAATTTTAAAATCTCACATTTTTGAACTCTCTAAGAGAGTCAGTAACGCAAAATTTGGGAACGAGATACATTAATTTATAAAAATAAACTAATGATTCTAAAAAAAATATCAATTAATAAATAGCTCAAATAAGCTTATTCAAAATTATAAAGATAAAAATATAATTCAATGAAAGTTAAAGATTGAAATAGATGTGTCTGTGAAATGTAAAACTGCACAAAAAATATTTTAAACAAACTTTATTCTATACCAAAAATACGAAGATATATAAAGAAGTTAAATTTTTAAAATATATCATTATAATAAATAAAACGTTAAAGTCCAATAGTTGGGTGTTCGTGAAACGCCCTACGGACGTAATAAGGAACAGTTCGTGTATCGGCCAGCCGTAGGGGAGAGCGAGCGCGGCGGAGACGCATACTCGCGCTCCTACGTGCACATGGGCTCCGGACATGTACTGCGTACGTGTCGAATGTAAAATTTGCTTTGTGCAAATTAATTGAACTATTGATTGGAGATTATTACTGACCTCCAATACATACTGAAAGGATGTATAGGAATGGTGTACTGTATAGTATACTGATTAAATGCTAAAATTTAAAAATATAAACATGATTGTATGGTGAAAAATTATGAAAGTATGAGTTATAAAAGATGTATGATTCGAAATCCGGAAAAATATGAGAATGCAAATATTAATGTATTAGGATACAATATGGTAATGTAAGAGTGTGTAGGTCTTTAAAAATTAAATTTATAAAGTATATGGATTCGAAACCGTGTAAAATGGTGCATGGCAAATTTGTGGAGAGTGTGAGGAGGTACCAGCTGGGTGTAGTTAATCGTTATTTCAGTTACTACTTGATTATACTCCGGTTCGGGAAAAGTATTAGATAGCACTTCGGCGATATCAAAATACTCAGAATCATATCATAGAGCTTCGGCTCTATGATACATACATGGTCGGCGTCTTAGTGGCTTGTCACTATGATACGTCGTGTTTAACAATATTTATTTATTCCAAAGTCAACTGGAACTGTGTGAATGCATTATGAGGCAGCGGAAGCGGACGCGAGCTACTGCCTCGATGCTTATCAAACATTGGTATTGCGTCTTGTAGCGTAACGTTTGCAGCGTCATTGAACTGATGCGTCTTACAGATGCGGTTGGCTGAGGAGTTTTGCAAGACATTGATGTCTGCTGTGATGTGAAAGCACGCAAGGATTACCTAGTATTTTGTTGAGTACAAAACACACTAAATTTACTATAGCATTTATTTCACCAAAAAATGTTAACACTTTAAAAAACAAAATATTTGTGTTGTATTAAATAAAAAGATATTTATTTGCTGGAATATTGTGTATCTGACGGTGCATCGTCTGGGTTACAGGTTAGGGGACGTCAATGGCCAACGCCGCAGTCAGACGGTCCTGCCTTGGCAAGCTTGTGACCCTTTATACAACCTGTAAGAATAGAATAGATTTCTTTCCTATAAATCTTTTGGCATATATTATTTTATTAGCACCTTGTAATATTATAAATTTAGGAGCTCTCCGATGTATGGTCACTGAGGCCGAATACAGGATGAGGATGCTTTCTACAAACAGAGTTGTCTACACTACCTCATCCCATGCTGAAGCCAGTGTTTTTACTGAGCTGTCGATGATCATGTTAAATATAAAAATTTATTTATAAAACATGAATTATTTTATTATTCATAAAAATCTTTACCTTTCGGCGCCTGACCTGCCGCCAGCATCGCCTGAAACAGAAACCAATCACATTCCACTAAGATTTTAGTGTGATTTTGTATTGTGTTGACGATTGTTTATAATGTGTTGTAAGTGTATATAACCTCTGTTGCGGTTCAGCAGAAGTAGAACCATAAAAAATTACAGACTTATTTTCCCTCTGCGACGGCAAATGGCATTGCGAAGTTTCAGGTTCGCAGCTTGATAATTCTGTACCTTAAAGCGTTTATCTATTGTTCGGTCCGGGGAGGAAATCTTTAACACACTGCTTCTGATGGAATTCAGGATTATAAGAGATTTTAACGCACTAAAACCCTTACGGTGGTCTCTTTTTGTGCATTTGAAGTGTGACAGCATTGACGTACCATTCGATGAAAAATAATAGAGCTGAGGGAACGCGGCGGGAGATTCGATCTACATATTACATATTTAACAGATTAAAAATAAATACTAGTTAATATTTGAAGAGGGAAAGATTCAACTAACAGATTACCGCGTGCAAGGGTTAGGTTAATGGTAACCACAATATCACGGAGGTTGTACATTTTCCACCAACAGCTACTTACGGTTAAAACCATAAAAATCAGACGCACGAGAGTTTTAATTTTGTAATATTTAAATCATTATTAATTATAATATAATAACTTGCCAGAAGCAGTAAAAATAAGATATTGAGCTTCATCTCGTTGTTGGTGTGTGCTAGCTGTAAACTGAGGAGATGTGGCATTTTGTGCCTTTTATATAGGGAGCGGATTTTTTTTGTTAATATTTGCTTTACTTCGAAAGGCCGATTAACGTCATCGTACTAATATATAAATTTTATATAAAAAAAGGTCTGTCCGTGTAAATCGTATTTGATGTTTAGTTACGCAGCCTTTACTGTTTTTATTCTTCACGTTTAATCCTTAATAATAAATGTAGACCGAAGTACATTTTAGTTTTTTTCTGTTTTTTACTATTTTCCTCGTCTTATGACAGCGTTTGATTACCTACTTCCTTCACTTTAGTTCATTCATCTTTATTGTCATTGTATAGCCGCATGGAATCGGGAGATATTTCTTTCTTGGCTCCCATGGCCTTTGCGTGACGGGTTCGGAGGAATCCGTTGCCCGCGCGACTGCAGGAGGCCAAGGAGGGGTCGCATTGTGTGTTCCGGCGTACAGAGGTAGAAAAGGAAGGGGTCTTCCCTTCCCCCGACGTGTGGCTGCGTTCTGCGGCTAGTGCTGATGGGGTCGCGGATGTGGGCGAAAGCGTTCCCGTGGCCCCGCCATAAAGCGACGACGGCGGAACATCGTGGAGACATTTCCCCCATCCACTAAAAAAAAAGATGTACCACGATCAGGTGAGTTTGGCTTAGGTTCCGTGAGTTGTTGTGAGGAGCCCCTTACGGAGTTTATTTTAGTTTATTAAAACATATGAATTATATCGAGCAACCCAGGGGTACAGATATTGTATTATTCTGTGTCGCTCTGTGTATTCAGTTGCCGATATTATAATTAAACAGTATTAATATTCGTAAAACACAATTGCGTCTTTACTAAAATATTATTTGAGGAGCAGCTGTTCACCATTGGCAGAGCACTCGTCTTTCTCGTCTGATAAAGGAAAGGATATGAAAGCAGGGCAACTCCTGTACTCCCGATCTAATGTTCATTCATCCATGATCATCAGCCGACAGACGTCCAATACGCATGTATTTTATCATTTCTGACATCTTCAGCCTTAACCTCATAGCTCTCCAAAAAAGATCACAGGTCAAGATTCTTAAACATCCTTAATTATACAGAGAGCAGCGCAGGAGATTGATGTATCCTGTCAATGTGTAAAGCAGTGATCTTTGGTTTCCGAGCTAACGAGAACAATTGCAAGGAATTTAGAGAATTAACAGTAAGTAGCAATTATGCTTTCAATGCTGATGTGTCGTGATGAAGCGTTATCAATAACTTAGCGAACCTATCATTCCAATTAATCATCGAAACATCCTGACATCTTGGGATGTTGAGCGCACTCAGCTAGCCGACTCGGAATTTTACAACAATCGACCGTTAGATTTCATCCTACGGGTCTATTTGTTACATGCTCACCCCCTCTCTACCTTAATCGTTCTACACCATTTTAAGTGGAATCACTTAGGTCGTAAATTATTGAATTTAAGTTACGACAGCATAAGTTTATGTCATTTTCTGAATATTTTGAACAACTTGATTCTATTATAAACATTTTATTGACAACCAATTGTAATTTATGTGTAAACACTTTCCCCCTCTTATCCCATTTCCTTGTATTACATCAACTTAAGCAAAGCTAAAACGATTCATTCTAATTCAGGTAATCACATAGGACAAATTTACACAGGATCGGGAAGGAACCATTGACTTAATGCCATCATTGTGGCGGGGCCAAGATTCCACACAGCATACGTTCGCTGGATGCCCTGCGTGAGAATCTGAGCGACAAACCCTGGTCCACAAGATTAGACGACCTTTCGCTGTCAGCGGCAATGACAGCATCGCTGAAGAGCAAACTGAATGATTTGCATTGGTCTCTTTCTCTGAAGCCTTTATGGTGCAGAAGACGGTTGTCGAAAAGAGTCTAGGAAGGGATGATTCTACTTGTAGATGACGTGACGTCGAGGCGACGGTAAGAATTTCTAAATAAATATATCTTTATAGAGAGTGAGTTTTGGTGGATTACCAACAAGGTGGTCAACCTCGAGCCGAATTCATAGTGTCTGTGCCATAATTAGTATTATTTTAAAATTTTAATTTACTTTTGTATTATTCCGTTAGCAAGGTTGTCAGTGTTTCTTCGTTTCGTTGATGTGACTCGAAAGCGATGATATGCGCGGTATTTTCACCTGATAGTAAGTGATACGCTTGCCCATAAGAACGTGGCGCTTGTTAGGATTGTATACATAACGCCACATTGTGCCTCTCGTTACCCCAGTGATTTCACTTTATAAACTACGGCGTCCTTTAAGTCGGAACGCGGTAATGTTTGCACAGTACTGTTTGACGCCTGCAATAGGAACTGCGGTAGTAACCGTCTGGACAGTGTCTGGCAACAGAGACACTACCAGCTACAGAAGACTGCCACACCCGCCTGATCAGGTTGGTGTGGAGTTCTCTTGTCTGAAAGAGGGTACAGAGGGAGATCAGCTTCTCACTGCGGCTACCACGGTGCATACTGACGGCAGCCGCATAGAATTCAAAGTGGGTGCGGCGTTCTGTGTCGTGCGGCACACCGCAAAGATTAAGACCAAACACTCAAGCTGGAGAAATACTGCACCGTCTACGAGGCTGAGCTGTTGGCGCTAGTGGAAGCGACGGGGTACGCGGCCAACGTGTCGCATCAGTCATGTGTCATTCTGAGCGACTCAAGATCCGCCCTCGAGACAGTCGCAAGATCGGACACCATCTATCCCGTAGCGTTTATAGTAAAAGAGCACGTAAAGAAAGCACGAGTGGAAGGGAAGGAAGTGGTATTGTCTTAGATAAAAGCGCACGCGGGGATGGAGGGTAATGAGAAGGCGGATCAGCTGGCCACGTACGCGCCCCTAAAGAGTAAGAGACGAGCAGATTACGACGAATGCCCCGTATCATTCATCAAGCGGCGACTTAGGCAGGCTAAACTCGACGTGTGAACAGGCGCTATGTGGAAGATATTACGGCGTCCATCAATCGGATGATTTTCCCGAACATCAGGTCATTATATACTAGCTATATACTCAGGAAGACGTAGCTAGAGCCATTTTTGGTCCAAGGGCTAACGGGACGCGGGGAATTTTCCGAGTACCTTCACAGGTTTACACTCTAGGAAAGTCTCTCGTGTACCTGTGATTCAGGTTATGGATTAAATTGTGCAGCACCTAATCGCCGCCTGCCCCGTATGTGGGGTGCAGAGAGCGGACCTTGAAATAGCTACAGGGAAAAAGGTCAACGGTAGCACTATCGCCTCCTTGATGGGCGGAGACCACAGAAGTCTATTATTTTCTAAGTCTGTGTAGAACTATAATAAATCAAACAATGAATGCAAACAAGTTGAACATAAGAAAATAGAATAAAATTGTAAATATGGAATAGACTACAGGGAATGAAAATAAGGATAGATGTGAGTATAAATGTGATAGTCTGTCTATAAGCTAGAGAGATATGAGGCGGCGTGCGTCCTCGCCAGGACGCCGCCGTGGGAACTCGAAGCGGAGTCGCTAGCGCGCTTCTACTGGCGGCGGAAGAGGGCCCTCGAGCGGGAGGGCTCGTTTCCGTCGCTCGACGAGGCGAAGAGGTGGCGCCGAAAGGCGCGTCGAGAGGTGCTTCGGGGATGGGAGCGGCGACTCCTCGAACCGTCGTACGGTCGCATTACCGTTGAGGCCGTCCGGCCGGTCATCGGTGACTGGCTGGACCGGGACTTCGGAGTCCTCAGTTTCTGCCTGGTGCAGGTACTCACGGGGCATGGTTGCTTCGGGAGCTATCTGCACCGGCGGAACTGTACGAGTAGGACGGGCGAGGCGTGCGACGAGTGTGGCCACCCGGTGGACACATCGTCCCACACCTTGGCCGATAGCCCGCGTGGGGGCGGGGAAGATAGAGCCATATGGAGTGACCTCTCGCTATCGTCTGTGGTCCGCACCATGGTCGGAAGGGAGGCGTCATGGATTACGGTATCCCGATTCTGCGACTCTGTTATGACGCAGAAGCGAGAGACCGAACGTATTCGAGAGCGGGCGTCGAGGGGACAGGACGCGGTCGGAGCGCGATGACAGCTCACCGCCGCAAGGCGGAGTCGAGCGCACGTCCGTCGAATGGCTCGTCGGCAGGAACCTGGCGCCGCGACCGACAAGGGCCGTCGGGCCGGTGCCCCTTTAGAGAGGGTTCTTGGGGTGGATATGGTGATGCGTCTCGTATTCCGACGCGTCGCCACGTAGGGATTTTTAACGGAAGGGTTGCTTCACACCCCTCCTCGAGGTGGGCCCGGTCATTCGGGCGCGGATAAAGTATTGCGTGGATGAACTGCAATACTTTATCCCGCGACCCCACGAACACGTGGATGAGAGTGGAATACCGTGTGAAGCTTTTTAGTCGGTTGGAGTCCGACACTACCACCGTCGCCGGCCCAATTTGGCGACGGGGTGTGCATTTCCGTTAGCATTATGTTACACACGTAAATAAAAAAAAACAGAGATAGGAAAATAGAAGTAATTTATTAGAAATAGAAATAATGACGCATTGAGGCAAGTATGCGTCAATCTTTCCTAGAATGAAGAATGAAAGAAGGAAATAATATAGAGTATAAAATAAGGAGAATAAGAATGAAAGGTAAGAAAGGTATGAAAGAAGAGAAGAATAAAAGGATAGAAAGATGAATGAAAAACAAAAAGAAACAAAGTACAGGCCCACAAAAGCCCGAGGGAATTATGTTCTCTGCTTTATTTTCATCTATTTGCTATACATGTGTCTGATTGTTTACTGAACGAAAGTAACTTAACATTGCGTTTTTTTTTTTTAAATAATGGATTTATGTTTTACTTGTAATTTATTAATTATTAAACTTTTACAATTACACAAAAGCGCCATCAGGTGGTTTTAATAAAATAAAAGAAAGCATATATGTATTTATTTGTGTTAACGTGTTGAAATACAGTGAAATGTCTGTGCCTCGTTTGGCTTCCAGTTGAGGGAACATCAGTGACCGACGCCGCAATGAGACGGTCCCGATTTATCAGGCTGCACTTGGGTATCGTCATGAGGACCCTTTATGCAGTCGTCATCTGAAAGAGTAGGTTATATCGCGTTACTTTTCGATGGGCACCCTCCACACCGGTTGCTGCAGTAGCACTACGCAGCTGGCCATGAACGCTTACAGCTACACGCCGTGGACCAGTAAAATGAACCACTAGTGTGGAAACGTTACGCTTTAGAAAAAGACTGCTGCCGCCGGTGTAGTTACTTCATTTAGGAGACATCATCTCATCTCAAAGCGAAACAGTGAGCAAGAAATTACAATTAATGTTAAGAATTCAAATTAAAAACACTCACCGGGTCCTGTCTTCGCACTGACTAACGCCAGTAGGACCTGGAACAGAAACCGATTGCTATAAACAAGGAATGACTTCTCATAGCTTCTGGTGTTAACCGCCGATACAAAATCTATAGGCAGGCAGCTTGAGCATTCTGCACTTGACGAATTCAATACGACTGTATTAATATTAACATTTTACGTTTCTGTGTAATTATAATGTTGTGTAATGTGGTGTGCAAGGACATCTCCGTCTGGTACAATAAATGATCTCACCAGAAACAACAGGAAGAATATATTGAACTTCATCTCGACGACGCTTCACTGAAAGCGGCTGCCGTATCAATTCGCTCATTTTATACAACGGGTCTGTAATAACATTTCAAGGTTTTTTATTATTAATATTAGCAATGATTACCTCAACTGTGTTGGTACTGATGCCGATGTTATGATGAAACTAAATAAATATTCGCTGAAATCGTTGTCGTCGGAATAATTTTTGCATCTGTATCCATCCACAAAGTGCTCCAAAAAACGTTCCTCAGCTCTGTGCCGGCCTTGGTAACTAAGTGGAATTGTACTTCGGTCTACGTTATAGCGTAATGACGTAGTTTTTGATGCTGTTTTTAACAATTTCGGAAATGAAAATATTACAAAAGGCCCGTTTTCAGTTTTTATATGATAAGTTAATACATTCGATATTATCATAAAATTAATTTGCTATCATCATCATTATTGTCAGTCGATAGACGTCTACTTCTGGACGTAGTCCTCTCTAAAAATCTCGTCATCGATCGATCCTGCGCTGTCCGCATACAGCGGCTTCTCGTAACCTTCACCAGATCGTCGGACCGTCTAATTTGCTATACAGTTTGGTAAATAAAGGGTTGTCAAATATCTCCCTTCCGCCTTTTTGTCGCCGAATCAACGCCTGCAATATGCTGCTAAAACGGAACGAACTCGACCCATTCTTGAAGCGGATGGTGACTGGCGACGAAAAATGGATCACATACGACAATATCAAGCGAAAACGGTCGTGGTCGAAGGCCGGTGAATCCTCCCAAATAGTGGCCAAGCCGGGATTGACGGCCAGGAAGGTTTTGCTGTGTGTTTGGTGGGATTGGAAGGGAATCATCCACTATGAGCTGCTCCCATATGGCCAGACGCTTAATTCTACCATCTACTGCGAACAACTGGACCGCTTGAAGCAGGCGATCGACCAGAAGCGTCCAGAATTGGCCAACAGGAAGGGTGTAGTGTTCCATCAGGACAACGCCAGACCACACACTTCGTTGATGACTCGTCAGAAGCTACGGCAGCTCGGATGGGAGGTTTTATCGCATCCACCATATAGCCCGGACATAGCGCCAAGTGATTACCACCTGTTCCTGTCCATGGTGAACGCCCTTGGTGGTGTAAGTTGAACTCAAAAGAGGCTTGTGAAAAGTGGCCGTCCGAGTTCTTCGCAAATAAGGAGGGGCTTCTACGAGGGAGGTATTATAAAATTGCGGTCTAGATGGAAACAGATTATCGAACAAAACGGCGCATATTTGAACTAAATCCGATCACTGTAACACTTTTTATAAAGCATTGAATAAAGAGCAAAAAAGCGGAAGGGAGATATTTGACAACCTTAAAAGAAGTTTTTATGTAAAAGTATTTATGGCTAGACTAGTCACAAAGATAAATATTAGTTAAAATTGTCTGACGTCGTTTGTTAGGTTTACTTTGTACTTAAAATCCATTCACGCTTATAAAAAGCTCCACGCTTTGTTACGGATATACAATTGTTGTTTCGTGAGACCCGACACAAGTGTTTAAAGTCGCTTGCACACTAATCTACTGGTTATTTGAATAACTTCCAACCTTCCAACCAAGGCTGGCACACATAATTTATGATTAAAGGAGATCTTTTTCAAACATCTAAATTAATGTTTAAGGATAAATTAAAAAGAGTCAAAGTGTAAACAAAAATATTTTACTTTGACTTTATACCTTACTTACCGCCGGGCTCTGGCCGTTCAGAGTCGAAGTGAGACTAGCAGTTTTTTTTTTTTTTGCCATCATTCCCCTGCGTATGGCGGGTCAGAGCCTTTATTTTCATCATTTAACATCATTTTTCGTTATTAATTTTTTACAATTTTTCCTACTTTCCTTCCACACTTTCTTATCTATCAGTCCGATACTTATCTTTCATGCCTTATAATCTCCTCTTTTCTCTCATACTCCATTCCACTTCCTTCTTTCCTACCTCTCGCTGAGTGAAGACACCGTCGCCTCGTCATGTGGCACAATTCTTGCAGGCTGTAATAAAGCATCCACTTTTTGTCTCTTTTCACCTTTTCCTTTTTATTTCTTTAACTTATATTTATTTCTTTGGTTTACATTCATTTACATTTTATTTTATTTCTCTTTATTATTTACGATTTGTTCTTATTTATTACATTTTTTATCACTTTCTCACAGTACTTTATAAATATTTGGCGACTTTCGTCCTCACTCATCAGAGAGGCAACCGCTCCTATGTCTAATCTTCTTCCTGTCTGAGTTTCCAATTCCGCTCTCTCCCGCCCGAATAAGGGACAGAAGAGACTGGCGGTTAACTTAGACATAGCAAAGGCTTCGAATTAAGCACTACAATTTGTTTTTAATGAAGCTACTATCGTACGGACTCACAGCGGGATTGAGTAAGTGGTTCACTAGCTTTTATTCGCGTAAAAGTATAAGTGCTGTCGTTGAAGGTAGTATCTACAGATACCGACTGCTAGAGGAGCAAGTACATAACAGCTAGTGTCTCGCAAGGCTCTGTGCTTTCGTCCACGATGCTTTCGAATGGTCTCGCCTAGATTTAGTGCATTTTAATTCATACAAGACATTAAACTTATTTCAACTACTAAAGTAGTTTTAATTTAAACTACGCAAACATTGTGAATCGATATTTTGGTATCCAGGTAAACGAGGATGAGTTCTTCATTCACTAATATGATAGTCATTTGGAATACAATAAGGAAAACATTTGATTTCTCGGTAATCGGTGCCACTTTTGTATACATTTTTTTTATATAATTACGCCTTTTTCCTAGTAGGGGTTGGCAGAGGTGAATAAATACCCACATTTCGCCAGACATACTTTTGTATACCTTGGTAATATCTGCTTTATCACCTAAAAAATTTAACTAAACTCATAAAAAAAAAACAAATTATGTTATAATAAATGCAGAACGTCACAGTTTCCCAAAGGTCCTTCATATTATTCTCGTCTCTGTGTATACAGTTGCAGATGATTTTTGTTGAAATCGGCGTAATTTAAAAATTTTTATTCGAATACTTAAGTACAGATTACCTACAGCTGCGTCAACAGAGAGCTTCAAAACAACGTATGTATTGCGTGGAGTATTTAATTTTTTTTTTTAATAAATGAAAAAGAAATTCGTTTAACGTGAAGAAGTTTCAATCTGTTCGCTGTTAATGGTTAAATTATTAAAATTCTTGGACATACTGGAGGTTCATTGCAACAAAACGTAACTGAATGTTTGTTTTCTTTTATTAGTTATTAAGAGTTTCCGATACAACAAAGCTACTAGCTATGAGACGATTGATGTCTAACAAGTTAACTGCTAACTAGGTTTTGCCGTTTCCGCTCACTATTAAATAAGGTTGTCAAATATCTCCCTTCCGCTTTTTTGCTCTTTATTCAATGCTTTATAAAAAGTGTTACAGTGATCGGATTTAGTTCAAATATGCGCCGTTTTGTTCGATAATCTGTTTCCATCTAGACGGCAACTTCATAATACCATATTTAACACTTCCTAGTCGTCCGGTTGCTTACCAATGGAATGGACAATAGTATAAGTTATTCCGATACATAAAACACTTGACATTTCGAATGCAAATAATTATGAATCCATTACAATTATGCCCATTTTGCTAGTGTTGGAAATTATACTCATCAAAATCATTTACGATTGTTTTTAACACTTTGTCAACGTGATTATTTTGATCGTAGATCTACGTGCACAAATCTGGTAACGTTATATTGATTGAAGTAAGTAATAATATTAAGCGGATATATTTTATGTACACTCGCTTTAATAAGGCTTTCGATTAGGTGGCACATGATATTTCACTTTCAAAACTTTGTGCTTAAAGGTACACCGACTCATTGCTTTAGTGGTTTAATTCATTTTTCAAAATTTAATACGTT
This sequence comes from Troides helena, assembly GCA_029286815.1. Taxonomy (NCBI): domain Eukaryota; kingdom Metazoa; phylum Arthropoda; class Insecta; order Lepidoptera; family Papilionidae; genus Troides; species Troides helena. The sequence goes on from JAGSMV010000034.1 coordinate 1,052,369, forward strand.
AATGATTTTCATTTTCAAAGGCACTTTCCCTGTGTTTTACTTCAAATGTACCTCAACGCTTTCATCTTGGTCCTATGTAATTATTGTTTTAGTATTAATCTATTTATTAACGATGTTGAAAATTGCCTAAAATTCTCCTCACTATTACATATGCAAACGACTTACAGTTTAATAGAACCGTTGAATCATAAATGATTGATTAATGTCGTAACAGGACTTAAACAAGCGTACACAGTGGAATGAGGACAATCGCGTGCTTCTAAACGGTAAAATGCGTTATCATTTTAGGTTTACAAGAATATTTAATGTTCTTTATATATCATTACAGAATCAAAAATAAACGAACATTAAGAAGCTAAAAGTAATTTTAATTAAGAGAGAAAGTAAGATAAGAATCTTTAAATTCAAGAGTCACTTTTGACAAAAAGTTGACTTTTCTTCCCCACGAGTACAACATAATCAAAAAATCCTCACTAATGCTTGGGTTTCTATTAAGAAACTTTAAACAGCCCAAAAACTTGTCTATTAAAAAACTCTCATACTTGTCTATATCCCGTGAGGAGTAATCATGAATATCGATCAACACATTGCTTGAGGATGGAAGGAATTCAAAAAATGTTTCTTCGCCACATTCCTAGTAGCATTGTCAGAGCTGATAGAGGATTTTCGTATGCTGATAAACTTAATTACTTTAGATAGTCGTACAGACGTTTTCAATTTAATGTTCTCGTTTAGATTGTTTAACAATAAAATTGACAGCCTCTCCCTTTTAGCCTGATTCAATATAAAAGTTCCTACTAGAATTCCTAGATGTGCTCTCCTCTGTCGCCACCATTGCCGAGTTTGTGCTTGGTTGCAACTCTTCAGTTTTTAGCCTATAAGCTCTCTCTCCACTTATAAATCTAATAGTGTATGATTCATTGTAGACCTAATAAATAATACAAACAACAAGCAACAAACTATGAGAGAAGAGAGACAAACTAAGAGAGGTAGTAGAGGACACTTTCCGTCTATAACATTGTACTGTTTCTGGGCAATGCCGTGCTTTATAAACTAATAAGTAGTACTAAAGGTTATAATCCTAATCACTGCTCCGATTGTAACCCGTTATTCTCTGTATCCGGCTGCTCGCTAATATTTGTAGCTTTTTGTGAAGGTACAACTTTTTACGGCATTTCATGTTTACTTATATTACTGTATCACTTACCATCGGGTAAACGTCCGGCTCGCCTCGTGGCTTTAAAATAATTGTAATCATCGAGATTCGTTCGTGGTAAGAACTTTTAAGAATCCAAAAATCACTTATCACTACTCTGGGCGAATAACCTACCACTTTTGCGCATTGGTGTAGTTGCCTTAGAAGGAGTTGGAGTTGACCTTGAACCCTTCCTTAACTTCTCCGTTATGAATAAGTAAGAAAAATAGAAATAGTACTTCCTACAGCGATACTCTCCTAAGCAATCTTTTTGGATTTATATTATATCATGCGCGCATTCATTATCGCAGTTCATCGTCACCTTAAAACTGGCATGAGTTACTTGTTAAAGACTATTCCGCGAATGGTGCCCATGAGCCGATTCTGGTGCTTGGGACACCGAAGAGAGTTGGCCGGTGTACACGCTCCCGTTAAACAGTGATCCAGACGTGATTAAAGAATATCCACAGAGTACATATCGACGGTTATCAAGAACAATATTTTTGGTTTTGAGTTATCATCGAGTTAGCTGCGCGTATAAAGAATCCACGTAAGCTTTATCACATTAGGCATAGAGCTTGGATTCGTATTAACCACGGTAGTATTGTGCTGTAATTGATCTGCCGTTATCATTATCAGCCGATAGACGTCCACTGTTGGACATAGGCTTCCCTCAAAGATCTCCACATCGATTGGTCACGCGTTGCTCGCATCTAGCTGCTTCCCGCAACCTTGCAATTTGCCCTTATTCTTGGCAAAAATATAAACCTGATCGCTCAAGTCCAAATGTGGCTTTTATTTGATAAATTTGTTTGCTATTTAATAAATCACACGCGATTATAACGAAATGTCACATTTTCAATAAAAGATATAATTTTTGAAATTATCTAATTCGAAGTGTGGTGAGTTTTCTTGTAATATTTATCAAACAGTATAGCAAATTAGGCGGTCCGACGATCTGGTGAAGGTTACGAGAAACCGCTGAATGCGGACTACGCAGGATCGATCGATGTCGAGTTTTTAGGGAGGCCTACGTCCAGAAGTAGACGTCTATCGGCTGACAATAATGATGATGATGATGATAGCAAATTAATTTAATGATAATATCGAGTATGTTCTGTTAGCTTATCATATAAAAACCTAAACGGGCCTACTATAAAAGTTTCATTTCCAAAATTGTAAGAACAGCATCAAAAACTACGTCATTACGCTATAACGTAGACCGAAGTACAATTCCACTTAGTTACCAAGGCCGGAGCTCAGAGCTGAGGAACGTTTTTTGGAGCACTTTGTGGATACAGATGTGAAACTTATTTCGAGGACAACGATTTCAGCGAATATTTATTTAGTTTCATTATAACATCGGCATCTGTACCAACCAAAAAAAACTTGAAATGTTATCAGAGCCCCGCTGTATGAAATGAGAGAATTCATATGACGGCCACTTTCAGTGAAGCGCCGTCGAGATGAAGTTCAATATATCCTTCCTGTTGTTTCTGGTGAGATAATTTATTGTACCAGACGGAGATGTCCTTGCACACCACATTACACAATATTATAATTACACAGAAACGTAAAATGTTAATCTTTATACAGTCGTATTGAACTCAAGTGCAGAATGCTCAAGCTGCCTACCTACAGATTTTGTATCGGAGGTTAACACCAGAAGCTATGAAAAGTCATTCCTTGTTTATAGCAATCGGTTTCTGTTCCAGGTCCTACTGGCGTTAGTCAGTGCGAACTCAGGACCCGGTGAGTGTTTTTAATTTGAATTCTTAACACTAATCGTAATTTCTTGCTCACTGTTTCACTTTGAGATGAGATGATGTCTCTTAAGTGAAATAACTACACCGACGGCAGCAGTCTTTAGTAGTGTAAAGCGTAACGTTTCCACACTAGTGGTTCAATTTTACTGGTCCACCGCGTGTAGCTGTAAGCGTTCATGGCCAGCTGCGTAGTGCTACTGCAGCAACCGGTGTGGAGGGTGCTCGTCGAAAAGTAACGCGATATAACCTATTCTTTCAGATGACGACTGCATAAAGGGTCCTCATGACGAAACCCAAGTGCAGCCTGATAAATCGGGACCGTCTCATTGCGGCGTCGGTCACTGATATTCTCTCAACTGCAATCCAAACAAGACACAGACAGACATTTCACTGTATTTCAACACGTTAACACAAATAAATACATATATGCTTTTATTTTATTAACACCACTTGATGGAGCTTTTTATAATTGTAATAGTTTAAAAATTAATATATTACAAATAAAGCATAAATCTATTATTTTAAAAAAAAACGCAATGTTAAGTTTCTTTCGTTCAGTAAACAATCAGACACATGTATAGCAAATAGATGAAAATAAAGCAGAGAACATAATTCCCTCGGGCTTTTGTGGGCCTGTACTTTGTTTCTTTTTGTTTTTCCTTCATCTTTCTATCCTTCTCTTCTTTCATACCTTTCTTACCTTTCATTCTTATTCTCTCTATTTTATACTCCATCCTATTTTCTTCTTTCATTCTTATTCTCTCTATTTTATACTCCATCCTATTTCCTTCTTTCATTCTTCATTTTAGGAAAGTTTGACACATACTCTCCTCTTTGCATCATTATTTCTATTTCTTATCGCTGTATCTTATAGACTATAACATTTATACTTACGTGTATCCTTATATTTATTTCCCTGCCTATTTTCCTTCTCTATTATAACTTGTCTGCATTTATTGTTTGATTTATTACAGTTTTACAGAGACTTAGAAAATAATGGACTTCTGTGGTTTTTACCCATCAGCGAAGCAATAGTACTACTGTTGACCTTTTTCCTTGTAGCTATTTTAAGGTCCGCACTCCGCGCCCCATATGCGAGGCAAGCGGCGATTAGACGCTGTACAGTTTAGTCCATACTCCCAATCACAGGTACATGAGGGCCTCCCCTAGAATATAAACCTGTGAAGGTACTCGTAGAACCCCCTGTGTCCCGCGAGCATTTGGACCAGAAATGGCTCTAACTAGGTCTTCCTAAGTACCGCAGAAGCTGACCAGACGTCCGGTAAACCTTCCACATAGCGCCTGATCCACACGTCGAGCGTAGCGAAAGCTCTCAACATCCCAAGATGTCAGGAAGTTTCGATGATTTTTTGGAATGATAGGTTCCCTAAGTTATTGATAACGCTTTTCATAACGCCACATCAGCGTTGAAAGTATAATATAATCGCTGCTTACTGCTAGTCACTGTTAACTCTTTAAATTCCTTGCAATTGTTCTCTTTAGATCTGAGACCAAAGATCACTGCACTTATACATCGATAGGATACATCAAGCTCCTGCGCTGCTCTCTGTATAATTAAGGTTATTTAAGAATCTGGACTTATGACCTTTGAGAGCTTTGAGGTTGAGGCTGTAAATGTCAGAAAAGATAAAATGTATTGTAAGCATGTATAGGACGTCTGTCGGCTGATGATGATGATAATGGATGAATGAACATCAGATCGGGAGTAAAGGAGTTGCCCTTCTTTTAGACGATTTTTTTTTTATCAAACGAGAAAGGCGAGTTCTCTGCCAACGATCAACGAAGCAATTTCCTCCAAACAATCAATTGGAAACGAAGATGTGAAGTAAAAACAAAGAAAAGATAGTGGTGCACTTAATAATTAAAAACTACAACATTTGATGACAGATGCATGCAATAACACAATTAGACAGAATGTATAATTTAATCTTTATGATAGTAGTTACTTAAGTGTCTTTTGAAGAAAATAAGGATTTGGCGAAACAAATATGGTTCGGTAGAGTTCCATAACGAACCGCCGTAACGGAAAAGGAACTCCTTTTGTCCTCTCATTAGAAAAATGAAGAAGAATGCACTGAGACGCGAAGGGAAAGGTTTATTGAAGAGCAAAGAGTACGACTGTGGCAATCGGAAATAAATTAGAATAGATTTTTTAGATAGGAAGATGTTAAAGGATTGAACAATATCAAGTATGGAAAAATAGAAAGAAGTGAGTATTCCTGCGAAGACGGATTGGCAGCCACTTGAGTTTTTTGCGAAATTCAGAGTCGTGATCGTATTTGCATAACTCAATAAAGTATCGTATACACAAAGATTGAATACGATCAAGCGTATCAAAGTGTGCTTTAAATAAGTCAAGATAGCAAACATCGGCATAGTCGATAATAGGCAGAAGTACAGAATTAGCAAGCGCAACTCAATTGTAGAAAGAGGACGAAGCGAAAGATGTGTGTCAGGATCGTAGCAAGTGGAGAGAGGTGGTCTCTGCCTACCCCATTGGAAATGAGACGTGATATATATGTATGTATGTATGTAACCTTAGTGGCTGATCTAAGAAAATTGTGGAGTCTGCGCTAAGAGCTTAAGTCCCATACATCTTTCTCCTCAACTCATTAACTTGCGGTGACCATGATAGACAGCAGTCAATGTAAATACCTAAATTCTTAACTTTACTATTATAAGGAATTACGTTACCGTTAAGTTTGGAGAGTAATCTAGAGCTTCCGATTATGACTGATTGTGTCTTGTTAATTAAGACCATACAATTTACACCAATCCGTAATACAAGCAAGGAGTTAATGCTGTGGACGGCCTGAGAGATCACCAAGAGAAGCTTGAGTGTAAATTCGGAGATGGTCAGAATACAAGTAGTAAGAAGTAAATAAGTCGTGTGTTATAGAATTGATGGAAATAGCGAACAGGATTGGTGACAACACGCCACCTTGAGGCACGCCAGCATCGGTGTTTAACCAAGTGGAGAAATTATTTTGCACCTGGACGCGCTGTTGACAGCCAAACAAATAACTATGAAACCAGACAATAACAACCGGATATATGTTAATAGTGCGCAGAATATTGAACATGATATCAAAGTGAATGGCATTACTAAAATCAAGCAACGTAAGTACTGTTAATTTTTGATTTTCCATTTCATGACGCATGTCGTCGGTGATTTTCAGTAATGTGGTGTTAGTACTATGGCCAAAACAAAAAGCGGATTCTAAGGAATTGAAGGGGTAGTTTTTGGTTAAGAAGGTTGTGTTTGCTTAAGAGATATGGACTAAGTTGGTAAGCTATTAATCTTTCTAAAAAAAAGATTACTTATTCTTTCAAGAAAGTAATTAATAGCTAAAACAAACATTAACAATACTAAGAATAAATAGTATTCATCATTCTGGTCACGTAAAATATGATTATATGAGATCCTAACTATTGTTTAAGGATTTATTTACATTCATTCATAACAGCCAATTTACGCCCCCACTGCTGGAGCACGGGCCTACCCTCGTATTGAGAGCGATGGGGCCGTAGTCACCACGCGGACCCAATGCGGATTGGTGGCTTCACTCACTTTAGAGTAAATTCTAAGTCTTGTGCCGATTTCCTCACGGTGTTTTCCTTCACCGTTTGTATTTCGCTGTTGTAACTATAGTTCACATATAACTTAGATATTAAAGTCATTGGAACATGCTGAAATACGAACTCGCGACCTTTGGAATGAAGGCCGCACGCTCTAACCATTACGTCAGCGAGCTACTATTAGGCCAGCGAACTACTTTCTTTACATACATATATATTACGCCTCGTTCCCAGTTGGGGTAGACAGAGACCACCTCTCTCCATTTGCTACGATTCCGACAAACTTCTCTCGCTTCCCCCACTTTCATGAGCGTCTTCATGCATGCTCGTCGGCTGCGAGTACTCTTGACCCGGCCTTTCTTTACGACATGCTCGACTAGATCGGAATATGTCCGCCTAGGCCGACTTACACCGAAATCTCTATATCATGCAACTATATGCCAGAATGTCTCGACGAGCATTCGATGCGACTCTGCAGTACTTGGCTTCAAATGAAAATAAAAAATGAATGCTTTCCGCGAATCATCACTTTCTGGTACAAAATTCGACATTTTTAACACGACGAAAAAATATTATTATGTCTGTTCAGTGACTTGATGTAGACTAAATATGATTCACAGATGTCATAGCAAACAAACAAAAAAAAAAAATGCTCGTTCAAAACAAATGTTCCCTATGACGCTCACTTCATACTGGTACACCTGGTAAGTACTGTTAATTTTGATTTTCCATTTCATGACGAATGTCGTCGGTGATTTTCAGTAATGTGGTGTTAGTACTATGGCCAAAACAAAAGCGGATTCTAAGGAATTGAAGGGGTAGTTTTTGGTTAATGAGGTTGTGTTTGCTTAAGAGATATGGACTAAGTTGGTAAGCTATTAATCTTTCTAAAAAGATTACTTATTCTTTCTAGAAAGTAATTAATAGCTAAAACAAACATTAACAATACTAAGAATAAATAGTATTCATCATTCTGGTCACGTAAAATATGATTATATGAGATCCTAACTATTGTTTAAGGATTTATTTACATTCATTCATAACAGCCAATTTACGCCCCCACTGCTGGAGCACGGGCCTACCCTCGTATTGAGAGCGATGGGGCCGTAGTCACCACGCGGACCCAATGCGGATTGGTGGCTTCACTCACTTTAGAGTAAATTCTAAGTCTTGTGCCGATTTCCTCACGGTGTTTTCCTTCACCGTTTGTATGCTGTTGTAACTAAAGTTCACATATATACATAACTTAGATATTAAAATCATTGGAACATGCTGAAATACGAACTCGCGACCTTCGGAATGAAGGCCGCACGCTTTAACCATTACGTCAGCGAGCTACTTTCTTTACATACATATATATTACGCCTCGTTCCCAGTGGGGGTAGACAGAGACTACCTCTCTCCACTTGCTATGATTCCGACAAACTTCTCTCGCTTCCTTCACTTTCATGAGCGTCTTCATGCATGCTCGTCGGCTGCGAGTACTCTTGACCCGGCCTTTCTTTAGGACATGCTCGACTAGATCGGAATATGTCCGCCTAGGCCGACTTACACCGAAATCTCTATATCATGCAACTATATGCCAGAATGTCTCGACGAGCATTCGATGCGACTCTGCAGCACTTGGCTTCAAATGAAAATAAAAAATGAATGCTTTCCGCGAATCATCACTTTCTGGTACAAAATTCGACATTTTTAACACGACGAAAAAATATTATTTTGTCTGTTCAGTGACTTGATGTAGACTAAATATGATTCACAGATGTCATAGCAAACAAACAAAAAAAAAAAATAAAGGCTCGTTCAAAACAAATGTTCCCTATTGAGACATTTGTATTTTGACGCTCACTTCATACTGGTACACCTGGTAAGTACTGTTAATTTTAACACGAAAACCCTAAACGCCGGGAATCGTAAAGACTGTGTTGAGGATACGAATCCAAAATTAAGTTTCTAGAAATCTTGAATAGAAAAAGAAGGAAAAAACCGGGTTCATTAATCAAGCGAGAATTGGCTGATTATTGGTTAAGCTGAAAGGAACTGCTATATATGATGGTGCCCATTCAAATGAAAGAGAGTACGCGTGTTACAAGTATAACCACTGCAAGGCAAGCGGATATCCGCAGTGCGGAGTAGACGGTAAAACAGTAAATGATGAACATACGTCTAAAACTCTGTTTTAAATTATTTTATCTTAATACATTTAAATCAATAAAAAACACAAAATGTATTATTGCCATTTTATTGATATTCTTATTTTTCCATCTGTGTAGTGTCCGAATGAAAGCTTAGGGAAGATGGCCAACACCACCCTTAGATGGTGCCGATTTAGAAGGAGCAAGTGTGGGAGGATTGCTGCTTTCACCATCGTCTGTAAAGATAGATTACATCGTCACTTATGTATATTGCGGCGATCACCGTTCACTCAGATTATTCCGTAACTAGAAGTGTGCAAATCCTACTGCAACCCGCCTGGAACGCGCTATCAGTGCGTAAGAGTTGAATACAATTAAACAATTGAGAATATATATATCGACTAATCAGTAATAATTATTCGATAAAAACACTCACCACCTTTCTGTGCCACACCTAACGCCAACATCACCTGAAATAAAAATCTATTGCAATCAACCGGGAATGACTACTCGTCTCTGCCGAGGTTAACCTGTCACACAAAATGTGTAGGGTATCAGCATGAGCAGAATGCTCTTGACAAGTTCGATACGACATACATCAAAGTTTTCAATCAACATTTCCTCATTAATGTATAGCTGGACGTACAATGTTTTCACACTGCTGCTCGGTGATGTAGATCACAAGCCGGTAGTATCCCACAAAGACAAGCAAGCAATGGTCGTTGTCGATTTCATCGGAGATTTTCCTGATTACAGTGCCATAAATAATAAAATTACTTTGCGCAATGTGGCGCAGCCTACACTTATGCCCAGTAGCACCACAGTATCGTTTTTGATATTCCAAAGATTATTAATTATAGTAAAATATCTTACCAGAAACAAAAGGAAGAATAAATTGAACTTCATCTTGAAGGCGCTTGCTTGTTGCTGAAGAGCTGCCACATTTTGCTCGTTTTATATAGTGGTGCAGAGCAATAATTTTTGTACTGTAAATATTTGCGTTCAAACAAACCTTGGAGCCAATTTGCGTTATCGTATTAAATTATATATATAACTAAATTGCATAAAAAAGTTTTTGTTTTATTTTTTCCAAATATTGTTTATTTCATGTATTGGTAGCTTTTCAGGGAAGCTATAGCACGTTAATTACAAGGTTCCGCTTAGAGAGATGCAGTAACTTTTTTTTTTCATCGAAGGGAATATCTCAAAAGACACCCTGCTTCTGGGGGCAAGACAGGGTTGTGTAGGATTTTTACTCATTAGGACCGCTCAGTGGTTATCCTCATGGCGTCGCGAGAGATTGCGAAATCTCTTACTGAACACACCGGTACCTCTCGGTACTAAGCCTAAAGTACGTCCCTGGTGGGGATTTAGCCCTACTAAGCACCCTGGTTTTGGTACAAAAAGCATTAGACCACCTCGTACTTGCCGTTCATCCCGGGCTCGCTTATTGGACAAGCTTGGGTTCCCACCTTCAAAGCCCACGAACCTGAACACTCTTAGTCGCCTTCTACGATGGGCAATGCTTACCTTAGTTCTCTTACAAATATCCCGTGACTACGGAGCAGACGGAGATACAGTATCTATACCGCGATAACAGAATCTACATAGCCCTTTTTTTTTTTTTTTTTTGATTTCGGTGGTGGAAATGCTGTTACCGCGTACCCAGCGTCCTTTTCAAGGGGGGGACGCCGGGTTATGTGGGGCTCGGGGCCACTGAGATGTTGTGCGTGACCCCCATACCCACTAAAACCACCACCGCTTGTCCCGCCATACGCATACTGGAGACGCCCGGGTTTCAGTCAAGCAACTCTCCGGGCGCCTCCGCGTATAAAACTCCTCCTGGTGGGTGCCCGCGGGGAGCAAAGGCACCCACCTGCCGTCCCGTACCGGCCCCTCGCGGGACCGGCACGTTGGGGCTCCCCGACCCCACAGACGACCGCGCGCGCCCACGACGGAGCGCAAGCCCGGCCGCCGCCCTCCCGTGAGGGGTGGGCGGCGGCCTCCTCAGACTCCCCACTTCAACGAGGGAGGGGGACTAAAACCAAGACTCCCCCGGGAGACGCACCCCCAGAGGAAACACGACAAAAGGCCCAAAGGGCCACGCCTAATGGCCCGAACGTCCCCTCACACCGTGCCCGGCTAGGGGCCCGTCGCTCACGGCGGGAGGAAGCGGACGGCGTGGTTCTGCCGCCGCGCTCTCCCGCCGGCCCGCCGCCGCCTGCAAGGTGCGGCAGCGGCGTCGGCCTCCCTCGTGCCCTCGGCGGCGCAGTGATGCGTCAGAAGGAGGCCACCGCCTTCCAAGACCTCTCGCTGCTCAACATACGATCGATTATAGTCGGCAGCGAGAGGTCACTGCCGACTTGCGCGACGAGGGAGTGGCGTTGCGGCCCCCATGCCGGGCACTCCGCCAGAGTGTGGTGCGCCGTATCAATCGGCGCACCACACTCGACGCATTCTTGCGTCATCTCTCTACGAGCCACCTGGTGCAGGTACTTGCCGAAACATCCATGGCCTGTCAGCACCTGCACCAGGTGGAACGTCAAGGCCCCGTACCGCCGGCTCATCCACCGGGACAGGTGGGGCCTGATGGCCTCCACGCTGTCCCGGCCGGCGGCAGGGTTACCTAACTCCGTCTCCCACCGCCGGATCAGGGCGTCATGGGCAACGCGCCTGATCCGGCGGACCGTGGCCGGGTCCGTCCGACGCTCTCCGGCATCCCGCAGGAAGAGGTACACTTCCGCGAGCGATTGCGCCTGTAGATGCCAAGGCGCATCGCCCGCGAGAAGCGTACCCGCCGTCCAGGACACCGTACGGTACGCCCGATAGGCTCGGACCGCCAGGATACGTTGGGCCCTCTTCAACACGGTGAGCCTCGGGAGAAGCCGTTCGAAGTGCTCCCCGAAGCTCCATCGCCCGTCCAGAGTGAGCCCTAAATACTTGAGGGCTCCCCGCACTGGGACCCTCTCGCCCCGGACGGAGATGATCGCGCCCCGGGGTGGACCCCTGCGGGGTCCGTGGAAGAGGAGGGCCTCCGTCTTCGTGACGGAGACCCTCAGACCTAGCCGCTCGATCCGGTCCACCACCAGCGACGTGCTAGTGGCGGCCAGACGAGCAGCGTCGTCGTTACTCCTCCCCCGGGCCGAGACGAGGGTGCCGTCCGCGTAGCATAGTACCCTCGTCCCGGGGAGGACCGGCTGCCGCAGCAGCCAGTCGTACGCGAGGTTCCACAGCAAGGGGCCCAAGACCGACCCCTGTGGAACCCCGCTCTCCACGCGCCGCCGATGTAATTCGCTGCTGCCATCAACCCAGACGATCGTCCTGTCCTGGAGGTACGCCCCCAACAGCCCGACCATGTAGGGGGGGAGCCGGAAAAACTCCAGCGCCCTCCTGATCGTCGCGAATGGCAGGCTGTTGAAGGCGTTCTCGATATCTAAGGACACCCCCAGGACCACCTCGCCGTCACCGAAGGCCTCCAGACAGAGGCCCTTCAGGTCGAGCAGGGCGTCCAACGTGGATCGCCCTGCCCGAAATCCGTACTGGGCCTCATGGAGGCCCGGTCCCACCTCGGCGAGGTGCCGAACGAGACGGCCGGCCAAGATCTTCTCGAAGACCTTACCCGCCTCGTCCAGAAGGACGATCGGTCTGTACGCGGAAGGGGAGTCGGGGTCACGGTCCCCCTTCCGCAGCAGGCAAAGCCTGCCCGTCTTCCAGCGCTCCGTTAACTGCACGCGACGAATGCAGGCGTCGTACAGTCCCCGGAGCTTCTCGCGCAGGTGACTGGCGGCCACTCAGAGGGCCCTCGATGGGACCCCGTCGGGCCCCGGAGCCGTACGTCGACCCCGGAGACGACCCAGGGCCACGTCCAGCTCCTCTTCCGTCAGAAGAGGGCCCTCCTCTGTCGCCGCCGCGGGGGCGGTGGTGGACATAACCGGGGGGGAATCTACATTGCCCTGAAACACGAAGCTCTTGATATTAGATAGTAGTAGAGATTTTATATCTCTTGACCTTGCTACATTACCAGTTAGTCGCCATAGCAGTGTTAACAGTCAGACAACGTGTGAAAATGAGGTCATAACCCATGTGGCATGGCAATGAGCGAGACAAGGTGTGGACATCTTAAATAGCTACTTGTTAACGCCCGAATGTATCAATTACTGACTGCACTTAATCTACATAACCAAAACTGGCCTTTACTGATTCCCGGCTAGAGAAGGCTACGAGCTCTGGTGTACCGTCTGGACATCTACGAATTTAGACAGATACTAGTCTTCGTGCTAATTTCAGACAGGAACTTCATCATTGCAGATCGAATTTCATTTATATTTAATTAATAACTATAAGTGACGAGCAACACCGGGACACAATGTTATGGGTAATTTTTGAAGCGCTCTGTGGATACAGTTGTAGATTTCAGTGCAAGTTTTATATAACCATTTTTTGTGAATATTTAATCTTATTTATTATATTACCGATAAGTGTGTCCTCTCTCTCTCTCTATAAATCGTTTCACTCTTGTCAGAGTGGTCGTGGTTATCATGTTCCCGTTGGTTGGACAGAAAATAGTGATCACTTCACGAGTGTGTCCACAGTGATTCGAATTGAGGTCTCGTCGTCGCAATGATTACGTCCTGGTCTTGCTTGGCAAATGATAACAATACCTACAACTGCAGCTCCACACATCCAGAGTGTACTGGCGAAGTATGTGTAAAAGCTCAACGTTCATTTGATATAAGCTCAGTTGAAATGTAATTCTGTCTACAAAAATAAAATAACATGTATCAAATGGTAAATACTTCCGTCCTGCACAAGTCACCAGTGAGAATGTTCGCACTGCAGCACAAAAACCTTAATGCCTTCACCGAATATACGTTTTTTTTATCACAGTTACATTACTAACTGCAACTCATTTCAACGAACATTTCATGAGAGGGAGACACCAATTACCGGTTATAGCGTCACGCAATACTTGCACGTGATAACCAACTGAGCGATCGGGTAGGAATTCTTATGGGCGATTTGGACCATTTCCCGCTCCCCCTGGCCCATTGCAGATTGGTGGGAGCCACAGCCTAGTTTGTTCATTAGCAAGCTGTACCACGGGCAGGAGAGGTTGACTTGGATCCCGTGAGTGGTTTTGCGGTAACTCTTATTTGTTAAATATAAAGTGCCTCATTGAATGCGCGAATGCATTCAAGTGCAAAATGTTAACATCGGCATAGACTAGGAGTCATTACCAATTGATTGCAATCATTAGGCGGCGCGCAATAAATTGGTGAGGGTTAATTTTATTTATTTGCTTATTCTTATGTTTTCATACACATAGTATCTGGCTACAGCGTCGTTCAGACGAAGCGCTGTAATGGTTGCAAACTACTGGTTCTACACCATTGACACCAGAAGACTTCGGGAACATTAGAGACCGCAATAACCATTTAGAATGGAGGCTGGTGCGGCGAGAAGTACTAACCAAAGAAATCAGGTTAATTCTAAGAAAGCGTTTAAGGGTGTTGGCTACAAGTATTCCCAATCCGGATAAATAATGCTCCAGACACCGACAACAAATTTCATTACAATATTTTACTTATGCAATTTTATTAAATTATTTATAAGTTTTTTTTTTAGGAAAATATTAAAATTATGTACAATAAGATTTATTGTACATTTAGAATTTAAAATACTACGATAAAGTAATTTGTATCAGAGACCGATGAGGATGAAAAATGTGACATTAAATCATCTTTATTTAAGAATATAATAGGTCGGAGAAAAAGAAATCCATTATTTTTATATGAACTTCAGGACTTTATTTAACATGCTTCGGATTGTCCGATTTGGGTCAAATATGCACCGTTTTGTTCTATGATTTGTTGCCATTTTAAAGGTAACTACATAATGCCTCTCTCGTAGAAGTCCTGGTCTCTATTTGCAAAAAACTCTAGTAGCCGATTTTCACAATCTTCCCTAGATGCCAATTTTTTATCACTAAAAAAATTTTGTAATGCAAGAAAAGATGGTAATCGCTTGGTGCCAAGTCCGGACTGTATGGCGGATGCATTAAAACTTCCCAACCAAGCTCCCGAAGTTTCTGGCGAGTCACTGTAGACGTGTGTGGCCTAGCGTTGTCCTGGTGGAACACGACACCTCTCCTGTTGGCCGATTCTGGCCGTTTCTGGTCAATTGTTATCTTCAAACGGTCCAGTTGTTGACAGTAGAGATCGGAATTTAGTGCTTGGCCATATGGAAACAACTCATAATAAATAATCCCCTTCCAGTCCCACCAAATGCACAGCAGAACCTTCCTGGCCGTTAGTCCTGGTTTGGCCACCGTTTGAGGTGCTTCACCGCTCTTTGACCATGATCGTTTTCGCACAGGGTT
This sequence comes from Troides helena, assembly GCA_029286815.1. NCBI lineage: Eukaryota > Metazoa > Arthropoda > Insecta > Lepidoptera > Papilionidae > Troides > Troides helena. The sequence goes on from JAGSMV010000034.1 coordinate 1,067,444, forward strand.
ATCGTATGTGATCATTTTCTCATCTCCAGTCACCATCCGTTTAAGAAATGGGTCTATCTCATTCCGTTTGGCTAAGGCTTCGCAGATGGAAATTCGTTCCATCATGTTTTTCTGTTAATTGGTGTGGCACCCAAACATCGAGCTTCTTTTGAATCCAGCTTTGTGTAAATGGTTTAAAACTGTTTTGTGGTCCATTTTAGCTCCTGGGCGATGTTACGACTGCTAACATGCCGGTCAACTTCGATCATTTCTCCGATTTTATCGACATTTTCGGCGACCGGCCTACCTGTGCGAGGTGCATCTTTAACATCAAAATTTCTGAACGGAATCTACGAAACCAAAATTGCACATAATTCGCCGTTACAGTATCGGGTCCATAAACACCATTCACAATTTTAGCCGCCTGGCTTGCATTTTCGCCTTTGTCAAAGAAAACTGTAAAATGTACCGAATTTTCTCTTTGTTCACTTCCATTTTAACACCCTGTAACTCACAATTGAATGCACCAAACAAAACAGCAAAAGAATTTTTTACTGCGAAATGTCACCTTTCCAACGAGCATAAATCTGAAACTGTTTGATCGATACTTTACGAGAAATTTATCACTACAGCCATCTACCGAAAAATAATGGATTTCTTTTTCCCCAACCTAATATATCATTATAGCGGTTTGAAAGCGACTGAGCAAGCCTCAGAACTAACGCCAGCTCAGTTCAGAGCTTCAGCTTCAGAGAAACAGTGTCGCTCGTCTCGTCGCTTCTGAAATAAATAAAACAAACGTGAAATCTTCACATAGTTATAAGAAATTGTCATTAGTTATAGAATTTATGTAGATTGCGAAAAAGATTGGAAATAACACGCCTCCTTGTGGCACGCCGGGGACGGTTGCATGCTAATTGTATGCTTCCTGCCTTTTGCTGCTAACTAATTATATCTACTAAAATAAATAACTGGGCAACAGGCAAATGACTATTGATATTTTATGGTAGCCCAAATATCTAACATTATAACAAAATCGATGGTATCGATAGCATTACTATGGTCGACAAACGTATATAACGTTAATTTTTGAGAACAATTAGTGCATCTCACTATGATGATTGTTGTTTCAAATCAAACCAAATTTATTCGTATAAATGTATAATAGTTACAATACACTAAAGTTTTATACCATAAAATACTTATCCAATGATTACTTTACATAAACTACACAAAGGATCAAGGATTTAAAAAATCATTTACCGCATTTTATTTAGGAGTCAATTTGTTAAGTTAATTCTAAATCTATATGTAGACAATGTTTTTAATTGGTTAGTTATAGCGTAGTAGATGGCAGTGGCGTTTTGTTTTTGAATATGTTCGACAGCAGCGCCCTCGAAAGCGGATCCTCCTTCACCGTTTGGTTTAGCGTACTATTCAAAACGAACAATGAAATATTTGATTATATCATGTGTCATGAGTCATCCGCCATAAGTATTGATCTTTATTCGATTCGATTCAATTACTCCCAAACAGCGGAGATAAGCTTCAAGGTACTCGCTTTAAGAGCCCTTAAGATGCAGAGTGCGTTTGAAAATGTAATAGAAGGGACCTTTATGGTAGAATGAGCCTGCTGAAAATGAATATGTAGAGATGAACAGACTACTTCGAAAAATACTAGAAGTGATGATAACGTTCTACATTGCGACTTCTATTTTGTGAGGAACTTGAGTTGGACCCCAACGTTTTCATCTCGTAATATCGTTTCATTCGATCAAAGCATAACCATCGTGTAACAAAAAAAGTGGTCTCTGTACGATGAGCGAATCTGGGTATTGTGTAAACATCCCAAACGGCGACTTGTGGTGTTCCCGGACGCATCAATCACCACCGGGTGAATGTACAGAATCTGCTGAACTTCAGTATGCCTCCAGTTTTTCCTAGTGAGGAAAACCGTCGAGTCCTAGTAAATCCGGAAATTTGGTCAAATGTAAATGCTCGCTTAACTCTAAACAGAAACTTCGTCATCGCAGACTGAAGTACGTTTCCTTTACTTGAAAACTACAAGTGAGAAGGAGACACTTTTTTTTTACATAAAGGAGTCGCAGATTCATGATACCGTATTCCATGACGCCTCGCTTCCAACCATGGTCCGGACCACAGACGGTAGCGAGAGGTCACTCCCTATCAACGAGACACAAACCTATGTTTTATTGGGTATCAATCCATGGATACAGCTGCAGACATTTATCCAAGCAAATTATTTCAGCCATTGTGTTTTGTGAATATTTGTTCAGCATTATTACGGCACCAACAACTGTGTCTCCGGTGATACCATCATCTTTTTATTCTATCATCGCCACATCATCTTTTTATTGAAATCGGGGTGTAAAGGGTCCCGCACAATAACTCACGGGACCCAAGTCAATCTCACCTGGTCGTGGTGCACCCTGCTAATTAACAAACAATGCTCTGGCTTCCGCCAACCCACTTTGGGCCAGCTTGCGAAATGGCACAAGTTGCCCCATTATGAACCCCTAAAAACAAACCCTTGTTGTGGCCGGTGGTATCGGAAGCCATGCTAGCTGTGGACTGATTGATGTGGAGATCTTTGGGGGAGGCCTAGACTGGAGAGGAAGCAGTAGACATCTATCGGCTGATTATTTTGATATCACACAAAGTTCTACACTTGCGATTCAGGAGACATACCCTGCCACGGTTTTACATCATCGTATTGACATGGCTAGATGCAGCACCACTGTATCTCGCCATGTAAATACGATGGTGTAAACCCGTGGCAGGGTTGAAATTATTGTAAGTATGAACCAAAAGAATCGTAGAAATATTTTTTTTTTTTTTTATATTGTCACGCCTTTTTCCCAGTAGGGGCCAGATTAGGTCTCATGTAACAGGGGGCGAGCCTGTTGCCACTTTATTGGGACCACCACACACACACACACACAAAGATGATATCAGTGTGCGGGTTTCCTCACGATGTTTTCCTTCACCGTTTTTGTATCTCGCTGTTGCAACTAAAGTTCACAAATGTACATAACTTAAATATTAAGTCATCGGTACATGCCGAGGTTTGAACCCGCGACCTTCGGAATGAAAGCCGCACGCTCTAACCATTAGGCCAGCGAGCTACTATTATAGGAAATATTTATGCTTGCCGCTAACAGGTCGTGTTTATTAACAGTTCTTTATTCCAAAGTCGACTCAAACTATGTTGATGTATGTTGAACTACGGCATGTGTGGTACTGTGTGAGGTAGCGGAAGCGGAATTGGACGCGGTCTACTGCCTCGATGTTTATCAAATATTAATATTGAATCTTGCCGTAGTGTAGCGCTTGCACCGCTGAGCTGATGCGCCTTACGGAGACCAACGTCAAAGACCCGATGTAGATAGAAAGTCTGCGAGCCTGCCTATAGGTACCAATTGTTTCCTACCATGATAAACATCTCTATGAAATAAAAGCAAAAATATATATTTTTTTTTTAATTCTTAAAATCTTTTGACACGCTTTGTGCTAAAATATTGAAGGTTGTCCGTCGGTGTAAGTGGAACATTTTGCTCGTTTTACACCATATTGCAAGACAGTGTAAACAATATACGATAAACGCCAATCATGTGGATACAGTTGTCGATAATGACAAATTCGCCGATTTTTCCAACGATAGATATTAATAATAAATCATTTATTTCAGATAACACAAATCACAATTACTTTAACACAACACATAATATTGCGTTCCAGTTTTTCGACTTTTATAATAATCTTACTTCGGTATGTGATGATGAGATTTCTGGTGCTGTTCCTGAGATAGACTTTATTAATTCCACGTATGGCAGCCCAAACGGACACTGATTTGGGATCTAAAGAAGGAAATCGACACATATACAACGGAACTAATAAAGATCTTAAACCATCTTTAATATAAAATAATATTGCAGTCCTTGTTCGTAGTCATAGCGTGGATTTGAATCTGCTAACAGAAGGTACAGGAGCTTCAAGTCTTTAAAACTGAGACAAACATCTGCACACCACAGCTTGACAAAGGAAGGGAACTCGAAATATTTTAAGCTGCTCGTGTATTAATACGATTATGCATTCTTCTTCATAGTCGATATCACTCTTGATACAGTGGTCGTGGTTATCACTTCAGGTGTTGGTCGTAAACTTAACAACAGGTCGCCACTCTTCTCCGACATCCGCCTTCCTAGTGCAGTCATGTAGTGGTAACGATGATGAGTCATTTACACTGCCACCTTTGTCTCATCAGTCCATATCATGTGTTCTTCCTCGATTATGCATATTATCAGATAAAAACTAAGACATTTTCAAAAATCAACAAATACATGAAATACTGCAGCTCTTCAGTTAATAAAATGTCTCCAAAAAGTTCGACATCTACTTTCCGCTGTTTGTTCCGCAGAGAAACGTCCACGGCTGGACATAGGCCTACCCCAAAGATCCATATTGATCGATACTGCGCTGCTCGCCTTCAGCGAGTTTCCTCAAACTTCACCAGATAGCTGTTCCAACTTATAGGGGCCTCTCAACACTATGTCTACAATTACTTGGCCACCACTCGAGAACCTTTCTGCTCCATGGGCCGACAGTTCTTTGAGCAATGTGCCTTGCCCGTTACCATTTAAATTTAGCACATTTTTGGACTATGCCAGTAACTAGTTCTTTTGCGGCGCTCTTCATTCGATCACGCAGAGAAACCATAGTTTTCTCAATTGCCCTTTGGGTAACTTTGAACCTTTTCATAATGCAAGCCGAGACTTGCGACTATAAGTCAACACGTACGATCTCTTTATCACCAACACTTTTTTTTTAAATCGACAAGATTAGCGCTTGATCACGAACCCATCTGATGTTAGGTGGGGGTTAAGCGCACTAACCTACTTCTCTTTAGTGTACTTCATGACTAAAGGTCGTGCTTATCCTGAAATGCTCTTAATGACGTAACAAACAGCTGCCTCCACACCGCTCTGTTCTCAGGTCCTTCGGAATGTTGGTGCCTAAGATTGCCTATATCTAGTTAGACCATCGGGTAAACGATCGACCCCGTGATCTCTTGCTCTCGATCTTTCCTACTACAACCAGATTATCCTCCGGGCAATATGTCCAAAGTAATTTAGGACTCATTTATAGCATGTGGTGGACAATGTGGTGGTGATTTTCAGTTGCACGAGAATGGATTTGTCGGTTCTCTTTGCTGTCCATGGTATGCGCAACATTCTTTTCCAACACCACGTACTGAACGAACCTTGTAACTATTCACTCTTTTTTTGAAGACTTCTATTCACTCTTTTCTTGAAGTTCTAGTGATATCATAATTAAATCCCCGTGAAATATTCGCAGCTCTTTTTAGCTTGCCAGATATTACCATAGCTTGGAACTCTTAATCTGTACTTTACGTTCCATGTCTCCACATGTGTATGAATTTGATTTGCTTCTGGAGACCGGAGAAAACTAAAACAATATCAGCGAAAGCCTGGCAATAGATACCCCGTCGATCTAATACCTACAGCATAGGGATCGTAGATTCAAAAAGGTAGCTCCAAACCCTAGACTGTCGACTCTCGTTACTGCAGTAACTACACTAGCCACAGCGCCCTTCAAGCCTTAACACAGTAATGTTTGTACAGTACTGTTTGTCAGATATAGATACCTACAACTAGTAAACATTAATTACCTATCTGTTGCATGCAGAGTCCTGATCCAGTCGAACTTCTCCTAGTCACCCCTGGGCCGAATACCAGCGATTACCTACAGCACGGCGAGGTGCGGCTTAGCCTGTAGCTCATGTGCCCCGCATTCCTGCCACAGTTGGAGCTGTTTGTCCAACAGCGAGATGAATAAGAGTCTGCGGTGGTAGTTACCTAGACGTCTGACAATAGACACCCACCATCGGTATTAATCGGTCTTCACCGTAGGCGGAACTGTTCTTTTTATAAAGGAAACTGGGACAAGGAGCGTCAGGCGAACGCAATTCTGGAGCACCCTGTTTCAGTACCACCGCTGGTCTGACGACGTAAGAGTGTACCTGGTTTAAAAACCATCAGGTAAAACTGAGGACAATTCGATCCTTAATCTGATCGCGAAACTTAAGTTTGAAGAGGGCTACTAACTATGACGGTGATTATAGAATATCGTCCAGCCCACGCGAGGGACATCAGTTCAAGCTGGACTTCAGTTATTTATTTGATCTGAAGATATTTTCAATTACAGCGTACAAGGTACGTTTTCAGATATAATATATATATATCTGGTGTCGTTCCCTCATGTTTGAGGATCGTGGTTAGTGCTGTGATTGCTCCCTGGAGCCGAAGATCTGCTTCCACCCTGTCCTTATCTCATCATCATCCGATAGACGTCCACTGCCGGAAATGGGCTTCCCCAAAAAAACTTTTTTATAGAGGTTACGGGGTATATGGGTCATTTCCCACCACATTGGCCCAAGCATGTGGATCGTTGAGATCCAGGGCCTCTTTTGTTGATTTGCAGGCAACACAACGATCTGGTGAGGTGTGCTTAGATTTCTTGAGTTGTGTCGGAACCAGTACGGGGTGTAAGAGTTCTATATATTATATAGATATATTTATACACATATAAATATTTGTAAATGTGGCGCTGTGTATACCATCCCAACCAGCGCAACGTTGTTGTGGGTCACTTACCATCGAATAAATAAAAAAAAATATGAATAAAAAATGTGGAGTAATAAAAAAAAATGTTTATATCAATGGAAACTACATCGAAAAAACTTAACTAGTATCTATATAAATATATTCCAACTTACATATGGATTAATACAGTAAAATATGTTACAGTGTAAATATCCTAACCGGCGCCACGTTGCTATAGATATGTTGCTTATCACCATGTGAACTAGTCTTATACAGATTTTTAAAGTTCTATCATATATATAAATACGATGTACAAAGACAGGCCGCCTTTCGCTCGTGCGTGTTGCCAGTGATGACTCATGGGATCGAGACCTGGCCGTCTACAATGGCCCTGGTGAAGAAGCTTCAAGTCGCACAGAGCAATGGAGAGGGCTATGCTCGGAGATCCCTGCGCGATCGAATCAGAAATGAGGAGATCCGCATGAGAACTAAGGTCACCGACATAGTCCAAAAGATTGCTAGCCTCAAGTGGCAATGAGCAGGACACATCGCTTGAAGGACTGACAGGTCCTCGAATGACGACCGCGTACTAAAAAACGTAGTATTGGCAGGACCTCCGCCGGTCCGATGATCTTATGAAGGTTGCGGGAAGCAGCTGGATCGATCGATGTGGAGGAGGCCTACATCCAGCAGTGACGTCTGTCCGCTGATGACGTATATATATAACATGTAAAAAGGATGACCAATGAAGCGGTTCTTTTACATACAAGATGGCGGGCGGTGCTTTCAAAATGGCGGGAAAAGAATTTAAAATGAAAAGCTTTATCGTTTAGATAATTTATCCGAATAATAAAAATTCATTGCCGTTGGTTGTTCATACCATTGTGGGTATAGTAACAATATTGGCGCTAGTTCGGATGTTTACACTGCATCCCCATTGCGTTCAATATGATAATTATTATGTCTGAAATAATTACACACTAGCTACACGTTTGGAGCATATTGACGATAAGAAAGGTAATGGTCACCGTCTAAACCAGGTTCCGTAAAATTTACTGATTAACAATTTTATGATCTTGATTAGCGTACAAATAACCACTTATACAGTCACCATCAATGGTTACCACCAGTAATGTGATGAATTAGACAAATGTAGCATCTACTTATCATATACAAGGTTGCAAGCTCATATCCTCTCGCTGTCTATGTTATTTTCTTTTGGATACCCATCGTCTGCCATCAGCACCACAGCGTAAACCACCACGTCCTCATCAGAGTTGACTGTACCTGGAATAAAGGTAACCTTCACTACTGTTAAAATACAATGGATATAAATATGTACACTATACCGGTCCAATTGGGGGAGGCCTATGTCAAACAGGGGCCATATATCGGCTGATGATGACTACACTGATCTAGTCTCAAGGATATTGGAAGCCGATTAGAGTGGATTATTAATGGTTTTCTCATCTCAGGGTCTCCAATACTTCATTGTTGACTAGGTAGAGGGTTGGAGAAATTAAAAAAAAAAAAAAGCCTGTCACCTCACCAATGTCTTTGTGGTCACTGCCGGATTTGAAGATGTGATGCTTCAACAACACCTTGGTGTTGAAAGTCTGACCGCAGGCACAGACGTGGCTCAACGACTGAATCTCACTGCCAGTGTGGGCATTCTGTATGTGATGCTTCATACCCTGGTCCCCCAGACATATCTCCCTACATAGCACGCAGATGCGCAGCTCCAGGTCATCAAGGTACGACAGCCTCAAGCCTTTGAATGCTGTATCGGATATGAACTTCAGCTTTTTGTCACCGTAACGTGGCACGAAGTATGGTTTATATTTGATGTCAGTAGTTCGCATCGTGGACCGCTTCCCGTGCCGCGCTGCCAGGTGCTCCCTGAAGTAAGTCTCATTCCTTCCCTCATACTGACATATGTCACAGAACAGGTACTTGCTGTGCCCTTGGACATGTTTAAGGGCCTCATGCTTATTGGTGCACTTTGTGAGGCATATCTTGCAGCACGCGACGCTCATCATGTGATGACGCTGAAAATGGAACCAAAAGTTCTTGAGGCGGTACGGCTTTAAACATTTTGGGCACTCCATGAAGGTATTCAGCTTGTCGCAGGTGGAGTGGAATATCTGCATATGAGCCTGCAGGATGTCTTTGTTGAAAAATGCTATTGAGCAGATGTCGCAAATGAAGATCTCGCGCTCCACACGGATAGCATCTTCGCTGCTGAGTAGATGCCAAGACTTCATATGGCGGACCAATTCTTCCCTACTCTTGTGCGGCATGATACAGATCTGTAATCAAATAACATATCTGATTAGTTGATTTATTATACTAAATTAGATGAAATATATATTTTTAATGCTAGTAGGTATCTGTTGCCAGAGACCACCCAGGTAAGTATCACCACAGCACCTATTGCAGCCGACAAAAAGTAGTAAAAACATTAGAAAGAAATATTTTATTTGTCCAAAACTTGTTTTTTTTTTTTATACATATAAATTAATTTACACACATTGTAGATGGACAAACATGGACTACACTCAGTCTACATGTGAGCATGCACCCACAAAACTGATGTTGATTGTGCCAGCCATTTGATTGTGCCCGTACACACTACCCTATCTTAGTACAGTGTTGTATCCAAGAGATACCACCAAAAGGAAGACAAAGCATTACAAGAGACAGATAACTATTTTTTATTATACACACATAATGAACAACTCACAAAAACAAAACAAGCACCAGCATGAAATGCTGGAACATACTTTGAGGACAGTTAAATTACAGATTTTTTTGCTCTATTATAAGCCATGATTTATATCTAGCCTTAAAGATTAAAAGCATTAGTTTTATAGTTTGGAGGGTACTGTAGCTGTAGACATCTTATTGCGGTAACAATATAATCTTATAACCCCTGGAGGTGATCATATTTTGGTGCTGTGTGAGTAATTCTAGTTTCTACATTATCAAGTGTACATCACTAACCATGAGAAAAAGTTCCCACTTATATTTATTACAGTAAAGATTGGGGGGTGAAAGTTACTCGCGTCCGTAGGACTTACCATCTTCTCCTAAACCCACCCTACACGTGCCACTTGGGTGGTGCAACACGAGTAACAGGGCCTTGCCCGAGGCCGAGCAACAAGCGGCGGTAAATAGCTTGTCATCAGGTCTCAGCAGACCTTGGCGGATTAAATAACCCCAAAAAGAGCAACGGTAGTGCCTTGGGAAAGTGCTGCTGGAATATCTCCCATCCCCCTTTTATAATTATGGAAGTCTAATATATCGTGCAATCCGGCTAGCCCCGGCGCTCTCTGATATTTGGATCAGAGTGTGAAATTGCCTACCAAAGACTACGTAGATGTGCGTGACCAGGCATCTACGTCAGTGATGGCTACTGGAATACGTTTTGATCAACAAGCTTTCATCCAAGTTTATTTATAAGCAGACAAAGAAGTCAGTCCCTTGGAAGTAAACCCTAGCCTGAAACCACTAACACAGCTTCCTCTATAAGCCTAACAGACGATGAGCCAATACCTAAAGATCCATCTCCTTCGAGGCGGTGTACGTCCTCGCCGGGACGCCGCCTTGGGAACTCGAAGCGAAGTCGCTGGCGCGTCTCTACTGGCGGCAGAAGAGAGCCCGCGAGCGGTAGGATACACTTCCGCTTCCGAAGGAGGTGGAGATGTGGCGCCGAACGGCGCGAAGAGAGATACTGCGGCGATGGGAGCGGTGACTCCTTGAACCGTCGCACGATCGCCTCACCCTTGAGGCCGTCCGGCCGGTCATCGGTGACTGGCTGGACCGGGACTTCGGTGTCCTCAGTTTCTGCCTGGTGCAGGTACTCACGGGGTACGGTTGCTTCGGGAGCTACCTGCACCGGCGGAACTGTACAAGTAGGACAGACGAGGCGTGCGACGAGTGTGGCCACCCGGTGGACACATCGTCCCACACCTTGGCCGATTGCCCGCGTGGGGGCGGGGGGATAGAGCGATATGGAGTGACCTCTCGCTACCGTCTGTGGTCCGCACCATGGTCGGAAGGGAGGCGTCATGGATTAAGGTATTCCGATTCTGCGACTCTGTTATGACGCAGAAATGGGAGACCGAACGTATTCGCGAGCGGGCGCCGAGGCGACAGGACACGGTCGGAGCACGATGACAGCTCACCGCCGCAAGGCGGGGCGGAGCGGAGCGGCTGGGGCGGCCGGGGGCGGCTTTATGCTGCCCCCTGCGGCCGTCTGCAAGAGCGGTTTTATACCGCCTCTGCAGCCGAGGTGGGGTTGCGGAGGACGTATCCTCCGCGACCAACCGGTGTCGCACTGGCGATGCGAGGGCGGTGGGGCCGCGGGGGAAGAGGAGTGTCGGTATTACGATGAGCCGTTCTCTCTATCTTCCGCGACCGCTAACGGGTAGCGGCGAGCCCAGCATCTGTCCGCGGCGGGGAGCCCGAAGAGGATATCCCCCCGGAATTCCGTGGCCTCCGGGCGGTGGTTCCCGGGGAATCCATCGTCCGCACACAGGAGGCTGAGGTGGGGGCGCACTGCATGCTCCGGCGCGCCCTGCAAGGAGGGTTTATCCCTCCCTGCCGAGGTGGGCTGCGCAAGCGGCCAGCGCCGGTGAGGGTCGCGGACGCAAGCACTAAGCCGTACCCGTGACCCTTGCCAACAGGCGACGAGTTGGCAACATCGTGGGGGTTTTAGTCGCTGCGAGTCCGACATAACCCGTTCTTGCCCCTGCGAGGACGAGTATGCGTAGGCATTTCCCCCACCTAAAACTAAAAAAATACCTAAAGATAAACGCCTAAACAAACCTCCACCGAATATCTTGTACGGTATTGAGGACATAAATAATTTAATTAAACTACTTACAACTGTCGCGGATAAAAATTATTTTCTCTTCAAAACAGCAAATAAAAATTAATTCATAACAAACTCAATAGACATAGAAGCATACAAGAAAATTATAACTATAGTACATGAAAACGGACTTATAGGCTACACTTTTAATAGAAAAGACCAACATTGCTATCATCTAGTAATAAAAAAGCTCCATCATTCTACTCCACACAGCGCTATCATAGAGGAAGTAGAAAAAACGGGCAATAAAGTACTTGGAGAGATTATAAATGTAACATATGGCCCAGATAAAAAGCCAACATCGACATTCTTTGTTAATCTCAAGGATAGTCAAAACAACAATGCTGCAAAAACAATAAAATCTATAAACAACCAAATATTCACAATTGAAGAGCCCAAGAAGAGGAACATAATACCTCAATGCCAAAGATGTCAATAATACGGGCACTCTAAAAACTACTGCATGCGGCCTTATCACTGTGTTAAGTGTGCCCATGATCATAAAACATCCGATTGCTCAAAAAAAGACCGAAATTCACCAGCCACCTGTGCACTTTGTGATGGAGCACGACCCGCTAACCACAAAGGATGTGATGTGTACAAAGAAATATTAGCCAGAAAAACAGGTATACAAAAGCCAATAAAATATATCCCACACCACAGCACCATGCAAAATAAAAAAAATATTCAGAAACAGACAAATGTAGCTACAGAATCAGATCAACAACATCTAAGATTTGACCAATCGAGACATACAAACAAAAACCCATGGAATCAAAATCTCAAATCAAGTCAATCAAGGAATCAAAAAAAAATATCAAAGCTCACTGGCTTTATGGTTAGAGCATGCGGCTTTCATTCCGAAGGTCGTGTGTTCGAACCTCGGCATATACCAATGAATTAAATATTTAAGTTATGTACATTGTGTTCATTTGAGAGTGTACATTGTACATTCGTGAGAAAACCCGCACACTGACATCATCTTTGTGTGTGCGTGTGGTGGCCCCAGTAAAGTGGCAACAGGCTCGCCCCCTGTTACATGGGACCTAATCTGACCATATCTAGCGAAGAGTGGGTGTTCACCTCTGCCTTCCCTCCCCTACTGGGAAAAATGTGTGATAATATAAAAAAAAAAAAAACAAAAACCTATGCGGACATTTTGAAGATAACCCACCACTAACAATAACTTAGAAATACTTCTCACACGACAAGCTCTAAAGCTAGATAAACTTTTAGATCAAATGTCAACAATGATGGACCGTTTAACAAGTTATCAATAAACTTGTCAATTGAAATGGCAACTCTGAAAATAGCAACATGGTACAGGGTAGCTTAGATACAAAGTTTGACATACAAGCTCTATTGGCACTTGAAAAAATTGATGTACTTCTTGTATCCGAGGCACACTTAATACCAAATAACAATACAACTATGCTAAATTACATCATATATTCAGCATCCCACTCAGATGAAACGGCACATACAGGTACCGCAGTAGTGATAAGAAAACATATTGGTATTGGTTAAGTATGTGGTTCTTCCGGAGTATAAAACAGAACCAATAGAAGCACCTACAGTTATGGTGCAAGATAAACAAGGATCTATAACTATCGATAGCAGGATTAAAGAGAAGAAAAAAAAACAGTAAAGATAATGCTGTTGCAGATATCAAACAAAGTATAACAAGATAGAATATACAAAGTTATAAGAAAAACTTCATTGTGGATCTGGTTACATTCTACTTCTATTAACACCATTACATGTACATTTTTTATGACTCCCATGAAATATAAATCAGTGGTTACCGAGTTGAAAATGTTTGTCATACTCAAATATTTACCAGAAAAACAAATTAATGATGCAAAATTACTGGAGTAATGTCATCTTATGTATCAAGTATCATAGTAAGTGCAAGCATGTTATCGTGCGCTTTGAATATCTAAACTAAAACCATATTGTTATAAGTGGATATGTGACTTACATCATATTATGATGGTTATGCATCATACAAAAGAATGGACTGTTTTTTGATTGTTCTAAAAACTACTTGTAAACTATTTAATTTTTATGTAATTTATAGAAAGGATTTATGAGTTTTTCATTAAAGGGATGATAACAAAAGAATTAAATTATTTTAATGTAACCACTTTGAAACAAACCGCAGTGCAGCTTGTGATATTTTTTATGTTTAATTTTGATTTTATTATTTAGTTTAAATATAATGCAGTTTAGTGACAATAAGGCTGACAAATACTGGAAGGATAAAGCATAATAAGATAATTTACTCACTCTGCATGCATGCATGCTTTTATCCTTCAATACTTGCAGAAGGTATTTTTTATGAGCAGTCGTACGATGAATGTCCACCTCCGTGTCACTGTCCCAACCTTCCGAGCAAATATCGCAGCAGTGCGTCCCTTTGCCTTCGTCCTCATCGCACTTTTGTTGCACCTTTGGCGGCCTGTGGTACAAATCTTTAGGAGCACGAAACATCGCCATGGTGATTATCTCAACTTACACTATTGATATAACGAATAAATCATTACACCATTAACCCATTTGGATATTACATACAACAAATGACGGATGAGAAATATTTATGCAATAGAGTTACAAAACCAGGTATTTGCTTACTAGTACGCGCACTAGCTATCAGTGCCAATATACTATGAAGTATTTAATACTTTTCATCAATAAAATTTTTGCGAAAATTTTTCTATCCACAAAAGGAATTTTATACATTTTAGTATGCATTAACTATTTTTTATTAACATAAAACGTAATTTACGCCCAACGAGTTATATTTATACAACAATTAAAAATAATAATTTGACAAATCTATAAGTGCACGCTTCATAGTCCTTGGATTAAAATAAAAATAAGAATTTAAGGCGCCATCGTTTTGACATGAAAGAAATGAGAATTGAAACATATTTTTTTATTATTAAATACAGTTTACGAATGAATTATTTTATAAAAAAAACCTTTTATAAATTTGCTACGGGTACTAGGCTATTAATATTAAATATGTAAATAGTTAATCTTATTCTAAAATAATGAACAATATTGGTTAATTTTATTTGTGGTAGGTTCTTTTTGACACAGACGGTCTATTTGGGTGCCACCGCAGCGTCTAGTTCTGCCGCCAAACAGTTGTGTGTAAACATTACTGTGCTCCGATTTGGATAGCGTTATAGCTAATGTATTTACTGGTGTAAGGAGACTCAACATCGTATGTCTAAAGCGACGAGCGCAATCTGGTACAATATATAACATCCTAACTAGCGCCACTGTGTTGTGCGCAAGCGTATGACTTAACATGAGGTGAACGTCCGCCTAGTCTCGTCGCTTAATTGATTAAAAAAAAACTTGACTGCGATTTCTCCTTTTTTTTCAATAATTTCTTACAGATAATGAAAAAGATTATTTGGGCTGTTTTTTTCTAGTAAGTATCATATTATATTATAGTGTGTCTATTGTTTGTGGTAGAGGCAATTCAAGTGGAAAATAAACCCGGATACATCGAGACTTGAGCAAAACCATAACGGAATGAAATTGTAAATCTCGAGAGAAATTTTGTATGTGAATTCGATTTTCTATCATCGACTACATTCGAACGAAGCTTTATTTTCTAGTTTTATATGACGGGTGTTAGCATAGTTTTTTTTTATACAAATAAGCGACGAGATGTGCGAGACATTCAGCTGATGGTAAATGATACGTCCGGTTATAGCATCGTGGCACTATTTAGGATTATATACACTGCACTACATTGTGCTCGTCGCCTTGAGACGTAAGATGTTGAATCTGACTACCTCAGTAATTTCTTACTACTAATTACTTCTACAGCGCCCTTCAAAACGGAATACAGTAACTTTTGCACGGTACTGTTTGTTGGTTGTAATAGACACTGCGGTGGTACGTACCTAGGCGATCTCTGTAGAGTACCTACCTACTCCACCACCAGTAAATCTATATATAGGATAATGATTTAAACCTAGTATTACAAATATTAATACTAGGGCGCCCTAGTATTGAGATTTGCTAGTACAACTCTGTCCACAACAAATAATTCCCATAGCTATTACATATTGCTCTGAGGCAGTGTTACCAGTCTTCAATTCATTAGCGCCATTATTATATTGCCAGTAAGTTTTAATAGCTATGATTCACTTTACTATTCATAAAAAATGGCGAATTTATTAAAAAGTGTTATATATACGATATGTTTTTTTTTTTCATCCAAAATGACAAGAGAGCCTGATGGTAATTAATATGCTTTACACATAAGAAAGTTGCTCTATTATGATAATGTATATTCCGACACATTGTGCTCATCCCTTTATGATGTAAGATGTTTAGTTATTCTTGTAATCCAAAAAGTAGTATGTCAACATTACCGTTCTTGTCCGGAGGGTGGCAGATAGTGAAATTACCGTGGTAATGGGACTAAACATATTATTTATCAGAACATCGCGCACAGTGCCATCCAGTCTAAACATTTCAACTGGCAATTTAGCTTTTTTAAATCAATGAGATGTATAGATTCCTTTAAATTCTATGCGGCTGTAGATCTTACAACCCTTCAGAATGTCATCTACTGTGTTAGATTTCCATTGGTTCCTAATCAATGTAATAGAAAAAAGAACACGAGGGGGAATAGTAAGAAACAGAAAGGGAGAAAAAAGAAGTGACTAATTATTTTCAAATGCATATTTAGATGCGTGATCGAATCAGAAATGAGGAGATCCGTAGGAGAACTAAGATCACTGACGTAGTTCAAAAGATTGCTAGCCTCAAGTGGCAATGGACAGTCCACATCGCTCGAAGGACTGACAGCCGATGAGACACCAAGGTCCTCGAATGACGACCGCGTACCCGTAGTGTTAGCAGGCCCCCCACCAAGTGGTCCAACGATCTGGTGAAGGTTGCGGGAAGCTGCTGCACGTGGTTAGGGCAGGACCGATCGATGTGGTGATCTTTGTAGGAGGCCTATGTCCAGCAGTGGACGTCTGTCGGCTGATAATGATGATATATTTAGATCCTGTGGTCCATCCGGAGGAAGAAGGGCTACCTACATTTCATATCCGTCCTATCACTACAACATGAGCGGTCGGAAGTGTGGATGCGAGAAACTGAGGATCGCGTTTGGTGGAAGATATTGGGGGAAGCCTATATCCGGCAGTGGATAAACAAAGGCTATAATGTTGATGATATATTTAGAAATGACGTTGTTTTTTACTAGGAAGCAATGAGACGAGAGGGTGGTTAACATGATGGTGATATCCTAGCTAATAACGTAACGCCAGTTAGGATCACATACACTGCACCACATTGTACTCGTCGCCTTGAGTCTTAGGATGTTGACTCTCGTTGCCCTCAGTAATTACTCTAGCTACTTTTAAACCGGAACACGGTAATGTTTGCACACTACCATTCGTCGGCTACAATAAATGATAGTCCTTACCTAGAAGGTTTCCGGTAACAGATATACTGACAGGAGGGTCAGTAAAAACAGAATTGAACGGAGTGTCATCAAAAATAAAACCACACAATGGCAAGAAACATTTAATAATAAAAACAACATTTTATTTACATCTAAACGAAAGCACCACACTATATATATATATAAGTAAAATCATATTTTATTTATTATATTATTTAAACTCCTCGCGCTGGAGACAGGTTATATCCTCTTAGTTATCTGGATACAAGTCTAGGTAAAACACCAGCAGCCTTTCTTATGACCGTTACCAACGTATACATTCTTATTTAAGTAGTACATCGGAATACTTAAATAATCTATAAATTAAAAAAAAAAAAATTTTACTCGCTAAAAATCGGCAACTCCATTGTCCTTCGTTTCCGTCACCACCACCACTCTATATCACTACCATTTTGTATATACCATTGCATATAACTCCGTACATGTACAGCTTCCAAATATTCTTCTAACATATATTTATATATATATATATAAAAAAAACAATATTTTTGGTAACGCACAATACTAAAATTTATATATCACTTAACAAGGAACGTCAAGAAAATGGCGGGCGTAATGTTAAATGACATTAGGCGTTGTTCTTTATTTTCTCTCTCTTGAAATCAGGCAAAGATTCTAAGACCATACTGCCTGACCTTTGCTATAAGATGCGTTGATAATTATGTACCTCTCGTTCATAAAAATCGTCGTCTCTATAGAGATGTTAATCGTATTTCAGTAAATCGCGAATTGGACGCGTTGTAACAGCTCTATATATGTATTTATATTTTGACGTTTGTAATGTCATTGCCGTATGAAAGGGAAGAGAAAAGAGAAGTGAGCTGATGGAGGAGTAAGGTCATCGATGTGAAGGAACTCCTAGGGGCATAGCCTAGCACGAGACATGTTTGAAACAATAGGCGAGACGAGCGGGACGTTCACCTGATGCTAGTTAGGATATTATACACAGAACCATATGGCACTCATCAATATAGACATATGAAGAGTCCCGTTACTCCAGTAATAACTGGCTACGGCGCCTTTCAAGCCGGAACACAGTAATGTCTGCACAATACTGTTTGTCGGCTGCAATAGGCGCTGCGTACCTATCTAGATCTCTAGGTCTCCGGCAACAGAGACATTACCAGCAGTAATAGATAAAAATAAGTAATAATATCGAACGGTAGTATTAAAAAGTTTGTCTATTTTACATCTACCCACATTTATTGTTACATTTAAATACCGAGATTTTTTTAACTACCTACATAAATTTGTTACAATCAGGAATCGAACCTGCGACCCGTAATACAACACAGCATTAATAACTTAACTATAGACAATATACTCTTTAAATGCTCGAGGGAGATATTTCGGGACACTAATAAACTACACCTTTCCCACTGGTGGGTACGAATCACCACATACAAGTGGCCTATTTCTGATTATTCTAGAACTGGACAATGACTTCTTGATGGTAAGCCTAATTTCACTTGCCGTCTCAATTTATTCAAGTTCAGCTAAATAGACAACTCTTCGTTACTGCCACATTGTCTTTGCCTCTGTTCTTCTCTCTATTATCTATGTATTGTCTATACCCACCTCCGAGGATCCCCATCAAGATGATCAGACCGACCATGGAGTTCGACTTAAACTTCTTCGCACAGTCATTGGGATTGTCCAGATTGAGCGTGTAAATCTAGAAATAATACATATATGGGAAAATGTGTCGACATTCCCAGCAGTGGGAACATTAAATGGGTTACTTATAGTACCTCTACGAATTTAAGTAAACCTGTACGGGATTTTTATATTGATCTCTTCTTATATATTCGTATATAACAGTAATGTACAAATTCTAGTCTTATCCGGATGAAAGGATCATGACGTTATATAAACAAGCGAGGCTTATAGAAAATGCGGCGACGTCCCATCCCGTATATTGGTATATTAATTCAAAGTCACCTGTTTTCCGGCGTGCAAGGTGTAAAGCGCCAGGGCTGCGTAGTACGGCAGCTCCATTCCAGCGGCAACGCCAGCGGTCCCCAGCGACACGACACTCGTCGTCAGCGCCACCACCAGCGCCGGCTTCGTATGCTCGCCGAAAGTCAGCGCCGTCGACTTCATGCCTATACGAGCGTCGTCCTCCTTATCCTGGAAAGAGACCAGTCCTCTTAAAAGTTATATAAAAGTTTCCGGTGATGGTAAACTTCCTAGTCACATGATTAAAAATGACTCCAATGATATTCACGAGGAATGAAATAAAGAAAAATCGGAGCAAAAAAAATTGAGGCAGTCGATAGTGAGGAGAACCTCACTTTCGACTGCCTCAATTTTTTTTTGCTACTATCCTCTGAGCCACAAGGCTCAGAGGATAGTAGCTAGATAGGACTGTAAAGAACCTACCACCATACTTGACATACCAAGTCCTGTACCCAACTCAATAACATGGTTCAGGACAATACTCGACGGCATGGTTCAGGACCAAACTTAACAGCTTGGTTCAGGACCAAACTCGACAGCATGGTCATGGACCAAACTCAATAACATGGTTCAGGATCAAACTCGACACCATGGTTCAGGACCAAACTCAACAGCATGATCATAGGCCAAACTTGAAAATATGGTTCAGGACCAAACTTAACAGCTTGGTTCAGGATCAAACTCGACAGCATAGTTATAGAGACCAAACTCGACACCATGGTTCAGGACCAAACTTAACAGCTTGGTTCAGGACATAACTCGACATCATGGTTCAGGATCAAACTCGACAGCATGATCATAGGCCAAACTTGAAAATATGGTTCAGGACCAAACTTAACAGCATGATCATAGGCCAAACTTGAAAATATGGTTCAGGACCAAACTTAACAGCTTGGTTCAGGACCAAACTCAACAGCATGATCATAGGCCAAACTTGAAAATATGGTCAAAGACCAATCTAGATTTTATGGTTCTGGACCAAACTCCACAGGCTGGTTCTTGAAAAAACTTGACAGCCTGGTTCTAGTAATCGATTCTGGGAACTTTAAGTAATACACTGGTTTATAGCCCCAATGGAAGCATCGGCGTCACCACATTGTAGTGATCTCCGATTATTGATGATCATCATGCTGTACCCCACAGTGTAACTCACCTGGTGGGCGTAGATGGTGTCGTAGACCACAGTCCAGGCCAATGCTCCAGCGTACAATGGTAAGCAGACTGCTGGCTGTATATCACCATGGATGGCCGAGTAACCAAGTAGAGCGCCCCAATTGAAGGTCGCGCCCAAGAATATCTGCGGGTAGTTCGTGATTCGCTTCATCAGTGGATACGTAACCACTAACACTGCAACATAATGTATATACACTACACATTCCTGAAAGTAAGAAAATCCAAAACGAGCTCATGATTATCAGCCCACTTCGAATATGATCCTCGTTAGGATGATTACACAGCATCACCATGTGCTCGTCGCTTTGAGTCACAATATACCAAGTATCAATTAACAGCTGATATAACATCCACAGCTGGACATAGGACTCATACAAAGATCACCACATTGCCAATCAGCATAGTTCCTGGTGTCGCCGAGCATTAGGCGCCGTTGTTTGTAAGGGTTCATATGGGGGACGGATTTGGGCAATTTCCCACCACACTGGCCTCATTCGTTGATTAGACGACAACACCATGAGCTGCTGAGGTTGGCTTTGATCCTGTGAGTTGTTGCGCAGGCACCCTAACATCTCATTAATTATCATTACTCCGTTCCAATGTGAGGCTGACGAGGATTCTCACACTATAATACATTGTGCTTCACGTCTTGAGTCTTCACTTGCTACATGGTCCTTCCAACCGGTTAACAGCACCGTGTACATCTCTACAGTTTGGTGGTAGGAGGAGCTGCGCCCGACCACAGGCTCATAAATTAAAAAAAAACCCACACTCACACATACTACTGGCCCCGAGTACAATGCTGTAGCAGTTGAGCTGCAACAGCACCCCCAGCGCCAGGCTGAGCTGGGCGGCTAGGAAAGCTACAGCCTGCTTATCAGATATGGCTCCGGACACTAATGGCCGGTCTTTGGTTCTTTCCACCTGGAAAATAAATCTATATGTATATATGTGGCGGTGAAACAGCACCGCATATATATATAGAAACAGTATTAACAGTGCCGACATATTTAAATCCTGGCAATACGGTCCTTCGAGCCAGACAACATCAACTATTGCATACTTCATTAATAACAGAGACTAGAAATCCTCTGACCTGAGCGTCCACATCCTTATCCCATAGATCGTTGATGGTGCACCCGGCGCCCCTCATCAGACCGGCGCCCAGCAGGAAGAGGCCAGCCGTCTCCAACGTCGTCTGCAACGGTACAGCACCATGCAGAGAAGCCAACGCTATCGACCATGAGCATGGCCAATAAAGTAGGTATACACCTAAAATATAAACACAATACTTATTCTCCTCTCTTACTGTCTAGTCACTGCAGGGATAGACCGAAGTACAAATATCATCCGGCTCAAAGGACCACAAGGTTCTTCTAGCTGGACAACAGTTATATTGCTTAGCTAAAGCTCTAGTCAATTTACTGCGATAAAGAAACTTAACATCTCACATCCCAAGGTAATGAGCATAATCTGATGCGAGATATATCATCACAACTAGTACAATATTATGTGAGGATGTAGTAAAATAAAAAAAAAATGTTGGTGTGTGATGATGGATGGGCACAATGTGAGGCAGTGTAAACATTCTAATGTAGTAGGGAGCTCCAGATTGAGTACTTAATGATTTATATCGACTAACTTTCTGCTTCATTATCAGCCGATAGATATCCACTGTTGTACATAGGCCTCCTTGAAAGTTCTGCACTTTGATGAGCTCATTAAGAAGAAATGGGCCTTAGCTCTGGCCCAGTGTGGATTGGTTGGTAGTCAGAGCCTCGACTGTTATACAGCAGGGAGCACCACATGCAGGTGAGGTTGACTTGCGCTCAATAATATTTTGAGCAGAACGCCTTACATCACTTTCTACTTTAAGTTAAATATAAAATAAAAACCAAAACCTTCAAGGCTGTCTATGATCCATCCACTGAATCTATAGACAATAAATAAGATAAATATCATTTACTGGTGGTATGTCTATTGCCAGAAGTATGGGTTGGTACCACTGGAGACAGAAGTAGGAGCTGCAGTTTTACCTATCTCGATGATCTCCAGCAACAGATCTCATTAAATTATCTAATTCACCAAAACTGCCAACAGCAATATTATCTATTTGTTGAATCCATAGACAATATATAGTAATAAATATTTAAAAATAATGAAGATTCTTTTGCTTTTTAAATGTTTATTGAAATCGACTCACCAATGGGTCGGTCCCATCGAGCCAATTTAGCATATGGGACAATTTTCTCTTTCCAGAACTCAATTAATCCACCATCAACAATCTTCTGCTCTGGTGACACATCTCTCTGATCCTTATCTATTACTATCTTCGGTGTTGATGTCTCTATGACCACCTTCTGTCTATGCTGATCACTCTGTGATGAGTAGAAGCGGCGGTATCTGTACCTGATTGGTGTTTGTTCATCTTTATGAAACAGTTGTCCACATAAACATCTTTGTGATCCTTTCAGCTCATAAAGCGAACTCTTTGGACTTAAGGCACTCCGCAGAGACTTCAGATTTATGTTATGACGTAATAAATTCGTTTTTATCATTGTTCCAGTGTTTCTACACCATGATGTATCCTGGAACGGAAAAAAAATTTATAAGTTTAAATTCTATTCAAGTATCAAATGCTATGACCTAGGCGGATATATTCCGATCAAATCGGAGATGTCCTAAAGAAAGGCCGGATCAAAAGCACAAGCAACCGATGAGTATGTGTGAAGACTTATGAAAGTGGAGGAAGCGAAAGAGGTGTGCCAGGATCGTAGCAGGTGGAGAGAGGTGGTCTCTGCCTGCCCCACTGGGAACGAGGCGTGATATATATGTATGTATGTATCAAATGCTAACAACATTGCGAGACTTCATTGGCAATCGGAAAACTACATTGTATGACTGATGGATTAAGGTCTTAAAATGATGCAACAGTCGTAGCAGTGCTAGATGACCTCGGATCTTAACACAATTTGGAAAACGTCTTACAAACCAATAGGTTATAAGAGACTCATTGCTATTGACAATTTTGGCAGATACTAACATCCAGCAGTGGATATGTTTTATCTGACAATGACATACATTTTATTCTATAGACACTTTAATGTTTAACCTCTTTATTTTACATCCTTACCAAAAATAATGAGCTGAACTCTTAAAACACCTAATCAATTGTTTTAACAGGTGCTAAGGACAAACAAACTGTCATTAATCAAATTAGTGGAAAGATTTGTATCCAAGCTCTTAAGGAACTGTAATATCTGATCTACATATAAATGTATCAATATTTATTACTAATATAATCACAATTACTTAAATAATACTTCATTTATAAAAAAACACTGCTGATTCTTAACAACACCGTCACTAGTTCACTTAGCAAAATATTACATGATGCCCATAAGGCATTATTGACAATTTTTTTTTCACTTGTAATAAGATAACCAATATTAAAAATTGACTATATGACATAACATCTACATAACCTATACAACTGCGATTACAATTTTAACTGTTAAAACCGTATTACGGAATAATTAATTTACCTTGTTTGACGAATGTTCAAGGAAAAGACATTGAATTAATATTTATAACATAATCGGAGCAATTAAAATTTCAATGATTCAAGGTTAAACTCAAATACTCATTTACAAGGAGAGTTACGCTTATGTAACATTTAATTCTTCATATGTATTAAACTTTGACTATAAAATTATTTATTTCATTAATAAATGTAATTATATATTCGCCCACATGTGGGAAAAAAATCAATATTCGCATTTGAAATCAAATGAACCGCGTTGACAGAAGGCTCGAGGTAACTGTCAGAACTAGTGCTGCGACATATCTATGCGACTAAGTTTTAATATCAGGTATTTGCTTCCTAGTATACACATCATGTCCTTAAACAAGAAAATATCGAGTTTTTAATACTTTATCGTTTTATACTAGTTTAAAAAACGACTATTTGTGGTACATATATATTAGTGTATGTCATTTCATCTATGCTATACATTACTTTATTAAGCTAAGTTTTCTTATATAGCTATACAATATCTGAAATATTAAGCAATAAAAAATAAATTGATAGCATTTATCGAAACTATTGTAACTGATTGAATAATATATTTAATAAGATTTAATAAAACTGAATAAAAATTAGCAGAAACAAAAAAAGATGATTATATTCTTCGTCTCATTAAAGTGCCCCTGCAACTAGTGAAGGTTGGCGATCAGCGTAATACAGTGCTTTTTTTTGGACTTTTCCATGCTGAATACTAGGGAATATATTGCAGTGGTTTCCCGTTGCCTTCTGCACCAGGCATTTTAAAGGTTATTTATACCTCAAGGCTGCTGAAGCCTCATCCAGCCAATTGCCTGACCGGGTTTATGGTTATACCGCCATTGCTCGGTCACACACACAAAGATGATTTCATTGTGCGGGTTTCCTCACGATGTTTTCCTTCACCGTTTGTATCTCGCTGTTGTAACTAAAGTTCACAAATATACATAATTTAAATATTAAGTCATCGGTACATGCTGAGATTAGAACTCGCGACCTTCGGAATGAAAGCCGCACACTCTAACCATTAGGCCAGCGAGCTACTAGTGTTTGATACATGATAATGATTATAAATAACATACAATTAAAAAGATAATAGAATAATTTACTTCAGAAGATTTACTGGAGATGTTGTGCTATAAGAGAATGCTCGGAGTGTCATAGACAGAATTCCGTAGTCTATACTCAGAGTTCGGCATCTTCGGTACAGTCTTGTATTCTCACCTTTTTTGGTCACAAATTCCGTCGAGAGAAAGTGGTTAGCGAGCAAC
This sequence comes from Troides helena, assembly GCA_029286815.1. Lineage (NCBI taxonomy): Eukaryota > Metazoa > Arthropoda > Insecta > Lepidoptera > Papilionidae > Troides > Troides helena. The sequence continues at coordinate 1,092,414 of JAGSMV010000034.1, forward strand.
TCGTAGTCCAGTGAAAGTTACCAGGTAACGAGGAAGGTCCAGATAGCAGCATAAAAGCGACAATGAATGGATCATCATCACTACATGAATGCATTAAGAAGGCGGCCACCACAGTAGAGTTGCGGCGTGTTATGAAGTTAATCACTACCATCTAAAGTGATGACTACGAAAAATCCGTCAAGAGTGATACCAACGCAGAAAATTATTTACTTCATATTAGTTATTTTATTTTAGATTTAAACCATTTGTCATTTTAATTAGTTAAAATTTAGCTCTTATTTCAGCCGATAAACAATACTGTTTTCCGGTTTGGAGGGTGCTGTAGCTAATGTTATTACTGGGGTAATGATACTTAACATCTTACGTCTCAGGCGTCGAGTGCAATGTAGTGCAGTGCATAATATTTTAACTAGCACCACGTATTTTTTTTTTTTAAATATATACAAATTTTTCAGATACATAAAAGTTATTTATTTATGCCAACGCGCTATGGGGCGAAGTTTTAGTAGATCATCGATGTATTGATAATTAAACATCCTATTCATCAATTATAAATCATCAGGTATCAATATTACGTTAATTTACGCGGGGTGCAATGGGGCCTGCAGGGGTGTAAGAGGGCTCGCACAACAACTCAAGGGATCCAAGCCGATCTCACCTTCTCGTGATACACCCAGATAATCAACCACAAGTTCACCTTATGGTTAGTGATACGTGACGCTAGTTAATATGCTGCCATTATATTTTAAATACATTTTTAAAGACTGTTTACTTTAACATTATTACGTAGAAACGGACCTTCGAAAACTGCCAACAAATGAATACACACACAGACACACACATGATACACAGACTGAATTGAAGCAATAAGTAAAATTTAACAATGGTTTTGCTTGAGCTATGATATATGTATCTCCACATGTGTGAGTATATATACTAGGGTGTAAGAAAGGTGTAGAAGGGGTGGAGGGTGTTTTAATTGTTGATATACACCAGCGACATACATATATATCACGCCCCGTTCCTAATGGGGTTGGCAGAGACCACCTCTCTCCACTTGCTACGATCCTGGCACACTTCTCTCGCTTCCTCCACTTTCGTGAGCGTCTTCATGCATGCTTGTCCGGGTGAATAGTATACGTCCTAAGACATCCTCGATTTGATTATAACATGTCCGCCTAGGTCCTCCTCCTTCCTCACTTTGTCTATCGCCTTCACTCCAGTTATACTTCTCAAGTTTCTCATCTCATAGCATTAATCCTACTTTCATGTTTCGTCTGCCATACCCAACATTCTCTACCATACATTAGTGTGGGGATAAACACGCCACTATGCACACCCAGTCGTGCTCTTTGTGATACGTTCCGGCTATTCATTAAATTATGAAGTGCCCCATTCACTTGATTCCCTTTCAAAACTCTTTTTTCAACATCACCATCACACTTGCCATCTCTCGTAAACTGTCATACAATCTTCTCTTTCAAAAACCATTACTTTCGTCTTGCTTACATTCACTTTCATTCCTTTTGCTTGTTTAAACACCATGAACCATATCTACCATCGCTTGCAACTCCCATTCCGATGATGATAACAAAACTTGATCATCAACGTACAAGAGGCACTTGACGGTCAACTTGTTCATTCTTAGTCCATACTCACTATCTATCAAGTCTTTCAAGCAATTGTCTATAAATAGGTTATACAGCCATGGCGAAGCCACACATCCCTGTATAACACCCTTCTCGATGCTAAGCCAGTCTGAGTAAGCCTCGCCTATACTGACACAAGCACTGGAATCCTCATAATGATCACATTAGCATGCTGATACGAGCACTGAAATCATTCAGTGCTCGTATCAGCATGCTGTTTACCCCACAAACAGACAATATGGACCACAATTCATTCTTCACCACTCTGTCATAGGCCTTTTCCAAGTCTATGAAAACGCAATACACCTTTTGGATATGTGTCAAACATTTTCGGTTATGCTAGTGTAACCTTACTCCTCTCTTAAATATATTTAATTTTAAATAACTTTTAAACAGTATTTAGAATCTCAGGTAATATTTTATGTGACCAGGGTGATGCATACTATTGTTTTTAGTATGATTAATGTTTATGGCAAAATAAGAAAGTGTCAAGTACCACCAAGACCAGACTCGTGCGACCTTCTCGATCGTCTTCTCGTTATTCTTGTACGGTTGCGAATCATGGTCAATCCGTGCAGAAGACCGAAAGAAAATCGAAGCTTTTGAGATGTGGTGTTGGAGGAGAATGCTGCGTATACCATGGACAGCAAAGAGAACCGACAAATCCATTCTCGGACAGCTCAAAATCACCAACAGACTGTCCACCATTTGCTACAAACAAGTCCTAAGTTACTTTGGCCATATTGCCCGGAAACAACTAGATAACATGGATAAGCTGGTTGTAGTAGGAAAGATCGACGGCAAAAGATCACAGGGTCGAGCCCCTACACGATGGTCTGACCAGATACAGGCCATCTTAGGCACCAATATTCCAAATGATATGAGATGTGCTGAGAATAGAGCGGTGTGGAGGCGGCTAGTTGATGACTCATTAAGAGCATTTCAAGACAAGCACGACCTTCAGTCATGAAGTACACGAAAGAGAGAATGTTTATGTTTTGGCCATTAATTATTTATAACCATTTGTGATCGTCTCGATTAGAACCTTGTTCTACGTTGTTTATAGTAACATTTTGTTCTTTTAAATTTATATAGAAGGATGAATATTTGTTAAGATAGTCTGATGTCGTTTGTGTGGTTTATTTCCTTATTTATAATCCCTTCACGCTTGTAAAGGGCTCCACATCTTGTTACGGGTTTACAATATTTATTAATTCTTAAGACCCCGACTCAAGTGTTTAAGGTCGCGTCCTCACCCAACCACTGTAGTGGATATAGCCAATAAATATTATTTTTATTATGAGCCATCAGGCATAGAGTATTTATCGTTGAGTAAAATGTTGTTTTTATCAAGTTTGTCTTGTCCACCGACACCTCTCCACATATCTTAAAAGATGGGAAGCTATTGAGGCCTTCTCAAACGCTGCTAGCGCGTCTTCCGGCGATGAAAACTATATCCCTTTGAACTAATTTTTAATTTTAGGGATTAAAAGAAGTCACACGGAGCCAAATCAGGACTGTAAAGAGAATTTGTGTCGGCGCCTGTACTCTGGCATCCTGCGGAGTATGGCACTGTACGGTGCGCCCGTATGGGTGGACAGGTGCGAGACCGCCAGGAACGGGCCCGTGTTGAAGAGGGCCCAACGTATCCTGGCGGTCCGAGCCTGTCGGGCGTACCGTACGGTGTCCTGGACGGCGGGTACGCTTCTCGCGGGCGATGCGCCTTGGCATCTACAGGCGCAGTCGCTCGCGGAAGTGTACCTCTTCCTGCGGGATGCCGGAGAGCGTCGGCCGGACCCGGTTATGAAGTCCGCCGGATCAGGCGCGTTGCCCATGACGCCCTGATCCGGCGGTGGGAGACGGAGTTAGGTAACCCTGCCGCCGGCCGGGACACGGTGGAGGCCATCAGGCCCCACCTGTCCCGGTGGATGAGCCGGCGGTACGGGGCCTTGACGTTCCACCTGGTGCAGGTGCTGACAGGCCATGGATGTTTCGGCAAGTACCTGCACCAGGTGGCTCGTAGAGAGATGACGCAAGAATGCGTCGAGTGTGGTGCGCCGATCGACACGGCGCACCACACTCTGGCAGAGTGCCCGGCATGGGGTCCGCAACGCCACCCTCGTCGCGCAAGTCGGCAGTGACCTCTCGCTGCCGACTGTAATCGATCAGATGTTGAGCAGCGAGAGGTCTTGAAGGCGGTGGCCTCCTTCTGCGGCGCAGTGATGCGTCAGAAGGAGGCCGCCGAGCGCACGAGGGAGGCCGACGCCGCTGCCGCATCTTGCAGGCGGCGGCGGGCCGGCGGGAGAGCGCGGCGGCAGAACCACGCCGTCCGCTTCCTCCCGCCGTGAGCGATGGGCCCCTAGCCGGGCACGGTGTGAGGGGCCTTCGGGCCATGGGCGTGGCCCTTTGGGCCTTTTGTCGTGTTTCCCCTGGGGGTGCGTCCCCGGGGAGTCTTGTTTTGTCCCCCCTCCCACTTTGACGAGGGGAGTCTGAGGAGGAGGCCGCCGCCCACCCTTCACGGGAAGGCGGCGGCCGGGCATGCGCCCGTCGTAAAGAGCGCGCGCGGTCGTCTGTGGGGTCGGGGGCCCCAACGTGCCGGTCCCGCGAGGGGCTGGTATTGGACGGCAGGTGGTGCCTTTGCTCCCCGCGGGCACCCACCAGGAGGAGTTTTATACGCGGAGGCGCCCGGAGAGTTGCTTGGCTGAAACCCGGGCGTCTCCAGTATGCGTATTGCGGGACAAGCGGTGGTGGTTTTAGTGGGTATGGGGGTCACGCACAACATCTCAGTGGCCCCGAGCCCCACATAACTTGGCGTCTCCCCCCTGAAAAGGACGCTGGGTATGCGGTAACAGCATTTCCACCACCGATATCAAAAAAAAAAAAAAAGGACTGTAAAGAGAGTGTCCCAAGACTCTAACTGGTGTGGAGTATAGGAAGTTAAAAATCGAACAATGGTATTTTTGCTTTTAAACAATCGAAGTTTTCAAAATAATCACAAGTGGCCAATGTCTTATACGTAAAAACGTTTTTTCGCAAAACTTTCTGAGTGGCCTGGTATATATACGTTTGTTGGGCATAGTAATGCTATCGATACTATCGATTTTGTTATAATGCTAGATATTTGGGCTACTACTATTTGGGATAATGCGACGAATATAATACAATATTCATTGTATTCCATCCTAACTGGCGCCACGTTGTTATGGGCAGGCGGTTCACTTACCATAACGTCTTGTCGCTTCGTTGAATAAAAAAAAATCTTATTCACAATTCTACTACATTTTTACTTATTAATGTGCTACATAAGCAATGTGAATCTTGTTTCGAACGTGTCTGTAGAAACAGATGTTTTTGCCGATGATATAAGTTTAAAATTATTTTTTTTTAATTTACACAGCTTTTATAAATTATAATAAGTGGGTTTGAAATTGAAGTTAAAGTAAATGTTAAGCATGAAAAAAGTTTTTCGGTTTCTCTATCATATTATTTAACACACATCGTCTGCACGTATTTTCTGAGTTGTCCAGAGATCTTACGCTCGTAATGCTCGATAAAACCAAGCTACACGTATCATTCTTGCCTTGTATCGCTATCCGTGGGTAGATTCCGGGTCCGTGTGTTGTGGATTTCGGATGCTAGAGAGTTTCTCTTGCCTTGCATAGCCAACTGCCATTGTAATATTGCAATTGTACTAATATGACAACATCGGTGTGTTCCCCAGCTAGCAACGTACCATCATTCAAGGCCTCATTATCACTTCAAGTTGCGTGACATTGAGTTTAAGCGTGTGGTCCGTTGTCGATGAAAATGATTGAACTGAAATTACATCGAAACAAAAGCGTACAAAGAACAGCGTGTCTAATCGTGCAGCGCCGCCATCTTGTTAACGCACACGCAAATGTCGTCTCGAACCATTACCAACTGCCCCCTACCTCGACATAAGTTTTATTGTAATAAATATAAATATATTTATTGACAAGTACATTTTCTGCGTCCGAGTACATAGTATACCCGCACAAAAACTCATGAGACCCAAGCCAACCTCACCTACTCGTGATGCAGCCGGGTAAACAACAAACAAGCGTCAGGCTCTCATCAACCTGCATTGGGCCAGCCTGGTGGGAAATGGCTCAAATCCCCCCATATGAATCCCCACCCGATCGATGTGGGAATCTTTGGGGGAAGTCTATGTATATTCAGCAGTGGACGACTATCGGCTGATGATGATGAGTTAATAACAATGCACATACGATGAGCTAGCGTTAGTTCTGAGGCTTGCTCAGTCGTTTTCAAATCGCGCCAAATTTCTGGCCCAGAACTACGCTCTTTTTTGTTATTTATTTGAACGACGAGAGGAGCGGGGCATTCCCGTGATGGTTAGGGATTTGCCTGCCTATTAGAACATAGCGTTAATTAGGATGCTATATTCAGCACCGTATTGCGACGTCGGACATTCATCTCAGAAATTCCAACTGAGGAAACCGAGCATGGATAGTCGTCGCTTCCTGGGAAGCAAAATGATAAATTTCGTAAACTGTTTGTATGTGTGACCTCTGAATATCACAATATTATATTTGCTATAATGTTATATATGCCTAAATAAGGACATCGGTCTCTGATACAAATTACTTTATCGTAATATTTTAAATTCTAAATGTACAATAAGTTTTATTGTACACAATTTTTATATTTTCCTAAAAAACTCTTATAAATATTTTAGTAAAATTGCATAAGTAAAATGTTGTATGAAATTTGTTGTCGGTGTCTGGAGCACTACTTATCCGGATTGAGAATACTTGTTGCCAACACCCTTAGACGCTTTCTTAGAATTAACCTGTTTTTTTGGTAGACTTCTCGCTGCACCAGCATCCATTCACACTGGTTATTGCAGTCTCTAATGTTCCCGAAGTCTTCTGGTGTCAATGGTGTAGAACCAGTAGTGTGCAACCATTACAGCGCTTCGTCTGAATGACGCTGTAGCCAGATACTGTGTGTATGAAAACATAAGAATAAGCAAATAAATAAAATTAACCCTCACCAATTTATTGCGCGCGGCATAATGATTGCAATCAATTGGTAATGACTCCTCGTCTATGCCGATGTTAACATTTTGCACTTGAATGCATTCGCGCATTCAATGAGGCACTTTATATTTAACAAATAAGAGTTACCGCAAAACGACTCACGGGATCCAAGTCAACCTCTCCTGCCCGTGGTATAGCCTGCTAATGAACAAACTAGGCTGTGGCTCCCACCAATCTGCATTGAGCCAGCGGGGCGGGAAATGGTCCAAATCCCCATAAGAATTCCTACCCGATCGCTCAGTTGGTTATTACGTGCAAGTATTGCGTGACGCTATAACCGATAATTAGTGTCTTCCTCTCTGTCTCTCTCTCTGTCGTCACGGTGTAAAGTACAAATATCGTTTTCTTATGAAATGTTCGTTGAAATGAGTTGCAGTTAGTATAATGTAACTGATAAGAAAACGTACATTCTCGTGGTGAGGGCATTAAGGTTTTTGCGCTGCGGTGCGAACATCCTCACTGGTGACTTGTGCGGAACGGAAGTATTTGCCGTTGGATGCATGTTATTTTATTTTTGTAGACAGAATTCCATTTCAACTGAGCTTATATCAAATGAACGTTGAGCCTTTACACATACTTCGCCAGTACACTCTGGATGAGGGAGCTGCAGTTGTAGGTATTGTTATCATTTGTCAAGCAAGACCAGGACGTAATCATTGCGATATCGAGACCTCAATTTGAATCACTGTGAACACACTTGTCGGTAATATAATAAATAAGATTAAATATTCACAAAAAAAAATGGTTATATAAAATCTGCAACTGTATCCACAGAGCGCTTCAAAAATAACCCATAACATTGTGTCCCGGTGTTGCTCGTCACGTATAATTATTAATTAAATATAAATGTAATTCGATCGGCAATGATGAAGTTCCTACCTGAAATTAGTACGAAGACTAGTATCTGTCTAAATTCGTAGATGACCAGACGGTACACCAGAGCTCGTAGCCTTCTCTAGCCGGGAATCAGTAAAGGCCATTTTCGGTTATATAAATTCAGTGCAGTCAGTAATTGATACATTCGGGCGTTAACAAGTAGCTATTTAAGATTTCCACAATTTGTTTCGCTCATTGCCATGCCACATGGGGTTATGACCTCATTTTCACACGTTGTCTGACTGTTAGTTAACACTGCTTTGGCGACTAACTGGTAATGTAGCAAAGTCAAGAGAGATCACAAATCTCTATCACTATCTAAATTCAAGAGCTTCGTGTTTCAGGACAATGTAGATTCTGTTATCGTGGTACAGGTACATCGTCTCTCTGCCTGCTCCATAGTCACGAGATATTTATAAGAGAACTAAGGTAAGCATTGCCCATCGTAGAAGGCGACTAAGAGTGTTCAGGTTCGTGGGCTTTGAAGGTGGGAACCCAAGCTTGTCCAATAAGCGAGCCCGGGATGAACGGCAAGTACGAGGGGGTTAATGCTTTTTGTACCAAAACCAGGGTGCTTAGTAGGGCTAAATCCCCACCAGGGACGTACTTTAGGCTTAGTACCGAGAGGTACCGGTGTGTTCAGTAAGAGATTTCGCAGTCTCTCGCGACGCCATGAGGATAACCACTGAGCGGTCCTAATGAGTAAAAATCCTACACAACCCTGTCTTGCCCCCAGAAGCAGGGTGTCTTTTAAGATATTTCCTTCGAAGACGAAAAAAAAGATACTGCATCTCTCTAAGCGGAACCTTGTAATTAACGTGCTATAGCTTCCCTGAAAAGCTACCAATACATGAAATAAATAATATTTGGAAAAAATAAAACAAAAACTTTTTTATGCAATTTAGTTATATATATAATTTAATACGATAACGCAAATTGGCTCCAAGGTTTGTTTGAACGCAAATATTTACAGTACAAAAATTATTGCTCTGCACCACTATATAAAACGAGCAAAATGTGGCAGCTCTTCAGCAACAAGCAAGCGCCTTCAAGATGAAGTTCAATTTATTCTTCCTTTTGTTTCTGGTAAGATATTTTACTATAATTAATAATCTTTGGAATATCAAAAACGATACTGTGGTGCTACTGGGCATAAGTGTAGGCTGCGCCACATTGCGCAAATTAATTTTATTATTTATGGCACTGTAATTAGGAAAATCTCCGATGAAATCGACAACGACCATTGCTTGCTTGTCTTTGTGGGATACTACCGGCTTGTGATCTACATCACCGAGCAGCAGTGTGAAAACATTGTACGTCCAGCTATACATTAATGAGGAAATGTTGATTGAAAACTTTGATGTATGTCGTATCGAACTTGTCAAGAGCATTCTGCTCATGCTGATACCCTACACATTTTGTGTGACAGGTAACCTCGGCAGAGACGAGTAGTCATTCCCGGTTGATTGCAATAGATTTTTATTTCAGGTGATGTTGGCGTTAGGTGTGGCACAGAAAGGTGGTGAGTGTTTTTATCGAATAATTATTACTGATTTATTGATATATATATTCTCAACTGTTTAATTGTATTCAACTCTTACGCATTGATAGCGCGTTCCAGGCGGGTTGCAGTAGGGTTTGCACACTTCTAGTTACGGAAATAATCTGAGTGAACAGTGATCGCCGCAATATACATAACTGACGATGTAATCTATTTTTACAGACGATGGTGGAAGCAGCAATCCTCCCTCATTTGTTCCTGCTAAATCGGCACCATCTAAGGGTGGTATTGGCCATCCTCCCTAAGCTTTCATCCGGACACTACACAAATGGAAAATTAAGAATATAAATATAATGGCAATAATACATTTTGTGTTCTTTTTATTGATTAAAACGTATTGTTCAGAATAGTTTTAAGATAACGATCAATCAGCGCCTGATATTTCAACACAGTAAATTACCACTCAGTGAACTCAGCTCACTCACTAACGCTGATAATGTCATACCGTGGGTATTTTTTATTTCAGTATAAATCTTTACATTGAACTGTGTGGTGGTTTAAATTATCCTTTTTTTTCGAGATCAAATTTTTGCACTGAAACCTGATTATCAGCGTTAACATTGGTCACTTCAGCCGGATTAATTACAAAAATAATTAATTCCAAATATATTTATTATTTAGAGGAGTTAACTACAGAAATTATAAGTTTAACTTTGGGTCAAGACAAGGACGAACTCTGAATGACGAACGGACGAACTCGTAAAAATTGTATTATTTATTAGGTTGGGGAAAAAGAAATCCATTATTTTTTCGGTAGATGGCTGTAGTGATAAATTTCTCGTAAAGTATCGATCAAACAGTTTCAGATTTATGCTCGTTGGAAAGGTGACATTTCGCAGTAAAAAAATTCTTTGCTGTTTTTTGTTTGGTGCATTCAATTGTTAGTTACAGGGTGTTAAAAATGGAAGTGAACAAAGAGAAAATTCGGTATTTTTCTTTGACAAAGGCGAAAATGCAAGCCAGGCGGCTAAAATTGTGAATGGTGTTTATGGACCCGATACTGTAACAGCCAATTATGTTCAATTTTGGTTTCGTAGATTCCGTTCAGGAATTTTTGATGTTAAAGATGCACCTCGCACAGGTAGGCCGGTCGCCGAAAATGTCGATTAAATCGGAGAAATGATCGAAGTTGACCGGCATGTTAGCAGTCGTAACATCGCCCAGGAGCTAAAAATGGGCCACAAAACAGTTTTAAACCATTTACACAAAGCTGGATTCAAAAAGAAGCTCGATGTTTGGATGCCACACCAATTAACAGAAAAAAGCATGATGGATCGAATTTCCATCTGCGAAGCCTTGGCCAAACGGAATGAGATAGACCCATTTCTTAAACGGATGGTGACTGGAGATGAGAAATGGATCACATATGAGAGCGGTGAAGCACCTCAAACGGTGGCCAAACCAGGACTAACGGCCAGGAAGGTTCTGCTGTGCATTTTGTGGGACTGGAAGGGGATTATTTATTATGAGTTGTTTCCATATGGCCAAGCACTAAATTTTGATCTCTACTGTCAACAACTGGATCGTTTGAAGATAGCAATTGACCAGAAACGGCCAGAATTGGCCAACAGGAGAGGTGTCGTGTTCCACCAGGACAACGCTAGGCCACACACGTCTACAGTAACTCGCCAGAAACTTCGGGAGCTTGGTTGGGAAGTTTTAATGCATTCGCCATACAGTCCGGACTTGGCACCAAGCGATTACCATCTTTTTCTTGCATTACAAAATTTCTTTAGTGATAAAAAATTGGCATCTAGGGAAGATTGTGAAAATCGGCTACTAGAGTTTTTTGCTAATAGAGACCAGGACTTCTACGAGAGAGGCATTATGTAGATACCTTTAAAATGGCAACAAATCATAGAACAAAACGGTGCATATTTGACCCAAATCGGACAATCCGAAGCATGTTAAATAAAGTCCTGAAGTTCATATAAAAATAATGGTTTCTTTTTCCCCAACCTATTATTAAACATTTTCAGTTTGATCGCCATCGGTACTGTTTATAATAATTATTTGTACATATCTAGCAATTAAACTGTGCATAATGTAACGAGATACACTAATTATAAAAACAAATTAATGATTCTATATAAAATATCAAATAATAAATAAATCAAATAAAATTTATTAAAATTTATAAAGATGAAAATATGGTTCAATGAAAGTTAAATATTGAAAAAAGATGTGTCTCTAAAATATAAAACTATACAAGAAATATTTTAAACAAACTTTATTCTATGTCTCAAATACGAATATATAAATAGAAGTTAAATTTGAAAAAGATGCATTATAATAAATAAAAAAGTTAAAGTCCAATAGATGGGTGTTCAGGAAACGCCCTAAAGACGTAATTAGGAACAGTTCGTGTATCGGCCGGCCGTATGGGCGAGCGAGCGCGGCGGAGACGCAGATTCCATATTCTTGATATAGATCGGGCTGCAAGCCACAGCGGCTCTTACAGCTCATCTGACACTGGGTTCGTGGACCCGGATCCACGGCCTGAGGTTTTAGAAACCAAAATGTGCTCCGCGGGATGTAGCTATCTGGCGGATGAATCTGTATATTGTGTGTGTCTGGTTCTTGTTGTGCTTTATCTGGCGATTTTACTCGGTCGTCGAGGCCGGGTTCCCCGACTACCTTCGCCTGTATCGGAATCTCTGGGCGGCGAGGATCGCCCACTGCTCGCCCACCGCCCGCTGGTCCACTTCGGGGTCCCGGTCTACCTGAGGCGTACGATCGGGGCGTACCTCTCGGACAGGTCCGTGAGGTACCCGACACGCGACGAGTGGTGTCGGCACGGTGTGTCGTGCGGTGTTCCGCAGGGGTCGGTTCTCGGACCGCTCCTGTGGAACATCGGCTACGATTCGGTGTTGCGCGGAGCCAACCTCGGTGGAGTCGACATGACTTGTTACGCCGACGACACCCTGGTGACGGCTCGCGCGCGCTGCGGGCGTGGCCCACGTCGTCTCGCGCATTCGGCGCTTGGGGCTGGAGGTTGCGCTGGGCAAGTGAGAGGCCTTGTGCTTCCACGGCGTCCGGAATGCGCCTCCGCCGGGAGCGGAGCTGATAGTCGGTGAGACTTCCATCGCCGTCGGTACTTCGATGAAGTACTTGGGACTCGTCCTCGACGGCCGATGGAAATTCGACGAGCACTTTCGGCAGCTGGGCCCGAAACTAATTCGAGCGGCCGGGTCCTTGAGCCGCCTCCTGCTCAACCTGGGCAGGCCGAGCGTCGGATGCCGGCGACTCTACACGGGGTCGTGCGCTCTATGGCGCTATACGGTGCGCCCATATGGGCGCAACACTTGTCGGCCCGTGGCGTGACGCTGCTGCGCTCGCCGCAGCGCGTCATGGCCATACGGATCGCACGAGGTTACTGTACCATCTCTTTTGAGGCGGCGTGCGTCCTCGCCGGGACACCGCCGTGGGAACTCGAAGCGGAGTCGCTGACGCGCCTCTACTGGCGGCAGAAGAGGGTCCTCGAGCGGGAAGGCTCGTTTCCGTTGCCCGACGAGGTGGAGAGGTGGCGCAGAAAGGCGCGTCGAGAGGTGCTTCGGGGATGGGAGCGGCGACTCCTCGAACCGTCGTACGGTCGCCTCACTGTTGAGGCCGTCCGGCCGGTCATCGGTGACTGGCTGGGCCGGGACTTCGGAGTCCTCAGTTTCTGCCCGGTGCAGGTACTCACGGGGCACGGTTGCTTCGGGAGCTATCTGCACCGGCGGAACTGCACGAGTAGGACGGACGAGGCGTGTGACGAGTGTGGCCACCCGGTGGACACATCGCCCCACACCTAGGCCGATTGCCCGCGTTGGGGGGGGGGGGACAGGGCCGCGCTCGTAACGGCGATAGGGAGTGACCTCTCGCTATCGTCCGTGGTCCGGACCATGGTCAGTGGCGAGGCGTCATGGAATGCGGTATCCCGATTCTGCGACTCTGTTATGACGCAGAAGCGGGAGACCGAACGTATCCGAGAGCGGGCGCCGAGGGGACAGGACGCGGTCGGAGCGCGATAACAGCTCACCGCCGCAAGGCGCACGAAAACCGAATGGCTTCTCGGCAGGAACCTGGCGCCGCGACCGACAAGGGCCGTCGGGCCGGTGCCCCGCTTGGAGAGGGTTCCTGGGGAGGATATGGTGATGTGTCTCGTATTCCGACGCGTCGCCAAGTAGGGATTTTTTAACAGGAGGGGTGCTTCACACCCCTCCTCGAGGTGGGCCCGGTCATTCGGGCGCCGTTCGGGGGGTCGTGGATGAACTGCAATACTTTATCCCGCGACCCCACGAACACGTGGATGAGAGTGAAATACCGTGTGAAGCTTTTTAGTCGGTTGGAGTCCGACACTACCACCGACGCCGGCCCAATTTGGCGACGGGGTGTGCATTTCCGTTGGCATTTTGTTACACACGTCAAAAAAAAAAAAACGGTCTTATTTCTCACCTCGATCGACCTCTGGTACTAATTACTTCGTCGCAGTAGTTTAAATTCTAAATGTATAAAAAAAAACAAATGCTATTGCTCATAATTTAATAAAAACTCAATTAACTTGGTACAATGGTAGACGAAATTTGCTGTCGGTGTCCGGACTATTTCTTTCCGGGCTTAAGATTCTGGTGGCCAACCCCCTTAGATGGTCCCGGAGCGTAAACCTGGATTCTCTCATCAGGATTTTCCACCGCATCCTCTGTAAAAACAGATAATATCGCGTTGATATGAATGTTCCGTTGATCACAATTCACACTGGTTATTGCAGTCTCACTGCAGAGCCGGCAGTGAACGTTCTCGAAATCTTTTGATGCAGATGGTGACCATACATACATACGCATATATATCACGCCTCGTTCCCAGCGGGGTAGGCAGAGACCACCTCTCTCCACCTGCTACGATCCTGGCACACCTCTCTCGCTTCCTCCACTTTCATAAGCGTCTCCATGCACGCTCGTCGGTTGCGTGTGCTTTTGATCCGGCCTTTCTTTAGGACATCTCCGATTTGATCGGAGTATGTCCGTCTAGGTCGACCTGCACCGATTTTTCCAATCATTCTTACCTTGTATATTTCTTTCGTTAATCTTCTTTCATCCATTCTTTCGACATGACCGAACCATCTAAGCATCCCTTTCTCTATCCTTGTCACTACATCTTCAACCACGCCTCACCGCTTACTTATCACACTGTTCCTCACTTTGTCCATCCGTTTCACTTCAGTTATACTTCTCAGGCTTCTCATCTCCACAGCATTAATCCTACATTCATGTTTCTTCTGCCATACCCAACATTCACTACCATACATCAGTATGGGGACCAACACGCCTCTATGCACAGCCAGTCGTGCACTTTGTGAAACGTTCCGGCTACTCATAAAGTTATGAAGTGCCCTATTAACTTGATTCCCTTTTAAAACTCTTCTTTCAATATCACCATCACACTTGCCATCTCTCGTAAACTGTGAACCCAGATATACAAATTCTTTCACTTGTTCCACTTTTTGTCCCTCAATCATAATGTCACAGTTTGTCATACATTCTTCTCTTTCAAAAACCATTACTTTCGTCTTGCTTACATTCACTTTCATTCCTTTGCTTGTTAAAGCTCCATGCACCATGTCGACCATCGCTTGCAACTCCCTCTCCGATGATGACAATAAAACTTAATCATCCGCGTGTAGGAGGCACTTGACGGTCAACTCATTCGTTCTTAGTCCATACTATCTTTCAAATCTTTCAAGCAATTGTCTAAAAATAGGTTAAACAGCCACGGCGAGGCCACACATCCCTGTCTAACACCCTTCTGGATGCTAAACCAGTCTGAGTAAGCTCCGTTTATCCTGACACAAGCACTAGAACCCTCATAAAGTGATTTCAATGCTCGTATCAGCGTGCTGTTTACCCCATAAGCAGACAATATGTACCACAATTCATTCCTCACCACTCTGTCATAGGCTTTTTCCAAATCTACGAAAGCGCAATAGACCTTTTGGCTATGTGCCAAACATTTTTCGGTTATGCTACGTAAGGAAAAGACCTGGTCCATGCATCCCATTCCACTTCTAAATCCTGCTTGTACATCCCAAATTTTCTCTTCAGTTTCATTCATCACTCTTTTAATCAGTATCTTTGCATACAGTTTGCCGACGACGCTCAGTAAGCTAATGCCACGATAGTTTTTACAGTCTTGCTGTGACCCTTTTCCTTTATATACCGGAATGATTACGGCTTTGCACCAGTCATCTGGCACTTTGCCGCTCCTCCAACAAAGGTTGAAAAGGTAGTACAGCTGACTAGCTACCACGCCCTGTCCAGCTCTCAGTATCTCGACCGTAATCCTATCAAATCCTGCAGCCTTACCCAACTTCATACTATTCATTGCATCTAAAATCTCTTTCATACTAATATTACTTTCATCCCCACTCTCAGTTTGACCCCTACCGGGGTTTGGCACATGCATATCCTCTTTCTCGAATAAACTTTTAAAATATTCCCTCCACCTCTTTAGGATACATTCTTCACCTGCCACAAAGCTTCCATTCTGGTTCCTGATTTCGCCATGTAAGCTTGTTTTATTAGCTCTGGCTGTTCTAATGGCCTTCCAGAAAAACTTAATGTTCATCCGGAAGTCCTCAGATAACCTTCTTTCAAATTCATCTCTATCATTCATTTTCTTTCTTTCCACCACTTCCTTTGTTACGGTCTTACGTCTTTTATACTCATTCTTCGCATTTTGTACATCCTCTATCGTTGCCTTGTCCATTCTATGATTGGCTTTTGCTGCCAACCAATCCTGCCATGCTTTACTCTTTTCAGATACCGCCTTCCGAAGTTTTGCACTTACAGTCTTCAACATACTTCCTTTTCTTCTCTTGCTCACACCACATACATCAATGGCCGCATTCACAACTCCATCCTTGATCGACTTCGATAACTCTTCAACCTCACACATTCCTTCTAATCTGTCAAACTTATCAGTCAATTTACTCTTATACTTCTCTCTCATTTCATCATCTTGTAAAACCTCGACTTTCACTCTTTCTAGCACACTAATGGGTTCCCGAACATGATGCCGCCATCGCCTAAAGATCCCCCTTATTCGGCATAACACCAGGAAGTGATCAGTGTCGATGGCAGTGCCACGGTACACCCTGGTGTCTAGCACTTTCTTTCTCAAACTCTTATCGACCATTAAAAAATCAATCATATTTTCCTGGTTTCCTTCTTTTCTTGTATACCTGTGGATCTTCTTGTGCTCAAACATTGTGTTTGTTACCACAAGATTCCACTCCAAGCAGACCTCAAGCAGATTCTTTCCATTTTCATTCACTCTTTCATCACCGAATTTCCCTAACACAGTTTCATATCCATCACGCTGCACTCCAACCCATCCATTAAAATCTCCAAGTATTACAATTCTTTCATTACGCTTACATTCATTCAGAACATCTTTCAGACTATGCCAAAATTCTTCCCTTTCGGTTTGGGCTCTCGAAGACCGGTTCCATCCCGCATCTTGTGGAGCATATACCCCTAGAATGAAGATGCGGGTAAGACCAACCTTCAACCTCACCCACATGAGTCGAGGACTCACACACCCAAAATCAGTCATACATTCGTTCATTCTAGCAGAAAGCAGCACACCAATTTCTTGACAGCCTCTGCTGGTTTCAGGGACTCCTGACCAGTAGGCTGTGTAAGGTCCATGTATGGTGGTGTCGCATCCTTTCCGCTTAGTTTCATTCACACACAGAATATCAATTCTTCTTTCCCTCATCATCTCACATACATCATCAATTTTATCTTTCATTCCTCCTCTGACATTCAAAGTAGCAAAGTGGCTATCGGCAGCCCACTTTTCGCTCCCCCGGGAGACGAGACGTGACGAGTTGCGAACCTCGTTGCCGCCATTCTGGTATGAAAGGTGTTTCATCATCAGCGTTCCCACGAGCAGCAAGGGAAAAATTCGTCGACCCAAACAGAGCCCCGCAAGTTTGGGCAAGGTTAGCTTATTCTGGGATCACCCGGTCGCAGGGCAATGGCACGCTAAACCCAGACTCGCCTCTGGGCACGCAGCACTTGGGCACGGCCTACCACTGGCTTGGCGGAGAGGAAATGAGAAGGATTAGGTAGGGAGATGTGTAAAGTAAGGGAATGTGGACTTTGGGAAGGGATTAACAATAAGAGGGGATACTACTGACCCGGAAAGAGCAGAAAGAAGTCAGTAGTAGCTCGGGAAGCCAGGGTCACGTACCCGCTACTCAAAATAGTGCCGGACAGACGGCTGAGTACTCCCGGACCAGATGGTGACCAGTAGTGTGCATACGTTACTGCGCTTCGTCTGAAGGTCGCTATAGCCAGTGCGGTTAATGCACCGCTGAGCCTGATTACCCAAAGTCTTAAAACGTAAGAATAAGCAGATAAATAAAATTAACACTCACCACCTTTCTGCGCGCCCCCCAACGCGAACATCGCCTGAAACAGGAAGCGATTGCAATCAATTGGGAGAGTGATTCGTCGTCACAGCTGAAGTTAACTGGTGATACGAGATCTGTAGGTTCGCACCCTGGGTGTTCTGCACTTGAAAGCATTCGCGTACCAGTAATTGAGTAGTATTAGAGTTGTTATGGACGAATCGCGGCGGGAAACCAGACCTTAAATTAACTTATGCGAGGAACTTTATTTTTAACAAATCATGTGAACATTTGAAGCGGCTTCGGTTGAACTAACGGCGTGTTACCTTGTGCAAGTACGGCGTGATCGACTTAAACTCACTTTCTATAAAGATATATTTATTTCGAATTTTACTATAACTACAACAACGATATTATGTAATTTGTAGATGTGTCTGTTGTGGACATCGGAATTAGAACTTGTCTCGTTTCGGCTAAGACTAAGTTACATAATACTAGAAAGCGGGATAGTGGGGAGTTATGAGAACAATATTAGGAGTTTTTTTTTTTATAATAACGCGTTTAAATATAAATTACAATTAATTGTCAACTTGATATAAGTTAAAATTTTCTGTGTCATAAGCTAAGTGGTCACAGGTTGAAGTTAGTAATTTAGGAGATAAGTAATTCCATTAGAAAAGATGGAAAATCATTAGGGTAGAGAGGCGTGTGCACGTGTAAGGAGTTATGTGACGCTGTTACCAGTAATCACATTAACGTGGACGGTGTTTCCTGCAGCCCGGTAAGTATCTTGCTCGTTCCCAAGCTTCACACCATAAAAACTAAATACTGAATATTATTGTAATTGTAATTCAACAGCTTACCAAAAACAAGAAGAAGAAGATATTGAAGTTCATTTTGAATACGCTTCAACAGTCGCTTTGCTGCAAACTGAACTGAATACGTCATCCTTCCCATTTTATGCAGAAGCGCAGTGTAAACATTTCGTTTTTTTTTTTTTGATAATATTTGTAATGATTACATACCCTTGTAGCTGTTTGCGACATCCAGTAAGAAAATGAATATAAAAAAAAATTATAACAAAGTCTTATTGTTATCTTCTCTAAATATTATTTGTTTCATGTGCTGGTAGATTTATAGGAAAGCTATAGCACTTATTTGTTAGTGTCTTCCGGTTTGAAAGAAGCGATACTTAGTGGACTTACCGAAATTACGGGACTTACATTGCTTTGTAACACGGACCTCTTGAATTCGGATAGTAGTAAAGTGTTTTGATCCCTTTATTCTTTGATAATGTTTAGTGCTTGGTACTACTAATACTGGGCTCGTGGACCCGGCTCTATGGTCTGTTTGTTTTGATTCCGCGTGATTCGTTACATCAGCAGTGAGTCGCTACTGCAGTGTTAACGGCCCACAAAATGTGAAAATGAAATCAAAACCTCATATCTCAGGGCAATGAACGAAACAAAGGCCTCTTTGAACATTCTAAATGGCAACTTGTTGTTAAGGCCCAGTGTATTAATTACCAGGTATCGATGCTATATATATCAAATGTATCTGCATAATGTGGTCGTTATCAGATCGATGCACCATCTGACAGTCAGCTGTTACGCTCGCTGCCCGACATACATCGCTTAGAAAATATCATAAGTTAAACTTGAGCATTTAATAGAAGTCTTTCGGGATCCATAACATAGTGAGTGGAGTTAAAAAGATTTACAAATGTACTAAATCTGCCTAACCGAAAGTAGCGTTTACTTTTCCCGGTGCAAGAAGGCCTCGGGCTCCGATCTAAAATCCGGACATGGAACATAGACAGATATTAGTCTTCGCAATCATTCCAGACAAGAACTGCAGCAAAATCTTCTCCATTGCAGACCGAAGTACGTTTAAATTTACTAAATAATTGTAAGTGACGAGTATCTCCAGAGAACAAAATTATGGTTTGTTTTTGAAATGCGGTGGATACTGCTGTGCAAATTATCTGCATCGTTTTCTTTATGAATATATCTTATTTGTTATATTACCGCCAACTGTGTCCACAGTAATTCAAATACGTGGTGTTGGAAATATAATATATATCCTGGTTTTGCTTTCTTAGGAACAAAAATACCTACTACTCCTCTAAAGTCTTGGATTCACTGGCGGAGAATGCGTAAAGGTAAAGTTCATTTGATATAAGCTCAGTTGAAATGGAGTTCAGTCTAAAGCGAAATCACATTTATGGAATGGCACATACTTCTTTTCTGCACAAGACGATAATTAGGATGTTCGCACTGCAGCACAAAAAGCTTAATGCCCTTTGCTGTGAGGTTGTACCTTTCCTTGCGACTTTTATGTTACTAATTGCTACTCATTTCAACGAAAAATACTTTGCAGCTTGACGACAAAGGGAAAGAGAGATAAAGAGAATAACGGAAGTAATTAAATAGGCTAAACTTTAAAGAAAACTAAAACCCACGAAAAGTTTTTTTGTTTTAGTATACTGACGCAAATTAGCTGCAAGGTTATTGTAATCATTGTAAATATTATAAAAAAAAATATTTTTTTTTACACTGCGCCGCTGTATAAAACGTGAAATTTATAAAGAAAATTAAGAAATGACGACCATAGAGCCGGGTCCACGAGCCCAGTATCAGATGACCTGCGAGAGTCAAAATAACTAAAACCAAGCACTAAACATTATCAAAGAATAAAGGGATCAAAACACTTTACTACTATCCGAATTCAAGAGGTCCGTGTTACAAAGCAATGTAAGTCCCGTAATTTCGGTAAGTCCACTAAGTATCGCTTCTTTCAAACCGGAAGACACTAACAAATAAGTGCTATAGCTTTCCTATAAATCTACCAGCACATGAAACAAATAATATTTAGAGAAGATAACAATAAGACTTTGTTATAATTTTTTTTTATATTCATTTTATAACTGGATGTCGCAAACAGCTACAAGGGTATGTAATCATTACAAATATTATCAAAAAAAAAAAAACGAAATGTTTACACTGCGCTTCTGCATAAAATGGGAAGGATGACGTATTCAGTTCAGTTTGCAGCAAAGCGTCTGTTGAAGCGTATTCAAAATGAACTTCAATATCTTCTTCTTCTTGTTTTTGGTAAGCTGTTGAATTACAATTACAATAATATTCAGTATTTAGTTTTTATGGTGTGAAGCTTGGGAACGAGCAAGATACTCACCGGGCTGTAGGAAACACCGTCCACGTTAATGTGATTACTGGTAACAGCGTCACATAACTCCTTACACGTGCACACGCCTCTCTACCCTAATGATCTTCCATCTTTTCTAATGGAATTACTTATCTCCTAAATTACTAACTTCAACCTGTGACCACTTAGCTTATGACACAGAAAATTTTAACTTATATCAAGTTGACAATTAATTGTAATTTATATTTAAACGCGTTATTATAAAAAAAAAAACTCCTAATATTGTTCTCATAACTCCCCACTATCCCGCTTTCTAGTATTATGTAACTTAGTCTTAGCCGAAACGAGACAAGTTCTAATTCCGATGTCCACAACAGACACATCTACAAATTACATAATATCGTTGTTGTAGTTATAGTAAAATTCGAAATAAATATATCTTTATAGAAAGTGAGTTTAAGTCGATCACGCCGTACTTGCACAAGGTAACACGCCGTTAGTTCAACCGAAGCCGCTTCAAATGTTCACATGATTTGTTAAAAATAAAGTTCCTCGCATAAGTTAATTTAAGGTCTGGTTTCCCGCCGCGATTCGTCCATAACAACTCTAATACTACTCAATTACTGGTACGCGAATGCTTTCAAGTGCAGAACACCCAGGGTGCGAACCTACAGATCTCGTATCACCAGTTAACTTCAGCTGTGACGACGAATCACTCTCCCAATTGATTGCAATCGCTTCCTGTTTCAGGCGATGTTCGCGTTGGGGGGCGCGCAGAAAGGTGGTGAGTGTTAATTTTATTTATCTGCTTATTCTTACGTTTTAAGACTTTGGGTAATCAGGCTCAGCGGTGCATTAACCGCACTGGCTATAGCGACCTTCAGACGAAGCGCAGTAACGTATGCACACTACTGGTCACCATCTGCACCAAAAGATTTCGAGAACGTTCACTGCCGGCTCTGCAGTGAGACTGCAATAACCAGTGTGAATTGTGATCAACGGAACATTCATATCAACGCGATATTATCTGTTTTTACAGAGGATGCGGTGGAAAATCCTGATGAGAGAATCCAGGTTTACGCTCCGGGACCATCTAA
This sequence comes from Troides helena, assembly GCA_029286815.1. NCBI lineage: Eukaryota > Metazoa > Arthropoda > Insecta > Lepidoptera > Papilionidae > Troides > Troides helena. The sequence goes on from JAGSMV010000034.1 coordinate 1,114,241, forward strand.
GGGGGTTGGCCACCAGAATCTTAAGCCCGGAAAGAAATAGTCCGGACACCGACAGCAAATTTCGTCTACCATTGTACCAAGTTAATTGAGTTTTTATTAAATTATGAGCAATAGCATTTGTTTTTTTTTATACATTTAGAATTTAAACTACTGCGACGAAGTAATTAGTACCAGAGGTCGATCGAGGTGAGAAATAAGACCGTGAATCGTCCTTATTTAGACATCTAATTTTTAATAGCAAATAAGACATTGTGATATTCAGACGGCACATACAGTAATTAATTTTTTTTAATTAAAACAGCTTTTATAAATTATAATACGTGGGTTCGATATTGAGATAAAAGTATATGTTAGTCAAGAAACGTATGGGTACAAACATCGTCTGCGACTGTATCATGAATTTTCAATTGACCTTACGCTGGCGAAGCTTTAATAAACCATGCTACATATAGTATTCTAGTTTTATACCGGTATGCCTGGTTTTAGGGTTGAGAAGCGGCGATCAAGGTTTAAAAACCCGGTATTTGTTTCTGGTACTCGAGTAAAATAGTTTCCAGTATTTAATACTTAGTTTTTTTATAGACACGATGCGTCCAGTTTCAAGTCTAACCATTCGTGGAACATTTGTACAAGTGGTAACGATTACCTGTTAACACCTGCAATTGAACTAGTCACCATTATTACGTTCATTGATATTGTGTTATCCGTTGTATAAATAGAACATATCCTATATTCCAATAAGTATGCGATATTCAAGCAGCATCCGCACTTTCGTCCGACACATAACACACTGAATGTTGCCAGGAATGCACCGGTTGCTTTGATACTGTTTCAACTTATTGATTATTCACCACTGCCCACGTTAGTTAGCGAATGTCACATCATCAAAACTGACCGTCAATTTAGTTTTCAAAGGAAACTAGACATCGCTTTATATATATATACATATATTGCCAACACTAGTTTGATACATTGAGTACGTTTTTGATAGATAGATGAATCTACATACATTCACATTAACGAGCATAAGAACTTTTCTTACATAAGTAAGTGAACTAGTTTATACACTGTATAATATAGACAGGAGACTGTGTGTGTGCTGGATTGGTACCAAAGGAAACCTCAGTGGATTATATACTTGCTGGATGTGAAATACTGGTTGATTGAAGACTGAAGAAGGTGAGATTCTGCTTCTAATGTTAATCATTAATTTTTTATTGATGATTGTAATTGTAATAGATCCACGTAAATAAATATGTTGTCAAAAATATGGTCAATAGTGCTAGCCATAGATTATAAATTACCACATTTTTTAAAGCGAAAAACAGAGTTACAATGAGGCATAGGTAGAGGTGTATTATTCCAACACTTGGTGGTGTGATGACGAAAACTGCTCGTAAATGAGACAGCAGTATGTTGACTACAGCACTATTAGAAAATAGGGGAGACAAGTACACGAATGTCTTGCATTTAATGTGTCATTAAGGAGTAAATCTTATCTTAGAATATAAAAGAAACTAAATGTAACTGTCTACACTATTACTTGTTAAGCACGGATGATTTATATAGATGTGGAGTGATATGGCTGCGACCTGGAATGTCGAAACAGATTTTGGAATAAGTATTTTGCAATAGCTAAATTATCTGGCAATTTCTAGAAAGAAGACGGAGTCTATAAATTACATTATTACCATTTAATTTTGAGAGGATTAAGGATTCGGAAAAGTGAATTAGATTTCAACGGTAAGGATATGACGGCATTTTGTACGGACGGACTTAAACTATAAAACAATTTCAGAACATTAAGGTTTTGACGTGGACGTCTATTGGCTGATAATGATGATGATGATGATGATTTTGAGAAATGCGTTACTTATTAGTATCGCGTTTATCAATATTATCAATAACTTTCAAAGGTAATATTGGTTTCATTATACAGTCTATTTCTTTACACCCAATTAACTTTAATGGTTTTAAGTATAGTCAAGTTACGATCAAGTTTGCTTCCTAGTCACTGATGACACCTTTGACGATGAGACAGAAATAAAAAGAAAATTTTAAAATGTTTTATTTTCCTTATATACTCTCCGTCATGTTAGCACAGCTTAATGAAACGATAGTTTCATAAACAGTGTATTACTTTACTAAAAAAAAACCAGCAATGAAACACAAAATCAAAAACAGCTGATGCTCGGATAAACGAACGACCGGGCGCAAATCTAAATACTACTTGGCCCTATGAAATAAGGTTCAAATTGAAATCAAATACATCTCGAGTTCCGGCCGCGCATGTGCGATCGTTGATCCGAGCTTTAGTTGTTTTTGATTTTGTGTTTCATTGCCGGTTTTTCCTAGGAAATAGTTTTATGACAGTTTTACCGTTAGCTGATGGTTCTGATGAATTGTAAAGTTGAACGTAAACAATATAAAAATGGAAGCTACAATTATGGGTTACTTTCATAAGATTTGTAGAATATAAAATAAAAAGTATAGGACCAAGAATAGAGCCTTGTGGATAGAGATTTTCTGATTCTGGGATCATTGAACGAAGAGTCATTCAATGATCCCAGAATCAGAAAATGCGATAGAAGCATCGTCTGTAGTTAATTCTATAGCTTGCATTCGTTCCGACAAAAAAAATATTGAACCAACTCAATGTTTTATAATTCAGTCCACAATAAACCAATTAATAACAACAATATATCAGAACTGTCAAAAGCCCTGGAAGAATTTAATAACGTTAAAATAGCGTCTTGGCCAAGTTCTTTATTAGCAAGGATATTGTCAGTAACATTAAGCAAAGTAGTAACCGTACCTCGGCCTATACGGAACCGTGATTGGAACGAAGATAAAATGTAATTTATTTCAATATATATATATATATATAATAAGTTGGCGTATACACAAGCTTTTCCAGTAATATTGATAAAAATAGTAAGTTACTAATGGGACGAAGATCTTTGCAATGTTTAGGATAAATATAAATTCGTTATCTACACAAGTAATCCTTCGCCATTTACTTAATAAAGAAATTTAATGAAGATTTGTAAAAGCAAATTTGTGCGATTTCTTGTTGAATGCGTAACATAAAACTGTAGTATCTTGTTACTTAAGATTTCAAATTATATTTTACACTAATCAACTAACTTGTCAAGTATTGCATGTTTACTGCTACCGTTAAAGTGAATAATTGTATGCACATATATCTTTAATTTTTCCTGATAGAGGGTAAGTGCCTTTTTTTATATAATCACTGCTTTACTTTCAGCTTTTAGCAAGTTTTTTCATTTTATCCAATGTATATATTTTGAGAATACTTTTCTGCCATTTTCCTGAAACAAAGAACATTTTTTAAAGGATTTCGATCATTTCGGAGCTTAATATACAACATGAAAATTATACAAATCATATAAATTATAATAAACTTATAGTACATTACATAAAATATCAAATTCGGATGGGACGTGAGTGTTCACTAGAGGCCGAAGCCAACAGAACAACTGCCTTCCCCGTATTACTTTTACGTTGAGCTGAGATGCTTTCTAGTCACAGTAAGGCTCCAGGGATATAGGTGATATGTATTTTGTAGATATAGTGTAATTAGGTTATACAGAAAATACTTACGGATTTTGATGGAGTTTGGAGTACAAGATATCTTAACAGATATTTTAAAAGTGTAACAAATCGAAACTGAATTTAACCCGAGGATGAGTTCACAAAAAAGCAGTGTGGTCAGTGTTCAAACTTGATTTGCCCGGTCAATCACAGAAAGCCGATTCAGTGTCTAAAAAAACTTAAGTCTTTAGAGAAATAATTTTAATAATGTAGCAAATTGTACCTGTCAAAGAGCGAAGCAATCAGAAAGATTAGAGAAAAAGGCTTTATAAATATAGAATAAAAAAAATTCACTACAGCGCCATCTATCGATAAGTATGAATTATTATAATTCCCCTAATTTTAATGGTACTTTCAGTGTCCCAAGCACGAATAACTTGCGAAAATGTAATCGTATCGTTATCGAATTTATTTATATGACATTTGTACAGCGCCCCTATCGTACGTAAAAAGAACTAATTTTGCTAGCACGAACAAGTTTCGCATCGCAATCGTACGTCACGTAAACGATACTCGAAACTTATAAACAAGCTAACGCCATAATTGCGAGCATGAACAATAGTTTTGACGTACGGTCATGTAAATCTCGAAGGCTGGCTATCGAGTCTTGTCAAAACGTTACTCACTTAAAATTTGTTGGTGAGAGAGGTTTCGTAACGTGTTTAAATATAGTTTTAACAGTTATGATTTTAACAGTGTTTTTATTTTTTAAGTTAATTTTTATTAATAATTTTCTTATCACAGTTTGTTCTTATATACAATTTAATTTAATAAATTGCTCAAAATGCCAAGACCACCTATGTACGAGCGTAGTTCTTTATATTATTTTGTTGCTGCAAGTTTACCTGAAAATGAAGAGTATTCATCAAGAGAAGTTAGGTAAGTACCTACCTCAGTCAGTCGTGTTACATTATTATATTTTCTAAACATAAATTGAGAATCATTTGGTTATATTACTTATAGAGAAATTACACGCAGGGTTGCTCTGAGAAAGAAAAATTTATTTATTGTTCTTAGATAGTACACAGTTTATGAAGCAGAGTATTATATACTAAATAAATTTTGATACATTATAACAAAGACTATATTAGATCAACATTTCCTGATGGTAGTGTCTATGTTGCTGGAGACCGTCTAGGTAGGTACCACAGAGGCGCCTATAGCAGCCGGCAAACAGGACTGTGCAAAAATCATTGTGTTCTGGTTTGAAGGACGCTGTAACTAGTGTAATTAATTGGGTAATGAGACTCAACAACTTATGTCTCTAAGCGACCAGCGCAATGTGACGCTCTTTATACGCGTCCCGTTGTTATGGGCGGGTGCATTACTGACCATCGGGTGAGTATCCCGCTCGTCTCGTCGTTTTCTTCTTCTTCCGCCTGCCCTTTTCCCCGCTATGTGAGTCGGTGCAGTATGTACTTCTCTTCCATATCCCTCTATCAGCCGTCATATCTGAAATCACACTCTTCTTACACATGTCACATTACACTTTCTTCGGTTTTCCTCTACCCTTATAACCATCCACGTTCGCGACTGGCAAAGGCGGATAAGGGCCTGAAGCTGGAGGATGTCCAGAGCCGAGACCCGCTGGTCATACTGCGGGATGTGATGTCCTACAACAAGGACGAGGACATAGTGAAGGCATTGAGAACCCAGAACGCCCATCTGCTGGGTGACATCCCGGAGCGTGACCGGCGGGCCGAGGTACGTTTCAGGTGGAGGGCACGGAACGCGCATACCACCCACGTAGTCTTGCAGGTGTCGCCTAAACTCTGGGGCCGCCTCATTGACGCGGGCATGATCCACGTGGACCTGCAGCGAAAAAAAAAAAAACCATCCACGTTCATTCTCATTATTTTCTGTTGTCTCTTTCATCCCCCCGCATAATATGTTTATATCTCTTTACATTTATATCTTTTAATCTCAACTAGATAATTCAGTATAACTATGGAGTCGTCCGTGAAATTTTATCTATTATATAAGATGTATAGCTTTATTTCTTTATACATCTCACAGATTTAGGGAGAGAGATAATTGAAAGAGTTTAGAAATTTTTTTATTCAACGAACCAACTAAACAAGTTTCTGCCCATAACCACATGGTGATAGTTAAGATGTTATACACTACATCACATTGTACTTGTCGCCTTAACACAAAATGTTGTGTCCCAATAATCCTAGTAATTTTAGTAGGTACAGCGCCCTTTAAACCGGAACATAGTAACGTTTGCACACTACTGTTTGGTCCTGGAAATAAACGCAGCGATGGTACCTCCCCATAGTCTCCAGCAAGAAAGTCCTACCACCAGTAAATGTAACACATTATTAATTTACAAAAACAAGTTACTCTTACCGCCATTGCTTCGCCTAATGCCAACATTACCTGGAACAGATATCGATCTCTTGTGATATTGATCGTGGATACAAAATCTGTCTATTAGTATGTTGTTCATTTAGAAAGCATCTACATGTAAATCCGTAAATAGTAATAGAGCTGATAGGCATATCATGGATGAACACAGGCACACTGTTGATCAACACGAGCACACTTTTGATCAAGACAAGAGATAGCAGTGAAGTAGATCGAAGACTGTGGACAGAGCAAAAGATCGATATTCAGCAAAGCGTAGCGGATTCATTTTCAATTTTAACAAAGGTAGTTAACATTTAAAAAGCGTAAATTTTAATTACAGGTGAAATGGTTTGCTATGAACTCAAATCTCTATGGAGCTCATCTCCAACTACCAGTTGAGCGTGATAAGAATAAAATTTTGCGTTTATAATATTCTAAAGAATTATAAATTTTTTTTCTTTTATAACGTCTAGGCAAACGAGCAAAACCGGTCACCTGATGGTAAGTGATTCACCGCCGCCCACGGTCACCAGCGATGCCAGTGCGTTGCCTACCCTTCAGGTAAGAATATACTCTTTTCTTGAATAACCCAATGTCGCAGTTGTTGGGGAAGACCGCTGATGGCAACGAATTCCAAAGATTTACTGTGGCAGAAAACTGTTTTTAAAACGCATTGTAGTGGAACGCCAACCATCCAGATGGTGCGGATGACAGTTCCGTCGAGACGATCGGTTGCGAAAATCAACGGCTTCTATTAAATCGAACAACTCCTCAGAACACTCCCCATTGTAAATTCTGTAAAGTATGCATAGGGAAGATAGATCCCTACGCAGTGCCAAAGGGTCTAGCCGATCGGCAAGTTCAGGATCGTCGACAATCCGAGATGCCCTACATTGGATTCGGTCAAATGGAGATAGCTGATAACCCGGACCCCGGCCCAAAGGTGGCAACAATACTCCATGTGAGGCCGCACCTGCGCCTTATACAGTTTAAGACGGTGGGCCGGCTTGAAGTACTGTTTGGCCCTGTTGAGTACTCCGAGTTTTTTGGAGGCCATTTTAGCCTTGCTCTCCAAATGACCGCCAAACTGGACAACACTCGAAATGTCGATACCTAGAATGCCAATGTTCGGCTTGGCACAAAGGTGAGTGTTTCCGAAGAGTGGCGATGCGACAAAGGGGGCTTTTCTAGCAGTGAACGCGCAAACTTGAGTCTTAGAAGGGTTAAACTGGACTAGATTTAGTCCCCCCCAATCGGAAATCTTCACAAGGGATGATTCGATTTCAGACACAAGTTTGTTCCGACACTCATTGACGTGATCCCGAGAGATATTGCTGCGGCCGAAATACAGTGCATCCACGGTACTGTCATCCGCATAGCAATGAATGCCACTGGTATGCAACAAATCATTGATATGCAGAATAAACAATGTCGGGGATAACACGCAGCCTTGGGGAACACCAGCATTTACGGTCCGGGGGTCCGAGCCTGAGCCGTCTACGACGACTTTAACTCTCCGTTCCGCAAGGAAACTGCCGATCCACCTACAAAGTCTCTCAGGAAGCCCATAGGAAGGAAGCTTCGATAGTAAGGCTTTATGCCAAACCCGATCGAAGGCTTTCGCTATGTCCAAACTAACGCCCAGTGCCTCACCCTTACTTTCGACCGCCTGCGCCCACCGGTGTGTTAGTAAAGCCAGAAGATCACCAGCTGATCGGCCTTTGCGAAAGCCATATTGGCGGTCGCTGATCAGCTGGTGCTCTTCCAGGTAGCCCATGAGCTGGCGGTTGATTATGGATTCCATAATTTTGGAGAGCAAGGAGGTGATAGCGATAGGCCTGTAGTTGGACGGATCTGAGCGGTCGTCGTTTTTAGGGATCGGGTGTACTAGAGCCGTCTTCCATGAATGTGGTACAACGCCGAGGACATAAGAGTGTCTGAATAAGCGCGTTAAAACCGGTGCCAGCTTTCTCCCTTGCGGAATAGGCCAATGAACCATCTTCCCCGCGCAAAGGTGGAAGTGTCGACCGACAGAAATTACCCTGGACAGCCTTGGCGAGAGACCAGAATGCACGAGAGCCAGATGGCAGCCGTGCTAGTCTCTCGCCAATTCTCCCAACGTACTTCGACTTTGCCAATGCAATTTGCCTCTTAAAGAACCTGGAAGCAGAGTTGTACTTCTTCTTGAGTAAGTCAGAGTTTACATCCTTAGCGGCCTTTGCCCTAGCCCAAGCTTGGTAGCATTCCCGCTTGCGACGATGTGCGTCACGGCAGGACCCACCAAACCAGGGCCGAGATCTGCCACCGACGGGTACCGCTGAGCTAGGAACAAAAAATTCCATGCCCTGCAGCACGACGCCGGCAACCGAATCAGCGCAGGTGTTAGGATCCTCTGACTTGAAGCGAATCTGCCCCCATGGGTAGGATGCATAGAAAGAGCGCATCCCGTCCCAATCTGCCGACCTGTAGTGCCAAACACGTCGTCTACCAGATGAAAGTGGTTGCGACGAGACGGTGAGAGGCACCACGCTCCTAATTAGGCAATGGTCCGATGACCCGAGAGGAGCATCGACCCATACCCGAATGGGTTCAGAGCGAGAGGTCAGCAGAAGGTCCAATAAGGAAGGCGAATGGTCTTCCACATCCGGCACACGTGTGGGAGAAGGTACCATCTGCATCAGACCATTGGCAATGGCAAAATCGTGAGCAGACCTTCCCGCATGGTCAGTACGTGTTGACCCGAGCCAGTCAGAGTGGTGGGCATTAAAGTCGCCCAAAACCACAATTTCTGCGGTAGGAATCTGCTCAAGTATTCTGTCAGTGGACACCTGCAGGTGCTCGAAGAGCCGGTCAATTTCCGAATTTCCGCTTAGAGACCTGTAAAGGCACGCGTAGACTCGAATGTGATCCTCACAATCGACGCGCACCCAAAGGATCGACAGGTCTCTGCCTTCAAGATATCTGAGCCTTTTTTTTTTTTTGATATCGGTGGTGGAAATGCTGTTAACGCATACCCAGCGCCCTTTTCAAGGGGGGAGACGCCGGGTTATGTGGGGCTCGGGGCCACTGAGATGTTGTGCATGACCCCCATACCCACTAAAACCACCACCGCTTGTCCCGCCACACGCATACTGGAGACGCCCGGGTTTCAGCCAAGCAACTCTCCGGGCGCCTCCGCGTATTAAACTCCTCTTGGTGGGTGCCCGCGGGGAGCAAAGGCACCCACCTGCCGTCCCGTACCGGCTCCTCGCGGGACCGGCACGTTGGGGCCCCCGGACCCCACAGACGACCGCGCGCGCCCACGACGGAGCGCATGCCCGGCCGCCGCCCTCCCGTGAAGGAATTGGGCGGCGGCCTCCTCCCTCCAGACTCCCCCCCTCGTCGAAGTGGGAGGGGGGACAAAAACCAAGACTCCCCCGGGGGACGCACCCCCAGGGGAAACACGACAAAGGCCCAAAGGGCCACGCCCAACGGCCCGAACGCCCCCTCACACCGTGCCCGGCTAGGGGCCCATCGCTCACGGCGGGAGGAAGCGGACGGCGTGGTTCTGCCGCCGCGCTCTCCCGCCGGCCCGCCGCCGCCTGCAAGGTGCGGCAGCGGCGTCGGCCTCCCTCGTGCGCTCGGCGGCCTCCTTCTGACGCATCACTGCGCCGCAGAAGGAGGCCACCGCCTTCCAAGACCTCTCGCTGCTCAACATACGATCGATTAAGGTCGGCAGCGAGAGGTCACTGCCGACTTGCGCGACGAGGGCGTGGCGTTGCGGCCCCCATGCCGGGCACTCCGCCAGAGTGTGGTGCGCCGTATCAATCGGCGCACCACACTGGACGCATTCTTGCGTCATCTCTCTACGAGCCACCTGGTGCAGGTACTTGCCGAAACATCCATGGCCTGTCAGCACCTGCACCAGGTGGAACGTCAAGGCCCCGTACCGCCGGCTCATCCACCGGGACAGGTGGGGCCTGATGGCCTCCACCGTGTCCCGGCCGGCGGCAGGGTTACCTAACTCCGACTCCCACCGCCGGATCAGGGCGTCATGGGCAACGCGCCTGATCCGGCGGACCGTGGCCGGGTCCGGCCGACGCTCTCCGGCATCCCGCAGGAATAGGTACACTTCCGCGAGCGACTGCGCCTGTAGATGCCAAGGCGCATCGGCCGCGAGAAGCGTACCCGCCGTCCAGGACACCGTACGGTACGCCCGACAGGCTCGGACCGCCAGGATACGTTGGGCAAGATAGCTGAGCCTACGGTAACAAATTCCCTCCCTAACGTACACACATACGCCGGCGCGTGGCACAAAAAAGTGCTCCAGGCTATAGGCCGGGCACTTTAGATATGAAGTGTCCGTCGGGGACGAAATCTGCGTCTCCGTCAGGAAAAGCAAATCTGGCCTTTCCATCTCGAGATGGTGGTGGACGGCATTTAAGTTCGAGTGAAGTCCCCTGATGTTAGAAAAATCCACTACTAAAGTGGAGGGGGACTTCCTCGTGATTGGGCTCAGTTTGCACCCAGCAGCTGCGATAAACGACGCTTGATGTGCCCCCCAGAATACGATGGGCAGCCTGAGCGAGAGCGAGAGGATAACATCTCTCGCTCTCGCTCAGAGAGGGATTCTCCAGTCTCTAAGAGACTGGTACTCTCCTGGGTTATTTTATTTGTATCACTCGTCGCCATCACAGTAAGAGCATAAAGGGTGGGGGAGGAAAGGGAAGGAGAAAGATCACAGAGGGTGAGGAATTGTGGGACAGGGAATAAAAAGACAGGAAGGGGCTAACTGTTACTCATTCCCACACGCAACGCAACAGTCCCTAGAAAATCTGTTGCGGTACGTGTAGTATTATGAAAGTGCCAGTTGCTATTTGGGCCCCGAGGTAGAGGGATAAGGGCGCCGGGACTCTCACTCACCAGTCAAAACGCGGTGGCCTCTAGGAGGCCCCCACTTCACGCTGATTTTCTGTGAGAGGGTAGTGTTTCACCGGTCGATCCTGCCCACCTACGTGCTACAGCGAACTGCAGACTTGGATCTACTACCATAAATAATTAATCTCTACCATAAAATCTACTACCATAAATAATAAAATGATTAATAACATTTCGTCACGGATTAATGAATCATGCCGTTTACAAATAAAATCGTTAGACGAATGTTATTCAACACATATTCAATGTTTTATTCTGCCATCTATAACTAATTATGTACCCTGTAAACAAGTTGATTTGTCCACTATAATTATACCTTCTGATATTTGTCTTCCTGATCCACACTTTCACACACCGGCTGCCATCGACATATTACTTGGTGCAGACGTGTTCTGGAATATTTTAGGATCACAGAAAATTGCTTTAGAAGACGGATTACCGATATTTTGTGATACAAGACTTACTTGTGTGATACAAGACCGATACTTTGTGAAACAAAATGCTAACGGAACTCACACCCCGGAACCAATGGGCGCCGGCTCAACGGCTCATGTCAGTCGCGGCACCAGGTTCCTGTGCCGAAGGAGCCATTCGGCGGTCGTGCGCTCGGCCCCGCCTTGCGGCGGTGAGCTGTCATCACGCTCCGACCGCGTCTTGTCCTTCGGCGCCCGCTTTCTGAAACGTTCGATCTCCCGTTTCTGTATTATAACAGAGTCGCAGAATCGGGATACCGCATTCCATGACGCCTCGCTTCCGACCATGGTCCGAACCACAGACGGTAGCGAGAGGTCACCCCTGTCGCCGCTACGAACGAGCGCTGGCCCTATCACCCCCCCCCCCCATTGCAGGCAATCGGCCAAGGTGTAGGACGATGTGTCCACTGGGTGGCCACTCTCGTCGCACGCCTCGTCCGTTCTACCTCTACTGTTCCGCTGGTACAGATATCTCCCTAAACAACCGTGCCCCATGAGTATCTGCACCAAGCGGAAACTAAGGACTCCGAAGTCCCGGTTCAGCCAGTCGCTTTTAGCCGGCCGGACGGCCTCAACGGTGAGGCGACCGTACGACGGTTCAAGGAGTCGCCGCTACCATCGCCGCAGCACTTCCCTTCGCGCCGTTCGGCGCCACCTCTCCACCTCCTCCGGCGGCGGAAGTTCGCTCTCCCGCTCGAGGTCTCTCTTCTGCCGCCAGTAGGGGCGCTCCAGCGACTCCGCTTCGAGTTACCACGGCGGCGTCCCAGCGAGAACGCACGCCTCCTCGAAGGAAATGGTACAGTAACCTCGTACGACCCGTATAGCCTGCGGCGAGCGCAGCAGCGTCACCCCACTGGCCGACAGATATTGCGCCCATATGGGTGCACCGTATAACACCATAGAGCGCACCACTCCCGAGTAGAGTCGCTGCATTCGACGCTCGGCCCGCCCAGATTGGGCAAGAGGGGGCTCAGGGACCCGGCCGCTCGAATGAGCATCGGGCCCAGCTGCCGAAAGTGCTCGTCGAAATTCCATCGGCCGTCGAGGACGAGTCCTAAGTACTTCATCGAAGTACGGACGGCGATGGAAGTCCCACCAACTATCAGCTCCGCCCCCGGCGAAGGCGCATTCCGGGCGCCGTGGAAGCACAAGGCCTCGCACTTGTCCAGCGCCACCTCCAGCCCCAAGCGCCGAACGCGCGATACGAAGTGGGCCACGCCCGCAGTCGCCAACTCGTGTGCCTCCCTAAAGGTGCACGCGCGAGTTGTGTCGTCGGCGTAACCAGCCACGTCGACTCCTCCGAGGTTGGCTCCGCGCAACACCGAGTCGTAGCCCATGTTCCGCAAGAGCGGTCCGAGGACCGACCCCTGCGAAACACCGCAGGACACACCGTGCCGACACCACTCGTCGCGTGTCGGGTACCTCACGGACCTGTACGAGAGGTACGCCCCGATCGTACGCCTCAGGTAGACCGGGACCCCGAAGTGGACCAGCGCCGCGGTGATACTGCTCCACGGAAGGTTGTTGAACGCGTTGGCGATGTTGAGAGACACCGCAATTGAAAAGTTGAAGATGTAATAAGTTGCTATTCATTAAGAACGCATTACCCTCGAGAACCCCGCAGTCACTATGAAACTTGTCAGAAGACATTATATTACTGTTGATACAGTTGCAGACAAGTTTTTGAAGAAATTAAATAAAGAACATCCACATAATTTCTTGTTAAATTTTTGTGATAATTTTATCGTCAACGGTATCCATAATGTATCTTAGTACATTTGATAAGTGAATTTGCAGTCAGTGTATGGCAAATGATGTAACCTAGAAGTGTGTGCGCTTATTCTGGTTCGCCAGCAAAATGCGCAGTAGACTGAAGTCGATATCATCCGACATTATAACGTTATGGAAAAAAACTCACTCTTTTTAAATATATATTTATTTAATATTTTACAATAACTATAATGACAATATTATGGAATTTGTAGATATCCTGGGACTACGAAAATTAGAATGAATCGTTTTGGTTTAGACTAAGTGTTCATAATACTAAAAAGTGAGATAGCGGGAAGGTTGTGTGAACAATATAAGGGCGTAGTTCCCAATTATGAGAACGCGTTTAAACATTGATTACAATTGATTGTCAACAAAATGTATATAATAACGATAATTTGTTCAAAATATTGTGCCATAAGCTCAGTTCGTAAATAAGTTCAAAACTTAAAAACGTACTATCATTAGGGTAGAGAGGCGTGTGACATGCAACAAACATGACAGACATTTGCCTCTTGGATGAGGTCGACTGATTATTAGGGGAACATTTTTAGAGGCGGCTTTGAGCAATTCGATTAAGTCAGATTACAGCCGCTTCGCTGCTTATACTCGCCAACATCATTGTGATTATTTACTCTGCCTTGGAAAACCGATTTTAGTTTAGTTTTAAATTGTATACTTTTAAAAGTCCCCTATAAATAAAGGGTGTCTGGCGGCAGATTTATATTTTAAAAAACGAATATATCAATAAGTGATAAACAGTGCGGGGGGAAGGAGGTGTCATTAGAATCACCGATCGTGCGGATTTCTTAGTCACGATGTCGCAGTGGTGCAGCGGTGCAGTGGTGCAGTGGTCGGATGAGCATCGCGCGTTCGCTATTGAAGCATTTTTCAAGAGTAACGATTCTTACGTACTCGCTCGCCGACAGTTTTGTTCACATTTCAATATTCGACGGATAGGCGATGGGCCGAGTGTGAATTTAATTCGTTCGTGGGTGGAGAGGTTCCGCGCAACTGCTTCGGCTATGAACACACCACGGCCAGGACGTAGTCGACCGTCAAGGAACCCCGAAAACATTGAACTGGTTGAACGCAGTTTACGTGAAAATGCACGACTTTAGATACGGAAAAGGGCTGCTTCACTGGGACTTCCAAGAGCAATTGTGCATGAAATTTTGAAAAAAGATATGAAGTTTCATCCTTTTAAAATTCAAATAATTCAAGAATTGAAAAAAAATGACTTTGCGTCACGCAAATTTTTTTGTGAAACCATTTTTAGGAGCGACGAGGCTCATTTTCATTTAAACGGACACGTAAACAAGCAAAATTGCCGTTACTGGGCTCTAAGAACTCGCAATCCTCGACTGAAGCACCAAAAACCATTACATTGCCCAAGGGTAACTGTTTGGTGCGCTTTATCCACGAATGGGATAATCGGACCATTTTTTTTGAAAATGCACGGGGCCAAGAGACGAATGTCAATTTCCGTTCGATTTCGAATTTCTTTTGCCGAACCTGCGAGCTCATTCATCATTCTCATCACACGTGGTTTCAACAGGATGCGGTACAGGTGCGACCGCACACACGGCCAGAGCTTCGATGGATTTGTTGCGAGAAAATCTCTCTCAAAACTGATTAGTCGCTTTAGGGACATCCCGTGGCCACCGAGGTCACCCGACCTAACTCCAATGGATTTTTTTTTTGGACTACCTCAAAGAGAGAGTTTACGCCAACAATCCGCGAACTGTTGTGGACTTAAAAGAAAATATTCGGCGAGAAATCAGCGCAATTGAACCAAGTTTACTGCAGCGTGAGGCACGAAATACGAGACTCCGTTTCGAACAGTGTGTGCAACAGGATGGAAGAATTTGGCTGACATTATCTTTAAAAAATGAAATCCGCGTTTGTATTCTATCTTTTAATACTTTTAGTAAAATTATATGTCAAACATATTATTTTTTATTTAAATTTGAAAACATAAATCTGCCACCAGACACCCTGTAGTTGTGAACTTGCGATTCAGGGTCTTGAGATACAAGCTTAGCTTCGTCCAAGACCCGCGGTTTCTCAGTGTATATGTAAATGTAAATACTGCTAATAAATTATTATTATTAATATCATAGAAATCTTCTTTTTGTACTTTCATTTTTAAGGATATCTGTGACTCTCGCCTTTTGCCAGCTGCTTCAACGCCATAACGGCAAGAAAAGGTGCTGCATTTGTGCGGTGACAGCTGTTAATACGTATTAACGAAGAGCTTCATTTGGTGCTACGCTTCATAAAATGTTTTGTAGAAGTACCTAGAAAAAATTTTAGCCACCGACGACGCGCTTGTTTGTTTTATATCAGTTATTTGATTAACAGGAATATTTTACTACATGAATAATCTGCCTACGCTAGCCAGTTATGATAAGAATCTTCAAATACTTTGTGTTGCGTCAACTGTTCATCTAAATAGGATTCCGAAGTTAAGGACTCTCTTCTAATTTTGTTTCAATAAAGTTAAAGTCTGAATAACAATTTTTAGCGCCTTGATCGCTCAACTTCAAGTGTACGAGTTTTTGACCATTTAAATTGTCATCGCAACTAATTCGGTTTAAATAATTTGAAAATTTTGTCAATCTACTCTTGATGATAGAATGTTCTCTGATTGAATCGCGTATTAATGTAGCATTACTCACGTTTGAATTTGTACTAACAGTGGTATTTACTCTGCTGATTATAGTCCAATGAGTAACTCACATGGACCAATTCAATCTTGCGGTTTACTCCTATTTCGTTCGACAAGATCCACTGGCCAAGAGAGGGCTGTAACTCGGACGGTACCTTAATATCTCTTATTAATATTTTGAGTCCATTCCTCTAATTGTGCGTAAATCTTACGTACGTGTCGAGTGTAAAACGTTGCTTCGTGCAAATTGAGCGAAATATTGATTGGGGGTTAGCACTGAACTCCAAAACATATTGAAAGGATGTATAGGGACGATGTACTGTATAATGTACCGCTTCGAATCTTGTAATAATTAAAATGCAAATATTAATTTATTAACACAAAATGTGATAATGTTACAGTGCCTTCTTTATTAATGAGATTTGTGGTCTGGTCGATTGCATATCTAACGCTATTCAGCGATACGATGTCGTTGACGATCACTCAGTCCAATGTTGCTTTGAAGGTGCCCTGAAGGTTACGCCTCGCGTTATGGTTTGACACTATATTATTGGTTTCTTCCAAATCGGATCCCTTGATGACGGGGTTGCAGACTGTCTATTCTTCACATTTTATGAATTTTGCAAGTGAAGGCCTCAATAGCTCCTAAGTTTGTAAAATATGCCGCGAGTTGACGGCGGGTGAGACAAACTTAAACAAAACAACAATTTATTTAACAACAAACACTCTGTACCTGATAGCTAATAATAAAAATTGTATTTTTTGCCGATATTCATTTCCGAGTTATACATTTACTTCATGTGTCTTGATTGCTGGGGAGAGTGCGGTCTCTCAAGGCTACGATGTAATCGCTTGGCTATCCTATGAGGTGAACTATGAGCTCTCGAATGCACTCCGCGGATTGCGATCCACGTTGACTACGAAGTTGGTGGTGAAGCCAACTCTAACACTTTACAATGTGTCTGCAAGTGCACCTGGGGAAGGTGGTGGCTCGTACGAGGACTCGGGTTTGGGTCAGAGTACACTTTATATCTATTTTGTGTCCTAGAGTGTGCGTTGACCATACACTGCATATATGATTACGGATGTTTCTTGTGAGACGCTTTTTCGCATGGGCATGCGGAATTTGATCACGGTTTGTACGTACGCACTAACAAGGAGCCGAGTGCTCTTCTACAGCTTCGGGGGCAATATTTGGTTGGCGCTCACCACATGTGTTAGGGTCTAGCTACTGGAGCCGTTTGGCATTCCCACATTTTTTGAACTGGAGGTAGCGGATAAGATCAAGAACTATCTGATCTACGGACTGTACTGTTCCGAAGTATGTCCTCGAATTCCTTCTAAGTGATCTTGAGACGATCCAAAGGCAAACGACGAAGACGGCTGCTGACGAGTGGACTCAGCGTGACACGGATATAATGTACCGCCCCTGCAGCCGTCGGCGCGTATCCGTGGTGAGCTCCTTGAACAGGAGTTCTAACCTGGAACAGCAGCTGCCTCCGGCCGGCTCTAAATAAATAGACCTTCATCATCGTTTCTTTACTTGTTTTTAACTTTATAAGACACAATAGTTTTAAGTATCCTTACATTTAGTCTATATATCTCGTTAATATATGATTATATGTTCTAACGTAGCTATCCAATCTGTAGCTAATAAACCTATCAGCCAGGGACAAGTACAGCATCCTCGAATTTTTAAAACAGACTGTGGCGAAACCCGAGTTAACTCGCAATAAGCTGTGTGTGTGGTGTGGTGGGATTGGAAGGGCATTATTCATTATGAGCTGTTACTACCAAGCAGGACCATCGATTCTGAACTCTACTGCCAACAACTATTGAGATTAAAGCAAGAAGTTGAGAGAAAGCGGCCGTAATTAATGAACGGAAGGGGTGTGGTTTTTCATCATGATAAGGTTAGGCCTCACACATCTTTAGCGACTCAGTAAAAAATTTAGAGAGTTTGGCTGGGAGGTGTTAATGCATCCGCCGTATAGTCTTGACCTTGCTCCTTCAGATTTCCACCTGTTGCGGTTTCTTCAGAATTCTTTAGGCGGTGTCAGGTTAACGTCATGACAGGACTGCCAAAACCACTTGTCGCGGTAATTTGATCAGAAGTCCCAAAATTTCTATAACAATGAGATCATGTCCCTACCTATAAGATGGCAAATTTTATCAAACAAAATGGTACCTACATACTTTAATTAAATATAAATAAACTGTATTAAAATATGTTTTGAATTTTCTTAAAAAATGCGAAGAAACTTTTTCCCCAACCTAATATTTTAATTTACAAATCATTTTGGCTTCCTATTAAATGAATAAACCTAAACGTACATGCAGATATCCATCTCATGAACACTACTCATGTAAAAAAAAGATAAAAATGTCGATAAAGGGTCAAAACTATGACAACAGAAGTTTTGTTGGACTAACGCGAAATGATACACCATGTACCCACACTACGAAATATTATATATACACATCTATATTGACACACGTACATGCGCATACACACACCCAAGTAAATAACTAAAATTGTGTATAAAGTCCTAGACCTTATTGATAATGGAGGAGCGGGACGTTCTAATACAAGCACCTTGTAAGCTCAAAGCAATGTTTGTTATTCATTTGTTTATTAAATAAACGAACTTTTTAATTGTTAGACAACATTTTAATTTTTTTTAATATAGCCATACTTTGTTTCGTTTATACGATCACGTGAATCCATCGTCTGGTTGATACATTTGCAGCTGCACGCAGCTTCCCGCAGGTCTTCAGTTTGCAGAAAAGCGTCTTCAAGATGAACTTCAATATTTTCTTCCTGTTGTTTCTGGTGAGTTGATCAACTTTATTATAATCTCAAGAATGTTATAGATGCAAAATATCTCTGTGTTTTGTTGTATAGTTCTCAAGTGAGAAGAAGTGGATACTTAATTTGCAGTATGAAAGGCAGGTCCTAGAACCAACAGATTCCCGCCTTGTCGTTGCGGAGAGGCCTAGAAGCCGTGGCTTGATCAACCGAGGTGGAGTCGCGGAGGGAGAGGAGTGTCCGGATTGCGTTCCGCCGCTCTCCTTATCCTCCGCGGCCATATAACGGGTAGCAGCGGACCCAGGATCGGATCTGCCGCAGAGAGTCGCAAGAGTTTTCTCTCTTGGCTCCATTGACCTCTGGGTGACGGATTTAGGGAAATCCGTTGCCCGTGTGACTGAAAGAGGCCGAAGAGGAAGCGCGATGATTTCCGGCGTGCCCCTACTGAAGTGAAAAGGGAGGGTTCATCCCTCCCTGCCGAGGTAGGGCTGCATTGTACAGCCTGCGCTGGCGGGGTTGCAGATGTGTGCGATAGCGTTCCCGTGACTTTGCTTTAAAGCGATTTGGAACACCGATGGGGTTTTAGTCGGTGCAAGTCCGACATAACCAGCCCTTGCCTCCGCGCGGACGGGTATGCGCAAGCATTTCCCCCACGTTAAACAAAAAAAAATTTGAAGGGAGAGGTCCCAGACATTGTAATGCTACTGGGCAATCAAACAATACATTGTGCTCAGTAAGTTTACTGGTTATGAAGCTGTAACAACAAATGTTTATGATACACCTCGATTGCGCCGGTCATCGATCTTTTTCCTCCGCCAATCCTGTTTTACGTTTTCTAATCATAAAATAGCTACGAAATTAAAGATTTTGTAACAACAATTAACATTAGTAGAAGCCAAAAACTAATTTTCTGACTGTAATTGTTTTTTTTTTCAGGGGATAATTGCATTCGGCGGAGCACAGAAAGGTGGTTAGTCTTTTCATTTAATATTTTATAGTAGCATATCACATCCAAAACTCTTTAGACGTGTGGTAAGTAAATAATAAAGAAAATATTTATGCGTTTTGCTGCAGTTTGGTATACACTTTTTCAGATCGTTGCAATTCGAAACAGTATTCAACGCGAAACGGATAACTCATACTTGCTTGATAGGCCCAGTCTTCTAACCCAACAATATAAATGAGGAGAGGTACTAATAATTTCCTTGATACATTTTTTTAATTATCTGGAGGATATACTATTGAAAACCAGAAATGAAATGGTGTTCCAGTATGACGGTTGTCCCGCCAATTTTCGTCTTGGCGTAGGACAGTGGTTAGACGTTTCTTTGCCTCAGCGATGGCGAGGCGGACCAAGACAGTGGCCCGCAAGGTGTCTTGATTTAACACCTGGCGATTATTACTTACGGCGTCACACGAAATCTTTAGTGTACACGACTTCGATTAATCCCTTAGAAGATTTAGTCACTCATCATCATCCCTGCCGCTGCTGACAAATTAAGAGAACAGCTCAAAGGGCGAGTCACTCGATCTGACTTAAGAAAAAGGATTCGTGCTTGTATCAGGAACTGTGACCGTCAGATTGAGCAAAAAACGGTTTTTTTTTATTTTATGTACTTTCTTATACCTTGTCGGACAGGTATTAAAGTCAGGTACTTATTTATGTCCTTTATATGTATTTTTTTTAAAAAATATTTTTTTTAAGTTTAAATAAAAATGTAAGTATTACGCCTTATTCTTTACTACGATGACTTTCAAAAAACCTTATTTAAAAATTTTAGGCCTTAAGAGATGATTATTCATTTAATTTAATAGAACAATGATTAAAAAATAATTATTACATTAAAATTGGTGCAGAAATAAGTAAGAAATTAAATAATCGAAACTTTTCCAAGAAAATCTGGGGAATTTTTGTAAAAATATTAAAAAAATTAAATACTCCAGAACCAATGTTTTTAATGGGGTATTCCATACATAGATATTATATATAGGATACGAGCTATACTTTAGCCCTGACAGATCTTTTGCACCTATTACCTTTCACGCTGTATATCTATTGGAGATGTTCAGAAATTTATTGACTAGTCATGAGATCCTCGAAACTATTAGACTAAGACACTCAAAATTTGTCATCGCTTCTATCGGTTTTTTTCTTTTTTACACAGCATTCTCCTGCTTTGCGGGACAGAGCTTTTTAAATAATGTTTAATTTTGTTTTATCCGCATTCCAGTACTCGCTTCTATCCTTCACGTTTTCTTTCATTCCTTTCGTCTTTTCTCCATCACATTTTCTATCAATATTTCCGTGTACTCCTGTTTCTCTATCACTCATCGCCCCTCTTCCTTCGCTACATTTGTTATTCTATTACTTTCCATTTCTATTTTTCTTTTACATTTAATTTCACTTTCTGTTACATTTCTCAGAACTAATCTATTATAATACTTCGTTTCTGCCATTTAGAGATTAGCTAAGAATGGATTTATCGAAATTTCTTATCCAAATCGAATTGCCAGGGTGTTAATAACGGGAAAGGGTCCGGGGAACGGTTGGCTACCGCCGGGTGGGAATAATTGTGATTAATATCAAGTTTAAATTTCAAGTGTAGTTCTATATTACGGCTAGCTAAGCAGGCGGGGAACTAGCTGGTAATCTATATATAAGTGTAAATATTTTTTATAGTAGAATGGCTTCTTTCCAGCGAACTGCAAGATTGTGGATGATATAATGAAGCAAAATATGTATGATTCTAAAATGCTTCTCTCAATGTATTATTATGTGATCTGTCATCTGAACAAAATACCGGAATCAAGGCAAGATAAAATAGACTAGATTTTGAGCTGCTTCTTGATCAGAATTAGGCAACTTTGGTGGTATTATGTTAGATCGTCTTGAAGTATTAAAATAAATCTATACTTGTCAATTCTGGTTTTAGAAAAAGAACCTTTTTTGTTAATGGGGAGGTGGGGAATCTTCTGAAAAGATACCCTGCTTCTGAAGGGAAGACATAACCGTATGTGAGATTTTTACAGACTAAAACACCCCCGGTGGTCATCTTCAGTGCTTCATACAGTTGCGGGATCTCCCACAGAGTGCATCGGTGCCTCCCGGCACAAAGCCTAATGCACGTCCCAGAGAAAACTGTAGCCCTCCTCGACACCCTCACTTCAGTACGACAAGAACTAGATGACATAGAATTTTTCATTTATTTTCATCCCGGGCTCATTTAGCGGGAAATTTACGGTTATATTTCTAACCCTGACCGACCCTAGTCCAAATTACTTCGTCAAAATATTTACACTTTAAAAATATAAAGCATACAAATATTTTTTTATGCACACAATTTTAATGTTTTCCAAAAAAAAGTATTTCATTTAATTTTGTATGATGATATAATGAAATATGCTGTCGGTGTCTGGATCATTGTACATGACGACAATTATAGCGGCAGCGGATCCTCGGTAGGAATTAAGGTCACATCATCGCCTGTAAGAATAAATGATATCTCTTTTGGATCTTTTGGGAAGCGTCATTCACACTAGTTATTAGGTCCTTACATATGAGATTAGCGTTTTGTCGTACTGACCACTTTGATCTGAAATATCTCCTCTTTATTTAAGAATTTCAAATTCAAATTTATATATTCATTCAGCTGCTACATTTGAGTTTTGAAAACAGTCATTCATTTGTTTTTTCTTTGGCTTCGCTTATTACCGCACAATGGAAAATATGAAATATCGGTATTTTTACGAGCACGAGTTCTATCAATGCTCCAATACTGCCGAAACAGCTAGAAGGATTAATAATGTGTACAGCGCTGGTGTCGCAAAAGAAATCACGGTACGTTTTTGGTTTCAACGTTGTTGTTCTGGAAACTTCGACCTTCAGAACCAACACCATAGACAGCCGGAGACCAAAATGGAAAATCAAGAATTAAAGGCTATTGTGGAAGTGGATCACAAAGTCAATCATCACAAAGTACTTCAGAGAGAGTTTCAGGCTTCGGGGTAAGTAACAAAACTGTATTAATCTACTTGAAGCAAATCGGTAAAGTAAAAAAACTTGAACGATGGGTACCTCACGAATTGAATGAATTGAACTTGCAAACGCGCGTCGATTGCTGTGTTACTTTGATCAACCGTCTCAATAATGAAGGAATTTTAAATTGAATCATTACTTGTGATGAAAAGTGGATCCAGTACGATAATCGGAAACGTTCGTCATGAGACACTGCCAAATCCTGCCCTAAACGAAAACTGACTCAGACAAAATTAATTGTGTGTGTTTGGTGGACTAGCGCCGATGTCGTTCACTATAGCTTATTAAAATCTGAACAAACGATTACGGCAGATATCTATTGTTAGCAATTGCAAGCCATGAAGGAAGAACTAGCTGTTAAACAACCGAGATTGATCAATCACTCTAGCCACTGCTGCTTCACAACAACTCAAGACCACACACTGCACAACAAACAACCACTAAGTTAGATGAGCTACAATTGGAATGTTTGCGACATCATCTGTACTCTCCGGACCTTACTGCAACAGATTACCATTTTTTCCGGAATTTGGACAACTTCTTGCAAGGAAACAAATTCAATTGCGAAGCGACAGTCCAAACCGCCTTCAGAGAATTTATTGATTCTCGCCTCTATAGTTTTTTTTAGTAAAGGGATCAATGAAATACCTATAAGATGGCAAAAGTGCATAGATAGCAACGGTGCATACTTTGATTAATAAAATATATTTTACAAATAAAAAATTTACTTTATAATCCTCCCGTACAAAACGCCAATTTCATATGTAAGGATCTAATATTTTTAACACTAAGCTAACCGTAAAAAAATCACATTTATCTCCTGATGAACGTTACTCATAGTCTACCCGAGAGGTGCAACCAGTCATAGGTAAACGTAACTGCGATCCTTCCTAAAGAGCGCTGTGGCCAATGTTGCTACTGAACCATAGAACTGACCTCAGATCTCAAAGCATAAGAATAAGCACCTAAAAATAATTAAAAGCATCACAATGATAGTTATCTAATTAAAACACTTACCACCTTTCTGCGCCCCGCCTAACGCCACAATCGCCTGAAAAATAAACCAACCGATTGCAGTCAATTGGTAATGACACGTCTCTGATGTTAACTGTTGACACAAAATCTGCAGGAGCGCACCCTGGGCATTGTGCACTTGAAAGCATTTATATACCAGTCATTGAGTAGTAATGTATCTGACATGGACGAAAAGCCGCGGGAAACTAGACCTAACACCGGCTTATACGAAGTACTTTATTTTTATGTTTTCCTGGTTACCGTGGCAAGTATTGCTTGTCGACGTAACCGTTAACCAAATAAACGAGGACAGTGCTTTTAACAACTAGGTGAGCGTCTTGCTCGTTTCCAAACTTTACACCTTAAAAATTAAATACATAAGCGTTTTGCATCTTGACCATCATGGTCATTATTATTGTAATTGAAATTCCATAACTTACCAAAAACAACAGGAAAAAGATATTAAAGTTCATCTTGAATAGCTTCGACAGACGCTTTGCTGAAAACTGAACTGTAGACAACGTTTTTCTCATTTTATACATAAACGAAGTGTAAACATTTCAGTATTTTTTTTATATATTTACAATGATTACATCAACCTTGCAGCGGATTTGCGTCATCACATTAACACAAAAAGTCGTGCTACTTTATATTTTCCTTAGTTTTCTTTAAAGTTTAGCTTTATATCTCCCTTTCTGTTGTGAAACTGCAAAGTACAAACATTACTGTTTTCTTCGCTTAAATGGGTAGCAATTAGTAACACAATTGTAGTAAGAAAACGTACAATCTCATAGTGAAGGGCATTAAGGTTTTTGTGCTGCAGTAAAGAACACCAGGTAATATTCTTAGCGAGGCCGACACGTAAGTTTGTTTCACTGTGGACACAGTTGTCGATAATGTAACTAATATGAGAAAATATTCAGATATTTTACACTGAAAACTGTCTGCAACTGTATCCACAGTGCGCTTCAAACTCAGACCATAACATAGTGCCCTGGTGTTGTTCGTCTTTTATAATTATTAACAAAATCAAAATGTACTTCGGTCTTCAATGATGGAGTGGCTGATACTGCTGTCTGGAATTATTGCTACGATTAATATTTGTCTAAGTTCCTACATGTTCGGGTGATGGACCAGAACTAGAAGTCTTCTGTCAGAGTCAATACTTCAACCTAGTAATTGATGCACCCGGGTCCTTAACAACGAGACCACTTTTAGGATGTTTATATAGTAACTACATAACAACTACTAACATAATAACTTGTTGCACTCGTCGCCCTGAGACATGAAGCTAGGACCTCTATTTCACATTTTGTTAACTTTTAACACTGCAATGGCAACTTACTGATAATGTGGTGAGTCACGTTGGACCGAAAAATATTACTACCGTTTCGAATTCAAGACCTGCGTTTTTCAAAGCAAAGTATGTCTCGTTATCTGGATAAGTTCACTACTTACTTTTAAACTGAGATACTGTAACTAATGTATGTTATAGCTTCCCGGAAAAGCTACCAACATATGAAATGTTGCAGCTCATTTCATTTCATTGTTGCTTCAGCAACAAGTAACCCTCTTCAAAATGAATTTAGATATCTTCTTCTTTTTCTTTCTGGTGAGGTATTTTGTCATAAATAATAATCGTTGGGATATCAGAAATGATACCAAGGTGCAACTGGGTATTATTTTGTATTATACACAGTATAGTTTACTAGTTATAGCGTTTTAAATAAGAAAATCTGCATCGAAAGATTTCCCTCCGCAACCGAAATGGTGTTCGTTGAGTTTTGTAGTTGTTTGCGGCCAGGATGAGGGGTCTAATCGTCTTCTAAACTGCCCTGACTAGGACAATGGCTGAATACGGTCTCCGGTCATTGAAGTAGTACCCGCAGGATGGAATAGGCTGCATTAAACAGATCCAGAAACGGGCTATACCAGCGATGCATAGCGGTCACAGAAAACCCGTAACCTCTCCAAATACTAAAGATAAACAAAAAGTTTCAGTCGGTAAAATCACTCCCGTAAAGATTCACTCCTCTCCCCGAAA
Organism: Troides helena; assembly: GCA_029286815.1. Taxonomy (NCBI): domain Eukaryota; kingdom Metazoa; phylum Arthropoda; class Insecta; order Lepidoptera; family Papilionidae; genus Troides; species Troides helena. The sequence continues at coordinate 1,139,942 of JAGSMV010000034.1, forward strand.
AAGAAAAGGAACAGAGAGATTCACGTCTATATTATAGAGGTGAACAAGAGATTAGTAAATCGTGATCTCTAGTTCATTAAATCTACGGCGAGGAATTATTTAAATCTTAACTTTTTATTAACAAATAACATCAGGATAGACGAAGAGTTCTCAGTTGAATACAATAGATTTCTGTTTCAGGTGGTAGTGGTACTGAGCCGGGCTAAAGCAGAAGAAAATGTTAAATATTGTTATTTAATAACTGATTGTATCTTACGTCCTCAATTCTTTAATAGTATTTAACTGCACAATCTTATTGTGTTATGAATATCGATAGCTGGTGAACTCTTCGGGTCGACGAGTAATGAAAAAATCTATTATAAGACATTACAAGTGGTAGATCTCTATTGCCGGAGACCGTCTATGTGGATAACATTTCAGTGCCTATTTCTACCACTAAATAGTACTGTACAAACGATACTGTGTCTTGGTTTGAAGGGCGCGGTAGCTGGTGTAATTAATGGGTTAACAATATTCAATATCGTATGTCTCAGGCGACGAGCACAACGTTATGTTTAAAAAAAAATATTCTTACAGACTATTCCACGAATAGTGCTCATGATCCGATGCTGCAGCTTGGGTCACCATCGAAGGGTATTGGCAGTCATTCACGCCACAGCTAAATACGGCGATTAAAGAACATCCACAAAGTATATATCGCCAGTGTTCAAGAACGATGTCACATTTGGTTTAGACTCGTCAGCTTAGCTGCCCATGAGAATCCCGTAATCTTTATCACGTTGGGCATAGAGCTCATATTCGTAATAGTAATAAACTTGGGGGACAGGGTTGACACACGCCATTGGCCGAAATAAACGTTTATGATGTACTGTATTTTTGTGCTGACGAGACAAACAGTACATTCACCTGATGGTAATTGATACGCCCGCCCAAAACATCGCGCTAAACAGAATGTTATAAAGGGTGTCTGGCGGCAGATTTATGTTTTAAAAAACGAATATCTCAATAAGTCATAAACAGTGCGGGGGGAAGCTGGTGTCATTAGAATCACCGATCGTGCGAATTTCTTAATCACGATGTCGCAGTGGTCGGGTGAGCATCGTGCGTTCGCTATTGAAGCATTTTTCAAGAGTAACGATTCTTACGTACTCGCTCGCCGACAGTTTTGTTCACATTTCAATATTCGATGGATAGGCGATGGGCCGAGTGTGAATTTAATTCGTTCGCGGGTGGAGAGGTTCCGCGCAACTGCTTCGGCTATGAACACACCACGGCCAAGATCTAGTCGATCGTCAAGGACCCCCGAAAACATTGAACTGGTTGAACGCAGTTTACGTGAAAATGCACGACTTTCGATACGGAAAAGGGCTGCTTCACTGGGACTTCCAAGAGCAATTGTGCATGAAATTTTGAAAAAAGATATGAAGTTTCATCCTTTTAAAATTGACTTTGAAAAATGACTTTGCGTCACGCAAATTTTTTTGTGAAACCATGTTGGAGCGTTTTCGCACTGTGAATTCCATTTTTTGGAGCGACGAGGCTCATTTTCATTTAAACGGACACGTAAACAAGCAAAATTGCCGTTACTGGGCTCTAAGAACTCGCAATCCTCGACTGAAGCACCAAAAACCATTACATTGCCCAAGGGTAACTGTTTGGTGCGCTTTATCCACGAATGGGATAATCGGACCATTTTTTTTGAAAATGCACGGGGCCAAGCGACGAATGTCAATTTTCGTTCGATTTCGAATTTCTTTTTGCCGAACCTGCGAGCTCATTCATCATTCTCATCACACACGTGGTTTCAACAGGATGCGGTACAGGTGCGACCGCACACACGGCTAGAGCTTCGATGGATTTGTTCCGAGAAAATCTCTCTCAAAAACTGATTAGTCGCTTTGGGGACATCTCGTGGCCACCGAGGTCACCCGACCTAACTCCAATGGATTTTTTTTTGTGGGGCTACCTCAAAGAGAGAGTTTACGCCAACAATCCGCGAACTGTTGTGGATTTAAAAGAAAATATTCGGCGAGAAATCAGCGCAATTGAACCAAGTTTACTGCAGCGTGTGGCACGGAATACGAGGCTCCGTTTCCGTTTCCGAATAGTGTGTGTGTGTGTGCAACAGGATGGAAGACATTTGGATGACATTATCTTTAAAATATGAAATCCGCATTTGTACTCTATCTTTTAATAATTATCGTTGGATAATTAACGCCACCATTATAGACCGAAATACATTTTCACGACGGATTTCATATTATATAAGTTCTGTTTTAAATATCTTTGAGGACACAGCTGTAGACGCTTTTTGAAGGTTTTTTTATTTAAGATTGTTTAATTGTACTTTGCGAATATTAATATTCTGTTATGTCATCGACAACTGTGTCCACAGTGATTATGAATAACAGAATTCTCTAACAAGAATTCAACCCGGCCTTGCTTAACTTACCGTATGAATATAGGTATGTGATGATGCACTATATTTTCCCATGAAAAGGCCGCTTATAGCAAGTAAGTTTTTAAAATTAAATAAATTAATGAAAATGTACCACGTTCTCCAATGGAGAAGTTAAATTCTACCATTAGCTAATGATCCACCTTCCAGTAAATCGATGGTGAGGATGTTTACACAACAGCGCGCAAAGCCATGAGATTCTTCAGTTTTTATACCTCCTTTACTTCATTGTCAAGAATTAGTGGTGGTAGTGTCTGTGTTGTCGGAGATCGTCTAAGTACCACCACAGCATCTATAACAGCCACAATCAAGTTAACATGAATAATGATTTTTTTTTAATTAAGAGACGAGACGAGCGGGGCCTTCACCTGATGATGAGTGGTATGCCTGCCCATAACAATGTGGCGCTAGTTAGGATGATATATACTGCATCACATTGTGCTCGTCGCTTTGGGACATTACATATTAAGTCTCGTTACCCCGGTAATATATATACCACGGCAATATAGTATATACTTAATTCATAATTATTTAAATTCTTATTCCATTCACACGACCGTACCTGATGGAAGACATTGGAAAAGGCCTACAGCAGTGGATTAACAAAGGTTAATGATGATGATGATGATGAAGATTTACTAGTGGTGTTCCGGATTAAATTGCGCTGTAGCTAGTGTAATTACTGGGGTAACAAGACAATATCTTTTGTCTCAAGGCGACGAGTACAATGTGGTGCAGTGCATATCATCCTCACTAGCGCCACGTTGAGATGGACAGGCATAATATCACTTACTATCAATTGAACGTCTTTCTCGTCTCGTGACTTCCTTAAATAAAAAAAAAATATACTAGGTGAAAGACATAACGTCCACCAATTTCTATATCTTAATACGATGACTTAAAACCGGAGTCATGCAGACGTTATTGTGGCTAAAAATATGAAAAGAAACCTTTTAAATGTTTGCACAGTCTCACTTTACAAGCAGAGAAAATTCCAGTAGCTCTACAGTTTGCGGCAAATCATCTCAAAGATGAAATTCAATATCTTCTTCGTTTTGTTCCTGGTGAGTTATTTTATTAAAACAAAATTAGAAATCATTGGAATATCACAAATTTAAAATTCTTCTACCATAATTTTTATGTTATGAAGCATATATATTCATATATATCACGCCTCGTTCCCAACGGAGTAGGCAGAGACCACCTCTCTCCACTTGTTACGATCCTGGTACACCTCTCTCGCTTCCCTCACTTTAATGAGCATCTTCATACATGCTCGTCGATTGTGAGTACTCTTGACCCGGCCTTTCTTTAGGACATTTTCAATTTCAGCATGGCCGAACCATCTTAGCATCCTTTTCTCTATCTTTGTCACTACATCTTCAACAACGCCGCACCTCTCTCTTATCACACTGTTCTTCACTTTGTCCGTGAACTTAACCCCATTATACTTCTCAGGTTTCTCATCTCCACAGCATTAATCCTACTTTCATGTTTCTTCTTCCTTACCCAACATCCACTACCATACACCAGTGTGGAGTTCAACACGCCTCTATACAAACCCAGTAATACTCTCACCATCTCACTTGCCATCTCTCGGAAACTGTGAACTGAGATATACAAAGTATTTCCTTGTTTTTGTTCCACTTTTTCTCATTCAATCATAATATCACAGTGTGTCATATATATTTCTCTATCAAAAACCATTACTTTCGTCTTGCTTACATTCACTTTCATTCCTTTGCTATGAAGCGAGTAAAAATAAAGTTTTTACTCTCTAAAACCCATTTGATAGTCACCCTCTGTCCTTTCCTGCAAATTTCTGTAAAGAGAAAAATATCAAATGTTTTCTAAAGGCTCCAGTTGCAAACGTACTAATTTTCTATAAAGAATCAAGGAGAAAGCGAGTATTCATCCTCAGTTCTTGATATTGGCTTTCCGTTTCAGGCAATGCTGGCTTTAGGCGTAGCGCAGAAAGGCGGTAAGTTAATTTGTTGAATAATAAAACTTTTCAATACTTAATTATTTTTAACCACTCACTCTTACGCTCTGAGTGGGACGTATGGTGATACATTTTGTCAGCCCAGTAATTTTACTAGTTGCAGTGCCATTCGGGCTGGAGCGCAATAATATTTGCGAACTACTCTGCGACTTGTATAGGTAACCTGTCACAAGTAGATTTCATGAAAATTCCCAGATAGTTGCGTGATGATGCTGTAATCACTAATGTAAATGATACTCGTCAAAAGAGCTAAAGTAATGAGATATCATCTGTTCTTACAGACAATGGAGCGAGCACCCTACTCCCGATTAATCTACATAAATCGCAACCATCCAAAGGCGGCATCGGCCATCCTCATTCCTAAACAATGACTCAGACGCTGAACCCATAAACAATTTACAATACTAGCATAAATTATTAAAATAGTTATTTGGTATGAATAAAATCTGAAACATTTGACTCCACGAGCCTGTCCTGTAAAAGTTACCAAATGAAAGCGAATTTTATCACTGCCTAATGAAATCATAATAAAATAGTTTATTGACGAAAATAAGGTTTTTATTTAAAAAAGAAAGTAACAAACACAGAGCCAAAAGATATACTATTTTAATATTAATGTGTGATGGGTGGGCTTGTTTTTTTGCAAATGGGATCAATTTTAGGAATAATATTTGACAATTTTCAAAGAGTCAACTTCGTTTTTAACATGACTAGGCGTGAGAACCCGCTCTCGCAGTGGTATGTTGCTGCAAAGGGTCAAAGGAAATTCACCGCTTTGCCTAAAAGTTAGGGATACTCTTCCTGTCTAGCCGTCCAAAAATCTATAAAAGACATCAATTTTAAATCAATTTGAAGAGTTTTATCTGCAGATATTTCTAACGATAACTCCTGTTGCTCAATACCCCAACTAGAATTTTTGCTTTCGTTCGTGACCGCAAATGAGTTATGAATCCAGCCATCTTTAGTCTCCGAGGTGTCAGTATCAACACTACGTTAACAACACAGGTTATCTACAGACTATTCATCACATTTGTAACACGCGTAGAGTTCAACTCTATCTCTCCGCTGCAACTGTTTGCATAGCGAAAGCGCACGCGATGTGCTTAAACAGTTAAGTTGAATTCATATATTTATTCATACTTTATTTATTAGACGCTGATGTAATTAGTCATCAGTTCACATTTGTGAAATAAGAACTTGATACACTGCAGCAACGTCGAGTGACATTATCATCATCAGCCGATAGACATTGACTGAAATCTGGAATCACCAATCATTATGTCGAATACGTTCAAGATATATTTTACACCAATGCACAATCATAATTAGTATTAATATGGGTGTAAACTTAATCATCATTAGCATACAAATGGTAAGACTAAATAAGTTATAGTTTATGAAAATTACGAATATGATTAAACACAATACCGCTCCTTGTGGCACGCCTAGAACGGTTGCCGGCCAATTGTGTTTCTTGCCATTTGCTAGTCATTTATATTCTTTGCAATCATCCGTTGTTGGCGTCCAAATAAATAAACGCAAGAACAGTTGATGACAACCGGAGATATACGTTAAGACTCAGGCCGTGGATCCGGGTCCACGAGCCCAGTGTCAGATGAGCTGTAAGAGCCGCTGTGGCTTGCAGCCCGATCTACATCAAGAATATATACGTTAAGAATGCGCTGAATACAGACGCGTGACATCAAAGTCGACGGTATCAAAAGCGTTACTAATGCCTAACAATGTTAATGCCGATTATCTTAAAATTTTAATTCCACAAAGAAGGTCAACGGCGATTTTCAAAACTGCAGTAGTGTAGAAAAAGTAGTCGTAGTGTACTACTACGACTACTTTACACAACAGACTATAACCAGATAACGATAACAAAAAGATTGTCTTTTGAAATATATAAACAATTCATTAATTTCATTAAGCGAGGAGGACTATTTGTTTTAGGTATAAGAATTATGCTTGCTTGGCTTTGTTCGAGGAGGAAAAGATGGATGTACGAGTATATACGTTGTATGTTGTGTATGTAGGAGCAAGTTTGTTGTTTGTGTAGAAGAATATATTATAAATAAAACACATTTTTACAAGTTATTATATGTCTGGTCTAATCGATATATATTTTAGCTGTCAAACGTATCGTAATTACTCCGTATAAAATTCGATGTTAGAAATATCTAATTTTACTTTTAGTGGTAAAACTATAGCGTTTGCACTCTTGCTAAGCTGAAGGGTCTTATGGAATCCGTAGGTGAAGGACTTTAGCAAGATATTGATGTCTGCCGTGATGCCTTGTGCGGCTTTCGCGGTAATGTGTGCTTATGATAGTCGTTTGTATGTCTGTCGATGTTCAGTAATAAAGCGTATTCGCCGGTCACTCAGTTAAATGTTGCCTATGAAAGTTACGCCTCGCATATAATATTTGTTTGGCTTTATCCAAGTCAGGTCTCTTGATGACATGGCTACAGAGACTGTCTGCTCTCCCTATTTTATGAATTTTCCAAGAGAAGGCCTCAATAGCTCCCCATTTTGTAAAAATGTATGTTGCGTGTTGTCGATGGGCGAGGCAAACTTGATCAAAACAAAATTTAACTTAACGACAAAGACTCTGTGCCTTATGGCTTATAATAATAATATTTATTGTCTATATCCACTACAGAGGTTGGCGGAGTTATGTATTTACTTCATATGTGATGGTTACTGGTGGGAGTACGATATCTCAAGGATGCACAAAACTTGCAAATGGTTGAAAGTATAACAGTGATTATATTAAAAAAGGCACTGATCCCTCTAAGAACAAAAGATAATAGTGCACACAAATATTCAGTTTAACGGTATCAGTAAACATACAATACTTGGCAAGTAAGTTGATTAGTGTACAAATTTGAAATCTTAAGTAACAAGTTATTACATTTTTTTAATTCACATTCAATTAGAAAATATACAAATTTGCTTTTACAAATTACAATGTTTAATATTGTCATACATAGTTTGTTTATATTGCAGGTGTTCGCGTACTTTCAGAAGAAAGTCAGGACACGGCAGATAAGACTACAAAGTTGCAGCTTAAAGTCTGTCAAAAAATCTTTATAGATACTCGGGTTCTTATCAAGAAATATTCAACAATTTAAAAGCTTGTCTTGTAAAAAACTCTTATACAATAGTCTTGTGAGAAGTATTCTTGAACAGTTTGGCAGCCTCACTTTGCTATACATAGCTTGTAGGGAATTCAAAAGAGGTTTCTTTGGCACCTTGCTAGAAGCATCGGTAGGGCTGATAGAAGCTTTTAGTATACTGATAGGCTTGACTGCTTTAGGATAACATTTTTAACTAGTCATAGAGATATTATGGACTTAATATTTTTGTTTAAATTGTTTAGCAATAAAATTTACTGACCTTCACTTCTATCTAACTTCAATATAAGAGTACCTTTTAGAATTCCTCGATTTGCGATTATTCCTCTGTCGCCGCCATTGCGGAGATCTGTGCTTGGTTGCAACTATCCAGTCTTCAGGCTGTGCAGCTATTGAACTGCTGCAGTAAATTTGTCGACATCCATGCAGACTCATTATATACATTTCGTAAATTGTTGCGCTCTTGCAAACCTAACACTTTTACTGATTTATGACTGCAATTACTTTTGTTATTTATTCTAAACTATCTGAGCCACGAACAGTGAGTATAATTAGTGAATGCTGTGTCTACATCTCAACAATCATGTACTAAGATTTTCTTGTTTAAATTCTTTGTATATTTATTGAATGGAAAAGTGTACGAATGATTGTAGACCTAATAAATAAATAAACATTTTCTCTAATAATTTCTAACCGCAGGGTGTAATAAAAATTGTTTGTGAAATATATGATCCTTCCAAAATAATTAAAAAAGAAATCAACCGATGATGCAACTCCAGTTAAATATTTTCTGGAATTTTTTAAATGTTGAAAAATATCTACAATTATACTAACATAAAGCCAAATCTGTAGGAGCCATACCCGAATGGGTTCGGGGCGAGAGGTCAGCAGAAGGTCCAATAAGGAAGGCGAATGGTCTTCCATATCCGGCACACGTGTGGGAGAAGGTACCATCTGCCTCAGACCATTGGCAATGGCAAAATCGTGAGCAGACCTTCCCGCATGGTCAGTACGGGTTGACCCAAGCCAGTCAGAGTGGTGGACATTAAGGTCGCCCAAAACCACAATTTCTGCGGTAGGAATCTGCTCAAGTATTCTGTCAGTGGACACCTGCAGGTGCTCGAAGAGCCGGTCAATTTCCGAATTTCCGCTATGAGACCTGTAAAGGCACGCGTAGACTCGAATGTCGAATTAAAATTAAATTACTCACCAGAAATATCACGAAGAAGATATTGAAGATTATCTTGAAGATATTTCGCTGATAATATGTATACAGAGCCGTATAGTGTAAATATTGCAAAATCATATTCTCTTATTAATAGTTTCAACTACATTAACCAGAGGGCGGATAAACCTCGTCATGTCATATTTAAATATCAGTTTTCTTATCTAGTGCTACTGCGTTTTTCTTTATTGCCGCTGGTGTAGTATTGCTTGTTGTATTCCGATTGATGAACCTAAATACCTTTCAGTCCTGATTTTTAAAAATCAGTAATAGCAACAGAATCTTCTTCGTTTATGACCGAAGTATATATTCAATTAATCAAAAAAATAATGAATATTGAACAACACATCGTGGTACTGCATCATTCGCTATTTTGAATCACTGTTGATACAGTTGCTGTTTTTTATTTTAAAACTATTTAATTATTCATGAAGGACAAATTTCAATACATTTCGTAAGTATGGACGATTCTACATTCCCGTAATCTTTATTTTTTTATTTGTTATTGCTAAAGAACTCTGCTTAAAAAACTCTAAAAGAGAGGAAGCTTCTGGGGGACGACAAGGTTATGTCGGATATTTTCTAACAAAAACCTCCTCGGTTGTCATCCTCAGTGCCTTGCGGGAAGCCCTTCGTTTACCTATAAAACGCACCAATGTCTCCTGGCAATAGACGTAATGCATCCCAGGGTAAGCTATAGCTCCCCTCGCTTTGGTTCGACAAGCACTAAAGCACCTCGTACTTGTATTCATCTCGGGCTAGCTTATTGGACAATGAGTCCCTTAAAAGCTTACGAACCCCAAAAAACACTTTTAAACGCCTTCTACGACAAGCACTAAACATCATAAATAACTTTGTTTTCCCTCAGAAACAGGATATCTTTTAGGCAACATCCCCCAGATTACAAAAAAAGGCGCTGCAGCAGTACCTACCAATACGGTCTCCAGCAACAGTAATCTACTAGCAGTAAATATACTATTTACTTCGTCTTTGAACTGTATCCCATTCGATATCTGCACACTACAACTTGACGACAAAATTCAAAAGTGGCCATTATTTGCGTATGTAGTATATAAAACTCAACAGACCATCTTAGACTTGATGCAATGACGTCAATTCGCAATGAGATCGATGAAATAAATTCATCTGTTAACATAATAACACATTGAAATGTTTACACTGCCGCACTATAAAAAGAGGAGACTGTCACAGCTCCTCAGTCTGAGTAAAGCGTTGAAAATGAAGTTTCGTATTTTCTTCATGTTGTTTATGGTGAGATATTTCAAATTAATTTCCATTGTCAGATTATCACAAAAATAAAATGCCAATGCGTATATTTTCTATAATATAAAGCGAACAGGTGGTGGACATACTGTCCATGATACTGACAGTTTACCAATTTTTGAACATAACTGAAGTATATTAATATTTTTCCAGAATTATTCGAAGTTCCCTAGTTTGATTGTTCACCTGTATACTGTGAATTCGGATTAAAGGGCGTTATAGCTAGTGGAATTACTGAGGGAACGAGACCAATATTCAGAATTTCTAATGCCATATTATATCTTACTGTGGGCCTTGTCCGCAAGCTTAAGATTGCTGAGACGGCGATGGAGCGAGCTATGCTCGGAGTTTCCCTGCGAGATCGAATCAGAAATGAGGAGATCCGCAGGAGAACCAAGGTCACCGACATAGCTCGAAGGGTCGCCGTCGCAAAGTGGCAATGGGCAGGGCACATAGCTCGCAGAACCGACGGCCGTTGGGGCAGAAAGATTCTCGAGTAACGGCCACGTACCGAAAGACGTAGCGTGGGCAGGCCCCGACAAGGTGGACCGACGACCTGGTCAAGGTCGCTGGCAACCATTGGATGCGGGTGGCCCAGGACCGGTCTGAGTGGAAATCTTTGGGAGGCCTTTGTCCAGCAGTGGACGTATTCCGGCTGATTGGATGGATGGATGATTATATCTGGTACATCGGCATAATAAACTTTTTATTCGTCTCGAGCTCTCGTCAAATAAGACGTGCGATTTAACTTTAGAAATGGTGGGGCAAGCCTTCATCGTCATCAGGCTACAATCAAATTTCGTTTCAGGTGATGGTGGCATTGAACGGGCCGCTGATGGGAAGTCGTAAGTGTCTCAACAGCTTTATTTGTGATTAACTGTTTACTCTTACGTTCTGTGTGCTTTCGTCGTTTCCGTCAATTCATAGTATAAAAAAATTAAACACCAGTGTTAATGGTGTTTGATAGAATATCAAAAGTAACTCTCTAATCTGTTCCCACAGGCAAGACGCTTAGTATGAAGTACCTGTTGCAGTCTGGAAAATCGCAACGTTTGCCCGACGCCGGCATTCAGTCACCCAGATAAAGATCCACACACCGTTCCTACAGAAATTTTGCATTTATTTAGTTTATTTTACCTAAACAGTGTGGTAGTGTAAATGAATCTTAATACCACAAAATTTCAATATGGATTGATGTAGAAATCGATTAAACAGAATAATCCAGTAGTTTAAAGAATTTACAGCATACAACTTATTTCTTCTCCACCACCGTCTGCACTTGAAGCCAAAACAGACGATAGTTGAGAAAATTAAAGTAACCGTTCAATTAGGATGACCTGTTCACCAGTTTCTTGATGATACCGTCTAGCTTCAACAACAGAACACTTAAGGAATTTAAACTAAATAAAAGATTATCTATAAATTTTGTTTTATTTGCCTTTTATTCGCCTTCAAAGTATTTTATAGTACTTGGGACTAATTATCAATTAGAAATCCACTGGTGGTAGGTCTGTTACTGGAAACGAAACGGTTTACTTCGGTGTAGCCACTAAACAGGTGCAAACATTATTGTATTCGGTTTGAAGGGCTTTGTAGCTACTCTTATTACTAGGGTAACTTGACTTGTCTCAGGCGACGAGCGCTATGTGGTGTTTATCATCTTATCTAATGCCACGTCGGTTAGCTTACCATCAGTTGAACATCCCGCTCGTCTCATTGATAAAAAAAAGGTAGTTAAAGAAGCCGCTCGTTGTCTCCTATTCCACATAGCACTTTTGTATATACAAAAAGAGTGGTTAAGATATCATTTATTATCAATATTATTAAATTATTAGCTGTCTTAAAGACTTATTAAAGCGCCATCTCTCGATCTGTACCGAGGAATTATGATATTATAATCCGTCTAATTTTAATGGCACATTGATGATTTCGTATTAGTAACATTATGGATACTTAGTAGTATAGTTTAGTAAAATGGATTATTCTACGACTTATAGTTAAGTCGTAGAATAATCCATTTTACTAAAATTAACACCGAGTTCCACCGGTGCTTGCTTGCTTTATTTTGTAATAATATTTCACTTCTAATAGGTCTCTGCAGCAAGGTGTCATGCATGGCGACGTCATATCGCCGAAACTGTTCACTGCTACACTAGAAAACATGTTTAACGTTTTGGACTGGGGTGGACTTAGCTTCAACATAAACGGTGAGTACTTGACTCACCTTCGAAATGGCGATCATATCTTAGTCATGGCTGAGGCCCTGGATGACTTTGACATAATGCTCGATGACCTCTGTAGAGCATCTAAAATCTTGAATCTTGAATATGGATAAGTCAAAAATTAAGTCTAATCCCAATGTTGTATCTACGCCAGTTATGGTTAGACGCTCGCTCTACTTTGGAATTTGTAGATGAATATATTATGTTGGGGAAAAAGAAATCCATTATTTTTTCGGTAGATGGCTGTAGTGATAAATTTCTCGTAAAGTATCGATCAAACAGTTTCAGATTTATGCTCGTTGGAAAGGTGACATTTCGCAGTAAAAAAATTCTTTGCTGTTTTTTGTTTGGTGCATTCAATTGTGAGTTACAGGGTGTTAAAAATGGAAGTGAACAAAGAGAAAATTCGGTACATTTTACAGTTTTTCTTTAACAAAGGCGAAAATGCAAGCCAGTCAGCTAAAATTGTGAATGGTGTTTATGGACCCGATACTGTAACAGCCGATTATGTGCAATTTTGGTTTCGTAGATTCCGTTCAGGAATTTTTGATGTTAAAGATGCATCTCGCACAGGTAGGCCGGTCGCCGAAAATGTCGATAAAATCGGAGAAATGATCGAAGTTGACCGGCATGTTAGCAGTCGTAACATCGCCCAGAAGCTAAAAATGGACCACAAAACAGTTTTAAACCATTTACACAAAGCTGGATTCAAAAAGAAGCTCGATGTTTGGGTGCCACACCAATTAACAGAAAAAAACATGATGGATCGAATTTCCATCTGCGAAGCCTTGGCCAAACGGAATGAGATAGACCCATTTCTTAAACGGATGGTGACTGGAGATGAGAAATGGATCACATACGATAACCCTGTGCGAAAACGATCATGGTCAAAGAGCGGTGAAGCACCTCAAACGGTGGCCAAACCAGGACTGTCCAGGAAGGTTCTGCTGTGCAATAGGTGGGACTGGATGGGGATAATTTATTATGAGTTGTTTCCATATGGCCAAGCACTAAATTCTGATCTCTACTGTCAACAACTGGACCGTTTGAAGATAGCAATTGACCAGAAACGGCCAGAATTGGCCAACAGGAGACGTGTCATGTTCCACAAGGACAACGCTAGGCCACACACGTCTACAGTGACTCGCCAGAAACTTCGGGAGCTTAGTTTGGAAGTTTTAATACATCCGCCATACAGTCCGGACTTGGCACCAAGCGATTACCATCTTTTCCTTGCATTACAAAATTTCTTTAGTGATAAAAAATTGGCATCTAGGGAAGATTGTGAAAATCGGCTACTAGAGTGTTTTGCAAATAGAGACCAGGACTTCTACGAGAGAGGCATTAGGAAGTTACCTTTAAAATGGCAACAAATCATAGAACAAAACGGTGCATATTTGACCCAAATCGGACAATCCGAAGCATGTTAAATAAAGTCCTGAAGTTCATATAAAAATAATGGATTTCTTTTTCTCCAACCTATTATTTACCTGGGATAATATATAGGGAATATATTATCAGTCCTAGAATATTTTAGACAAATTTCAAGTCTAATTTTATATTACAGCTAGAGAAGCGGCCAAGGAACAGTTATGTATATCACGATTTCTACTTATGTAGTGACTTCAATTATGATATTTTTGGAATCCTAAGGCTTATAGACTTGAAATTTAGCGCAAATATTCCTTTTGCCGAGTATGGGGCAGCTGTGATCGGATATTACGAAATGTTACCCCCGAAAGCAGTTGCGGGAATGTTAATAACTGAAAAGGGTCCGAGGGAGGTAGGTTGCCAACGAGCGGAAATATTTCCGACATATTATCAAAGAAGAATCGACATATTAGAAGAAGTATTAGGGGGACCGGAAAGTAATGTCGTTTTCTTACGCTAAATACAAACACATACATTTTTAACGAGTCTTTATTTTTAATCAATGATGTATTCCCCATCATTGTCAATAACCTTTTGCCATCTAGTGAGTAAATTTTCAATCCCTGATCGATAAAAATTAATTGGTTTTTCGGCAAAATATCTAGAGATGGCATTTTGGATATCATCCAAATTTGCAAATGTTTTGCCACTTAAAAAGTGTTGCAGCGCTCGGAATAAGTGGAAATCCGATGGTGCAACATCGGGCGAATATGGTGGATGAGGCAGCACCTCCCACCCCAATTCATTAATTTTTTCTAGAGTTCGCCTTGCGCAGTGCGGTCTTGCATTGTCATGTTGGAGAATGACGCCTTTTCGGTTGACAATCGCTGGCCACTTTTCAATTAAAGATTGATTGACTCGCTGCAATTGTTCGCTGTAGAGGTCTGCAGTAACAGTTTCTCCAGGTTTCAGTAATTCAAAATGAACAATGCCGCGAATACTCCACCAAACACACAAAAGCGCTTTTTGGGGTGTAAACCTGGCTTAGCAGTACTCCGAGGGATTTCATTTGGAGAGCCACTGCCTTTACGTTTTGGGTTATCATACAGGACCCATTTCTCATCTCCTGTGATCAAGCGATCAAAAAACGCTTCTGTGTTGTGTCGTTGAAGCAATAAGTTGCATGTGATTGATCGGTTAGCCTTATTCTGTTCGGACAGATTATGCGGGACCCAAACACCTGCTCTGCTTACTTTTCCAATCTGCTTCAAATGTTCTTGGATGGTCGACCAAGGTTTGTTGAGACTGTTTGACAATTCCTCGATCGTCTGACACGGATTGGCTTCCACTTCCGCCCCTAACACGTCGTTGTCTAACGCTGATGGTCTTCCTGATCGATACGAGTCGGAAAGATCAAAATTACCCGATTTGAACTTGGAAAACCACCTTTGGCATTTACGAATGTCCAGTGCATTTGGATAAACATCGCAAATGTTTTTGGTAGCAACTGTTGCGTTATTTCCCTTGCGAAACTCAAAGAGCATGCAATGCCGGATGTGTACCTCTTCTGGTATTTGGCTGGCCATTTTACCCAAAATTACAAAAAAAAATTGTAATTCAATTGTCTATAAGTAAAGAAATCACTATAACCTCACAATGTCTTTGGTACGCCTCTGAACAAAACAATGAGCTGACCAATGACAATCAAGTATTGCCATGCGCAGAAACGACATTACTTTCCGGTCCCCCTATTATAATTTGATGCTACCAACTATATATTATGTCATTATATTGGTTACTATTGCCTCGTTGCGCATATACCGCTGATCAAGAGGGACAATTAAATAATAGTTTCGATGTCCTTGCAAACGATTAAAACTTTGGCATGTGGGTAAAAATAGTGCTCCGAGAAGAATCCTGGATAGTTTTAGTAGGCCGCATTAAGGGGATCACGTAACTACGTCTCCATTAGGAAACGCAAATGAGGCGTGATAGTTTCGAAGTGGTGATGGACTGCATCAAGACCTATGATGTTGGTGAGAGGTGTAGTCGATTTCGAGACTTACTTTTCTTTTTAGTTATCTAATGTCTTTGAGTGAATATAATGAAGGATGGAAATTTACCGAAGCACTGCAATAACAACACCACGGCACTATTAGTGACACAGCGCACACGGGTGCCTCTTCTATAGACGGGGGCACATGAACTCCCCCACGGATCGCGTTCGGCTACTTTTCTCCGATTGTCAACCGACACGAAAGGGTCACTTTGGATTTTTTTTTCTCACTACTTGGGCTAACTACCAATGGACTCATACTCCTGTGCGTTGTATCTATTTATCTGTTCAGACTCATACTTCACTTTTGGCTACATCAGACTACATACCGGAACAGGACGAAATCATTTCGCAGCATGGCTATACCTGATGAATGGTATTGGAAACCATCGGCCGAAGCCTGCTACCTGAAATTAATTACTCGTCTAGGACTATTACTACTTACTTATTACTAGGACCACCCAGGCGACAGACTGAGTTAAGGTATTTCTTACGGATGTGAGTAAGGTGGTCGCTCAAAACGTTAAATAATTAGAACATCAACTTCACCAGCCGCACCTTTTTAGCTATAAATTGTCCATAAAATAATTTGTTCTTAAAAGCTTCAAAAACGCGAAGCAATAATAATTAATTGTACTGCTGTAAGATACATATTATATTACAAATTTATTAATAATTAAACTGACTTTGAATTTTAGTCCTATATATACACAAATACTTATACGCACACATATTATTAATTTTTATAGAATACCTAAACCATTTGCTCCGCTGCCACCCCTCCACCTCCGCCTCCACCGCCGGAGTTGTCAAATCCATCGCCACCACTTCCGCCGCCGCCGCCACCTCCGCCTCCACCACCACCACCTCCACCGCCGGAGTTGTCAACCATCGCCACCACTTCCGCCGCCGCCGCCGCCGCCACCTCCGCCTCCACCGCCGGAGTTGTCAAATCCATCGCCACCACTTCCGCCGCCGCCGCCACCTCCGCCTCCACCGCCGGAGTTGTCAAATCCATCGCCACCACTTCCGCCGCCGCCGCCACCTCCGCCTCCACTGCCGGAGTTGTCAACCATCGCCACCACTTCCGCCGCCGCCGCCGCCGCCACCTCCGCCTCCACTGCCGGAGTTGTCAACCATCGCCACCACTTCCGCCGCCGCCGCCGCCACCTCCGCCTCCACTGCCGGAGTTGTCAAATCCATCGCCACCACTTCCGCCGCCGCCGCCTCCTCCGCCTCCACCACCACCACCACCTCCACCGCCGGAGTTGTTAAATTCATCGCCCTCGTTTCCACCACCGCCGCCGCCGCCGCCACCTCCGCCTCCACCGCCGGAGTTGTTAAATCCATCGCCATCGTTTCCACCGCCGCCGCCACCTCCGCCTCCACCGCCGGAGTTATTGAGTCCATTACCGTTTGCTCCGCCCCCACCGCCGCCACCTCCGCCTCCACCGCCGGAGTTGTCAAATCCATCGCCATCGTTTCCACCGCCGCCGCCACCTCCGCCTCCACCGCCGGAGTTGTTAAATTCATCGCCACCACTTCCGCCGCCGCCGCCGCCGCCTCCTCCGCCTCCACCGCCGGAGTTGTCGAATCCATCACCGCCGCCGCCAGATTTGTTAATTCCATCGCCGCCGTTACCGCCTCCACCACCACCACCACCTGCTCCTTCGCCGGGATTTCCAAGACTATTGGCGCCGCCGCTGCCGCCGCCGCCGCCGCCACCTCCGCCTCCACCGCCGGAGTTATTGAGTCCATCACCGTTTGCTCCGCCCCCACCGCCGCCACCTCCGCCTCCACCGCCGGAATTATCGTTTCCACTCCGCCTCTACCGCCAGGGTTGTCACCGTTGCCAGGCAGTGCGCCTCCAGGCAGTGCGCCTCCAGGCAATGCGCCTCCAGGCAGTGCGCCTCCAGGCAGTTCGCCTCCAGGCAATGCGCCTCCAGGCAGTTCGCCTCCGGGCAGTGCGCCTCCGGGCAGTGCGCCTCCAGGCAGTGCGCCTCCGGGCAGAGCGCCTCCGGGCAGAGCGCCTCCGGGCAGAGTGCCTCCAGGCAGAGCGCCTCCGGGCAGATCGCCTCCAGGCAGTGCGCCACCGGGCAGTGCGCCACCGGGCAGTGCGCCACCGGGCAGTGCGCCACCGGGCAGTGCGCCACCGGGCAGTGCGCCACCGGGCAGTGCGCCACCGGGCAGTGCGCCACCGGGCAGTGCGCCACCGGGCAGTGCGCCACCGGGCAGTGCGCCACCGGGCAGTGCGCCACCGGGCAGTGCGCCACCGGGCAGTGCGCCACCGGGCAGTGCGCCACCGGGCAGTGCGCCACCGGGCGGTGCGCCACCGGGCAGTGCGCCACCGGGCAGTGCGCCACCGGGCAGTGCGCCACCGGGCAGTGCGCCATCGGGCAGTGCGCCACCGGGCAGTGCGCCACCGGGCAGTGCGCCGCCAGGCAAAGCGCCTCCTGGCAGATCACCTCCAGGCAATGCGCCTACAGGCAGATCGCCTCCAGGCAATTCGCCTACAGGTAATGGTTCGCCATCACAAGGTAGATCGTGGCTTGGATTAGATAGCACTGGTGAGGAACCTCCGCTAGGTATGGGAGGTACCGGCGAACCTTTCAGCGGCAGACCATCAGGAGCACCGCCACCACCAGCTCCAATTTCTTTCTCTGCTCCTACGCCAAACTTCGCGCCGATTTCTAAACCGGCGCCGAGACCACCGCCTTCAAAAAAAAGATATACATATGAGAGCTCTAGTTTCTGAGGGAACTGTTTCTTCCTGATGATAGGTCACTTATTTCCAGAGATCGTCTACATACGTATCAATTACCACCATTTGCAAATATTACTGTGTTTCCCTTCCGGTTCCAGTTCGCAGTCCAGACGGAAACGGGTGCAGTGATAGTATTTACTTGGACGATCTCCGGGCTTGTTCGACTCAGTTTATTGCTGTTTAATGTAACTCAATTGAAGAGACGGAAGTAGAGGTAAATAAAACTGTACCATGACAAAAAGGAAATATTAATTAAGAATACTTATTATTTTATTATTTTTTTGTAGCGTGGGCAGACCCCCCCACAAGGTGGACCGACTACCTGGTCAGGGTCGCTGGCAACCATTGGATGCGGATGGCCCAGGACCGGTCTGAGTGGAAATCTTTGGGTTAGGCCTTTGTCCAGCAGTGGACGTCTTCCGGCTGATTGGATGATGATGATGATAACTTATTATTTGTAGTTTTCTATGAAAAAATATCCATTAGTAGAAGTACACCTACCAACACCAAGGGTTGGCTTTCCCAGCGCCGTCCCCACCTGAAATAGAAATTGATGATCATTGCAATTGTGGCACTATTAGATTTACTGGTGGTAATATCTGTGAAACCGGAGACCATCTAGCTTCCAGTGAAAATGATTATTGCAAGGAAAATTACAGGTTTCAAGAACCATGCCAAGGCCGGTGTGATAAGTAATTTTGACTTTCCCTTTGCTAGCGAAAGTTTCGGTAATAGCAACATTTTCAAGGACAAAAGAAATATTAGTTTGGCAAATATCTCCCTTCCGTTTTTTGCTCTTTATTCAATGCTTTATAAAAGTGTTACAGTGATCGGATTTAGTTCAAATATGCGCCGTTTTGTTCGATAATCTGTTTCCATCTAGACGTCAACTTCATAATACCTCCCTCGTAGAAGCCCCCTCCTTATTTGCGAAGAATTCGGACAGCCACTTTTCACAAGCCTCTTTTGAGTTCAACTTAACACCACCAAGGCCGTTAACCATGGACAGGAACAGGTGGTAATCACTTGGCGCTATGTCCGGGCTATATGGTGGATGCGATAAAACCTCCCATCCGAGCTCCCGTAGCTTCTGACGAGTCATCACCGAAGTGTGTGGTCTGGCGTTGTCCTGGTGGAACACTACACCCTTTCTGTTGGCCAATTCTGGACGCTTCTGGTCAATCGCCTGCTTCAAGCGGTCCAGTTCTTCGCAGTAGATGGTAGAATTAAGCGTCTGGCCATATGGGAGCAGCTCATAGTGGATGATTCCCTTCCAATCCCACCAAACACACAGCAAAACCTTCCAAGCCGTCAATCCGGCTTGGCCGCTCGACCACGACTGTTTTAGCTTGATATTGTCGTATGTGATCCATTTTTCGTCGCCAGTCACCATCCGCTTCAAGAATGGGTCGAGTTCGTTCCGTTTCAGCAGCATATCGCAGGCGTTGATTCGGTCCAGAAGGTTTTTGCGTCAAACATGTGGCACCCAAACATCAAGCTTTTTGTATCCAGCCTTCTGCAGATGGTTTAAAATGGTTTGGTGACTAACTCCCATCTCCTGGGCGATATCACGAGATGCCACATGACGGTCTAACTCGATGTAGTCCATGATTTGATCGGTATTTGTCGTCACAGGTCTTCCGCCGGCTGGCTTATCCATGGTGTCGTTTTCACCGGGTTTGAATCGTCGAAACCATTCCTCCGCGGTTCGAAGTGATAGAGTACCATCCCCCAAAACACCATTAATCTCACGGAACGTTTCTCTAGCGGATTTGCCTTTAACGAAGGAAAACTTTAAAATAGCGCGTTTTCGGCGTTAGTGAACTCAATGTTTACACGTCTATAACTGTTGAACGCAATATCAAACTAATTATGCATAGCGTCGTTTTGTAGGTTATGTCAAGACCTTTCAAATTATGTATAGTATTGCCAGATACGAGCTCTGTAGCGCTTTGTACATAGCCGCGAAATTCAAAAGACATAAAGGCGGAAGGGAGATATTTGCCAACCTTATATATATATATATTATTATACGACTTACCAGAAAGGACAGTATGGTGATCTTGAGCACCATCACGAAGATGTGTTTTGCCCAACACTAATGGTGTATTACAATTCACAGGTTTATATGGCCGGGCCGTGGAAACATTACCTTGTTTGTTTTTGCTAATATTTGTAATTCATTGAACTAATAATATATTACTTATAACGAAAATATATCTGTATGTATGTATACAGATATATGTATATATAATATTATATATAGATTTAATTCTACGAAGCGTCTGTACTAGCGGGACGATCATGTGATGATAAATGATGCTCCACCCCATAATGACATGGAGCAAATTTGGATGTTATATATACTATACACCACATTGTGCTTCGTGACATAATACATGGTCTCGGTACATATGGTAACACATGATAAGCCAGTAATTTCACTAGCTTCAGCGCCCTTCAATCCATACAGTACTGTTTGCACACTACTGTATGACGGAAGGTATAGGAACTGCGGTGGCTCCAACCATGAGTAAATGCCCAGTAAAAGCGCTTAACCCAATTACTTTATAGTATCATCAAATACAGGCAATGATAAGTCCAATGATGTGACACGACGAGATGAAACATATATTGCTCCCTGACAGCAAGTATAAATAGAATAAGCCCATGACAAGTACAACACCGGGCAAGCCACGCGCTGCGGGACGAACCGTCCACTCACTGAAAGTACATGCATTCGTCCTTGGAACGTTCCAGAACAATCCGGAGCGTTCCATTTTCAAACTAAGGTAAGCCCTGCCTTTTCTTTATTTTTTATTTTAGCTCGTGGATACCAGATCCGTGAGCCTTGAGACCGATGAAGCTGCAATAGTTATCAATAAAACTAGTGGCGCAAACTTCATCATGCAATTAAAAAAAACCACTTCCCTGTCGTAGAAGGCGACTAAAAATATTTTAGGGTTCATGGGCTTTGAAGAAAGGGGTTAATGTCCACTAGACGAGCCCTAGATGTACGAGATGGTCTAGTGCTTGTCGTACCAAAGCGCGGATGCCGAGGAAGGCTACAGCCCACCTTAAGACGTGGATTAGGCGCACAGCCGCGAGGCACTGATGTGTTGCGTAGGATAACTCAACGCCTCTCGCAACGCACTGAAGATGGTCACCCAAGGTATTTTAGTTGGTAAAAATCCTACATAACCTTGTCTTCTTCCAAAAGCAGCGTAAGCAGTGAAACTTCAATAAATTCAATTAACCGTCGAGCGAAACCATAGAGTTAGGCTATACTATATCCTGACTCAAGTAGACACAGCTGCCGGGAAAATTTTGAAGGAAGACAATATACACGACGAAACAGTGTACAATGATTACTATTGAAATATTTATACAGCCGACAATAAATTTAAAATGTTTGACGCATTTCTTTTAAAATTCTATTTAAACAAATTAATTTTGGCCAAATGAAGCGATTTTATATAGTTTATAAGTAGTTTAATATGAATTGTACTGGTCTGCCCTGTAGTCTGGGGCTTAAGAATAGCAGTAAGGTTAGCCCTACCTGTCGTAGAAGGAGATTGAAAGAGTGTAGATGTTTCGAAGGCTTTAAGCGAGGGGACCCTTATGGCTCAACAAGCGAACCTGCGTGGAAAAGCGTAAGGCTCAGCGATGGTGCCTAGGAGGCTTAAGCCATTCCTCAGAGACGTGCTATCGCAAATTGTAGAAGGGCACCGGTGCATTCTTTAAGACATCCCGGGACCTCTCCGAATGTACTGATGCAGACCACCGAGTGGGTCCGCTACCACAGTGCCTATTGCAGCCGACAAAAGGCAGTGTGCAAACATTACTGTGTTCCGATTAAAAGGACGCTGTAGCAAGTTAATTACTGGGGTTTCGAGATTCAATATGTTATGTCTCATGGCGACCAGCACAATGTGCTGTATATCATCCAGTAGCTTGCTGGCCTAATAATTAGAGCGTGCGGCTTTAATTCCGAAGGTTGCTGGTTCGAATCTCGCTATGTACCGATGACTTAATAATTAAATTATGTACGTTTGTGAACTTTTGTTACAACAGCGAGATACAAACGGTGAAGGAAAACATCGTGAGGAAACCCGTACGCTGAAATCATCTTTGTGCGCGTGTGGTGGCCCCAATAAAGTGGCAATAGGCTCGCCCCCTGTTACATGGGACCCAACCTGACCAAATCTGGCGAAAAGCGGGTGTTTATTCACCTCTGCCTACACCTACTGGGAAAAAGGCGTGATAAAAAAAAAGTATATTATCCTAAGTAGCACCACATTATGAGCGGGTGGGTCACTTACCATCAGATGAACGTCTTACTGTCTCATTGATTCGTTGATTAAAAAAATATTAATACAAATGTCTTCATCGCGCGGTGATAAACATGGTCCCGGGACGGTGGAGTATCAAGAGCGGGCGCAACCATAACCAACATTTGTTGTCTACAAAGTCTCCAAAAAAATTCACAAATCTTACTGATAAATAGATCACACATAAGTAAACATTACTGAATACTGTTTTGAATATCTTATAATAATAATAATAAATCATTTATTTCAGATAACTATGTAATCTATATTAGGTTAGATATAATTTGGCTTAAAAGTAGTGTTAGTAGCAATCATGCCATGTCTCAAGGCGACGAGCTCAATGTGTGTGCAATGTATATCATCCTAACTAGCGCTACGTTGTTATGGATAAGCGCAAGGTTTACCGTCAGATGATCGTCTTAATCGACTCATGTTGTTGTTTTTTTTTTAAATCTAAGAAATCATTGAGACATTTCATACCTGTCTGCTTTTGCCTGCATCTTCGGTGCAAATATTTGATCAAAAGCCGAATTGTGAATTTGAAATTATATTAAATGTATCTATATAGTTAATTAGCTCATTAATTATTTTTTTTGTGAGAATCTTTGGCGGAGGCCTATCTTCTGTACTAAATATTTTTTTAATAATAATAAAATTTATATCATTTCAAAGGTTCAACTCTTAACTATAAATTGATACCAAATTCATTAAAATCAATTTATTAATGTATCAAAATCAAGTCAGTGTTTAAGAAGCTATCCGCTAAGCGAAAGAATAACGAAAAAAACATGTTTTTTGTTTGATACGTCGCGAGTTGCGACCTATTGACCCCTATAAAAGCACCTGTTATCGAATTTTCTTTATCAGTCGACTTTCACACGTTGTTCGCTACACATCTCCGCTACTTTTGACCCTTTACCATTTACGAGAATGGATACAACACCTACAGAAGCAGCACAAATCGTAGCCCTATTGCAAGAAAGGCTCAACCAGCGGGAAGTCGCTCGTCGGCTCCATATAAGCCAGTCCTGTGTTTCAAAAGTTTTGATCTCTCCTCCGACACAAGACAAGGGCCTTGTGGTCCGCCCGGTCAACCGGGTGTGAGTTGTGTGCGCGGTGTGCGAGCCTGACAGGGCCGCACCCGACGGCGGAAGCGGCGCGTCCGAAATGTGATGAATACGTGTTTGGTGTCATTACGATTGGGTGCCGTGTTGTGCATGATTGTGTCGTTGGTGGGAGTGTCGGGCCAACCCTCTGCATCGATGTGGAGCGGAATCACGTTCCGAGGACGTCGATTCTTACTGGTGGCATCGGAGATCGGGACGTAGTTCACTGTTTGCCCTATTAGTGGATTCGTGTGGTGTGTGGCCTTAGCGAAATGGTAAATAGCACAATCTTGCATAAATTGTGCTATCGAAGGAAGTTTGAGGTCGCTGTGCAGGTCGATACTGCGTTGGTACCATTCCGCACCCGTCGCCTTCCGGGTGAAGCGGTTTTGGATGACCTGTATGGGTTTATGGGTGGTAGGAGAGGAGTGCGCAAATACAACGCACGTATAAGTCATAATAGGTCTTATGCGGGCCTTGTACAAGTGCACCTTATGTTTAAGGGCCAATTTACTCGACTTCATACCTTGCTCTGCAAGGGATGAAGTCTGCCCATTACATAGGCAGTCTTGTTCCTCACTCTGAGAATGTGGCTCCTGAAATTTAACCTTCGGTCTAGATTAACCCCGAGGTATTTGACCGAGTCTCTCCAAGGGACAGGTCGGTCGAAGATATGTATTTGCTTGGGAGTGTAGCGCCAAGCGCGACTGAGGATTCGAGGTTTTATTTTTTTCGAGAAATGTGGGTGTTCGCTCTTGTCCGGGTTGACGTCGATTCTCCACTTCCTAAACCAATCGCCTAGGCGTTTGGTTGCGGACTAGAGCCGATTTGTCAGCCGCGACAAGATCGGGCTCGAAAGGTAGAGCGCAGTGTCATCTGCAAATAGAGCCAGGTTCACCCAGAGGTCTCTGGGGATTTCGCTGGTGTACAGCGAGAAGAGGAGAGGGGACAAGCAGGAGCCCTGCGGAACCCCCGCTCTGATGTGACGGGAAGTGGAGTGAGCGCTTCCGGCTCGG
Source organism: Troides helena (assembly GCA_029286815.1). Lineage (NCBI taxonomy): Eukaryota > Metazoa > Arthropoda > Insecta > Lepidoptera > Papilionidae > Troides > Troides helena. The sequence continues at coordinate 1,164,917 of JAGSMV010000034.1, forward strand.
TAACGAAAGGTGCGGTTCGATAAGAAGGCTCTGATGATGGTGACGAGCCTGTCCGGCACTTTGAGTGCGTATATCTTGTAAATCAATCCATCGTGCCAGACTTTATCGAACGCCTTGGCTACTTCGAAGAATAGGCCTACGGTGTCATGCGGTCTTTTGCGCGTGAACAAATATCATCTCTCTCTCCGCTCTAATGAACTTGAGTGGTTGTTGTTTTTGTAATTGCATTAGGGGGAACACCTCGTGTGAAACATAAACAAGATAATTCGGAAACTGTGGGAACTACAAGTTTGTTTCTTTTCAGCAATTTTGTATTTATGTTGTCCCAATCAGAGACAGATTCTGATTTAAGACTCGTTAAAACTTCTTAACTATCAATTTCTGAGAGGAAATTATATTAGCTTTTTTGTGCTGTTTTTATATTATATATATCGTGTTGAATAGTTATTGATGTTGTTTATTTTCTGCAAGAGTTTTACCAACGCCAACAAAATATTTATTTACAAAATCGACCTACTCAACGCGAAGTCATCAAGTCTAAAAGTCTCAAATTTTGGACATCTTTTTTTTTTTTTTCCGGTGATTTATTTTATTTAGAAAATTCCACATTGTTTTTTGCAGTTTTACTAGTAGCCATTGTTCTTGTGTCTTCTGTATGTCATTTTAAAAACATCGTTACCGCGATCTAGCGTGAGCTTCTGCATATTATTTTTATTTCTAATACACTGTAAAAGGCGTAATGTTATCAAAGATTTTATTAATCGATTTTTAGTCGAAATATATTTTGTTTTAGGATTAAGTTCTATATATTTCTGAATTTTAGTAAAAACAGCGAAATGCAATCGGTGAAGGAAAACACATGAATTAGAATTTATTCTAAGGTGTGTGTGAAGTCAACAATCCGCATTGGGCCCGCGTGGTGACTATGGCCCATAGCCCTCATATTGAAGATAGGTCTGTGCCCCAACAGTGGGGACGTAAATTGGCTGTTAAAAATTAAAAAAGTAGACACCTGATTAATCTAGATATCACACACACAGTAAGACAGGATCTTTATGTTGAGTTAGTAAAAGAAAGTTATCTTTTTCAGTGAGTGCATGCGCTCATAGTAAAATTCTGTCTTAGATTTGTAGCATTTCCTGGTTGTGGATGTTTCAGTAACTTGGGCATCACCATAAAGTCTGTGATAGTCGTATCGAGCACAAAAATCGCGCCGTTAAAATACTGGTCAAATTTTAAAATAAAATGACCCGGACAACATTTATCTCTAGTATTTACTTGTGGCCAGGGATCAATCCATCGCTAACACGTTATTCGTTATCAGCCAATAAACGTCCACTGCTGGACATAGGCGTCCCCCAAAGGTCTCCACATTGATCGCTGCGCTGCACGCATGCAGCTGCTTCCCGCAACCTTCAGCAGATCGTCAGACCACCTGGTGGGGACCCTGCCAACACTACGTCTACCGCTACACTGTCGCCATTCGAGGACCTTAGTGGACCATCGGCTGTCAGTCCTTCGAGTGATGTGTCCTGCCCATTGCCACGTGAGGCTAGCAATCTTTTGGACTATGTCGGTGACCCACCCATGTCCCAACTACCGCAGTGTCTAAAGACAAAGGTCTATTCGTAGGCTCCTAACTTTATCAGTTTTTCTAGGTCATTACAATAACCACAGCTAACTTCAAAGAGACCGGAGCATCATCTACGTCGGTATCAGAGCACCTGGTATGTCTCGCCTCCAAACAACGGTGCTCAAACATTACCGTGTTCCGGTTTGAAAGGCGCTGTAGTCACTGAAGTTACAAAGGCGATGAGATGTAACATCTTAAGCCTCTTACTCGAGCGATGCAACATAAACATCTAAGCATTAGACCAAGTCGTTCCGGTTTGAGGGGTGCTGTAGTTGTCAAAATTGCTGGAGTAACCAACTTAACCTTTAATGTCTCTAGTCGTGGATAATATGTTGCAGTGTATATTATTATCATTGTAATAGGTAAACAAAAAAAAAAAAACATTAATTACGCATTTTTTTAAAGTAAATAACAACAAAGAGTTTATATTCATGGTAAATGTTTTACGGAAAGTCTCCGGAAACCGATCATCAAAACCTGAAACAAAGAAGACATATTATTATATTTGTAATAATAAATAACATAATGTTCCCATTGCTGGGATTAGGATATTTATATACGTGGGCCAAGTGTGAATTGGTAGACCTCACGCATCCACGAAAGTTGATCTTTGAACATTTTTTTTTTTCTATTAAAAGAAGCGGCGAGACGAACGATTTTCACCTAATGTTAAGTGATAAGCTTCCTTATACCAACGTGGCGTTAATTAGAATGACATACACTGCACCTAATAGTGCTTTTTTCAGATATAACATATTGAATTTCATTACCTTGGTAATTTCTCCAGTTATAGCGCCCTTTAAACCGAAACATAGTAATGTCCGCTCTGGTACTTTGAAGGTCTATAGCAAGAGAGACCTATCAACTGTATAAGTTATAAAAAAAAAACGGGGCCATACCTCACCCATTACCATGGTAATCCTAGGCCGCCATTTTGGGATGGTACACCGGAACCGCCTCCACCACCGCCGCCGCCGCCACCACCGCTGCCGCCGCCTCCGCCGAGACCGCTGCCTAATCCCAAGCCGAGGTTCTCAATGACCCCCAAGCCAGAACCGAGGCCACCCCCACTGCCATTACCACCTCCACCGCCACCACCACCACCGCCTCCGCCGCCGCCTGAACATTCAATAATTATTAATCTACAAAACTATCTAAGTAGATACCACCGCAGTTTCTATTTCCGCCGCCAAGCAGTAGTGTGCGGATATTACTGTGTTCCGTTTCGAAGGGTGCCGTAGCCAGTATAATTAATAACGAGACTAAATTTCTTATGACTCAGGCGATAAGCATAACTTCGTGTAATATATACCATCCTAACTAGCGCTAAGTTGTTATGTGCAGGCGTACCACTTACCATCAGGTGAACGTCTTGATCATCTAGTCGCTTAATTGAATAAAAAAATAGCCTTAGAGGATACACCTTTGGCTTAATTATAAAGACCTTTGATTGGTTTAAAATTAAAAAGTAATAGGTTGGGGAAAAAGAAATCCATTATTTTTTATATGAACTTCAGGACTTTATTTAACATGCTTCGGATTGTCCGATTTGGGTCAAATATGCACCGTTTTGTTCTATGATTTGTTGCCATTTTAAAGGTAACTTCATAATGCCTCTCTCGTAGAAGTCCTGCTCTCTATTTGCTAAAAAACTCTAGTAGCCAATTTTCACAATCTTCCCTAGATGCCAATTTTTTACCACTAAAGAAATTTTGTAATGCAAGAAAAAGATGGTAATCGCTTGGTGCCAAGTCCGGACTGCATGGCGGATGCATTAAAACTTCCCAACCAAGCTCCCGAAGTTTTTGGCGAGTCACTGTCGACGTGTGTGGCCTAGCGTTGTCCTGGTGGAACACTACACCTCTCCTGTCGGACAATTCTGGCCGTTTCTGGTCAATTGCTATCTTCAAACGATCCAGTTGTTGACAGTAGAGATCAGAATTTAGTGCTTGGCCATATGGAAACAACTCATAATAAATAATCCCCTTCCAGTCCCACCTAATGCACAGCAGAACCTTCCTGGCCGTTAGTCCTGGTTTGGCCACCGTTTGAGGCGCTTCACCGCTCTTTGACCATGACGTTTTCGCACAGGGTTATCGTATGTGATCCATTTCTCATCTCTAGTCACCATCCGTTTAAGAAATGGGTCTATCTCATTCCGTTTGGCTAAGGCTTCGCAGATAGAAATTCGATCTATCATGTTTTTTTCTGTTAATTGGTGTGGCACCCAAACATCGAGCTTCTTTTTGAATAGAGCTTTGTGTAAATGGTTTAAAACTGTTTTGTGGTCCATTTTTAGCTCCTGGGCGATGTTACGACTGCTAACATGCCGGTCAACTTCGATCATTTCTTCGATTTTATCGACATTTTAGGCGACCGGCCTACCTGTGCGAGGTGCATCTTTAACATCAAAAATTCCTGAACGGAATCTACTAAACCAAAATTGCACATAATCGGCTGTTACAGTATCGGGTCCATAAACACCATTCACAATTTTAGCCGCCTGGCTTGCATTTTCGCCTTTGTCAAAGAAAAACTGTAAAATGTACCGAATTTTCTCTTTGTTCACTTCCATTTTTAACACCCTGTAACTCACAATTGAATGCATCAAACAAAAAACAGCAAAAGAATTTTTTTACTGCGAAATGTCTGTCACCTTTCCAACGAGCATAAATCTGAAACTGTTTGATCGATACTTTACGAGAAATTTATCACTACAGCCATCTACCGAAAAAATAATGGATTTCTTTTTCCCCAAGCTATTATTTCAATCATCACCATCACAAGCGATAGACGTCTACTGCTAGTTCTAAGTCTATTGTATTTCATAAAACACTGTCTTACTCTTATCGCCTCCATTGGATCCCAGTGTTTTAACATCACCTATCGTTTGTCCACACTGTGGAGATCTGCCCACACTTAGCTTTCTGGCAAGTTGTCGCCATTCCAGCACTGAATCCCTAACTTGAAGCTCTGCTCATCACCAATTGAGCCTCTCGACTCGAAGAGTTACGCATGTAACAATGGTTCTATTGATGATCTCCGTTCTCCTTCTCTTTCTCTCTCTCTCTTTCTATTATGTACTATTAATTATTTATTTATAATTAAATCACCTCAATATAATAATTTTCATACAATATTTTTTTTTATATACAATACACCATAACAATGCGGCGCAGATTATTCATCACCAAAAAATAAGGAAGATTATTCCTAGAGAAAGTCAATATTATGTGGATGTATTGCATTGTGTTTGGTCTTATTTAACATTAAAAAATAAAATACTCACTTGGTACTGGAACACAAAGTGCTGAGCCGATCTGGAAAGATATTTTTTTTAATAAGAGCAAGTAGAACTTAAATCTGTAGAATTCTTTAAGTGATCAACTTAATAAATACAATCAAGTTAAATTATACACATAGCGTCTGTTTGTATTAAAAAAGTACCTGACGGCTTTCAAGCGGAACGTTCATCTGATGGTAACGCAGCTCTAGTTAGAATGAAACACTGCACCACATTACGCTCATCGCCTGGATCAAAATCTTATGACCCCAGTAATTACACTAGCTACAACGCCTTCAAACCGGAACATAGTAATGTTTGCACACTACTCTTTGCCAGCTGCAATAGGAGCTGCGGTAATACCTAGACAGTATCCAGCAACAGACACTACTACTAATAAGAAATATAGAATCTGTGATATTGAGTGGAAGTGTTTAACCATTGTAGATAATAAAATATTTCAATATAATTAATATCAAAATTTAATTTTAATATTTAAATTAAATAAATAATAATTTTCTTACCAGGCAAAGTATTAAAACAACCTTAGCCTCCATCTTGACAATGACTTTGACGTGTGCGCAGTGTTGGCGCGATGTCACCGCTTATATACTACGCCGGAACAATAACATATCAATACAATGACACCTGAAATATTACCCGTGTTGTACGTATATATAAAAAAAATAATGTGTCCGTACGTAATTAACATATTTCTAAAATCGTAGTCTTAACTACTTTTGAGATAGAATGAGTAGTTAGTTATATTTGTAGTATGTAGTTTCCGTTTGTGATGTTTGTTCATAGTGACCTTTCTTGGAGTAGTGATACCTACCTAGTCCGCATCTTTATTGAAAAGACAAACAAATAGCTGAATACCCGTAACCAGATATCTGGTGTGATCTGGACAAGACCGCATGCTGCATCCTGCAAACAGTGAAGTGTTTGAATAGTATATTAATGTTAGTGTTTTTCTATTAATGTACAGGATTCTGTTTATCATCAGGTGGAAATATGGTTAAATATGTTTTTCCTTTTCCAAACATAAGCTTGAAATCTTACACTTTCTTTTATAGTCTTATTAATCAACTACATATAATCATTCAAATTTGTTCTGCCGCTGGCTTGTTAAGTGTTTTGTGTATTATCACTGCATCAATCAAGACATATATACCATAATTGTTACTATATATTTTTTCATATATATATCAGTAAGCAATGCCACATTATAAAATGATCTACTATATTATTGATACAATTGCCAAAAATGTTCAGCTAAACCCAATGAATACAGTACTCATACAACTTAATGCTTTGTTTGAACAGATTTTCTAACATTGAATAGAATTCATTGTTTCAACAAAATCTCTATTGAAATTTATTATATTTGAATGTCAAATTTTGATTATTATTTTCGTTAAAAGTAAATTATAATGTTATTGTTTCACAGTTGCTACGTTTATAAAGGTCCCTTTCTCTTTTAAGGACTAGAAAGAAATAGGAATTAATTGAATCCTGTAGATCTTCCGCTATTATATAAGGTTGTCAAATATCTCCCTTCCGCTTTTTTGCTCTTTATTCAATGCTTTATAAAAAGTGTTACAGTGATCAGATTTAGTTCAAATATGCCCCGTTTTGTTCGATAATCTGTTTCCATCTAGACGTCAACTTCATAATACCTCCCTCGTAGAAGCCCCCCCTCCTTATTTGCGAAGAACTCGGACAGCCACTTTTCACAAGCCTCTTTTGAGTTCAACTTTACACCACCAAGGGCGTTCACCATGGACAGGAACAGGTGGTAATCACTTGGCGCTATGTCCGGGCTATATGGTGGATGCGATAAAACCTCCCATCAGAGCTCCCGTAGCTTCTGACGAGTCATCAACGAAGTGTGTGGTCTGGCGTTGTCCAGGTGGAACACTACACCCTTCCTGTTGGCCAATTCTGGACGCTTCTGGTCGATCGCCTGCTTCAAGCGGTCCAGTTGGTCGCAGTAGATGGTAGAATTAAGCGTCTGGCCATATGTGAGCAGCTCATAGTGGATGATTCCCTTCCAATCCCACCAAACACACAGCAAAACCTTCCTGGCCGTCAATCCCGGCTTGGCCACTGTTTGGGACGATTCACCGGCCTTCGACCACGACCGTTTTCGCTTGATATTGTCGTATGTGATCCATTTTTCGTCGCCAGTCACCATCCGCTTCAAGAATGGGTCGAGTTCGTTCCGTTTCAGCAGCATATCGCAGGCGTTGATTCGGTCCAGAAGGTTTTTTGCGTCAAATCATGCGGCACCCAAACATCAAGCTTTTTTTGTATCCAGCCTTCTGCAGATGGTTTAAAATGGTTTGGTGACTAACTCCCATCTCCTGGGCGATGTCACGAGATGCCACATGCCGGTCTAACTCGATGTAGTCCATGATTTGATCGGTATTTGTCGTCACAGGTCTTCCGCCGGCTGGCTTATCCATGGTGTCGTTTGCACCGGCTCTGAATCGTCGAAACCATTCCTCCGCGGTTCGAAGTGATAGAGTACCATCCCCAAAACACCATTAATCTCACGGAACGTTTCTCTAACGGATTTGCCTTTAACGAAGGAAAACTTTAAAATAGCGCGAATTTCGGCGTTAGTGAACTCAATGTTTACACGTCTATAACTGTTGAACGCAATATTCAAACTAATTATGCATAGCGTCGTTTTGTAGGTTATGTCAAGACATTTCAAATTATGTATAGTATTGCCAGATACGAGCTCTGTAGCGCTTTGTACATAGCCGCGAAATTCAAAAGACAAAAAGGCGGAATGGAGATATTTGACAACCTAATATTATCTGTATATATTATCGAGTTCCTTCAATCGTGTAAAGTACTAGAGCATTGTCTGGAGGACTCTAGAAACAGAATAATAATTTACTGGTGGATTATCTTTTTGGATATCTATCAGTTGATGATGATATCTTTGTTGCTGTCGACTGTCTAGGAACCACCACAGGTTCTATTGCAGTCGGATAACAGTTCTGTGCAAACATAAGTGTTCTAGTTTAAATGGAGGTTGTAGTAAGTGTAATTACTGTGAGTAAGAAAACTTTTATAATGTTTCTACATTATCCCTAAAGTCTCAAGGAGATGAGCACACTGGTGTTATGTATATCACGTAAGTCGAGGTCTACCACTAGGTATGTCATCATCATAAGCCGATAGACGTCCACTGCTGAACGTACGCCTCTCCCAAAGATCTCCAAGGTACTAGGTATTCAATGTTATAATATCACCGTCTAGTTGATTTCTATACAAAGCAATAAAGATTTATACTATACTTTTCATTGTATGTACGTTAGTTTGAACAGGTCTTTAATATAATAGGTTGGGGAAAAAGAAATCCATTATTTTTTATATGAACTTCAGGACTTTATTTAACATGCTTCGGATTGTCCGATTTGGGTCAAATAGGCACCGTTTTGTTCTATGATTTGTTGCCATTTTAAAGGTAACTTCATAATGCCTCAGTCGTAGAAGTCCTGGTCTCTATTTGCAAAAAACTCTAGTAGCCGATTTTCACAATCTTCCCCTAGATGCCAATTTTTTACCACTAAAGAAATTTTGTAATGCAAGAAAAAGATGGTAATCGCTTGGTGCCAAGTCCGGACTGCATGGCGGATGCATTAAAACTTCCCAAACAAGCTCCCGAAGTTTCTGGCGAGTCACTGTAGACGTGTGTGGCCTAGCGTTGTCCTGGTGGTACACGACACCTCTCCTATTGGCCAATTCTGGCCGTTTCTGGTCAATTGCTATCTTCAAACGGTCCAGTTGTTGACAGTAGAGATCAGAATTTAGTGCTTGGCCATATGGAAACAACTCATAATAAATAATCCCCTTCCAGTCCCACCTAATGCACAGCAGAACCTTCCTGGCCGTTAGTCCTGGTTTGGCCACCGTTTGAGGCGCTTCACCGCTCTTTGACCATGATCGTTTTCGCACAGGGTTATCGTATGTGATCCATTTCTCATCTCCAGTCACCATCCGTTTAAGAAATGGGTCTATCTCATTCCGTTTGGCCAAGGCTTCGCAGATGGAAATTCGATCCATCATGTTTTCTGTTAATTGGTGTGGCACCCAAACATCGAGCTTCTTTTTGAATCCAGCTTTGTGTAAATGGTTTCAAACAGTTTTGTGGTCCATTTTTAGCTCCTGGGCGATGTTACGACTGCTAACATGCCGGTCAACTTCGATCATTTCTCCGATTTTATCGACATTTTCGGCGACCGGCCTACCTGTGCGAGGTGCATCTTTAACATCAAAAATTCCTGAACGGAATCTACGAAACCAAAATTGCACATAATTGGCTGTTACAGTATCGGGTCCATAAACACCATTCACAATTTTAGCTGACTGGCTTGCATTTTCGCCTTTGTCAAAGAAAAACTGTAAAATGTACCGAATTTTCTCTTTGTTCACTGCCATTTTAACACCCTGTAACTCACAATTGAATGCATCAAACAAAAAACAGCAAAAGAATTTTTTTACTGCGAAATGTCACCTTTCCAACGAGCATAAATCTGAAACTGTTTGATCGATACTTTACGAGAAATTTATCACTACAGCCATCTACCGAAAAAATAATGGATTTCTTTTTCCCCAACCTATTATATATATAATATGTGTGTGTATGAAAACATATGACGCAATTTGAATATAATAGAACCTTTATGGATCAAGCTTTTTAAAATATAGACGAAGTATATAAGACTGGCCCAAGGAAGACCAAGTTACTAAGACGTAGGTCATTGGCCAACCCTGTAGCATCGAGCTAGTAAGAATAGCAGTAAGATAAGCTCTGCCGTAGAAGGTGATTTAAAGGGTCTAGAAGTTTCGCGGGGCTTGAGGGTGAGAGGGTTTTATGGCTCAAGCGAAAATGCCTCGGACTGGGTATGGCTCAGCAATGGTGCCTGGAGGGTTTGGCTCCTCCTCAGAGTCATGTTAACACAAAATGTAGAGGGGCACCGGTGCGTTCTATAAGAGATCCCTGGGCGTCACCGAATGCGCTGAAGCAGAACTCCGACAGGGTTTTAGTTAAGAATCTCAAACAACCCTGAGTTTCCCCCAAAAGTTGGGTATCTTTCGAAAATTTCCACTAGGAATTTAAAAAAAAGTCATCACTAGCGACGCACTGTTGGAGAAAACGATGCTTGAAGTATCTCTTCGAGGAACGCCGCTTTAGAAGCAAGGTCTTTAAAACGATCCGAAGTCGCCAGGCTGATATGGCACATATCGTAGATCTGATGTACGTTGAGGTCTTAGTGCTGGATTGGGGACCTCGAACCGGAAACCGCAGCATTGGCAGACCCACCACTAGGTGGACTGATGATATAAAAAACACTGGGAGCCGCTGGATTCTAACAGCGCAAGACCATGCTTTGTTGAACATTACAAGAGACCTATGTCCAGCAGAAGAGGTCTATCGGCTGATGATATAAGACTGGCTCTTCCCCACCAGCCCGCTGTAATCCATTCTTAGCTGACCTCTAACTAGCAGAAACAATACCTCCCTTTCCAATTTCTACCAAATTTTAAGTGTTCATGGCTAATAGTTTTCGAGATCTCGTGACGAGTCAATGACCCTGGATACCTGGTGAAAGGTAATATTTAATAATTTTTCGGATCATATTTCAAAAATCAATAACTCCAGAACAATTGTTTTTGGATGGAGTATTCAATACATAGATAGGATACAACCTATACTTTAGTCCCATCAGATCTTTTTAAACCTATTACCTTTCATCCTATATATTACTTACCGTCCGGTAAACGACTGCCTTTGTCTCATCACGAAATTAAATAAAAAAAATCATTGACTATTCACACTAAGTTTTGTATTAAGTTTTATGATAACTTTTACAACAGTACAGTTTTCCTCAAAGAAGGCTTTCTCACAGTAAACTTTTCCACGCAGTAAACTTTTCCTCGCAATAAACTTTTCCTCGCAATAAATTTTTCCTAGCAATAAACTTTTCCTCGCAATAAACTTTTCCACGCAATAAACTTTTCCACGCAGTAAACTTTTCCTCGCAATAAACTTTTCCTCGCAATAATATTTTCCACGCAGTAGACTTTTCCTCACATTAAACTTTCTCGCAGTAGACTTTTACAGGCAGTAAACTTTTCCTCGCAGTAAACTTTTCCTAGCAATAAACTTTTCCTCGCAGTAGACTTTTCCTCGCAGTAAACTTTTCCTCACGTTAATCTTTTCTTCGCAGTAGAGTCGCAGTTTTCCACGCAGTAATTTTTTCCTCGCAGTAGACTTTTCCTCGCAGTAGACTTTTACAGGCAGTAAACTTTTCCTCGCATTAAACTTTTCCTCGCAGTAGACTTTTCCTCATGATGAACTTTTCCTATTAGTAAACTTTTCCACGCAGTAGACTTCCACGCAGTATTTTTTTCTCGCAGTAGAGTTTTCCACGCAGTAAAGTTATCCACGCAGTAAACTTTTCCTAGCAATAAACTTCCTCGCAGTAGACTTTTCCTAGCAATAAACTTTTCCTCGTTATAAACTTTTCCTCACAGTAGACTTTTCCTCACAGTAGACTTTTCCTCACATTGAACTTCCTCGCAGTAGACTTTTAAAGGCAGTAAACTTTTCCTCGCAATAAACTTTTCCACGCAGTAAACTTTTCCTCGCAATAAACTTTTCCTCGCAGTAAACTTTCCTCGCAGTAAACTTTTCCTCACGTTAATCTTTTCTTCGCAGTAGAGTCGCAGTTTTCCACGCAGTAATTTTTCCTCGCAGTAGACTTTTACAGGCAGTAAACTTTTCCTCGCAGTAAAGTTTTCCTTGCAGTAGACTTTTCCTAGCAATAAACTTTTCCTCGCAGTAGACTTTTCCTCGCAGTAAACTTTTCCTCACGTTAATCTTTTCTTCGCAGTAGAGTCGCAGTTTTCCACGCAGTAATTTTTTCCTCGCAGTAAACTTTTCCTCGCAGTAGACTTTTCCTCACATTAAACTTCCTCGCAGTAAACTTTCCTCGCAGTAGACTTTTACAGGCAGTAAACTTTTCCTCGCAGTAGAGTTTTCCACGCAGTAAAGTTATCCACGCAGTAAACTTTTCCTAGCAATAAACTTCCTCGCAGTAGACTTTTCCACGCAGTAAACTTTTCCTCGCAGTAAACTTTTCCTCGCAGTAAACTTTTCCTCACGTTAATCTTTTCTTCGCAGTAGAGTCGCAGTTTTCCACGCAGTAATTTTTTCCTCGCAGTAGACTTTTCCTCACATTAAACTTCCTCGCAGTAGACTTTTACAGGCAGTAAACTTTTCCTCGCAGTAAAGTTTTCCTTGCAGTAGACTTTTCCTAGCAATAAACTTTTCCACGCAGTAAACTTTTCCTCGCAGTTAACTTTTCCTCGCAGTAGACTTTTGAGCGACGTAGGCTGTTTTCTTATTTTGTCAGCAGCGCCAATGATGTGTGACTTTTAACCTTTTATCGAGTAAATTGGTGTTGTGTAAAGATTTCATGTGACACCATATGTAATAATCGCACGGTGTTCAAGTAATCAGTACAGTACACCTTACTGGTCTGTGTTGGTCGGCAAGCTGACAAGGCGGGTCACTCGATGTGACTAAGGAAATAGGCTTCATGCTTCTATCAGGATCCGAGGCGGTCAGTTTGAACAAAATTTAAATTAAATGTCACTTAAACTCAATATTTAAAACGACAATAATAACTCGCTAGTGTTAAAAAAAAAAAAACCGTAAAATTAAGGGCCAGTTTGAAATTTCACGGTACTTGATTTTATTACGTATTTTTTTTTTTTAATTTTAAAAGTTTATATATTATATTACACCTTGTCAGATAGGTATTGAAATTAGGTACTTATGTTCGTTATACGTTATGGTTATAATTTTTTTTTTTAATTTTAATTAAAACTGTAAATATGACGCCTTATTTTTTACTGTCACTTCCAAAGAACATAATATAAAAGTTTCAGCCTCTAAGGAATGATTATTAACTTAATTTAATAAAACAGTGATTAAACAATAATTAATTAATACATCAAAATTTGTGTAGAAAATCATCGATTTTTTTTCCCAGAAAATCGAAATTTTTTTGAATAATATTTAACTCCCAGAACCATTGTCTTTGGATAGAGTATTCCATACATAGATAGGATACGAGCTGTACTTGTGGCAGTGTCTCTGTTGCCGGAGAACGTCTAGGTACCACCGCACCGCCTGTTGCAGCTGACAAACAGTACTGCGCAAATATTACTGTGATCCGGTTCGAAGGGTGCTGTAGCTAGTGTAATTGATGATGTAACGATACTCGTATGTCCGGCGACGAGCACGTGTTGCAGTGTATAACATGCTAATAACCGTCACCTTTGTTATGGTGTCATCTCATCAGTAATTTTTTTTTTTTTCAAAAAAAATCGATTTTTTTTATATAATAAATTTCCATATCGATTCGACGCAATAAAATTTTTACTGTTTACTGTATTTACTGCGTAGCATTGAAAAAAAAATTACGATTTCGATTATTTCGTATGGTCTTTTTATGTTTATGAGCCCATAAATTTTATGGTAACAGAATATGGTTGGCCATGTTCAGCCGGACCATGTTCATCCAAGTTTACTTTATAGGTGAGTACGGCATTTTGTATGAACGCGCATCGCTTTGGGAACATGCCGGAGTTAGTGTTGCCAACATTTGAAAAAAATCTGCATTTTTTTTTTTTTTTTGACGATTAGTTGACATAGGCGTACACCTGATGGTAAGTGTCATAAAAATATAGCGCTTATTTAGATGTTATACACAGCAACACTGAACTAGTCGCTTTGAGAAAAGATGTTAAATCTCATGACTTCAGTAATTACACTAGGTGCAACAGCCTTCAAACCGGAACACAGTAACGTTGCAAACATTGCTACGTTGGTACTCACAGTTACCAAAGTACTGTGCAATCATTATTTTTTTCCGGTTTGAGGGGCGTTGTATCTAGTTTACTGGTGGTAAGACTATTGTCAGAGACCGTCTAGGTAGGTACCACCGCAGCGCCTATTTGTACCGCCAAACAGTAGTGTGCAAATATTACTGTGTTCCGGTTTGAAGGGCGTCGTATCAAGTGTAATTACTGGGGTAACGAGACTCAACTTCTTTATGTCAGGCGTCGAGCGCTGCTTACCATTATCAGTTCGTCTGCCAGTGAACTTGCTACAACACCCTTCAAACCAGAATACAATGTTTGCACCTATTAATGTTGGTACCTACCATAGACGGTTTCCAACAACAGACCAGCCGGCAGTGATAGCTATTGGTCCTTGAAATCGGATCACAGTACTGTTCGTCGGCTGCAATAGGCGGTGAGCTGGTCCTAGGTCTCCGTCAGCAGAGACCTAAAACCAGTTCTCTTCAAGTGAGATCTAATCACCGATAAGTTACTGGTTGTAGTCATCCAAAGTATTCATTTTATAGGTGTTTACCTGATGGTCGCATATGGAGACGTCGACAGTTCTAGAACGTTCTCGAACGTTGGCAATGTGATGAAGCTGAACCCGAAAATAAAGGAGAACAGAGAAGAACTCAAGAGGATTATAAGAGTACTGAATGGGCACCTTGGTGATAGGAGCTCGGAGGAGGCGGTGGATGATGATACGGCAAACCAATTACAGGAAAGAGGTGAGGTTGTGTTTATGGTGGTAGGTCTCTTGCTGGAGATCGCTTAGGTACCACCGCCCACCTCCCACCGCCACTGTGTTCCGGTCTGAAGGGCGCTGTAGCTAGTGTAATTACTGAGACTTAACATTTTAAATCTCAGGCGACGAGCGTAATATGGTGCAGTGTATATCATTCTAACTAGCGCCGAGTTATGGGCGGGCGTATCACTTACCATCAAGTGAACTTCCCGCTCGTATCGTCGCTTCCTTAAAAAAAAATAGGTACCACCGCAGCGACTTCCCTGCCGCCGAAGAGTAGTTTGCAAACTTGACCGTGTTCCGGTTTGAAGGGCGCTGTAGCCAGTGTAATTACTGCGGTACTGAGACAACATCTTGCGCGTCTCGAGGCGACAAGCGCAATGTGGTGCAAGTGTACATCATCCTAACTAGCGCCAATTTATGGGCGGGAGTATCACTTACCATCAGGTGAACGTCACACTCTCATCGCTTGATTGAATATAAAAAACTATGACGTATTCGCAGATGAAATTCAAGTAGAGAACCAGGTGAGCCAGTTCAAGAGGCTGCTGGGGCTCCTGCAGAAGAAGTACGACCACCAGATCCGATACAGCAAACTGCTGGAGAGTTCCCAACCTAGGATATACTACATAGAGAATCCAGAAGTGATAGAAGAGTTTAAGAGTGTATTAAGAACCAAAGAGTGTGTAATAATTTTATGGCAATAGTGTAAACATTTTAATTAGAACGGCCTTCTCGGTGATAAGTGACACGCATGTAACAGTGTTGCTAGTTAAGATGATATACACAACGCCATATTAAATCTCGTTACCGCAGTAATTTCACTAGCTACAGTAAAGCTAAGATTGCATGCAACCGTTAGACGGTAGAAATAGTAGCGGTTTTTTTTATGTAATTAAGCGATGAGACTAGCGGCACGTTCACCTGATGGTAAGTGAGACACCCTATAACATGGCGCTAGTTAAGATGGTATGCACTGAACCACAATGCACTCCTCGCCTGAGGCAAGACGTTGAGTCTAGTTACTCCAAACATTAGCCTAGCTACAGTAGAGCTAAGTTTGCACGCAAACGTTTGACGGTAGAAATAGAAGTAGCGGTTTTTTTTTTATTACGTAATTAAGCGATGAGACGAGCGGCATGTTTACCTGATGATAAGTAATACGCCCTATAACATGGCGCTAGTTAAGATGATATGCACTGTACCACAATGCACTCGTCGCCTAAGACAAGACGTTGAATCTAGTTATTCCAACAATTAGCCTAGCTACAGTAGAGCTAAGTTTGCACGCAAACGATTGACTGTAGAAATAGAAGTAGCGGTTTTTTTTTATTACGTAATTAAGCGATGACACGAGCGGCATGTTTACCTGATGATAAGTAATACGCCTATAACATGGCGCTAGTTAAGATGATATTTTTTTTTTTTTTTTTTTTATTTACGTGTGTAACAAAATGCTAACGGAAATGCACACCCCGTCGCCAAATTGGGCCGGCGACGGTGGTAGTGTCGGACTCAACCGACTAAAAAGCTTCACACGGTATTCCACTCATCCACGTGTTCGTGGGGTCGCGGGATAAAGTATTGCAGTTCATCCACGACCCCGAACGGCGCCCGGAATGACTGGGTTTTCCGTTTCGAGGAGGGGTGTAATCTCCAGCTGTGTTCCTACGTGGCGCCGCGTCGGAATACGAGACGCATCACCATATCCACCCCAGGAACCCTCTCCAGGGGGCACCGCCCGGATGGCCTCCTTGTCGGTCGCGGCGCCAGGTTCCTGCCGAGGAGCCATTCGGCGGTCGTGCGCTCGGTCCCGCCTTGCGGCGGTGAGCTGTCATCGCGCTCCGACCGCGTCCTGTCCCCTCGGCGCCCGCTTCCGATACGCTCTGAATTCCGCTTCTGCGTCATAACAGAGTCGCAGAATCGGGATACCGCATTCCATGACGCTCGCCACTGACCATGGTCCGGACCACGGACGGTAGCGAGGTCACTCCTATCGCCGCTACGAGCGCGGCCCTGTCCCCATCGCGGGCAATCGGCCAAGGTGTGGGACGATGTGTCCACCGGGTGGCCACACTCGTCGCACGCCTCATCCGTCCTACTCGTGCAGTTCCGCCGGTGCAGATGGCTCCCGAAGCAACCGTGCCCCGTGAGTACCTGCACCAGGCAGAAACTGAGGACTCGAAGTCCCGGCCCAGCCAGTCACCGATGACCGGCCGGACGGCCTCAACGGTGAGGCGACCGTACGACGGTTCGAGGAGTCGCCGCTCCCATCCCCGAAACACCTTCGATCAGCCTTTCGGCGCCACTTCTCCATCGTCGGGCGACGGAAACGAGCCTCCCGCTCGAGGGCCCTCTTCCGCCGCCAGTAGAGGCGCGCCAGCGACTCCGCTTCGAGTTCCCACGGCGGTGTCCCGGCGAGGACGCACGCCGCCTCGAAAGAGATGGTACGGTAACCTCGTACGATCCGTATGGCCATGACGCGCTGCGGCGAGCGCAGCAGCGTCACGCCACGGGTCGACAGGTGTTGCGCCCATATGGGCGCACCGTATAGCGCCATGGAGCGCACCACCCCGTGTAGAGTCGCCGGCACCCGACGCTCGGCCCGCCCAGATTGGGCAGGAGGCGGCTCAGGACCCGGCCGCTCGATTGAGCTTCGGGCCCAGCTGCCGAAAGTGCTCGTCGAACTTCCATCGGCCGTCGAGAACGAGTCCCAAGTACTTCATCGAAGTACCGACGGCGATGGAAGTCCCACCGACTATCAGCTCCGCTCCCGGCGGAGGCGCATTCCGGGCGCCGTGGAAGCACAAAGCCTCGCACTTCCAGCCCCAAGCGCCGAATGCGCGAGACGACTTGGGCCAGGCCCGCAGTCGCCAACACGCGCGCCTCCCTAAACGTGCGCGCGCGAGCCATCACCAGGGTGTCGACTCCACCGAGGTTGGCTCCGCGCAACACCGAGTCGTAGCCGATGTTCCACAGGAGCGGTTCGAGGACCGACCCCTGCGGAACACCGCACGACACACCTTGCCGACACCACTCGTCGCGCGTCGGGTACCTCACGGACCTGTCCGAGAGGTACGCCCCGATCGTACGCCTCAGGTAGACCGGGACCCGAAGTGGACCAGCGCCGCGGTGATCGTGCTCCACGGAAGGGTGTTGAACGCGTTGGCGATGTCGAGTGACACCGCCAACACCACCTCTCCGCGAGCCACCGCCGCGTCCGCCAGGGCTCGCACCCGCGCTATCGCGTCTACGGTGGACCTGCCCCGGCGGAATCCGAACTGGTGTTCGCTCAGATCCGGTCCGACCTCCTCCATGTGTCGAACGAGGCGAGCTGCGATGACGCGCTCGAAGAGCTTGCTCACCTCGTCCAACAACACGATCGGCCGATACGACGACGGTGAGTCGGCCGGTTTCAAGCCCGAAGCAGGACCACTTCCCCTGCCTATGCGTGGAAACCGACCCTGCCTCAGCAGTTAAGATGATATGCACTGTACCACAATGCACTCGTCGCCTAAGACAAGACGTTGAATCTAGTTATTCCAACAATTAGCCTAGCTACAGTAAGCTAAGTTTGCGCAAACGATTGACGGTAGAAATAGAAGTAGCGGTTTTTTTTTTATTACGTAATTGCTGATGACACGAGCGGCATGTTTACCTGATGGTAAGTGATACGGCCTATAACATGGCGCTAGTTAAGATGATATTCACTGTACTACAATGCACTCCTCGCCTGAGACAAGATGTTAAGTCTAGTTACTCCAATAATTAGCCTAGCTACAGTAGAGCTAAGTTTGCACGCAAACGATTGACGGTAGAAATAGAAGTAGCGGTTTTTTTTTTATTACGTAATTAAGCGATGAGACGAGCGGCACGTTCACCTGATGGTAAGTGAGACACCCTATAACATGGCGCTAGTTAAGATGATATGCACTATACCACAATGCACTCGTCGCCTAAGACAAGACGTTGAATCTAGTTATTCCAACAATTAGCCTAGCTACAGTAAGCTAAGTTTGCACGCAAACGATTGACGGTAGAAATAGAAGTAGCGGTTTTGTTTTTATTACGTAATTAAGCGATGACACGAGCGGCATGTTTACCTGATGGTAAGTGATACGGCCTATAACATGGCGCTAGTTAAGATGATATGCACTGTACCACAATGCACTCGTCGCCTAAGACAAGACGTTGAATCTAGTTATTCCAACAATTAGCCTAGCTACAGTAGAGCTAAGTTTGCGCAAACGATTGACGGTAGAAATAGAAGTAGCGGTTTTTTTTTATTACGTAATTAAGCGATGAGACGAGCGGCATGTTTACCTGATGGTAAGTGATACGGCCTATAACATGGCGCTAGTTAAGATGGTATGCACTGAACCACAATGCACTCCTCGCCTAAGACAAGACGTTGAATCTAGTTATTCCAACAATTAGCCTAGCTACAGTAGAGCTAAGTTTGCACGCAAACGTTTGACGGTAGAAATAAGTAGCGGTTTTGTTTTATTACGTAATTAAGCGATGCGACGAGCGGCATGTTTACCTGATGGTAAGTGATACGGCCTATAACATGGCGCTAGTTAAGATGGTATGCACTGTACCACAATGCACTCGTCGCCTAAGACAAGACGTTGAATCTAGTTATTCAACAATTAGCCTAGCTACAGTAAGCTAAGTTTGCACGCAAACGATTGACGGTAGAAATAGAAGTAGCGGTTTTTTTTTATTACGTAATTAAGCGATGACACGAGCGGCATGTTTACCTGATGGTAAGTGATACGGCCTATAACATGGCGCTAGTTAAGATGGTATGCACTGAACCACAATGCACTCGTCGCTTGAGACAAGACGAGTCTAGTTACTCCAATAATTAGCCTAGCTACAGTAGAGCTAAGTTTGCACGCAAACGATTGACGGTGAAATAGAAGTAGCGGTTTTGTTTTATTACGTAATTAAGCGATGACACGAGCGGCATGTTTACCCGATGGTAAGTGATACGGCCCATAACATGGCGCTAGTTAAGATGGTATGCACTGTACCACAATGCACTCGTCGCCTAAGACAAGACGTTGAATCTAGTTATTCCAACAATTAGCCTAGCTACAGTAAGCTAAGTTTGCGCAAACGATTGACGGTAGAAATAGAAGTAGCGGTTTTTTTTTATTACGTAATTGCTGATGACACGAGCGGCATGTTTACCTGATGGTAAGTGATACGGCCTATAACATGGCGCTAGTTAAGATGGTATGCACTGTACCACAATGCACTCGTCGCTTGAGACAAGACGAGTCTAGTTACTCCAAACATTAGCCTAGCTACAGTAGAGCTAAGTTTGCACGCAAACGTTTGACGGTAGAAATAGAAGTAGCGGTTTTTTTTTATTACGTAATTAAGCGATGAGACGAGCGGCATGTTTACCTGATGATAAGTAATACGCCCTATAACATGGCGCTAGTTAAGATGATATGCACTGTACCACAATGCACTCGTCGCCTAAGACAAGACGTTGAATCTAGTTATTCCAACAATTAGCCTAGCTACAGTAAGCTAAGTTTGCACGCAAACGATTGACGGTAGAAATAGAAGTAGCGGTTTTGTTTTTATTACGTAATTAAGCGATGACACGAGCGGCATGTTTACCTGATGGTAAGTGATACGGCCTATAACATGGCGCTAGTTAAGATGGTATGCACTGTACCACAATGCACTCGTCGCTTGAGACAAAACGAGTCTAGTTACTCCAATAATTAGCCTAGCTACAGTAGAGCTAAGTTTGCACGCAAACGATTGACGGTAGAAATAGAAGTAGCGGTTTTGTTTTATTACGTAATTAAGCGATGACACGAGCGGCATGTTTACCCGATGGTAAGTGATACGGCCCATAACATGGCGCTAGTTAAGATGGTATGCACTGTACCACAATGCACTCGTCGCCTAAGACAAGACGTTGAATCTAGTTATTCCAACAATTAGCCTAGCTACAGTAAGCTAAGTTTGCACGCAAACGATTGACGGTAGAAATAGAAGTAGCGGTTTTTTTTTTATTACGTAATTAAGCGATGAGACGAGCGGCACGTTCACCTGATGGTAAGTGAGACACCCTATAACATGGCGCTAGTTAAGATGATATGCACTATACCACAATGCACTCGTCGCTTGAGACAAAACGAGTCTAGTTACTCCAATAATTAGCCTAGCTACAGTAGAGCTAAGTTTGCACGCAAACGATTGACGGTAGAAATAGAAGTAGCGGTTTTGTTTTTATTACGTAATTAAGCGATGACACGAGCGGCATGTTTACCTGATGGTAAGTGATACGGCCTATAACATGGCGCTAGTTAAGATGATATGCACTATACCACAATGCACTCGTCGCTTGAGACAAAACGAGTCTAGTTACTCCAATAATTAGCCTAGCTACAGTAGAGCTAAGTTTGCACGCAAACGATTGACGGTAGAAATAGAAGTAGCGGTTTTGTTTTTATTACGTAATTAAGCGATGACACGAGCGGCATGTTTACCTGATGGTAAGTGATACGGCCTATAACATGGCGCTAGTTAAGATGGTATGCACTGAACCACAATGCACTCCTCGCCTGAGGCAAGACGTTGAGTCTAGTTACTCCAATAATTAGCCTAGCTACAGTAGAGCTAAGTTTGCACGCAAACGATTGACGGTAGAAATAGCAGTTGAGGTTATCTTTTTCTTTCTGATACTTCCTCGCTTCCGCTCGCCTCGCCGCTTCTTTATTATCGACATTACAAACATTGAGTACCTCTGTGACGCATTAGTTAATCTCTCAGCAAGATCCCGGGTTGATTCCGGGGCCATTTGTTTATTTTTTCGACCTCCATCTGTCAGTCCACCATCATGACAGCCGAGTTGCAACATTCATTTGACATCAGGTGAAATTGAGATCAAGAATTGTAGGTTAAAAATTTCTGTTCAATAAAATGTATACCGTAACCTCTTAACCCATTGTTGGCACTTTTCAGCACCTCTACATCCTCGTCGAGTGATGTTTCAGATTTTGATAGGAACTTAGGAGAAGACGACTCATCCAATTATAGAAGAGAAGCTATTTTCGAGCAGATCAAACTTGGTGAGTTCGAGCGGATCCGACATTAAGGACAGGATCAAAGCACACTTTGAAAGTACCCCCCCTGTTTAGAATTACACTGATAGTAGCGCTCTGTTTCTGAAGATTGTCTAAGCACTACCGCAGCGCTTATTGCAACCGACAAACAGTACAGTGTTCCGGTTTGAAAGGCGCTGTAGCTAGTGTAATTACTGAGGTAATGACATTCAAACATATTATGCCTCAGGCGACCAGCTCAATGTGTTTCTATGTATACCATCTTAACTATCGCCACGTTGTTTTGGGATCGTGTCACTTACCATCAGGTGAACATATCGCTTGTTTCGACACTTATTGAAACGAATTCCTTTCCGCCGTAGACTCATCGGAGAACGTCAACGCGCTGAGGAATAATCCAATCGATGACGATGACAGAGCCAGCAGATTTTCTGGTCAAACATTAGAATGGGGACCGAGGAATCGTGATGACTACCCTAACATACAATCAAAGGTACCAAAGCACAATAAACTAAAATTAACGATACTAAGGGAATAGAATATTTTGTTTAGCATAGTAAACGATGAGACTAGCGAGAAGTTGGCCTGATGATATGCCTGCCTATAAAAACATGGCGGTAGTTATGATGTTATAAACATGTGCCCTTGACATGTGTATCGACTCATTGGATTCGCCTCATCACTATAAACGCATGGCCGTCACATCTGCTTGGCATAGAGTTGGACCAGATCTATGCCAACACCGACTTCCGCTGTAGTTACGGTCCTCACTGTACGGGATTCCTTACCTACTCGTGGTTCACCCTGCTGATCAACAAACGAGGCTCTGACTCCCATCAACTCGCATTGGGCCAGCATGGTAATGGCCTGAAACCCTCATATAAACTACAACATACGATGGCCCTTAGTAGATCTTTGGAGAAGACCTATGTCCAACATTGGACATTTATATCTGATGATGATGATGACAGCACCATTCAAATCGGAACATAATAATATCAGCACATAACTGTCGGCTGCAATAAGTGCTGCGGTGGCACCTAAACGCTCCCAGACAACAGAGACTGTCGGTACTACACTAATTTGAAACTACAATGACACAGGGCCGTTACAAGATCTCGCGGAACAAAAGAGACGACCTTATCGATAACAATAAAAAGAAACGAAAGAAGACTTTAAAGAAACCCAATTATATCAGTAAAAAGAAAAAGCACTCCGGTGACAGGATCGAAACAGTCGAAGAAAATCGATATATTGAGAAAGAAAATGGCCCTAGGAAACAACCTAGAGAGATACCCGGCGGTAGATTGAAGATCAAAAGGGAACCAGCCAAGTTTTCTGATGTTGAACGATGGGGAGGTGGGAACAAGTTTAAACCACCAATCGAGCATATCGTAAGACGCCCAAACAAACAGAAGGACATACGCCCGTCCAGTCGTAGGAACTCGAAACCTTATGGGAGGACATTCATACCATTTATAGCAAAAAAAACCGTTTACGAAGAAGATTAATAAACAATAATTTATAGAGTAAATGTTGTGTTTTATTGTCTATTACCTTAGTCTATATTATCCAGAATCCTCTACCCATAGTTTTTCTTTTCTTTTATGGTAGTTCACTTGGATACGGTAACAATGAAACAGTTCAACAATCCGCGGCAGTCTCTCCAGGTTAGAGCTCCGGAGCTAAATCGTGAGCTGCCTTCGGATGCGTGCCGGATGGATGCAGAGGTGGCTTTATGATGCCCTTTGCAGCCGAGGTAGAGTCGCGCAGGTGCAGTACCCTCCGCGACTAAGCGATACCGCACCGCTGATGCGGCGGCGGTGAAGCCGCGGGGAAAGAGGAATGTCGGTATAGCGATACGCCGCTCACCCTATTCTCCGCGGCTGTATAACGAGTGGCGGCGGAACCCAAGATCGGACCCGCCGCAAGGAGCCGGGAGGGTTTTCTCTCGTGGCTCCCATGGCCTCTGCGTGACGGTTTTAGGAGGGTTGCCAACGTGACTGAAAAAAACCGAGGAGGGAGGCACGCTGTGTTCCCGCTCGCCCCTACAGAGGTGGAAAGAGAGGGTTCTTCCTTCCCTCCCGAGGTGAAACGTTAATTAAAAAAAAGGTATAAAAACAACGAAGCTAGAACAGAAGGAGGCTGCTGAGCGAGATCGAGAGGATAGATCCTTCACGGCGCATCGGTGAATGGTGGTCCCCCACTTTAATGAAGTCGTTGGCAGTCAGGGTCAGGTTGGCGGAGAGGTTCTCATCGCCTTCTAAACGACCCTGAGGAGAACGATGACTGGACGTGGTCCCCATTCATTGAAGTACTCGCGGAACTCGTCCCGGGGTCTGCATAAAACAGACCCCGGGACGAGCTATCCCTACAGCGTTAGCGAGCCTGCGGTTGTGTTCTGAACGGAGATCCCATGACCTCTCTAAACGTCAAAGGTGATCACAAACAAGGTGACAACTCTGACTTCCCCCAGAAATCTAAGTTTCCGCCGAAATAAAAAAAAAAAAGAGGTATAATTCATCAAAATCGTATAAAATATTGTAACAATTGTTGAATTCACCACATAGCAATGATCGCAATGTGGTGCAGTGTAAATATCCTAACCAGCAGCTCAGTATATACGTTCGTATATCTGAGATTAAGTATTAAAATATCGTATAAAATATTACAATTTTATTATTTATGACTCGAATTCAAAGTAACGACAGAAGTATGATTGTTTTTATGCTTTTAGGAGTTTGGTTCGGTAAGTACTAACTTGATCTAGAATTAAATTAATATCTAGATTTTTTTCTTTATCCTTAGAACAGTCTGTAGAGTTACAGCTGTGTCCACTAGTGGGTAATTTATGACTATCGGTACAAACATGGTAAGGTATTAGAGCGGTGACCGTGTACCGGTAGACGTAGTGTTGGGAGGTCTCCCACAAGGTGGACCGACGACCTGGTGAGAGTCGCAGGATCGATTGATGTGGAGGTTTTTGGATAAAGACCTATGTCCAGCAGTGTTAGTCTGGGTTGCCGCAGACCGTCTGGGTAGGTACCACCGCAGCAACGAATAGTATTGTGCAAACATTACTGTGTATTGAAGGGCGCTGTTGTGTAACTACTGCAGTAAGAAGACTTAATATCTTATCTCGATCGAGCTCAATGTGGTGCAGTGTATATCATCCTAACTAGCGGTACATTATGGGCAGTGGTATCATCTAGTATGTGATGAACGCCTGTTTCGTCGATTGGTAACGAGAACTACGTTCCGATAATTTAGTTCTAGTTACGATGTTTACACTGCAGCACAAGCATGTAAGTAAATTCACTTTATTCAATAGACACAGTATTTTTTTTTTCATACAACAAAGCGACGAGACGGACGAGACGTTCACTTAATAAATGCTACGCCCACCCTTAACTACGTGGCGCTAGTTAGGATGATATATTCTACACAATATTGCGTTTATCGCCTGAGAGATAAGATGTTGAGACTCGTTACCCCAGTAGTTAGACTAGCTACAGCGCCTTTCAAACCGGAACACAGTACAGTTTGGTGACAGACGTAGGCGCTGCCGTCGTACCTAGACAGTCTGCGGCAACAGAGACCTACCACAAGTCAACAATACCAGACATGAGAAATTATTTCATCATCATTATTATTAAGGTCAAGTGCTAAACTTTGACCACGGGTGGTAGGTCTCTGGTGCCTAAGACTGTCTAGATAAGTACCACCCCAACTCCCCCCAAACAGGAGTGCCCAAACACTACAGTGTTCCGGTTTGAAAGGTGCTGTAGCTTCTGAAAATACAGGGGTAATGAGGCTCAACATCTTATGTCTCGAGACAAGCACAATGTGATGCAGTGTCTATCATCCTAACTAGCGCCATGTTATGGGCGGGCGTATCACTTACCATCAGGTGTAGTCAACATTTCCATATTGAAAAGCTTGGAGCAGTACCAATGTTTTTTTTGTTGCAGTGAGCTGTTCCAATCCGACGACAGGGAGACGTTACGACGTCGAGATGGAGGCGATAAAGCTTTTCGGGGAACCCCTCACCGCCGTGATAGCGCGCCTCAGACGGACCCCCGAATACCTGGACATACTAACCGACCGTGTGAGTACCATAAACCGGTACAACCGTTTCTTTAGTAAATCTTCACTTACCAACATCAGCCGATAGACGTCCACTGTTGGACACCTAACCTAAAATGTATTGAAATGATAATAAACAGCCCACTTAATAATCCCACTACTGGGACTAAAAGCCTTCTCTTACAATCAAACAGTGACAACCATTTATAGTCATATATGATGAATAAAAATTATAACCGTCTTCAACCTCATCATCATTTCATCATCACGTCAGTAGTTGGTTAGAAACTGTAGTTTCAACACTTGTATCCCACAGGTGGAAGATCTGAAGAAGGAAAGGGACAACTACGCGATCCACCTGCTGGAGTGGTACCGGCTGAAGCTGATCGAGAAGGTGGAGAAGATTTATAACGTCAACTCGACCGAACCATCGACGGCTGGACTGAGGAGCTTGAACTGGCCGACTGAGAGGTACTGCCTTTTTGTTCTCAGTAGTGGTGGTGATGATAGTGGTATTTCTGATTAAAGATATATGATTGATGGAAACTACTCCGTTTATCCTATTCCTGAGGAAGAGAGAGCAGGAAGCACAAGACCTAAGGAGAGATCCGATGAGATGGATGGAAGTCAGGAACCGTCTCCTTCTAATAGTAAATTTCCGAAGCTAATCGTCTACTGCTACCTCTTATTCCCCGTAGCAACACCATAAGGCATGTTTCTCTGGTGTTGGAGGGGGAGGGTCAGCAGCAGCGCAGGTCAAGGTCCTCAGCACACTTCCTCCGCAGTCGTCACCACCGTCGTCGTCAGGGCGTCGAGCATGATCAGAACCTCACGAACTATTTGGAGGAAGCGGTGCACAGGCTGGACAGCCACCCGATACTCCACCACGACCTCAAAGTGGACGAACGGAACAAATTCAAGGATATGGGGTTCGAACTAGCCGGGTAAGAAGGCATACTTAATCAATTGCAACTCAAAAGACATATATTTAGGTTGTCAAATATCTCCCTTCCGCCTTTTTGTCTTTTGAATTTCGCGGCTATGTACAAAGCGCTACGGAGCTCGTATCTGGCAATACTATACATAATTTGAAAGGTCTTGACATAACCTACAAAACGACGCTATGCATAATTAGTTTGGATATTGCGTTCAACAGTTATAGACGTGTAAACATGGAGTTCACTAACGCCGAAAACGCGCTATTTTAAAGTTTTCCTTCGTTAAAGGCAAATCCGCTAGAGAAACGTTCCGTGAGATTAATGGTGTTTTGGGGGATGGTACTCTATCACTTCGAACCGCGGAGGAATGGTTTCGACGATTCAGAGCCGGTGAAAACGACACCATGGATAAGCCAGCCGGCGGAAGACCTGTGACGACAAATACCGATCAAATCATGGATGGAAGGGAGATATTTGCCAACCTTATATATATGTTTTATTAACATTATTATTGGAGGCAACGGAACCCTAAAGCTTCTCTTCTAACGGTGTGAATTGGGTTTTATGAAACGAAAGAGATACAGCTATATAAATGTATATGCGAAGTAAAGAGAGGGAGCGGTTTGTGTATATATAGATACGGTCCGCAACGCGCCCACTACTGCGCCGCACACACAGGCTAGTATCCGAGCTGTATCTCCCTCTCACTCTTAATAAATAAATAGAGAGATAGAGAAACCTAACCTATCGTAAGTCCTCTCCTTGCTACGGTTCGCAGTGCGCCAAATAATCCGCCGCACATGCATTGGCAAGAAAACGCAAAGACTAGTACTCGAGCTATATATCACTCTCACTCTAACGTAGGAAGAAAGAGAGAGAGAAACGTTGTAACCTATAGTAGATCCACTCGGCGCTATAGCCCGCAGTGTTCCAACTAATCCGCCGCACACGCACTAAAAACACTAAGATTAGTTTCTGATCTGTATCTCCTTCTCACTCTGAATATATGAAGAAAGAGAGAGAAAGACAGAGAAACGTAACGTAATGTATTTTAGATCCTCTCCTTGCTATGGCCCGCGGCGCGCCAACTAATCCGTCGCACACGCACTATATTATTGATGTAGATCGGGCTGCAAGCCACAGCGGCTGTTACAGCTCATCTGACACTGGGCTCGTGGACCCGGATCCACGGCCTGAGGTTTTAGAAACTAAAACGTGCTACGCGGGATATAGCTATCTGGCGGATGATTCTGTATATTGTGTGTGTGTCTGGTTCTTGTTGTGCTTTATCTGGCGATTCTACTCGGTCGTCGAAGCCGGGCGCGGGCCCGTTCCCCGACTACCTTCGCCTGTATCGGAATCTCTGGGCGGCGAGGACCGCCCACGGTCGCGGGTGTACTTAGTGTACGCGGTGTGTGAGTAGCTGCGGCGCCGCGTTCTGAATCGAGGGCGGCGTGATGATGATATTCGGAGCGTGTTAGTAGTGTCCGAAGCGTGTGTGGTGACGTCGGTGTTATCGGTGGCTGTGGGCGTGTGTGTGGTTTGCGGGACCCCTTGGGATGTCGGAATAAGCGCGTGCCGCGGTCTGCGCTTTTTCGTCCTGGGATTCGGAGGTAGCGCGTAGTTGGCCGCGCTGGCCACCAGAGGATTGGGATGAGTTGCCGCCTTGGCGAAGTAGGTCACGGAGCACTCTCTGAAGTGCTCCTTAATCGTTGGAAGTTTAAGGTCGCTGTGGATGTCCACGTTGCGCTGGTACCATTCGACACCACTCGCGGTGCGGGTGAAACGGTTCTGGAGAGTCTGCAGAGGTTTGAGACGGTCTTCGGACGAATGGGCGAAGACAACGCTTGCGTAAGACATTATAGGTCTTACGCATACCTTGTAAAGGTGAAGCTTGTGTCTGAGAGAGAGCTTGCTCTTCTTACACAGCAAGGGGTATAGCTTGCCTAGTACTTGGGCCGCTTTTTTTCTCGCCTCGCGGATGTGGGCGACGAAATTGAGTCTGGTGTCGAGTGTGACGCCGAGGTAATTGACCGAGCTTCTCCATGGGATCGGCTGGCCGAAGAGGGAGAGCTGGCCGAGTTCATGGCCGCGTTTTTTCGCCTTCTTGAGAAAGGTTGATGACCTACGGTGGGTGAAGTGAATGGCTTCATTTTTCTCCGGGTTTACATCGATTCGCCACGTCCGGAACCACTCGCCTAGGCGGGTGGTCGCGTTCTGTAGGCGCTTCGTTATAATACCCAGAGCTCTGCCGGAGTGATAAAGAGCGGTATCGTCCGCGAAAAGGGCCATCTTGACGAAGGGGTCTCTCGGTATGTCGCTCGTGTAGAGCGAGAAGAGTAGCGGGGAGAGGCAAGAGCCTTGAGGGACGCCGGCTTTCATCGGCCGGGGCGAGGAGAGAGCGTACTCGACGCGAAAGCGGAAGGAGCGATTCGAGAGGTAGTCGCGAATGATGGTGACTAGACGGTCTGGCACTTTGTGAGTTTAAAGCTTGTATATCAAGCCTTCGTGCCAGACTTTGTCGAACACCTTGGCGACGTCGAATAGGACGGCGCAGGTATCGATCAGTCGTTTGTGCTCGAGACCGACCAGAATGTGCTCGGTCAGTCGGTGCACTTGATGAACGCAAGAGTGGTTACTCCTGAATCCGAACTGTTCGTCCGGGAGGAGGTTGGTCTCTGCAGTGAAATGGCGCAGACGCTCTAGAATGATGCGCTCGTAAAGTTTGCCCAAGGTGTTCAGTAGGCTGATCGGACGGTAGCTGTTGGGTAGGTTCCTCGGCTTTCCGGGCTTCGGAATACCTATCACTACGGCCTCTTTCTAGGCGTCTGGGAAGGAGCAGTCGGCTAGCAGGGCGTTGAATATGGCAACTAGCAGACCGACGATCGGGGGCGGGAGACTTTTCACAACTCTGTTGGAAATGTTGTCGGATACCGGGGCTGATCTGGTTTTCAGCCTCTTTATGATGTCAACGACCTCACCGGGGGAAACCGGTTTTAGAGGGGGACCTTCTGGTGGGAGGGCTGCCCTGCGGCGCACCTCGTCCTCAACCAGCTTGAGGTGATCGGGGTACACTGGTGCGGTAGAGGAAGTGCACTGGCTCTCTAGACTATCGGCGAGACAATCTGCTTTTTCGGCATCCTCCAACGCAAGGGAGGAACCATCGCTCATTACGAGGGGAGGCATGCGGGCCATGTTCTCCGCTTTGAGACTGCGGGCCAGACGCCAAAAGTTGGCGCTCGAAGGCTCCAAGTCGCAAAGCAGATTGTCCCATCTGTCGGATCTGAGTTCGGATATGCGCTCTTTTACCAGCCTTTCGCACACGCACTGGTAACACAGACAGGTATCCTGTATCTCCCTCTCACTCTGAATATATAAAGAGAGTAAGAGATAGAGAAACGTTGAAACGTGTAGTACATTATTTTACTGTTCTCTACCTTTCGTTATATCCTACATCAACTAGTAAATATATTATAATTTATTCAATCGTCTCTCTCCCTCTCTCTCTGTTTACCGCGTCCACGGTATATCCATCTCATTCTAACAAATTAACCGGAACACAAATTTTTATTTCTACCGTCAATGACATTTTTTTTGGCGCGAATCTTTAATTAAATATACTGTCGTAATATATATGCTAGTGAAGATATACATCAGTAAAACTACTGCAGCCGACAATTAGTACTGTGCGAATAATACTGTGTTCCGGTTTGAAGGGCGTTGTAGCTAATGCAATTACTGGAGCTACGAATTGTTACAGACGGGCGTATCACTATCAGGTGAACGTTTCGCTAATCTCGTCGCATAATTGTATAAAAAAAAAAAAATACTGTGACGTAACAAACTGACGCTACTGAATTATATGTATATAAGCCCACTTGATTCTCCCACAACTGGGAAACCACCACGCTGGTCAAACGTAAGTGAAATGCATGTCTCCAGGGAATTCATCCACAGTCTGATAAGCAGCATGGAACCGGGCGACGCGCCGCATCCCTCCACCCAGCAACCCTGGGGCGACAGCGACAGGAACTTCAACCGCACCACCAAGCACAGCCATGTGGTAAGTACGGCGGCCATCTTGCAATCAGGTGTTGTCTAGTCCTGCATCAAGGAGATACCCTTACCATCAGGTAAGTAGCCAATACCATCTTCTACTGGTGGGAGATCTCTGTTGCCGGAGACTCTTTTAGATAGGTGTCACCGCGGCGATAAACAGTACTGTGATCCGGTTTGAAGGGCGCCGTAGCAAGTGATATTATTTGTGCAACGAGACTCAACATCTTACGTCTCAGGCGAAGAGCGCAACGTGGTGCAGTGTATAAAGTCCCAACTAGCGCGTTATGGGCGGACGTATCTATTACGTCTTACTGGAGGTAAGTCTCTATTGTCGATGACCGTCAGTTGCACACCGACAAACAATTGTTTGCTAACTTTACTGCTATCCGGATCGAAGGACCGCGTCGCTGGTGAAATAACAGCGGCGACTAGACATGCTTATAAACTAGCGCAATATGGATGCAGTGTATATCATCCTAACGCAGTGTTGTTATGGGGAGCCGCATCAGGTAACTCGTCCAATAGGGCAAAGGTTCTACAAGTTTTTTTTTTTTTTTTTTCACCATCAGGTGACTCAACCAACAACGCCAATCACAATATACCTCAACGAGATGAACACCACCATAGGTCTAATGACGCCGCCGTCCAAGTTTTATAAGCAACGTCAAAAGCTGTTCCGGAACTAAGGAGTCAGTGCTGCCAACCGGAAGTAAGGAGGAGGAGGAGAAAAGGGTAAATATTACCTCTAAAACTTTTACTGGTAGTAGCTCTGTTGCCGACTGTCTAGGTAGGACGCAGCGATGAACAGTAATGCAAACAGTACTGTGATCCGGTTTGAAGGTCGCTGTAGCTAGTGAAAATTACAGCGGTGATGAAACTCGACATATGTGTTAAAAGAGGAGCACGATGTGAAGTAGTGTATAACATCTTAACTAGCGCCGTGTTATACGCAAGCGTATCACTTACCATCGCGTGAACGATCACATCGTGTTGTCGATTCGTTGAAAAGTAAAAAAAAAAAAAAAAAAAAAGATGGATCCGTTAGAGCGTTTTCTATAACACCAGTATCTCTATACAATTCGTTCCGTTTGCACTCACCAGGGGTCGGCGACCTGCGGCTCTTTAGTTCCAGACGCGGATATTATTTATTAAAAAAAAAATTATCGTCCTGAATCAAGAAGGATTTACTCAATTTTTGCTTCATCCCCTCCACCTATCCCGTCTACCCTCACCCCCCTGACACATCCAGTTGTTAGCTCGATTGTTTGTTCTAAAACCAAAAACATTACTTGTATATTAATACATATGTATTTTATTAATAAATATTGTATAAACGAAAATTGTTTTTTTTATTCGCCGAGTGATGAGAGGAAGGCATATACCTGATGGCAAGTGATACATACGATTAGTCCAACAATGCGCCGCTACGGCGCCCTTCAAACCGGAATACAGTAATATATACGCTTCTACAGCGCCCTTCAAACCGGAATACAGTAATATATACGCTTCTACAGCGCCCTTCAAACCGGAATACAGTAATGTATACGCTTCTACAGCGCCCTTCAAACCGGAATACAGTAATATATACGCTTCTACAGCGCTCTTCAAACCGGAATACAGTAATGTATACGCATCTACAGCGACCTTCAAACTTGAATACAGTAATGTATACACATCTATAGTTCCCTTCAAACTGGAATACAGTAATATATATGCTTCTACAGCGACCTTCAAACTTGAATACAGTAATGTATACACATCTATAGTTCCCTTCAAACTGGAATACAGTAATATATATGCTTCTATAGCGCCCTTCAAACTGGAATACAGTAATATATATGCTTCTATAGCGCCCTTCAAACCGGAATACAGTAATGTATACGCATCTACAGCGACCTTCAAACTTGAATACAGTAATGTATACACATCTATAGTTCCCTTCAAACTGGAATACAGTAATATATATGCTTCTATAGCGCCCTTCAAACCGGAATACAGTAATGTATACGCATCTACAGCGACCTTCAAACCGTAATACAGTAATGTATACGCATCTATAGTTCCCTTCAAATTGGAATACAGTAATGTATACACATCTATAGTTCCCTTCAAACCGGAATACAGTAATGTATACACACATCTATAGTTCCTCTCAAACTGGAATACAGTAATGTATACACATCTATAGTTCCCTTCAAATTGAATACAGTAATGTATACACATCTATAGTTCCCTTCAAACTGAATACAGTAATGTTTACATCTACAGCGCCCTTCAAACCGTAATACAGTAATGTATACATCTATAGTTCCTTCAAACCGGAATACAGTAATGTATACACATCTATAGTTCCCTTCAAACTGAATACAGTAATGTATACACATCTATAGTTCCCTTCAAATTGGAATACAGTAATGTATACACATCTATAGTTCCCTTCAAACCGTAATACAGTAATGTATACGCATCTATAGTTCCCTTCAAATTGAATACAGTAATGTATACACATCTATAGTTCCCTTCAAACCGAATACAGTAATGTATACACATCTATAGTTCCCTTCAAATTGAATACAGTAATGTATACACATCTATAGTTCCCTTCAAACCGAATACAGTAATGTATACACATCTATAGTTCCCTTCAAACCGGAATACAGTAATGTATACATCTATAGTTCCCTTCAAACTGGAATACAGTAATGTATACACATCTATAGTTCCTTCAAACTGAATACAGTAATGTATACACATCTACAGCGACCTTCAAACTGGAATACAGTAATGTATACACATCTATAGTTCCCTTCAAACCGGAATACAGTAATGTTTACACATCTACAGCGCCCTTCATACCGGAACACAGTAATATATATGCTTCTATAGCGCCCTTCAAACCGGAATACAGTAATATATACGCATCTACAGCGACCTTCAAACTTGAATACAGTAATGTATACACATCTATAGTTCCCTTCAAACTGAATACAGTAATGTTTACACTTCTACAGCGCCCTTCATACCGGAACACAGTAATATATGCTTCTATAGCGCCCTTCAAACCGGAATACGGTAATGTATACGCATCTACAGCGACCTTCAAACTTGAGATACAGTAATGTATACGCATCTATAGTTCCCCTTCAGAGCTGGAATACGGTAATGTTTACATCTACAGCGACCTTCAAACTTGAGATACAGTAATGTATACATCTATAGTTCCCTTCAAACTGGAATACGGTAATATATATGCTTCTACAGCGCCCTTCATACCGGAACACAGTAATATATATGCTTCTACAGCGCCCCTTCAAACCGGAATACGGTAATGTATACACATCTACAGCGACCTTCAAACTTGAATACGGTAATGTATACACACATCTATAGTTCCCTTCAAACTGGAATAATACAGTAATGTTTACACATCTACAGCGCCCTTCATACCGGAACACAGTAATATATATGCTTCTATAGCGCCCTTCAAACCGGAATACGGTAATGTATACGCATCTACAGCGACCTTCAAACTTGAATACAGTAATGTATACACATCTATAGTTCCTTCAAACTGGAATACAGTAATGTATACACATCTATAGTTCCTTCAAACTGGAATACAGTAATATATATGCTTCTACAGCGCCCTTCATACCGGAACACAGTAATATATATGCTTCTATAGCGCCCTTCAAACCGGAATACAGTAATGTATACGCATCTACAGCGACCTTCAAACTTGAATACAGTAATGTATACACATCTATAGTTCCCTTCAAACTGGAATACAGTAATGTTTACACATCTACAGCGCCCTTCATACCGGAACACAGTAATATATATGCTTCTATAGCGCCCTTCAAACCGGAATACAGTAATGTATACGCATCTACAGCGACCTTCAAACTTGAATACAGTAATGTATACACATCTATAGTTCCCTTCAAACTGGAATACAGTAATGTTTACACATCTACAGCGACCTTCAAACTGGAATACAGTAATATATATGCTTCTATGGCGCCCTTCAAACCGAATACAGTAATGTATACGCATCTACAGCGACCTTCAAACTTGAATACAGTAATGTATACACATCTATAGTTCCCTTCAAACTGGAATACAGTAATGTTTACATCTACAGCGCCCTTCATACCGGAATACAGTAATATATATGCTTCTACAGCGCCCTTCATACCGGAACACAGTAATATATATGCTTCTATAGCGCCCTTCAAACTGGAATACAGTAATATATATGCTTCTACAGCGACCTTCAAACTGGAATACAGTAATGTATACACAT